>OY755038.1:141956557-142561057 GCA_963576565.1 Aspidapion aeneum
ATGTTTGTATGTTTGTATGTTTGTATGTTTGTATGTTTGTATGTTTGTATGTTTGTATGTTTGTATGTTTGTATGTTTGTATGTTTGTTTGTTTGTTTGTTTGTTTGTTTGTTTGTTTGTTTGTTTGTTTGTTTGTTTGTTTGTTTGTTTGTTTGTTTGTTTGTTTGTTTGTTTGTTTGTTTGTTTGTTTGTTTGTTTGTTTGTTTGTTTGTTTGTTTGTTTGTTTGTTTGTTTGTTTGTTTGTTTGTTTGTTTGTTTGTTTGTTTGTTTGTTTGTTTGTTTGTTTGTTTGTTTGTTTGTTTGTTTGTTTGTTTGTTTGTTTGTTTGTTTGTTTGTTTGTTTGTTTGTTTGTTTGTTTGTTTGTTTGTTTGTTTGTTTGTTTGTTTGTTTGTTTGTTTGTTTGTTTGTTTGTTTGTTTGTTTGTTTGTTTGTTTGTTTGTTTGTTTGTTTGTTTGTTTGTTTGTTTGTTTGTTTGTTTGTTTGTTTGTTTGTTTGTTTGTTTGTTTGTTTGTTTGTTTGTTTGTTTGCAACAAACAAACATACATACAAACATACAAACATACAAACATACAAACATACAAACATACAAACATACAAACATACAAACATACAAACATACAAACATACAAACATACAAACATACAAACATACAAACATAAAAACATAAAAACATAAAAACATAAAAACATAAAAACATAAAAACATAAAAACATAAAAACATAAAAACATAAAAACATACAAACATACAAACGTACAAACGTACAAACATACAAACATACAAACATACAAACATACAAACATACAAACATACAAACATACAAACATACAAACATACAAACATACAAACATACAAACATACAAACATACAAACATACAAACATACAAACATACAAACATACAAACATACAAACATACAAACATACAAACATACAAACATACAAACATACAAACATACAAACATACAAACATACAAACATACAAACATACAAACATACAAACATACAAACATACAAACATACAAACATACAAACATACAAACATACAAACATACAAACATACAAACATACAAACATACAAACATACAAACATACAAACATACAAACATACAAACATACAAACATACAAACATACAAACATACAAACATACAAACATACAAACATACAAACATACAAACATACAAACATACAAACATACAAACATACAAACATACAAACATACAAACATACAAACATACAAACATACAAACATACAAACATACAAACATACAAACATACAAACATACAAACATACAAACATACAAACATACAAACATACAAACATACAAACATACAAACATACAAACATACAAACATACAAACATACAAACATACAAACATACAAACATACAAACATACAAACATACAAACATACAAACATACAAACATACAAACATACAAACATACAAACATACAAACATACAAACATACAAACATACAAACATACAAACATACAAACATACAAACATACAAACATACAAACATACAAACATACAAACATACAAACATACAAACATACAAACATACAAACATACAAACATACAAACATACAAACATACAAACATACAAACATACAAACATACAAACATACAAACATACAAACATACAAACATACAAACATACAAACATACAAACATACAAACATACAAACATACAAACATACAAACATACAAACATACAAACATACAAACATACAAACATACAAACATACAAACATACAAACATACAAACATACAAACATACAAACATACAAACATACAAACATACAAACATACAAACATACAAACATACAAACATACAAACATACAAACATACAAACATACAAACATACAAACATACAAACATACAAACATACAAACATACAAACATACAAACATACAAACATACAAACATACAAACATACAAACATACAAACATACAAACATACAAACATACAAACATACAAACATACAAACATACAAACATACAAACATACAAACATACAAACATACAAACATACAAACATACAAACATACAAACATACAAACATACAAACATACAAACATACAAACATACAAACATACAAACATACAAACATACAAACATACAAACATACAAACATACAAACATACAAACATACAAACATACAAACATACAAACATACAAACATACAAACATACAAACATACAAACATACAAACATACAAACATACAAACATACAAACATACAAACATACAAACATACAAACATACAAACATACAAACATACAAACATACAAACATACAAACATACAAACATACAAACATACAAACATACAAACATACAAACATACAAACATACAAACATACAAACATACAAACATACAAACATACAAACATACAAACATACAAACATACAAACATACAAACATACAAACATACAAACATACAAACATACAAACATACAAACATACAAACATACAAACATACAAACATACAAACATACAAACATACAAACATACAAACATACAAACATACAAACATACAAACATACAAACATACAAACATACAAACATACAAACATACAAACATACAAACATACAAACATACAAACATACAAACATACAAACATACAAACATACAAACATACAAACATACAAACATACAAACATACAAACATACAAACATACAAACATACAAACATACAAACATACAAACATACAAACATACAAACATACAAACATACAAACATACAAACATACAAACATACAAACATACAAACATACAAACATACAAACATACAAACATACAAACATACAAACATACAAACATACAAACATACAAACATACAAACATACAAACATACAAACATACAAACATACAAACATACAAACATACAAACATACAAACATACAAACATACAAACATACAAACATACAAACATACAAACATACAAACATACAAACATACAAACATACAAACATACAAACATACAAACATACAAACATACAAACATACAAACATACAAACATACAAACATACAAACATACAAACATACAAACATACAAACATACAAACATACAAACATACAAACATACAAACATACAAACATACAAACATACAAACATACAAACATACAAACATACAAACATACAAACATACAAACATACAAACATACAAACATACAAACATACAAACATACAAACATACAAACATACAAACATACAAACATACAAACATACAAACATACAAACATACAAACATACAAACATACAAACATACAAACATACAAACATACAAACATACAAACAAACAAACAAACAAACAAACAAACAAACAAACAAACAAACAAACAAACAAACAAACAAACAAACAAACAAACAAACAAACAAACAAACAAACAAACAAACAAACAAACAAACAAACAAACAAACAAACAAACAAACAAACAAACAAACAAACAAACAAACAAACAAACAAACAAACAAACATACAAACATACAAACATACAAACATACAAACATACAAACATACAAACATACAAACATACAAACATACAAACATACAAACATACAAACATACAAACATACAAACATACAAACATACAAACATACAAACATACAAACATACAAACATACAAACATACAAACATACAAACATACAAACATACAAACATACAAACATACAAACATACAAACAAACAAACAAACAAACAAACAAACAAACAAACAAACAAACAAACAAACAAACAAACAAACAAACAAACAAACAAACAAACAAACAAACAAACAAACAAACAAACAAACAAACAAACAAACAAACAAACAAACAAACAAACAAACAAACAAACAAACAAACAAACAAACAAACAAACAAACAAACAAACAAATAAATAAATAAATACAGCTTTTATTTCCTTTGACAATTTTACAACTGTATGGAATACGTCATTGAGTCAGTGAGAAATCTATCGACTGTATACACCCCAAAGTTCCAATTTTGATACATATCGGTTCACAAATAGAAAACTCTGCCCTTTTGGATTCGTCATGTAATTTTTAAGTTTGATTTCATAATTATACTCAACGACTTTAGACACGCCAAGGTTCTGAATTTGAAACCTACTGGTAAATAAGTTTTTTTTAAATTTAAGTCAAAAATCATATTTAGCGAATTGTAGCACTAAATTTTGGATTCGCCATTTTGATTGATAATTACTTCTTTCTCATTTCAAAACAAAATATTGTGACAAAACCTATTTTTCTGATTTTGGTCAAAAATCAGATTCGGGAGCCCACTGTGCAGCGCTATGAGTTAGACAGCAATAAAAAATAAGCTGTGCTTTAAAAAGACATGCAAATGAGTATGTTCCAAAATTACAATTTATGTCGGGGTGCAAATGTCAAGCTACGTCACGAGTCAGCGCCTAATTGGAAACCCAATACCATCTGTATTTCCTCCTAACAATTTGGTAACTTCCAAAAAAAGTTAAAAAGGTTTTTTTTTTTAAATTATTTATTGTTTGTTTAAATAATGATATTTCCCGCTCGTTACCAATGACGTCACGTTTGAACCAATTCCAATGGTTTTGAAACTAGCCTTTCTTTAGTTTTAAACCAGCGCATGCGTTTTTTGCCTTTAAAGTCCACGTGTTACGTTTTTTATATCTTTTATAATGCTTCTCACTCTTTTCGACAAAGACAGAAATAGAAGACGTTCGTTGTGGACTAGCCATGGCAGCTAACTTCTCGTCCAAGACTGTTATATGTTTTCGACAAATCTTGCGTTCTAGACGTCTATTCTTGAGGAACGTTCTACTGAAATCACACAATCCGTATTCTTGCGCTCCTATAGGAGAGATCACTTCTACTAAATTTTAAGAGAACTTTGTTCTATTGGGTCGACCCAGTAGAACAAAGGCATTTTGTGTTAAAAGCATTCGCATTAACACCGGAAAAACATCAAACCTTTATCGTAAACGTGTTCTTCGAGGTGGTCACGAACTAGGAGCTACAATTTGTTTAAATTTTCCCAACTTCACCTGTGTCTGCTAATTTGTCCTTTCATTTAGTTACGTAAAAACAACTTTTTTCTCCTTTGTAACAATATAAATCTACTCTGCAAAGAAAAAAAATATACTTGCAAAAAATACCAATGTTACCTAGTTTTTTAAAGTTTTTAAATTCTGGTTTTTTGTTTGCATTAATTTACAAGGTGTAAATGGTATGAGTCATAAACTTTTTGAAGTGTAAAGTTCTTTAGGCGCGTTTAGCAGTTTTTGTGGCTACTGAATTGAACTGAGCCGTCAGGCTCGGCTATGTAACGCTCATTCGGGTGAAGTCGGCTCGAATCGACTAACTGTGAAAGGAACATTCAGCGAGCGATATGATGACGCAGATGAAGGCCAGTATTATTAATTTGGCCTTGTTGAAGTTTACACTTCTGCCGTGTGGTCTTAAGCACACACAATTTTTTTAGGTTATAAACTTTTGCTGTTTTATGTTATTAGAAACAGGTCTCTAGGCACATCATATCATTAATATTTTTAAGTTTATATTAGCACAAACAAAATATTAAAAGTTTTTAAAATAATTTTATAACTTTAGGAGATAACTTTCACTATCTCCTTAAATTGCATTTTATCAAAAAAAAATCACATTTTCTAATCATAAAGAGATAATCATTTAGCATTGCCGGATTTATTTTTTTTTAAATTTTTTTCTCTTTCTCCTCAAACATCAATAATCCTACATTTTAAAAATAGCACCTCCATGTTATATGAGGTTTTGTCTTATTTTGGCATCCTTTATCATACCGTTTACACCCTGCTTATTTTTATAATCTAGAAGGAAAAAAAAATTCGTCCTAAAAGATTATATGGCGAAACTTAATTTTTGCAAGTATCTTTTTTGCCTGTGCACGGTAAAAATAAATGGAAATAAGAAAATTTTGCCGATCCCATATCGCCGCCGAACCAACTTGCCCCTGACCCATTTCCCCACCGAGAAAACTAGCCGCCGCCGTGGTTTTAGTTTGAAATTTTATTCTGAATAGAAAATATTTATCGGTAAAACAATTTTTTAAATAATTGTTAAAAATGAATGAGCGTTACATAGCCGAGGCTGACGGCTCAGTTCAATTCAGTAGCCACAAAAACTGCTAAACGCGCCTAAAGAACTTTACACTTCAAAAAGTTTATGACTCATACCATTTACACCTTGTAAATTAATGCAAACAAAAAACCAGAATTTAAAAACTTTAAAAAACTAGGTAACATTGGTATTTTTTGCAAGCATATTTTTTTTTCTTTGCAGAGTAGATTTATATTGTTACAAAGGAGAAAAAAGTTGTTTTTACGTAACTAAATGAAAGGACAAATTAGCAGACACAGGTGAAGTTGGGAAAATTTAAACAAATTGTAGCTCCTAGTTCGTGACCACCTCGAAGAACACGTTTACGATAAAGGTTTGATGTTTTTCCGGTGTTAATGCGAATGCTTTTAACACAAAATGCCTTTGTTCTACTGGGTCGACCCAATAGAACAAAGTTCTCTTAAAATTTAGTAGAAGTGATCTCTCCTATAGGAGCGCAAGAATACGGATTGTGTGATTTCAGTAGAACGTTCCTCAAGAATAGACGTCTAGAACGCAAGATTTGTCGAAAACATATAACAGTCTTGGACGAGAAGTTAGCTGCCATGGCTAGTCCACAACGAACGTCTTCTATTTCTGTCTTTGTCGAAAAGAGTGAGAAGCATTATAAAAGATATAAAAAACGTAACATGTGGACTTTAAAGGCAAAAAACGCATGCGCTGGTTTAAAACTAAAGAAAGGCTAGTTTCAAAACCATTGAAATTGGTTCAAACGTGACGTCATTGCTAACGAGCGGGAAATATCATTATTTAAACAAACAATAAATAATTTAAAAAAAAAACCTTTTTAACTTTTTTTGGAAGTTACCAAATTGTTAGGAGGAAATACAGATGGTATTGGGTTTCCAATTAGGCGCTGACTCGTGACGTAGCTTGACATTTGCACCCCGACATAAATTGTAATTTTGGAACATACTCATTTGCATGTCTTTTTAAAGCACAGCTTATTTTTTATTGCTGTCTAACTCATAGCGCTGCACAGTGGGCTCCCGAATCTGATTTTTGACCAAAATCAGAAAAATAGGTTTTGTCACAATATTTTGTTTTGAAATGAGAAAGAAGTAATTATCAATCAAAATGGCGAATCCAAAATGGCGAAGTTTCATATTTATGCACCGGTAAGTATGAAATTTAGTGCTACAATTCGCTAAATATGATTTTTGACTTAAATTTAAAAAAAACTTATTTACCAGTAGGTTTCAAATTTAGAACCTTGGCGTGTCTAAAGTCGTTGAGTATAATTATGAAATCAAACTTAAAAATTACATGACGAATCCAAAAGGGCAGAGTTTTCTATTTGTGAACCGATATGTATCAAAATTGGAACGTTGGGGTGTATACAGTCGATAGATTTCTCACTGACTCAATGACGTATTCCATACAGTCGTAAAATTGTCAAAGGAAATAAAAGCTGTATTTATTTGTTTGTTTGTTTGTTTGTTTGTTTGTTTGTTTGTTTGTTTGTTTGTTTGTTTGTTTGTTTGTTTGTTTGTTTGTTTGTTTGTTTGTTTGTTTGTTTGTTTGTTTGTTTGTTTGTTTGTTTGTTTGTTTGTTTGTTTGTTTGTTTGTTTGTTTGTTTGTTTGTTTGTTTGTTTGTTTGTTTGTTTGTTTGTTTGTTTGCTTGTTTGCTTGGTTGGTTGGTTGGTTGGTTGGTTCGGTTCGGTTCGGTTCGGTTCGGTTCGGTTCGGTTCGGTTCGGTTCGGTTCGGTTCGGTTCGGTTCGGTTCGGTTCGGTTCGGTTCGGTTCGGTTCGGTTCGGTTCGGTTCGGTTCGGTTCGGTTCGGTTCGGTTCGGTTCGGTTCGGTTCGGTTCGGTTCGGTTCGGTTCGGTTCGGTTCGGTTCGGTTCGGTTCGGTTCGGTTCGGTTCGGTTCGGTTCGGTTCGGTTCGGTTCGGTTCGGTTCGGTTCGGTTCGGTTCGGTTCGGTTCGGTTCGGTTCGGTTCGGTTCGGTTCGGTTCGGTTCGGTTCGGTTCGGTTCGGTTCGGTTCGGTTCGGTTCGGTTCGGTTCGGTTCGGTTCGGTTCGGTTCGGTTCGGTTCGGTTCGGTTCGGTTCGGTTCGGTTCGGTTCGGTTCGGTTCGGTTCGGTTCGGTTCGGTTCGGTTCGGTTCGGTTCGGTTCGGTTCGGTTCGGTTCGGTTCGGTTCGGTTCGGTTCGGTTCGGTTCGGTTCGGTTCGGTTCGGTTCGGTTCGGTTCGGTTCGGTTCGGTTCGGTTCGGTTCGGTTCGGTTCGGTTCGGTTCGGTTCGGTTCGGTTCGGTTCGGTTCGGTTCGGTTCGGTTCGGTTCGGTTCGGTTCGGTTCGGTTCGGTTCGGTTCGGTTCGGTTCGGTTCGGTTCGGTTCGGTTCGGTTCGGTTCGGTTCGGTTCGGTTCGGTTCGGTTCGGTTCGGTTCGGTTCGGTTCGGTTCGGTTCGGTTCGGTTCGGTTCGGTTCGGTTCGGTTCGGTTCGGTTCGGTTCGGTTCGGTTCGGTTCGGTTCGGTTCGGTTCGGTTCGGTTCGGTTCGGTTCGGTTCGGTTCGGTTCGGTTCGGTTCGGTTCGGTTCGGTTCGGTTCGGTTCGGTTCGGTTCGGTTCGGTTCGGTTCGGTTCGGTTCGGTTCGGTTCGGTTCGGTTCGGTTCGGTTCGGTTCGGTTCGGTTCGGTTCGGTTCGGTTCGGTTCGGTTCGGTTCGGTTCGGTTCGGTTCTTGCTTGCTTGCTTGCTTGCTTGCTTGCTTGCTTGCTTGCTTGCTTGCTTGCTTGCTTGCTTGCTTGCTTGCTTGCTTGCTTGCTTGCTTGCTTGCTTGCTTGCTTGCTTGCTTGGTTGGTTATTTATTTATTTATTTATTTATTTATTTATTGATTTATTTATTTATTTATTTATTTATTTATTTATTTATTTATTTATTTATTTATTTATTTATTTATTTATTTATTTATTTATTTATTTATTTAATAATTGTAAAAAATTTTCTTTTTTTTTTCACACAGCAGTTTTTTAAGTTCTTAATTTTTTTGTTTAACGATTTTTTTTATTTTTTGAGGAAGTGTATGGAAGTATCTGGACATAATTTAGGTTAGGACGCCAAACAAATAAAATTGAAAAGAAGTAAAAGTGAATCGGCGAAATGTCCTGACCCCTAAAAGAACTGCACAGTAAAAAAAAATATCACTAGAACATTACCTTCATCCAACTAATAGTACACATTGGAGCTGAGATTACTTTATTTTTATGTAGGCTAACAAATGTTACGTAACAAAGTTTAACACCTTATCAAACTTTGTAAAACTCCACCCCTGTACCCGCTATGTAATTTATGGACTACCCTTTTTCACAAGAAAAAAAATCAAATTTCAATCAACTAGCTTCTTTCTTTAGCTCACAGAATAGGAAATAGTCATGAAAATACTCCAAATGAACCAGCTGTCCAAGGAGCGTATTATTATCTCAGGCTTTGATTGGCTAAAATTTTTAAATCATTCAATCAGAGCCCAGTAAAAGATAAATCCGAGCGGATAAAACCCTCCATGGTCACCCAGCCATACCCTTTATAAACCTGGCAACGTAAATTTTTTTTTTTTTTAATTCAATACAACGCAACCACAAATTTGTTAGGTGATCCATGTTGATAGGGACTTGCAATAAGGCCAGGCAGTAATAGTGCCGGGCACTTTTCTGATATCTTTGCATTCAAAACTGACAGTTCTTCTTTCAAAATTGACTTACCAAAGTCGAATTTATAAATCCAGTCGTTTATTTTCCATTAATAATGGCGGCACTATTAATTCCGGTTCTTATAATACACAAAGGCCTAATTTTGAAAGAAGACAGCTGTTCTTATAATGCGAAACAGTCAGAATAGTGCCCGGGCCAATTACTGCCTGGCTTTATTGCAAAAGTCCCTAATAAGTCCCTAATAACGAGGTATAGGATAAAACCGGCTGTCTGGTGATTTTTTTTTCTCACGCTTTGATTGGTTCAAATTTTTTAATCCAACAATCACAGTCCAAGGAAAGAAAAATCGGCTCAGATAATACGTTTAATGGACACCTGACATAAGATTGTTACCGCTCCATAATAGAACACTCACATTTTGTATGGTCGGGAATCTGACCCCTGACGGGGTCAGCGAAGTTAGGCACAAACTTATCAAACCAATGACGTCAAACGGTACGTCACTGTTTTAAAACTTTTTTAAAACAGTTGCACGCGAGAAAACACCTCGGCTTTCGAAGAACAAAAAGAGAAAAATAAAGACCTGGGACCCAATTCTTGAAATAAATCCGTATACGGATTCGGCGAAACGTATACGGATAATCACCATTCGAATTCTTGAAAGCTCGTATACGAGTTTTTCGTTCGGAAATAGAGTCGAGTGGTAAAGTCCACTCGAATCTCAATTTCCGTATACGAATCTGAGTGATCTAACTTAATATTTTTGTTTACTTTAATATATTTTTTGGTGTTTGCTTAATTTTTCTTTATTAAAAAAAATTGGGAGGTCTTTTGAAAAAAGACGCGATTTGGCAAGCATCATGGCTATAAAATGGCTTGAGGACGCAAAGAGGTGGAAGGGGGATTTAGCCTCTTGTTACACTCAGTTTTTTTTAATTTATTTTTTTCTTGGAAATGCCTTACGACTGGGGGGGGAGTGAAAAATCCTGAATTTTTGCGTTAATAATTTATGAATTTTTTGGTGATTTTACTGTTTTTTAACAGCTCTAAAAAAGAAAAATAATTTAAAAAAGTACCAACTTTGTAACACATTTTCAAGAAAAATATATAAAAGGAGCGTTTTCGGGAGGGGCGGGGGGATTAAAAAGTTTCAATAAAAATTTAGAGTATTGTACAATTTTTTGTTTTGTTTGTGTCTCTTTTAACACACTTTATCAACTATTTTGTGGGGCATTGATACATCTTGATTTCCCCCTGGGTACAACACCTTATCTTATTTTGCTTAACTTTTGGATAATATAAGGGCCCAACTGCTTCAAGTAGGAAAATCCCCTGCATGTAAATAATAAACCTAATCTTATACTTTTACCAGTTTCACTATTTTTTCTGACTTTTTCTATGTTGGCCAAAAATAAATATAAAAACATTATTTTTCTTTATTTACATTTCAAAGTACATAATAAGTACTTACTGTCAAGTGCATTAAAAAACGCTACGCAATATGACTACAGTATGAGAACAAGCCAGTTGGAATAAACTTGCTAGTCGGTTAAATTTAACTTTTTTGAAAAAATCCAAACACATGTTAACTGAAATTTTTAACCAGCAATATTTTTACAGAATATTTTTTGGACAGACCCCCAGAAAGGGGTCCACTAGCATACAACTTATTTTTTAAGATGGAATGACCCCACTTAAGGCACCTTGTTGGAAAGGGTATCAAGTAAATTTTAAAAATTAACAAAAAGAAAATTATTTCAATTTTTTTGTAATTTTTAGAGAATATAAGTGTCATTTAAAGTAAAACCTATAATTTTATTAAAATATAGGTGGTGGACCCCTGACAAGAGGTCCAGTAATACCAACATTTTTTTTTGCAACTGGCAGACTCAACTTGTAGCATTTTGTTCAAAAACTAATAAAAAATGTTTTTTTTTTACAGATTTCCAAAAAAAAGTGAACCATAATTTTTCTTTTTCACTAGGCTTTCCAACAAGGTGCCACAAGTTTTATCTTGTTGGACCCCTTTCTGGGGTTCTGTCCAAAAAAAATTCATTAAAAATCTCAGTAGGCATGTTTTTGGTTTATTCTAAAAAATTTTCATTTAACCTGGTAGAAAATGTATTCCAACTTGCTCGTGTTCACTGTATAAGCTTTTACGTAAGAAGTTGTATAATCTTTTTTCCAATAAAAACTACAATAAACTTATTTTTTTATTTTACTTATAATTTATTAAAAAAATTGCATCTGAGTATTTCTAGTAGGATCATCATTGCAACAGGACTGCTAGGCAAAAACTGCTTGACACCTCAAAACTGATCTTCATGTCTTCTCTGAGAAACCTGTAACAAAGTTTTTTCATTGAGTGTACCACAGCAGAACTCACTGGATCCGTATTACTGGCAGGATTTTTATATATGTCCTTGCTTATAACTTTTGAAAAACAAAGACATCTAGAAAAGTATTGTACATATTCAAATCAAATCATACTGATCATATGAGGGCTGCTTTAGTCTACAACAGTTTTAAATTTTTTTGCAGTTAATTGACAGGTAAAGACATTCAAATTTAAACAAAAAAATGGGTTTTTTGAACAAAGGTTACTGATTTTGTCAATTTTTACTTGAAATGTTTATTATGCTTATCGGCCTAAAAGGCAACACTGTTCTACTCAAAAAGAAACTGAGAAAAAACACTGGGAGCAAAAAATTAAATTGTTTCTATACTACAGACAAAATGCAAACTCCAAATGTTTCAGTAAAAACCGCTATGTTACTTAACACTTGTACAATTTTTGTCAAAGCATGATGTATGCAAGTTCGTTAAACACTGGCCACTCATTATAATCAAAGCGTCAAGTTCAAGACCCCTTTAGAATACTTATGAAGTTTATTTGTTTTCTTTTAAGCAGTCTCAAAATTCAACTGCGAATTTCACCCCCAAATTTCCACACTTCAAAGAGGTTAGAAACCCCTAGGCCCCAAATTACCATTACTATAATTTGGTACTTACCGTTACCAATGATTTCACAATAATTGCCTTTACCAAAATAAACCACAGCTTCTTTTTTTATTAAAACAAAAACATATATGTAGAAAATAAATCACTTTTAAAAAAAAAATTGCAAAAACAAAGGCGGTAGGTAATATGTCCATCTACTGTTCATGATCATATGAGGGCTGCTTTAGTCTACAACAGTTTTTAATTTTTTTGGAGTTAATTGACAGGTAAAGACATTCAAATTTAAACAAAAAAATGAGTTTTTTGAACAAGGGTTACTGATTTTGTCAATTTTTACTTGAAATGTTTATTATGCTTATCGGCCTAAAAGGCAAAACTGTTCTATACTCAAAAAGAAACTGAGAAAAAAACACTGGGAGCAAAAAATTAAATTGTTTCTCTACTATAGACAAAATGCAAACTCCAAATGTTTCAGTAAAAACCCCTATGTTACTTAACACTAGTCTAATTTTTGTCAAAGCATGATGTATGAAAGTTCGTCAAGCATAGGCCACTCATTACAAACAAAGCCTCAAGTTCAAGACCCCTTTAGAATACTTATGAAGTTTATTTGTTTTCTTTTAAGCAGTCTCAAAATTCAACTGCGAATTTTACCCCCAAATTTCCACACTTCAAAGAGGGTAGATGCCCCTGGGCCCCAAATTTCCATTACTATAATTTGGTACTTACCGTTACCAATGATTACACATTCATTGCTGTTACCAAAATAAAACACAGCTTCTTGTTCTATTAAAAAAAACATATCGGGAAAATAAATCACTCTTTAAAAAAAAATTACAAAAACAAAAGATGTAATGTCAATCTACTTTTAACCTTACTTCATCGCGGCAAGTTTAGGCGCACATACCGGCGTTAGTTTGGCCGAAAAAAAAGTCGTACACGGAATTGGCGTTCGAGTGGCATTCTAGAATAGCTATTTTTCCAAGCACTCAAAACTACCATTCGAATTTTACTCGTATACGACAAAAAATCCGAGTGGTTCAAGAATTGGGTCCCTGGTCTCTAGGCACATCATATCATTAATATTTTTAAGTTTATATTAGCACAAACAAAATATTTAAATTTTTTAAAATAATTTTATCATTTTAGGAGGTAACTTTGACTATCATCTTAACTTGCCATTTTATCAAAAAAAAATTACATTATCTAATCATAATAAGCCAGATAATCATTTAGCGGTGCCGGATTTTATTTTTTAATGAAACTCTTTTTTCCCTTACTCCTCAAACATTAATAATCCTACATTTTAAAAACATGACTTCCATGTTATAGGAGGTTTTTTCTTATTTTGGCCTCCTCTATCATACCGTTTACACCCTGCATATTTTTGTAATCTAGAAGGAAAAGAAATGTCGTGTTTAAAGATAATATGTCAAAACTTAATTTTTGCAAGTATCTTCTTTTGCCACTGCACGGTAGAAATAAATGGAAACAAGAAAATTTTGCCGGTCCCATATTGCCGCCGAACCAACTTTCCGCTGACTCAACTCGCCACCGGGAAAACTAGCCACTTTTTTTAGTTTTAGTTTGAAATTTTATTCTGAATAGAAAAAATTTATCATTAAAACAATTTTTTTAAAAATAATATTAATTTTTTTTCTTTTTGTCACAAAACAGTTTTTTAAGTTCTTGAAATTTTTTTTTAAACGATTTTTCTTGTTTTTTTGAGGAAGATAGTGGTTACAACAAATGTAACGTAATAATGTTTAACACCTTATCAAACTTCGTAGAACCCCACCCCTATACCCGCTATGTAATTTATGGACTGACCAAAATCACAAGAAAAAAAAACAACAAATTTCAAACAACCAGCTTCTTTCTTTACCTCACAGAATAGGAAATAGTCATGAAAACACTCCAAATAATCCAGCTGTCCAAGGAGCGTATTATCTTAGGCTTTGATTTGCTGAAATTTTGTAATCAATCAATCAGAGTAAAATAAAAGATAAATCCGAGCGGATAAAACGCTCCATGGACACCCAGCCATACCCTTTATAAATCTGGCAACGTAATAGAAGAAAAGCTAATTTTTAAAAAATTCAGTACGTCGCAACCTTGATATTTGTTAGGTGATCCGTGTTAATACTTATTGCAATAAGGCCAGGCAGTAATAGTGCCGGGCACTATTCTGATCCATTGAAAACTGACAGTTGATCTTTCAAAATTGACATACCAAAGTCGAATTTATAAATCCAGTCGTTTATTTTCCATTAATAATAGCGGCACTATTAATTCCGGCTCTTATAATACACAAAGGCCTAATTTTGAAAGAAGAAAGCTTATAATGCGAAACAGAATAGTACCCGGCACAATTAGTGCCTGGCTTTATTGCAATAAGTCCCTAATAACGTGGTATAGGATAAAGCCGGCTGTCCATTGAGCGTATTATTCGCGCGGATTTTTTTTTCTCAGGCTTTGATTGGTTCAAACTTTTAAATCAAGTAATCAGAGCCCGAGAAAAGAAAAATCCGATAATACGCTTAATGGACACCCTACATCAGATTGTTCCCGCTCTATCATAAAACACTCACATCGTGTATGGTCGGAAATGGAACCCCTGACGGGCTGAGCGAAGTTAGGCACAAATCTATCAAACTAATGACGTCAAACGTTACGTCACTGTTCTAAAACTATTTAAAATAATTGCGCGCGAGAAAATGCTTCGGATCTTTTATATATATATATATATATATATATATATATATATATATATATATATATATATATATATATATATG
Source organism: Aspidapion aeneum (assembly GCA_963576565.1). NCBI lineage: Eukaryota > Metazoa > Arthropoda > Insecta > Coleoptera > Brentidae > Aspidapion > Aspidapion aeneum. The sequence continues at coordinate 141,972,106 of OY755038.1, forward strand.
TTAGTCCACGGATAGAAAAAACGCTAAATGCAGTGGACTGTAAATATTTTAATTAATGATAGCGCGAACAAACATAAATATTGATATGAAATTACGAAATAATCTAAACGTCCATAGGAAAAAATATTGGTGGCACACAACGGTAATCAGACAAATGCACTCACCTCTTTTGCAGCCAAATTCTCCACTTCCAAGGGGCCCCTGATGGATCTAATGATGTCACCACGTAGCTGAAGGGTTGAAGTTTCTAGTTCTATGCTTCAGTACACAAAAATCGAGCACTTTCAGGTGTAGATATTTCAAATTGTTGGAGAACGAAATTAACACGCCTTTTTCTCTAGGCGATTGACAAGGATCTCACTGGTTGTTGGTGCGCATGTCCAAATACGCGGAATGCGCTTTGTCCTTCATACAGTTGTGTGTTTTTAAAAATATATGTAAACAACCGCGAAATTTAGCGGGAGCTAACATAACTGCCCTCCAAAACACACAAATTTAGAATCTCAACCGGACAGATATAGATATAAGAAAAAGAATCGACCGATAAATATAAATGAATGAAAACAGATAAGTATCGTAAGTTTATTTAGATATAACAAAATCCCGAAAAAAGGCAAAACAAACAAACAAAAAATTCAAAAAAAATTAAAAATAAAAAAACCTATTGTAATACCCGGTAAAAGGTAGAAAATTAAAATTACTTTTAATTTGGCAAGAGGCTGTAACGTGTCATTTTTACGTTTAAGACAACGTTACATATTTGTTTATTTAGGTAAATAATCAAGGCTCTTTGATTCGCTTTTCTGTACACAAAGTAAGGGTATTTTATAGAGATAGGTTTGGAGGTTATATAGTGTCTAGGAAGTTACCTTAAAAGGAGGCATTCCATCGAATTACTGTGGACACTACGCACATCGCATTATCTGGACATCGTAATTGGAATTTAGGATCACAGGTTTCGGGAAAATCACATAAAACTTTTGGTTGTTTTGTTTATGTCTGCAGTTTCGTCGTTTACTTGACGTACATAAAGTTAAACAGCTGTTATGCTGGGGAATGGCGGCGTTGCCGCATCACAAATGGTTTTAGTAACAGGAAGGAAACATTTGGATGAACATTTCATTCCCTTACGTTTATTTTCGAGGATATTGGGACAATCCGAACCTCATAGCTAGTTGTGACAGCACGAAAACATATTTAGGTCCACGGTTTGACCAGGAACAACCGAGGCTCCGCCACTTTGATATCTTTATTAATTTGATAGGGAAAGGATAAAATAAATACGAGTTATGCACTTTTGTAAATGGGAGATAAACGAGGGATACAAACCAAGACTAAAAGAATAAACGAAATCGTGTGAGTTAACATCTGAACACTCTTGTGCCGAGCTTCTTAGCAGTAGTTCAGTGTGTATTTTTGGGTTCAGGTTCAGAAACAACTTTATTACAGTAGAAATGTTTTACAAGAATGGCGTCAAACCATATGAATCTTAGAGAAAACATATATAAAGAGCAAAGGAAACTTGTGACTGAAACTGTAGCTAAAATACAACTAAATTCTACACTTAGTATAGCTTTACTCATATGGGAATTGGTTGAGTGTTCGAATATTCCTGGGTTTGCTGCATGCCCTGATCTCCAGTAATTGATTTTACAGTTGATGGTTTCAATGCTGAGCTTCTTCTAGTCCGTCGGGTTATTCTTCTTCTACTTGATATGTTGGTGGGGGTCCGGTAGGCAAATGTTCGGTCAAATGTATGGAGGGTGTCTCGACGTCCTTGTTATAAAAATTTCAACCGTGGAAATAGATCCGACAACACCTCAAGGTGCGTTTTACGTACTTCCTATCCCCTTGGTCGGTGCTGCCCCCTATATACCTGTATAGAACTATTGCTGTATCTCCTCATTGGTTACTTTGAAAACCCCGGGTTTTTTCTTCCAGTCTTGCCACTGAAGGTAGAGATTTATTTTTGGCGAAAAAGTTTTTTATAAATAGGTTCGCATCCTTTATTTGAATTTAACCGGGAAGATTAGGTTGTTACTATTGCGTTTTACCGTCCCCACTCCCCACCAAATTTACAAAACGGTTTCCGGCGACTTCATTATTCTGGTATTCTCGACGAAGTGCTTTGTCTCTCTTTGCTATCGAATTTTGGCTGGGTCGGCAGCAGGCTCTGGGATCGCCATTGTTTTGGTTAGTGGCACTGCAAAAAAACTGCAGGTTCAGTCCCAGAGACTGTACAAGTGAGTCCGTCGTGTCTAGGCGTAATCTGGAGTGACGCTCGCACCCTTTTGAGGGGAATTTTAAGTCGGCCTACGCCATTTTGTACGGAAAGAGCAGCGCCCTGTCCATTCCATCGGCAGCGGTGCTGGACGCTGGTGGGAAGCCGGACGAGCCAGTTCTAACCCTGGGAAAGGGTTCTACGCTCGGGCAAGCATCCCACAACCTTTCTACGCTCGGGCAAAGAATCAGCAACATTTTCCACAACCAGTGTGGCCCTAGCGTGATGTGCTAAGCGGGCACTAGGGGAGGCGCGAGCAGAACGGGACCTGGAGTAGCAGAAGATGTCTGGTACAACACATCCAGGTTTACAAAATAAAACACATTTTTTATTTTAACAATATAATCAAGGACCAAGGTAGGAGCAAGCCTTAACTATAATTTTTTTTCTCATATATAACTTTCACAATATAATTTAGAAGTGATCTTTCCCTATATAATTTTGCACAGCTTAATTTTAACACTTCTTGTAAACGCAAGGTAACGGTATGACGTCATAACCACAATTTTGCGGTGTATTTACTAAGTTTTCCTTCATTTCATTTATTTAAGACAATTTCTCTTGTGAAATTTGGATTGTCTTGCTACTTAGGCCCTGACTTGTTCCACTACATTCCATTATTTTTTTTAATTTTTTCATGTTTTTGGTAATACTCCAGTTTTATCTTTTAAAATAAACAAGATGAACTAATTTTTCTTGTGTTATTTGTACAACCCAATGACCAACTTTGCGGAGACAAAAGAGAGATGAGATTACATGTTTTAACGGTTTCCTTACACATTTTTACCTCATGGGGTGGATCTCGGACTGGGTTGCTGTCTGTCTCATTCTACCCAACGTAGAATGATGACAGCAGATATTTGGTCCGGATCTCCCCTATGACAGAATAATTTTGGAAGTATATCTTATTTTTAACCATCATTTATACAACTGAGTCTCACACTACTGATTCAGATGTAGATAACTATGACCTGTTAAAGGAGTCCATCTACCTGTAAAGTGCTTCTAGTTTTGTCATCTTAATTCAATCTTTTAGAATTTTATTCTGTTTATTTTTTTGGTTATTCTTAATTACACAAATACTCTGGAAGCCTCGGAAGTAAGTAGAATTTCATTGTTTGGCTGCAACGTTTGGGTTGAACTGTATTTTATTTAAGATCTTCTTTGTAAAACATTGGTATTAAATAATGTGGCGCACTTAAAAGTTTCTTATTTCTGAACCCCCCCCTTCTCCACTGTATAAAAGTTACCGGGCATATCAATGTTTTACCTAGCTGGAAAATACAGTTCTGCTTCCAGATATTTGTTTAATTATTCAGTGGGTTTCAGTGTCACAAATTGGCGCCCAAATTTTTTAACTTTTTTTAAGGCCACAAATTGGCGCCCAAATTTTTTTAATTTTTTTTAAGGCCACAAATTGGCGCCCTACGTGTGTTTTGGCTAGTTTTTTAACATCTGATGTAATTTTTTTTGGTTTTTTTGAATTTGGAAAAAAAAAGACAAATGTTTTTTTAAATTTTTTTTTGAGAAAATTTTTTTGTGGTACAGCCAAAGCCAGGTTAGAGGCTTTCAGTGGCTGTGGGTGGTTTTGACACTCAATCATTTTTTTTTCATAAAAAACAAGATCATTGGTTTTTGGAAATAACATTTTTTTAAATATTTTTTTTAGTAATATTTGAACGTTGATTTGGAACTCGGTTTGTTGTTTTAGTAATCCTCTTAGTTTTTTATTAGCTTATCTTCACAAGTTTTTTCTTGGAAAATAAAAGATTCATTTTTATTTATTAAGGAAGAATAAGTGGATAAAAAAACATAGGAGTTTTTATTGAACAGAGTCCAACTCATGTTCTTAATTCTTTAAAGTTTTTGTAGGAAAAACATGTTTTAGTTTTTTAAATTTTTTTTTAAGAAAAATAAATACAACAATGTAAATTTACTTCAATTTTTTTGTTGATTTATAGGTGGATGGACCTCCAGACATAGTCTTTTTAGGTTTAAATATATGCCAGAAGTAGTGTGCTTTTTTCTAACAATTTTTTTTTGCAGGTTGCCTACTACTAATATGTTATTATTTCCTGCTTGTGATAAGATAGAAATTGTTTCACCGATTATTTTTTAGTACAGTCAATTTATTTAGGTCAACAAGTTTTTTTTGGTCATTTTAATTTTTTTTGTGGGATATCACCACTTGGTATTTGGAATATTTTTACAGGGTTTCACACAAATTTTTCTTGGCTGAGTTGTTTTAAAGTAAATATAGCTTAACAGCTGGTAGATTTGTTTAGTTGAAAGTATTAATTAGTAATGAAAGAAAAGGAAAATGAGTTTATTTTGCTTTGTCATTTTCTTTTCTTGGTTTTTTTGGAGGTAACTGTTGATGACAATTAAGAACTTACGTCACTCAGTTACATCGGGTCAGAGGAGGGTACTACTACTACTACTACTACTAGTGTCGGCTCGGGAGGTTAGGAAACACAAGGCTAAAATCCTAGAGTGACACCTTGGCTGAAGATCAATGCCAAAAGTCCAGTTAACATTTTTTTTGGGGTATTTTTGTTGGGGCAGTTTTTTTATTTTTTAGGTCTTTGGTTGCCAGTTTAGTTGTCTAGTTGTGTTTTTGTGACTGGTCAATTTTTTTTTTGGTAGAAAATACAGCGTTGGGCTTTGGAGTGAATTTTTTTTTAAAAATGACCTACGGGTATTTCTATCAATTAAAGTTTTCTGGTACACATTTATTTTTTTTCTGTATTTTTTTCTGCGTTCAGGTCATAGCTTGGTCATGGCCATTGGAGAGCAAACATTTATGTTTGAGCCTTGAGAAGTTTTGCCTGCTACCACAAAAGAAATGTTTAACTGAGACAGATATAGATATAAGTTTTTTTGATTTTTTTTAGTTCATTTGTAAAGTTCAGTAATTTTTTTTAAGTAATATCATTGTGAGGCCGTAAAATTGGTCAGTGAATTTAAGAGAGACTTTCAACTAAATATAAATGCTAGGCGGGGGTAATTGGTAAAAATATTTCCAAAATTTTACTTTTTTTTTGAATAATTTAATTTTTCGTAAAAAATTATTTCCTTTCTGTTAACATAACTTCTCGAATTCTTGTTTTGGTCAAAACGGTTTGTATAGTGGTCGTAGTTTTAAAGGGTGACCAGACAGGTTATATTTTTTTTAGGGGACCAAACGGGAACTTCTTGAGTTACAAAAAGGTGAACTTTTTTTGTCTTAGTTGATCAGGCAGGAATAAATAAATCTTTTACTTCCAAATCATAATTTTAAATAACAAGATTTATTGGTTAAGTGTTTGGGTCTTATAGTGGAAAACGTTTTGTTTTTGAGGATACTGGTATGATATGAAATTATTTTAATTTCATGCCAAATGTTGGTTGACCGCAGATATGCTAGTCTTCAGTTTTTTTGTTAGTTTGCGGTTCAGGACAGTGGCGTGTACTTAAAGGGGCCTTACATCTGCGCCCATTGTAAAGCAACTTCCAACATACTTGCTTAGCTTTTCACTTAATCTTCGTTTTGTTGCTTCTGAAATTAAAGCGTTATGTTGGATAACGATGGATGGTGTTAGACTGAGAAAGTACCTAGGTATTTAGGGATGAAAACTTGGAAGTTGTGGACAATTGGGAAATAATTTCTTTTATTTCATTTTTTCTTTAATTTTAAAATAATTTCATACTGGTGACCTCAAATAATGAAGCAAATTTTTAAATTAAAATACACTGTTGTGGAATAAATGGGAAAGTGTTCAGGTTAAACAATAAATTTAAGATGATTGATTTTTAAAAAGGATTTCAACCTAAAAATAAATTTAAAAACAATAGGTTTTCCTTTAGGCGACTAAACATTGATAAGGGCATCTATTTTTTTTTTAAATCTGATAGTTGTACAGGGTGTAAAGGAGCTAGCTACCTTTTGTATTGCAATAATTAGGGGTTTTCCTCCCGCGAGCTGGGTGGAAATGGAAGAAATGTTTGGTTCGGAGTGTAGAAATCGAGGAACGAGGACTTCCTGCTAATCTTTTTAGGATTTCGCAACTTCGGTTTTCGCTAAATTAAAATACATCCAAATTTGGCCTACAGGCTGAATCTCGCATTTTCCAGGACCTTGCAGATTCGCGGAGAAAGACAATTTTTGTGATCTGTTTAGTTATGATAGGAATTAAAATAGTAACATGCACATGAGGGAACTAGATATATTTAGGTTAAAAAGTAGTAAGAACACTGATCTGAACAGTTTTCCATAATAGTGTCTGTCCAAAATTCACTCGCCTTTGTAAATATACTTTTGGGTATAAGAATTTTGTTTTATTTTAATATTTTTCTCGCGTTTATACGTTCGTATTTGTCTTTAAGAATTTTGGCGAATGCGATTGAAAACTTTATTTTATTTTACTTTCTGAGCATGTTCAATTGCATCTTCGCGCACTCAACCAGTTGAATTTGTACATTGGGGGTGTGCGCGCTTCGATATATGACAATTGCTGTCGAAAAATCACTTCTGTGTGAAAGACGTCACAAACAACACGCTGCAAAAACAGGGGTAAGTGCATCTTCAACTGTTCGTAATTATTTTCAGTTCAGATTTCATAATTAATTAAATTATTCGCAGGTGATTGGTAAACTAATTTTATGAACCAGCAATCTAATTAATTTTTCGCTTTATACCAATCATTTTTGGCCCTACGAGCCGAACGCGTTTGAAAGTTTTTATTCGCTTCGCTAATAATAAAAAGTATAATAGGTTTTTTTCATTTTTCAACGTGTTTTGGTTTTCCGTCTTTGACGATTTATAAATAGGTAATTTGTTTCGGAGAAATAAATTCAAGGTCATTGAATATGAGCTTATCATTCCAGTTTTTTCTTTAACATTCTTTCCTAAAATGAGTAGTAGGTTTTAGGCAGGTTACATATACATAAACAATTGCACGTAATTTATCGGCATATGATATAGGCTTACCAGTAGGTCCTATCTGCATTTTATTTTATTACTGCTGCTTTAGTTTAGAACTTTTATTGCAGCTTTATGGGTGCCATAGTATTATTTATTGTGTAAAGAGGTTTATAATTTAAGCTTCTTACTTGCCTATATTTACAAATTATTGGGATCGCTAGTAGATAACTCGCTATTGCATGTCGCTAAGTTAATTAATTATCGCTAATTCGCACCGCGCAATTCCCCTTAACTATTAAAAAATATTTCGCTTTTATTTATTAGTAAATATAAATAAATAGTTCGTTTTTGCTCTTATTAACTAACAAAGGTAAATAAATAATTCGCTATTTTCACCGTTACTTAATTTATAAAAATTATATTATTAATAATTCGCTTTCCCTTTTATTTATTAGTATCACTAAATAAATTGATAATTTTACCAATAATTGATTTTAATAAATTGATTTTATTTGGCTAAATTGTTAAAAATACCGCGTAATATCCCTAAATTGCTAAAAATAATTAAAAATTTAGTTTTGCTTTTCTTTATTATACCCATCTGCATTAAATAAAGGATCATCATGTCCGCGGCTAAGATTAAATCGTATAAGACCCTTCGCACAATGTGTCATAATCAAATGAAAGAATTAAAAACTTTTGCTGACTCGGCTTCTGATGCTGACGAGACGGCTAAACTTCAGTTTAAAATTATGTACGCTCAAATTGATCAAGTGGTTAACGATTTTGCTAAATATCATCAAAATCTTATATCTTTAATGTCAGCGACCGACGATTTTGAAATTGATACCGAAGAAGGAGTGAGAAAAGACTTTGAATACTTACGATCTTACAATTACGCTAAGTATACCGCGCTGTTTGAAAAGCCAACACTGAAGGTTGAAACCGACGCATCCTCTGCTTCGGGACTATCTAGTGGTAATCGACCGCCAAACTTGACTAATTTGAAAGTTCCAAAATTTTCCGGCGATATTAGACAATTTAGAAATTTTATGGACATGTTTAATGCGCTAGTTGACAACACAAATATTTCGAATATAGAGAAATTTAACCATCTTTTAAACTCCCTAGAGGGACCCCCGCTAGCACTGGTGCAATGCACACCTTTAGCCGCCGCTAATTATTCAATTGCTCTCGAATCGCTAAAAAACCGCTACGATGACAAACGGCTTATTGCTTTTTCACATTTAAAAACAATGGATAATGTTCCTTACGTAACAAATTCTAAAAATTCAAAACAATTGCGCACACTAGTTGACGTATATAGTGAAAATCTCTCCGCCCTTAAGGTACTTGGTTTTCCCACAGATGATTGGTCTTTTTTGCTATACTATAATTTCAGTAAACATTTAGATCAGGAGACCATGACGCGATTTGAACTTGAACTTAATGATCCATCTCAAGTTCCTACTTTTGACGATTTAAAGAATTTTGTACTAAAACGATGTAACGCTATAGAAGCGGTAGAATTTTCAACTAAAACTGATTTTTCTTCACCTTTAAAAACAGACACAAAAAATAGATTTTCTTCTAATCAGTCAAAACCTAGACAAACTTCTGCATTTTTTGGTAATGCAAGTCGAAATAATAATACAAAGTTAAATAATTCAAATCAATCTTGTCTTTTATGTCAATCACGTGACCATAATATTTACAGATGCTTAGAATTTAAAAATAAAAATTCCTCTGAACGTTTTCAGTTAGCTAAAGACAACAACTGGTGTCCTAATTGTTTAAGTGGGCAACATAACCTAGCTTTATGTCAATCGCAGTCTGTTTGTCGTTACTGTCAATCTAATAGACATCACTCTCTTTTACATATTTTTAAAAATAACAACAATTACAGTCCACATACTTCTAACCGCACGAATCTTGAAAATAATTACAATTCTAATGTACGACCCCCCTTTTATAATTCGCAATACAATAACCCGCAAAGTTCTTCACAAAATAATTCGCCTGCTTTTAATGGTAATATCTCGCCTCAGCAAAATAATTCGCCAACCTCTCGCGCTTTTCAGCAACCGCCACAAACAGGTATGGAAAATTTACCTCAAAATTCGCAAAATACCTTAAATTACTTCTCCAATTCGCACGCTCAGAATACAGTTTTATCTACCGCTATTATCGAGGTTATGGATTCTCGTGGCATTTTTCAAAAAGCTAGGGTTATTCTTGATTCTGGCTCAGAATGCAGTTACGTCTCTTTGAAGTTTTTCAAAAAACTTTCACTTCCACGCTATAGTTTATCCCTTTCTATTCAAGGATTAGGATCTATGAATGAAGTTACCTCTCAGGGAGGAGTAACTTGTATTATCAAACCGTATAATCAAACGGAACCACGCATGTCAGTCGACGCTGTGATCTTACCCAAGTTGTGTTCGGAAATTCCTAGCACTTATTTAGGTAATATAGATACTTCTGATTTTCAAAATGTACCCCTCGCGGACCCTACGTTCCAAGAACCCGCTAATATTGATTTTCTTTTGGGCGCTGATATTTTTCCCTATATTTTACGCGAAGGGCGCATTGATAATGGCCCCAACAAACCAATTCTTCTTAATAGTATTTTTGGCTATATTATTATGGGAAAAAATAAAAATAATAAAATTAAATCGCAATCACATTCAACCGCTTTATTTTGCTCTGTAAATGAAACCGATTCACTATCGCTAGACCACGCTTTAAAACGCTTTTGGGAATTAGAAGAGCTACCTAAATCAAATTTTTGCTCGCCCTCCGATATTCTTGCCGAGAAAAGCTTTGTTGAGACTCACTGTAGAGACGAAACAGGGCGATACATGGTAGAACTACCTTTCCAAGATAATACGCCTCCGCAATTTGATTTTCATGCAACGCGCTCATTGGCTTTAAGAAGATTTTTTTCGCTTGAAAAACGCTTAATTTTAAATCCTAATATTTATAAAAAATATTCAGATACTATTCAAGAATATATTAACAATGATTATCTTGAAATTATTCCTGACGAAGAAATAAATAAAAACTCTTTTTACTTACCCCATCATTGCGTAGCCAAGGGTGACAATATTCGAATTGTTTTCGACGGATCGTCTCGTCCAAATCAAAATTCACCCTCGCTAAATGACACCCTTCTTACGGGGCCAAAACTTCAAAAGGAAGTTTTTGCTCTACTTCTCAGTTTTCGTATTTCTTCTGTGGTCTTTACTTGTGATCTTAAAAGCATGTTTACACAAGTTTTAATTGCCCCTATTCATAGGGATTGTCAAAGAATAATATGGAGATTCACTCCCAACGAGCCCATAAAAGACATGCGTTTTAAACGGGTCACTTTTGGTCTGAGCTCTTCTCCATATCTCGCTAACCGCGTCATTGCTCAATTAGCACAGGATGAAGGAAACAAGTTTCCTCAAGCTCGTGAGGTACTCAAAACCTCAATTTACGTTGATGATTTAATTTGTAATGCAAATAACCTCTCAGAAGCTAGAAATTTACGCGATCAACTTATAGAACTATTGGGAAACGGTGGGTTCGAACTTAGAAAATTTGCAAGCAACAATAAGTCATTTTTACAAGACCTTCCGGAGTCTTACTTGCACTCAAACTCGTTTAATTTCGATTCAGAATCTGAAACAATAAAAATTTTAGGCTTACAATGGATTCCTTGTAAAGATATTTTTACCTATCGCGTAGATCCATTGGAACGAGAATGTACAAAACGCACGATTCTGTCAGAAATTGCAAGATGCTTTGATCCACTAGGATGGCTCTCACCTCTGAGCCTGTTCTCCAAAGATCTATTGCAGCTTCTGTGGAAACAAAAATATGACTGGGACCAGGAAGTTTCCCCCTTTATACGCCAACGTTGGTTAAAATATAAATCTGAGTTAGGCCTTATTCAAAACTTTTCTTTACCGCGACGTTTTATTATTGATAATTTTACAGAATGTCAACTTCGCGCTTTCTGTGATTCGTCAGAAAAAGCTTACGCTAGCATAGCGTATTTTCGCGTTTTACAAATTAATAAAATCTGCACTTTTCTCATTGCTGCTAAAGCAAAAATCGCTCCGGTAAAAACAATTTCAATCCCGAGATTAGAGCTAGTAGCCGCTGTTTTACTGGTTGATCTTGTTTCCGCAATTTTAAAAATTCTAGGAGATAAAATTAAAATTTCTAAAATTTTCGCGTGGTCAGATTCTACAATCGCTCTTAGCTGGAATAAAAATCCCCCTTATAGATACAAAACATTTGTCGCCAACCGGGTTGCGAAAATTCAAAATAAACTACCAGCTGCAATATGGCAGCATGTACGCACAAATGATAATCCCGCAGACTGTGCAACAAGAACTTTGTTGCCGTCAGAATTGTTAAATACGCCCCTTTGGTGGTGCGGTCCAGATTGGCTTTCAATGCCTGATGAGCATTGGCCACCAAGCATTTATTCTGAACCATTGGATTCGGACGAAGTTCTTGGTGAAGAAAGGAAAATAACTTTGGTCGCATTTACAGAAAACAAGTTTTTTGATATTCTTTTAAACAAATATTCTTCGCTTTCTAAAATTCAAAGGATAATCGCTATCTGGTATCGTTTTATCTGCTTTAAAAGAAATCTTGCTTATCGTACTGGACCCATAGTCCTGTCAGAACTTAATCTCGCTCTTATTTCTCTGATCAGGCATGTTCAAACAGTCACATTTTCTCAAGAAATCTCAAATATTAATGCGAAAAAACGCATTTCAAAGCCTTTTAGAAAGTTAGACGCTTTTCTTGATAATAAAAATATATTGCGGGTTGGAGGTCGCCTCCGATATTCTGATCTTTCATATGACCAGAAACACCCGATTCTTTTACCACGACAACATAGATTAACTACGCTCCTCATTGAACACTATCATAAATCTTATTTGCACCCAGGTTTGCAAACTTTACAGTTCTTAATTTTTCAAAATTTCTGGATATTATCTCCTAAGCGGGCGATAAGAACCGTTATCGCTAACTGTAAAAATTGTTGGCGACTTAATCCGAAACCTTTTGAACCAAAAATGGGAAACTTACCCAAATTACGCATATCTGCTGTCAAAAGTTTTACCGTAGTCGGTTGTGACTATGCGGGTCCAATATCCATATCATTAAGCAGAAAAGTTCGCGGAAATAAAACGCTTAAGGCTTGGATCTGCATATTCGTTTGCTTCTCTACCAAGGCTCTTCATATCGAATTAGTTTCGGATTATTCTAGCGAAGCTTTTCTGTGTGCTTTAAGGCGTTTTATGGCACGTCGAGGAAGGGTCTCAAAAATAATATCAGACCAAGGAACTACGTTTAAGGGTGCAAATAAGGAATTACAGATAATATTTAAACAAGCGGCAGCCGCGGAATCCATTGAGTGGTTTTTTCACCCCCCAGGGGCGCCACACTTTTCTGGATTAGCAGAAAGTGGAGTAAAGGCGGTAAAAACGCATTTGTATCGCGTTATCGGAAGCCAGATTTTAACGTACGAAGAGCTTTATACGGTCTTAGTACAAGTGGAAGCGCTATTAAATTCTAGACCATTGTCTCCTTTATCTAGCGACCCCAATGATTTGTCTGCGTTGACACCAAATCATTTTTTGACTCTAGAACCTGTTTGTAGTTTACCCGATCCTGATGTAACCAGTATCAAACTAAACCGCCTCTCTAGATGGCAGATGATCCAAAGATTACATCAGGATTTTTGGGCGCGTTATTCTAAGGAATATTTACATACACTGCAGCAGCGGTCCAAGTGGCTGGAACCCACTTGTCCCGCCCCTGCTATAGGTACTATGGTACACATAAAGTCGGATAATTTACCACCGACAAAATGGTCGCTTGGTAGAATTATTGCCCTTCACCCAGGTGAAGATCAAATCTCACGTGTTGCCACTGTGCGCACTGTCTCAGGAATATTTCAAAGACCTCTGGTAAAGCTATGTCCTTTACCGATGGACTTTGAACCTGAAAACATTTAAAAATTACATCAATGTAATTTTTAGGCGGGCAGAATGTCCAAAATTCACTCGCCCTTGTAAATATACTTTTGGGTATAAGAATTTTGTTTTATTTTAATATTTTTCTCGCGTTTATACGTTCGTATTTGTCTTTAAGAATTTTGGCGAATGCGATTGAAAACTTTATTTTATTTTACTTTCTGAGCATGTTCAATTGCATCTTCGCGCACTCAACCAGTTGAATTTGTACATTGGGGGTGTGCGCGCTTCGATATATGACAATTGCTGTCGAAAAATCACTTCTGTGTGAAAGACGTCACAAACAACACGCTGCAAAAACAGGGGTAAGTGCATCTTCAACTGTTCGTAATTATTTTCAGTTCAGATTTCATAATTAATTAAATTATTCGCAGGTGATTGGTAAACTAATTTTATGAACCAGCAATCTAATTAATTTTTCGCTTTATACCAATCAGTGTCCTATTTTCACAGGGTGCTTCAAAATATCTTCACCCTTTCTTTGAAATAAGATATTGTTTCGCCTGTGGGTGTTTGACCGTTTAAAAAATATATAGGGTCCAGATGGGATTGGAATGGAAATCACAAGTTTTTGGGTTTTATTGACATTATACTTAGGGAATAGGGGAAATGTCTAATAAAAAGTTTTTTGGTTTTAGGCCGAGTTTTGTTGAGATAACAAAAGTTTAATTGGGGCCGGGAGTTTTATTATGCTCTTTTAAAATTAATGTAATAGTTTTGGCTTCTTGATTTTTGTTTTCTGGGTTTTTACGCAGGATTATTCCCAACTGTTTCATTTCAAAATATCATTTGTAGGTGATGGGGTCTCATTAGCCCTTGGACATTTGGTAGATTTGCTTTGACTGATAGTTGTGGAGTGGGCCCAACTTAATTTTATATCTCGTAAACACCAGGAATAGGGATCTGAGAATGCATTAAGCAGTAAATTTTTTTTTTGATTAGATGTTGTGTGTAAAGACACTTGAGTAGGCAGATTTAGTTTTACAACGTTATAGGTGAACCTTGGAATTGTTTTCATATTTGGTTTTTTGAAAGTGCACACAAGAAAATTCTTTACGGAGTTGAGTGCAAAGGTTCTTCACATTATAGTGGTACAGTAAATAAGTACTAACGTTGCTTATTTCCTTAAGTAATAATTTTAAACAAATACACTAACATCGGTTGTTTTTTTGGAACATAAATATTTTTTTTAAAACTTTTCCTAAACTGATTGGTTTTTTTGCAATTACGATTTTTATACCTTATGATTCTTAAGTAAATTTAATTTTCAAATTTTTTTTTGTATAGTAAATTAATTTTTCTAGCTCATTCACTTTTCACATTCACACAGTTTTGGGAGAGGAAAGGGAATTGACAACTGTTTTTTTTAAAGGAAAAGAACAAAAACTGTTGCATGACAACTCGAATAAGATTTTTCTGGTGTTGATTTTATTTAATTTTTTTTTAAGGTTCACTAATAGGAGCTGCAACCCCACTTAAACATTTTCAATTTTTTTTGAAAATATTCTTTTAATATTTTTTTAATATTTTTTTTTTAATTTTTTTTAAGAAAGGAAACTTGATTTTATTGTGGCAAAAATTTTTTTTGGTGCATAGTAGTACCTTGTCCCTACAATGGTTCTACCAGTTTATTTAAATATTTTTTTTTCTGAATTAAAATATAATTTCATTTCGAACTCTCGCGTTTTAACAACCTATCATCATTCGTTTAAAAAAATTTTTTCTTCTCCCTACTCCAAACCACCTATCAGAGTGGAGTAACTTTTGAAAATTTTAGTGAGTCACTAATTTATTTTTTTTTACTATTGGACTACTGTGGTCGACACCAAAAATTTTTTTTACAAATTTTTTTTTTTGGACACCTTTCGGTACGATCCTAGGGTCTTTTTGACCATGACCATAGTTTGCATCAATTTAGTTAAAATTTTGGGAATTTCATTTTTAACGATTATTAGAGAGTTGCAGTCCTACCGAGACGTTATTTGTATAAAATTTTTTTAATACCATCGGTAATTTTTTTTCAATTTTTTTTTTAATTACACACAACATCCTCACTAGTCTAATTCAACGCAATTTCAGCGAGCGGATTTTTTTTTAATTGAGCATATTTTACGATTTCTATAACATGAACATCTGTTCCGATGTTTATTGCGTTCACTTATATATTAAGGGATGATGTGACCTTAAGCAATGCATGTTTCGTGTAAACTCAGAGTAGGTAAGCAGGTTAAAGTGGGTTTTGATTTATTCTTTTTAGAAAAATCATTGTATACGGCGATTTGGGTTTTTTTGAGGAGTTTATTTGTGGAGCCGTTCTGCAATAGCAGGAGTATACCCTAGCGTTAACTGTGTACGACAGCTTTGGGATTTTTGTTATAGGTAGTCTGTTGTACGTTCCATTTAGGGATAAATTTACCTACTCGGTTGCTGAGGTAAACAAACATCACTTAACTTTAATTTTAATCCAGTTCAGCTAGGATAAGCGCAATCATTTTTTTTTGGTTTTACTCACGCAGGAGTGAAACATAAGACCTAAACACTGCCAAAACTCCTGTCTCTCTTTTATTTTTTTAAACTTTTGTTGTGGCTACTTGTTAATTCTAATTTAGGATTTAAGTAGTTATTTCTCTCTGCAGGGTTGGACGTCATAGTTGGTTGTACAAATACTTAATATAAATTATGATTACATTTTTAAATGCAAATAAATTTTATTTTCTTACTGCTCCGGTGTTTTTCGGTTTTGTTTGCGTCTGCCCGTATTTAAGTTTTATATTTTCTACATTTGTGAGAAAATTTATAGTGATTTTCACTGGTGAATTTAAAGTGAACTTTGTGTTTGTTTATGCGTGGTTTAGTTTTATAATAGGGAGGTATAATTAACAGTTTTAATTAAAGTTTAAAGTTTGAAGATAAAAGGCACTATGGCTATTTCTTTGAGTCGGTTGTCTGACGTAAGGTACTTAGTCAAGGACGAATTAATCTATGAGTTAACATGGAGAGGCATAGCTATTGGATCGGTGGAAGAGATGAAACAACAGCTTATGTTGATCAAACAAAGAGAAAAGACTGATGCAAGTATGAGATACCCTCCGTATCCCTTTAAATTTGGCCAAGATGCTTTTAGCTGCATGAAGAAGCTTGATAGTCTGGTACCGCTGGTAGAGAAGTTCTCTGGTACGAGTAAAGGGGGAGAGTTTAGGAAAATCGCTGTAAGGTTGGAACACGTGTTAGCCAGGATTAACAACATGAATCCGTCTAACTTTGAAGAAAGTCAAACCAAAGGCATACTGGTTGCGGAAACCTTGAGTTTGATTGTGAGGTTGCAGAGCCAAGCAACAGATTTACTAAGAGTTGGCGTTACCTCAGATGATGATGAAGCATCTGAAACCCAATCAACGAGTCGAAGCTCAGACCACTCGACAAACGCTGGCAACACACCTAACCAGTCTCATTTCCCGCAACCACAGCTCTCAAGCACACAAAGAACAGCTCAACAGCCCACAAACCAACCGTCGGTCATTGCTCCAGTGCAAATGCAAGTGCTAACGAACCCAACTCAAGCACCAATACAGGCACCAGTCCCTATGCCGATTGAGAATTACGGTACATCAGCTTTTCATTATCAACAACCGTCTACCGTTCCTTTGAGTCTAGCTGCCCTCCAAAGTAGCATTGCACCAATTGCTCAGTCACGACCACTTTCTTGTTCGTCGCCAGTACCAATGTCAAGTGATCCTGGTACTTCATATCATGTTGCACCTGTACCTCCGCATAAGTGGAACTTAAAATTTACAGGCGAGAGGGGTACAATCTCCGTCACCGCATTTTTCGAGAGAGTGGACGAGTTGAGTCAGGCTAGAGGAGTCAGCAAAAAGGTTTTACTGAATTCGGGCGTTGATCTTTTTGAAAAGTCAGCTTATACTTTTTACAAAGATGTACGTAGAGAAGTCCATACATGGGAACAGCTGGAACAGAGGTTCATGGCAGAATATCTTCCTTCTTCATATGGCGAGAAGCTATTGAAGGAGATTCAAAAACGTAAACAAGGCCCTGGAGAGTCTATAGGGACCTATATTGCTGTCATGAACACATATTTCCAAAGACTTGGCTGTCCTGTTTCCGAAGAGGCGAAATTAGCTATCGTCTTCAGAAATATCGCGGACATCTATAAAAATGGGTTAATTGCTACTGAGGTCAATAGCCTATCACATTTAAAGGATCTGTGTCGTAGAATAGACCAGAGATATGGTTTAGAAGAGGAGAATTTTACTCCTAGGAAAAACCAATCAATCGAACCTGACTTGGCCTACGTTGACGTAGAGAGCGACAGTGACGATTTTTCAACAGGGGTTGATGCAATTCAAATATCAGGTGCCGGGACATCGAACCAACAGAATTTAAATCATCCTGCTAATAGATTCGACAGAAATAGGCAGCAGCCAGCAAGCAATTTTGCTGCTAGGGCTGATAGAGATAGACAGCAACCAGCTAGTGGTCAGTCTAGTGTAAATGACAGGGATGTACAACCACAGGGTGTTGGATCTGGTAGGGCGAACAGGGACGTTGTTTGTTACAGATGCAACCAAACAGGGCACATGGCAATCGGGTGCGCACTACCTAGAGGCAAACAGTGCTATTCGTGTGGTCAGGCAGGGGTTACAGTAAGAGAATGTCGTAATTGTAATCGTCAGGGAAACGGACCCAGGCGTTCGTAGGTGGTCGACCTTCGAGTCAGCCTGAACAAGCATCGACCGATAGGCTAACTTACGTTTTAGATTATGTGATAAGTCATGCTCGTAAAGATGAAAGGCCTTATTTAGAAGTGGATGTGCTCGGAAATAAGTTATTAGGTTTGTTGGATTCCGGGGCTTCACGTACCTTTTTAGGGAATCATGGTTGGTCAATCATCGAGAGGTTTGGTTTTTCACTTGATACGACAAAGAAGACGAGTTGTATTGTGGCAAATGGTCAAAGCACGAGTAGTATTGGGACAGTGCAGCTTCCTATGCGAGTTCAGGATAAATTTAGGTTAATAGAGGTCGTCGTCGTTCCTGAATTGCCGCACACTTTGATTTTGGGATTAGATTTTTGGATTTCGATGGGGATAGTACCGAACTTAAGTACTAATGAGTGGCACTTTGCCGATAATAAAGATGTGATTTGTTCTTTAGAAACACCAGACCAACAAACTACTCTTTCGCCTTATGAATCAGAACGACTAGAGGAATTGGTCGATAAATATAAGACTATTATGGGTGACTCACTAGGATGTACAGACAGGGTAGAGCATAAGATTACAACAGATGCAGCACCGATAAGACAACGTTCATATAAGGTCTCACCGGTCATTCAAAAACTTATTGATGACGAAATCGACGAAATGCTGAAAATGGATGTGATAGAACGTAGTAGTAGTTCATGGGCTTCACCAGTGGTAATGGTACAAAAGAAAAACACAAAGAAATATCGGTTCTGCGTAGACTACCGCAAATTGAACTCAGTAACGGCGCGTGATAGTTATCCTTTACCACTCGTATCCGAGACTCTTGACAAGTTGAAAGATGCTAAATACTTGTCAACTTTAGATATCAAAAGCGCTTATTGGCAAGTACCAATGGAAGAATCATCGAAGCCACTAACAGCATTCATCTGTCGACGAGGTCTCTTCCAATTTAAGCGGTTACCATTTGGTCTTCATAATGCACCTGCAACTTGGCAGAGACTCATAGATAGCATCATAGGAAACGATTTAGACCCCTACGTGTACGTATATCTCGATGACCTCGTAATTGTCACACAGAGCTTTTCTGAACATCTTAGAATTCTTGAGGAAGTCCTACGAAGATTGCAGAATGCAAAGATAACGGTAAGTTGGGAGAAATGCCAACTGTGTAGGCCAGAAATGACTTATTTAGGTTTCGTAGTGGACCGTCGAGGCATCCGAGTTGACCCTAATAAAATTAAAGCCATGTTAGAGCTCCAGAGGCCAAGAACTGTCAGAGAAGTTCGTAGAGTTGTAGGTACAATATCCTGGTATAGACGTTTCATAGAGAATTTTTCAGCGATAATAGCTCCAATTACAGCTCTAACTAAGAAAAATCAAAAGTTCGATTGGACTCCAGACTGCGAAAGAGCATTTATTAAGATTAAGGAACTTTTAGTGACTGCACCGATTCTTACATGTCCAGATTATACCAAAGAATTTGTCATTCAAACAGACGCATCAGGCTATGGAATAGGAGCATGTTTAACGCAACCTTATCCTGAAGGAGACAAAGTCATTTGCTATTTGAGTCGATCTTTGACTAAGCAAGAACGTGTTTACACGACCACCGAGCGAGAATGTTTGGCATTGGTTTGGGCGATAGAGAAGCTCCGGCCTTATATTGAGGGGATCTCATTTAAGGTCATAACAGATCATTTTAGCTTAAAATGGCTTCATAGCTTAAAAGAGCCCAGTGGAAGACTTGCTCGTTGGTCTGTAAAACTGCAGCAATATGATTTTGAAGTAATCCATCGGAAAGGGAAAGATTTAGTTGTCCCGGACATGTTGTCTCGTGCAGTACCTATGATTGATACAATTTCGCAGCCCAGAGATGTTTCAACAGCAATTAAAGATCGATGGTACCAAAAGATGGTAAAGAGGGTCGTAGAATCACCGTTAAAATTTATGAACTGGAGATACACTGATAATAAGTTGTATAAATATGTCAAACAAGAATACCCTCAACTTTCACCATCTAACGAATATTGGAAAGAGGTAGTCCCCAAAGATCATAGGCGTAGAATTATTGGAGAAGCTCACGATCCTCCTACCGCAGGACATATGGGTGTGTATAAAACCTTCCACAGACTGGCAGAAAAATATTATTGGCCAAAAATGCGCCAGGACGTGGCAACTTTTGTAAAGAAATGCTTTATCTGTGCAGCTCATAAAGGTGATACACAAGGTGTATCTGATCAGATGATATCTCACCCAAAACCAACTCGTCCAGGGGAAATTATTTCGACTGATTTATGTGGTTCGGTTCGGTTCGTTCAACAAAGGGTAATTGCTGGATTCTCGTCGTTACGGACTATTTGAGTAAGTTTTCCTTAGTTTTTCCAATGCGAACAGCCCCTACTCAAGCTGTTGTTAAGCATCTTGAGGAGCAAGTATTTATGGTCTTCGGAGTGCCCCGTTTGATACTTTGTGATAATGGCCCTCAGTACAAAAGTAATGAGTTTAAGCGTTTTGCTGAGAGTTATCAGGTGAAAATTCAGTATAATCCGTATTATCACCCCAGAGCAAATCCAACAGAAAGGACGAATCGCACGTTAAAAACCATGTTATGTTGTTATGTGAAAGACAACCACAGGAAGTGGGACGAACAAATACATAAACTTGCCTGCGCGATTCGTACTGCAACCCATGAGACAACCAGGATGTCTCATTTCTTTGTTAATTTTGGTAGAAATATGTGTCTGTCAGGAAAAGATTACTCCAACCCAGTGTTGTTATCTGAAGAGAATGGTGTACAATCTGCAGCTGAAAGTAAGAACGAAGGTTTCCGGAAGCTCTATGCGGATGTTAAGAGAAGGTTAGAGGTGGCTGGAGAGAAAAACGTAGTTCAGTATAATTTGCGTACAAGGGTACCCAACTTTGTTGTGGGTCAGCGTGTTTGGAAGAAGAATTATGTGTTGTCAGATGCTGCGAAGTTTTTCTCGAAGAAGTTAGCACCGAAATTCGTTGGTCCTTATGTGATTAGGAATAAAATTTCTCCATGGATATTTGAGCTTCAGGAACCATCGGGTAAAGTACTGCCAGGGAGTTGGCATGCCAAAGACCTTAAGTCGGCAGCGGACCTCTCCGATTAACCTTTTAGGTTAATCGTCTTGAAGTTGGGGGGGGATTATGTAACGTGTCATTTTTACGTTTAAGACAACGTTACATATTTGTTTATTTAGGTAAATAATCAAGGCTCTTTGATTCGTCTTTCTGTACACAAAGTAAGGGTATTTTATAGAGATAGGTTTGGAGGTTATATAGTGTCTAGGAAGTTACCTTAAAAGGAGGCATTCCATCGAATTACTGTGGACACTACGCACATCGCATTATCTGGACATCGTAATTGGAATTTAGGATCACAGGTTTCGGGAAAATCACATAAAACTTTTGGTTGTTTTGTTTATGTCTGCAGTTTCGTCGTTTACTTGACGTACATAAAGTTAAACAGCTGTTATGCTGGGGAATGGCGGCGTTGCCGCATCACAAATGGTTTTAGTAACAGGAAGGAAACGTTTGGATGAACATTTCATTCCCTTACGTTTATTTTCGAGGATATTGGGACAATCCGAACCTCATAGCTAGTTGTGACAGCACGAAAACATATTTAGGTCCACGGTTTGACCAGGAACAACCGAGGCTCCGCCACTTTGATATCTTTATTAATTTGATAGGGAAAGGATAAAATAAATACGAGTTATGCACTTTTGTAAATGGGAGATAAACGAGGGATACAAACCAAGACTAAAAGAATAAACGAAATCGTGTGAGTTAACATCTGAACACTCTTGTGCCGAGCTTCTTAGCAGTAGTTCAGTGTGCATTTTTGGGTTCAGGTTCAGAAACAACTTTATTACAGTAGAAATGTTTTACAAGAATGGCGTCAAACCATATGAATCTTAGAGAAAACATATATAAAGAGCAAAGGAAACTTGTGACTGAAACTGTAGCTAAAATACAACTAAATTCTACACTTAGTATAGCTTTACTCATATGGGAATTGGTTGAGTGTTCGAATATTCCTGGGTTTGCTGCATGCCCTGATCTCCAGTAATTGATTTTACAGTTGATGGTTTCAATGCTGAGCTTCTTCTAGTCCGTCGGGTTATTCTTCTTCTACTTAATATGTTGGTGGGGGTCCGGTAGGCAAATGTTCGGTCAAATGTATGGAGGGTGTCTCGACGTCCTTGTTATAAAAATTTCAACCGTGGAAATAGATCCGACAACACCTCAAGGTGCGTTTTACGTACTTCCTATCCCCTTGGTCGGTGCTGCCCCCTATATACCTGTATAGAACTATTGCTGTATCTCCTCATTGGTTACTTTGAAAACCCCGGGTTTTTTCTTCCAGTCTTGCCACTGAAGGTAGAGATTTATTTTTGGCGAAAAAAAGTTTTTTATAAATAGGTTCGCATCCTTTATTTGAATTTAACCGGGAAGATTAGGTTGGTACTATTGCGTTTTATCGTCCCCACTCCCCACCAAATTTACAAAACGGTTTCCGGCGACTTCATTATTCTGGTATTCTCGACGAAGTGCTTTGTCTCTCTTTGCTATCGAATTTTGGCTGGGTCGGCAGCAGGCTCTGGGATCGCCATTGTTTTGGTTAGTGGCACTGCAAAAAAACTGCAGGTTCAGTCCCAGAGACTGTACAAGTGAGTCCGTCGTGTCTAGGCGTAATCTGGAGTGACGCTCGCACCCTTTTGAGGGGAATTTTAAGTCGGCCTACGCCATTTTGTACGGAAAGAGCAGCGCCCTGTCCATTCCATCGGCAGCGGTGCTGGACGCTGGTGGGAAGCCGGACGAGCCAGTTCTAACCCTGGGAAAGGGTTCTACGCTCGGGCAAGCATCCCACAACCTTTCTACGCTCGGGCAAAGAATCAGCAACATTTTCCACAACCAGTGTGGCCCTAGCGTGATGTGCTAAGCGGGCACTAGGGGAGGCGCGAGCAGAACGGGACCTGGAGTAGCAGAAGATGTCTGGTACAACACATCCAGGTTTACAAAATAAAACACATTTTTTATTTTAACAATATAATCAAGGACCAAGGTAGGAGCAAGCCTTAACTATAATTTTTTTTCTCATATATAACTTTCACAATATAATTTAGAAGTGATCTTTCCCTATATAATTTTGCACAGCTTAATTTTAACACTTCTTGTAAACGCAAAGTAACGGTATGACGTCATAACCACAATTTTGCGGTGTATTTACTAAGTTTTCCTTCATTTCATTTATTTAAGACAATTTCTCTTGTGAAATTTGGATTGTCTTGCTACTTAGGCCCTGACTTGTTCCACTACATTCCATTATTTTTTTTTATTTTTTCATGTTTTTGGTAATACTCCAGTTTTATCTTTTAAAATAAACAAGATGAACTAATTTTTCTTGTGTTATTTGTACAACCCAATGACCAACTTTGCGGAGACAAAAGAGAGATGAGATTACATGTTTTAACGGTTTCCTTACACATTTTTACCTCATGGGGTGGATCTCGGACTGGGTTGCTGTCTGTCTCATTCTACCCAACGTAGAATGATGACAGCAGATATTTGGTCCGGATCTCCCCTATGACAGAATAATTTTGGAAGTATATCTTATTTTTAACCATCATTTATACAACTGAGTCTCACACTACTGATTCAGATGTAGATAACTATGACCTATTAAAGGAGTCCATCTACCTGTAAAGTGCTTCTAGTTTTGTCATCTTAATTCAATCTTTTAGAATTTTATTCTGTTTATTTTTTTGGTTATTCTTAATTACACAAATACTCTGGAAGCCTCGGAAGTAAGTAGAATTTCATTGTTTGGCTGCAACGTTTGGGTTGAACTGTATTTTATTTAAGATCTTCTTTGTAAAACATTGGTATTAAATAATGTGGCGCACTTAAAAGTTTCTTATTTCTGAACCCCCCCCTTCTCCACTGTATAAAAGTTACCGGGCATATCAATGTTTTACCTAGCTGGAAAATACAGTTCTGCTTCCAGATATTTGTTTAATTATTCAGTGGGTTTCAGTGTCACAAATTGGCGCCCAAATTTTTTAAACTTTTTTTAAGGCCACAAATTGGCGCCCAAATTTTTTTAATTTTTTTTAAGGCCACAAGGCACAGTTTTACAACTGGCTGCTTATAAACACCGGTAACCGTTTTTACCGTCGCAACACGCACCTGACCGTCCCCGCCGGGATGCAGTTCGATGACCCGACCGACCGGCCATTTCAAAGGCGATTGAATGTGATCACTTGTTATGATAACCAAATCATTTAATTTGATATTTGGGGACAAATCAGTCCACTTGTGTCGCTGTTGTAGCGTATGCAAATACTCTATAGAATACCGTTTCCAAAAATCATTATGTAGTTTTTGGATTAGTTGCCATCTCGAGAGCCGATTTAGGGGAACCTCGGACAAATCTGACTCCGGAATTTCTGAATTAAGGGGTTCAAGTGTCAAAAAATGCCCAGGGTAAGAGGTTGAAGATCGTGTGGGTCTGAAGAGGCAGAAGATAAAGGGCGACTATTCAGTACGGCTTCTATGCGACAGGTAAGGGTGGACATCTCCATGATAGACAACTTCTGGTCGCCGACAACTCGTACAAAGTGAGTTTTAAAACTTTTAACGCCAGCTTCTGCCAGGCCATTGAAATGTGGACTGAGAGGAGGTCCCAGATGCCAACGAATAGAAAGTCTGGTGGCAGCACTTCTTGCGTAATCCAGTAATTGGTTACGAAACCCTATAAAATTACTGCCTTGATCTGACCAGCATTGCGTCACGCTTCCACGTCTGGAAATTAATCGATGGAATGCACCTACGAACCCTTCGGTGGACAGTTCCATGGTTAATTCCAAATGCACGCAATGTGTGGCCGTACAGACAAACACACAGACATACGATTTGAAAGCTTTACAACCACGGTAACGATGAGGAATCACAAAGAAAAATCCACAAAAGTCGATAGCTACACTCGAAAAAGGTTTTAGTTGATTGATTCGATGAGCGGGAAGTGAACTCATTATGGGCGGTCTATAGGGTTTAGGGTTGATTCTAAAACATTGCAAGCACTTGGATATGGTTCTTTGAATTGCCCGTCTGGCAGATAATATCCAAAATTGCTGTAAAACAGATTATGTAATGTTTTAAACCCAGGATGAAGATATTGTCGATGAGCGGACTCGATAAGAAGAGTAGTTAAACGATGGTCACTCGAAAGTAAGACGGGGTGTTTTGCAGAATAAGACAAAAGGTCAGATTTTTGCAATCTGCCACCGACTCTAATGATATTATTCTCATCAAGAAAAGGTGAAAGCTTTCGCAAAGGTTTCGGTATTGGTTTATCCTTAGATAACGCGGAAAAAAGCTCAGAAAAACAAGAACCTTGCACGCGTTTGATAAGAAGGTGTAACGCACCCTGCATCTTACCGGTGGTAGGAAAAACAATATTCTCAAAAATAACTTTTTGGTCCGGCGGCTTAGTGGGTTTTTGATAGGAATGCTTTTGAAAAAGGTTAACTATTCGAAGGACATAACAAATGATACGTTGAATTTTGGATATAGATGAATATTTGATAAGAAGCTGATCTAAGAAGTTGACATCAATTATCGCATTGCAACAGACTTTTGGCTTTTCCTCCAGATTAATATCTCCGAAATCAATCGGCATTTTTGGTTTATGAAAATAGGGCCATTCGTTTTCGGGAGACCACAAAAACGACGGTGCGTTCCACCACATGTCATGTGACATGAGCTGTGAAGGGGTGGCCCCTCGTGACGCAATATCGGCTGCATTTAAAGCAGAAGGAATGTAGCGCCACGAGTTTGAGGGAATGATTTCTTGGATTCTACTGACTCGATTTCCAACAAAGGTTTGCCAGCGATTAGGAGGGGATGAAAGCCAGTGCAATACGACTTGCGAATCGCAGAAAGTAACGATATTTGTAAAAGTTATTTTTCCCTCATAGCTAGATAAAACGAAGTCAATTAATTCGCTTAAAAGAAATGCGCCTAGGAGTTCTAGCCTAGCCAAAGTTTGTGACTTTATAGGCGCGACCCTAGATTTTGCAGATATGAGAGAAACAGATATATTGTTTTCCTCTTCTACACGAAAATATACGACGCCTGCGTAGCCTCGAATTGAAGCGTCACAGAAGCCGATGATTTGACAGGTATTGGTTTTTGACAGTTTGATTTGTCGGGGTAATTGAAAATTGGAAAGAAGCGGGAATTCAGAACGAAGTTTGTTCCAAGAGTCGATGATAGAAGAATCTGGTTCTTCGTCCCAGCCTATTTTCGATATCCACAACTGTTGCAAAATAAATTTTGCTTGTAGCAACAAGGGACAAAGAAAACCTAAGGGATCGAAGATTGTCCCTATGATAGATAAAATAGAACGTTTGGTTGGGGGTTTGTCCTTCATTCGGCATTGATAAGAAAAAATGTCGTTTTTTGGATGCCATTGAAGTCCTAAAACTTTGATAAAGTGGGGTTCCTCCTTGTCGAAAGAGAGAGGCATTTGACGATCGGACTCTGGCAATGTTGCCAATAACTCAGGACAATTGCTTGCCCATTTTTTAAGTTCAAATCCTCCCGACTTCAACAAATCATTGAGTTCTGTTTGAAGGGAGAGAGCTTCAGAAAGCGAAGGGCTAGTTCCCAAGATATCGTCGATATAGATTGACGTTTTTAGAACAGTACTAGCCATAGGAAAACGTTCCTTTTCTCTCTCTGCCAGCTCATTTAAGGTACGCATGGCTAGAAAAGGTGAGCATGTCATGCCAAAAGTGACAGTAGAAAGTTCCCACACTGAAAGTGGGTCCTGTGGAGAAAACCTCCACAATATCCTTTGATAAGGACGGTGATAAGGATTGATAAGGACTTGACGGAACATCTGTTTGATGTCAGCAATGTAGGCAATAGGATTAAGACGAAACGTAAGGAGTAAAGAAGCAATATCCTTTTGAAGTTTCGGTCCAGATAACAATGTGTCATTGAGACTAATATTTTTTGGGGTGACTGCCGAACAATCCCAGACTACCCTTAATTTTGTACTTAAGCTTTCCGGCTTTAGTACGCAATGATGTGCTAAAAAACACGACACGTCGACCTTTGGTTGACTAGATAAAACTAAACTCATATGATTAGAATCGATATAGTCTTGCATGAAACTTGAATAGGCAGTGTACAGATCAGGATTTTTGATTAATCTATTTTCTAGAAGTAAAAATCTACGATAAGCTTGCGGATAAGTATTTCCTAGGTCAGGGTTTATTTTGTCTTTAAACGGAAGATCTACCATGAATCTACCGCTCGGTTGCCGTACTACACTAGCAGTAAAAATTGATTCTGCCTGTTTTTCTTCCTTTGATAAGATTTGTTTTTTAGGCAAATGTTCGATTTCTCAAAACCTAGGGAGAATGACCTCTAAAGGAGGTGAATGACTCGTTAAAAAACAACTGGTTCGTTCCGTAAGACTACCTACTTCGTCAACCTTTCCCATGACGACCCAGCCAAAGGTAGTTTCAAGGGCTGAAGGCTGCCCTACCTGTCCAAGAACCCTGCCCTCCTTGAATATCTGTGCGAATAGCTCGCAACCAATAACCAGGTCCACAGGTCTAGATTTGAAATAAGATGGGTCGGCAAGTTTAAGGTTTTGCAAGTGTTTCCACTGATTATCGTTCAAAGAGAATGTAGGCATATTGGAACATAGTTGTGGAACCACAATTGCTTCGAAATTAAGTAAAGGAGTGACTTGTCCTTGTGGCTTAATGTGACATTGAACGAGCCCCTTTGGAAGTAAAAGAAGACATCTGATTTAATCCGAATATTTCAGTGGTGTAACTTCGCCTAGGAAGATTAAGACGCTGAATACACTTTTCACTGATGAATCCTGTCTGTGATCCAGAATCAAGCAGTGCCCTTACAGGTTGAAAATTTCTGCAACCGTCCATAACATCTATTATGGCGGTGCATAAAAGAAAGGTACCTGAAGGTCCTGAGGCATTTAATGACACATGAAGATTATTGACAGGTGGTGTGTGAATGACAGGACTAGTATCTTGGCTTCCAGACTCTTGATTAGTTTCTAAGATATGAGTTAAAGTGTGGTGCCTTTTACTATTGCAAGTCCTGCATGAATATTTTGATTTGCACGTATCTACATTATGCAAGGGATGAAAACACGCTAGACATAATTTTTTCTGTTTGACGAAAGATAGGCGATCGATAGGTAAGAGATCAAGAAATGTTTGACATTTCGAAAGCACGTGACCTTGATTACACCGGAAACATTTTATTCCCGTACCTGAATTAGTTGAGGTGCCAGCCAGTCTTATAAAAGGCGAATTGGATGATTTATAGGTAGGCTTTTGCCCAAACTGATTTCGCATAGAATTTGAATTTTGATAGGTAGGCTTTTGCCCAGACTGATTTTGCATAGAATTTGATTTTTGATATATAGGCACCTTTTTGGGTGCTGTTGATTGAGGAAGTGATTCCAAAACTTTACATCTTTTTTCTAGAAATTGAAAAAGTGACTGAAAAGTGGGAATTTCGTTATTAGTATTGGCGTGACTCATTTCGAAATTTGAACGCGTTGGAATATCTAATTTTTCTAATAAAATGAAAAAAATAATAAAGTCCCAACTGTCAACGTCAAAGCTAAGTGATTTTAAAATTTCTAGGGATTCAGAAAAGGTGTCAATTAAATTACGTAATTCTTTAGCTGACTCGTTTTTTAAGGTGGAGTTCATAATTGAGCTTAAAGCATCATTTGCGAGGTCTCGCTTGTTTTGATATCTATTGACTAATTTGTCATAAGCAATTTTATAATTTTGATCAGATAAGCTAATCCCTGATATCAATTTTAAAGGCTCATCCTCGAGATATGAAAATAAATATTGAAGTTTTCGAACGTTACTTAGACTTTGATTTTGATCTATGATGTTATTAAAAAGATCGAAAAAGCTTGGCCATAATTTTTTATCACCTCGGAATATGGGAATACCTAACTCTTTGAGTTTTGGAGTTTCAGATTCGTTTTGTCGAACATATGATCCCGAAAAAGATGGGGCCTCAACCGGAAATATTTTAGAGTAAACCCCCTTACACGCATAAAAATATTTACGAGCTTCTGAAAGGATCGCATCCTGCGTTTTAAACTCCTCGACGTCCGAGTCGTCTATCAACATAATGACGTCATTATGTGCCAGCATGCATTTATCGAAGGTTTCATCCAATCGTTACTATAGCAGCGGACCAAAACCAGGTACTGCGCCGACTTTCTCTCTCGGCGTTTCAAATACGATGATGCGAAAAATTCAAGGCCGCGTTCTTATTGCAAATAATTATTAATACCGTCGTATGGATTTATTATTTAAAAATAATTCGGCTCGAAAGGAACACTTTATGTTAGTCCACGGATAGAAAAACGCTAAATGCAGTGGACTGTAAATATTTTAATTAATGATAGCGCGAACAAACATAAATATTGATATGAAATTACGAAATAATCTAAACGTCCATAGGAAAAATATTGTGACACACAACGGTAATCAGACAAATGCACTCACCACTTTTGCAGCCAAATTCTCCACTTCCAAGGGGCCCCTGATGGATCTAATGATGTCACCACGTAGCTGAAGGGTTGAAGTTTCTAGTTCTATGCTTCAGTACACAAAAATCGAGCACTTTCAGGTGTAGATATTTGAAATTGTTGGAGAACGAAATTAACACGCCTTTTTCTCTAGGCGATTGACAAGGATCTCACTGGTTGTTGGTGCGCATGTCCAAATACGCGGAATGCGCTTTGTCCTTTATACAGTTGTGTGTTTTTAAAAATATATATAAACAACCGCGAAATTTAGCGGGAGCTAACATATATATATATATATATATATATATATATATATATATATATATATATATATATATATATATATATATATATATATATATCTGTTATACTTTAAAGTTTACTTTTAACTTTTTAAGAAACTTTATTTTGATTAAATACAATATAGGACTTAAACGTTATAATTGAACGTGTACTTAAGAACGATTCTAAAGAGAATGACTTAACATTACAATGATTCTAGTTTATATAAAGAAAAGGTGCTGATTAAGCAATGGAATAATTCCTTAATATTCTAGATTTAAACTTCTTAGAACTAAAGTGCAATTCTGCAGGAATGCACGTGTTGTTTATTCCATGAGAGACGCAAGTCAGCAGAATGGTCTTCTTATCTTGAAAGGTTCTGAGAAATAAAGTGCTGATTCGGCTTGATTGCACGTGTTGTTTATTTCATGGGAAACGCAAGTCAGCAGAATAAGCTTCTTATCTGGAAGGTTCTCGGGTTTCATAGAAGGTTCTGGTTTCTTCTAAGTGTAGGCAGGATATTTTCATATAACAGCTCCCCTCTTTTTGAAAAAGTTGGCGTTATACGGCAACTTTTATTAAGATGATTGATTGATTATTAATTTTGCATTGGGTTCGATTTCTTCTTCGATTTGATCTTCGATGTGTATACTAGGTCTTCTTCTTGGTAAGATATTCGATAAATTCCTAATTCTTTGTAGATTAGGTTTTGGAAATGGTGGAAAGTCATTACCATTATCATTATCGTTATTGGTATTATTACCATTTCTTGTTCTGCGGTGTTTCGACATTTGTTAATAATGTAAAGAATTACTAGTAGTACTATCAATGTTATCGTAATGATAGTAAACCAATCAATGTGTTTTTGAATGAATGGTTGATTGATCATTTTATCTAATTCTTCTGAATATTGGTTAAGATTATGTTGTGCAATATTCAGATCTTCAACGTTTATTTTGCTTAACTTTAGTGGTTTTGAGCCTTGAATTTTGGGGATTTCAGGCATATCTTTACAACAAGTATATGGAATATTGATTATTGGTGAATTTATTTCTTCGAAGGTACTTTCTTGAAGTATGGTTTCAGAATAAATTCTCGTACTTCCAATAAAAGCACTGCATGTGGATTTGAAACGAATTATACTATTGGTTTCAATTAATTTCGTAATGATTTCTTGATTCTTGCATTTAATATTGGTAGGTACTGGTTCTGATGTAGTAACTAGCCATTGATTTTCTTCTAGTGGTTGAACATTGTAGCCTTGTGCATAGAAGATGGTTGTTTGACATGTTTTCGGCAGCTGAGTTTGTTGCTTCAATAGTTGAGCTTCACAAATAGCATCACTGTCGATGGGATACGGAAGTACATTGGAACAGAGCTTCGTTCTTCTTTCGATGATCTTGCAGTGGTCCACGTTGTGGAAGGTGATGAAAAACATTGAATCATCGTCACGCGCAATAAATTTATTGATTGTTGATATAGTATGGTGAAGACCTGTTCGATTATCCAATATTGGTATTGGGTAAAGTCTGTATAAAGTATAAGAGGTATTTTAAGAACAAATACTATTTTTGATTCAGTTTGAAAAGCACTAAGTTCAATTAAATTAATGTATTGGGCTACCGTTGAGGTTGTTATTGGTAAAGGCAAATTATTTTTTTGTAATGAATGAGAAATCTTTTTCAATGAATCTACCAAATCCGATGGTTTTATTATTCAACCATGCAATATTTTTAAACGTGCAAAAGTTACTGCGTTTAATGCGTCATTTAATGAATCTTTAATAAATGTGTAACTTTCCATAAGCGATTCGCATAAATCTAATGTTTTTATTTGTGCTTCTGCATAGGCAGCGTTATGAGAAATCGAAGTAACTAAATATTGAATTAATTTAATATCATGATTAAACGTTTCTTCATCAATTTGTAATTTTTGTAAAGTCGTATTAAAACTTTTAATAACAGAGGTTGTTACTGAAATTTGTTTTTGCTATAATCTTTCAATATTTTTCTCATCAGTCGATACTTTATTAATACAATCATTAAAGTATTCTCCGTCTGATGCATCTAAATTTCCTGTAATAGATTTCCAAATAGTTCCGATGCCATTAAATATTCCACGTTTTTGCCTATATGATTTTTCTTTTGTATCCGAGATAAGTTCTTCGTATTTAATATTAACGTAATTAGAAATTTGTTTAATTTGCGATTTCAAATTTGCAAATTATTATGGGTTGAAAATTGATCCATAAAGGAATCTAAAATTTTGTCATTATGCTCAATTGCTTTCTTAAAGGATAAAAGATCTTTGTAAACAACAAGAGTCCATTCATTATTAGAAATTCTGATAAGGGATTCTTCATGCAAAAATAGTCCTAGTGTATTATTTATTGGTAATATTAAATATTGACTGGAAACGATTGAGATTATTCCCATTAATCTAAAATAAAAGATTTTTATTTTATTCAAAGCACGGTTTTAACCTATCAAAATTAGCTTTGGTTAATTAATTTGTTTGTGGGTTTTTAAGTGTTGCAGAATTACGATGTATTTCTAAAATTTCAAAAGGACCATTAAATAAGTTTTCTGAGTTTGATTTGATTTGTGATTCTTTAAGCCAAACTTTGTCTCCTACATTAAATTCAGGGAGATTCTTTAGTACGTGTTCGTCGAATCGTTCTTTCGATTTTTGTTTCGATTGATCAGTTTTATTTCTAGCTAGTTTGTAAAAATACTCCATTCTATTATTTAAATCGAGTACATATTTAGATATCAATTGTTCTTGATTATAAAGTTTTTCGGGGGGTCTACTTGATGTATGTCCGAAAACGAGTTCGTAAGGGGTAAATCCGTGTGTTTTGTTTTTTGTATTATTATAGCAAATTACTGCGCATGGAAGAACGCTAAAACAATGATCTTCAGGGTTTTCTTGTTTATTGATTCTAATCATTTCGCAAAGGGTTGCGTGAAATCGTTCTAGTGAACCGTTTGACTGTGGATGTGCTACGCTAGAAAATGTTAACTTAACATCGTATAGGGTACATAAATCTTTTTAAAGAGTACACCGAAATGTTGGAAAAATAGTAAAATGGTACTAACTACTGTACTTACTTTTTTATCACTCATTGCGTAAGCTTGTGTAAATTTTGTTAATTCATCCCGTACTGTTAACGCGTAATTTTTAGTGGGGTATTCGGAAATATCGATATTAATTCGTTCAAAAGGGGTGCGTGGTGTTTCTGTTACAACAAAGGGTCTGCTTAGATTTTTACGAACAATTTTTACTTTTTGACAAGTTTCACATTTTTTTATGAAATCTTCTACGTGTTTTGTTAAACCACGCCAATTGTATTTTTCTCTAATGCCTCTAACTGTTTCATTTATTCCACGGTGTAGGTTGCTTTTTCCTAAGTGATAATTTTCTAAAATTATTAGGATTTCATCTTCGTCGGGGGTTATTATTATATTTTGGCAAATTTTTAATTTTATGTCTTTATCAGAAAAGATGTAAGATAGCATCTCTAAAAATGGTAAATCTAGATTGTTTTCGATGCAGTATGTTTTGTTAATAATTCATTTTTAGGTTTCGATTGCGTCTTGTAAAGTTCAACAAATCTATTAAATTAATCTGTAATTTTTTGATCATCTTCTTCGTTAAAAATTGGTTCTTGATCGTTATTTTCGTTGTTTGCAAAAATTTTAATGTTTGATTTAAAGTCTATACAGTCTTTGAAATGATTGATTTTTATCCGCGATAAAGCGTCTGCGTTTTTATTGATTTTACCGGGTTTATGAATGATTTTAAAACTATATTCTTCTAATTTTAATCGCCAACGTGCTAATCTGCTACCGGGGTCTTTAATTGAAAGTAGCCAGGTTAGAGGTCTGTGATCGGTGACTATAGTGAATTTTCTACCAAAAAGGTAAGGTCGAAAGTGTTTTACGGACCATACTATTGCTAATAGTTCTCTTTCAATAGTGGAGTATTTAGTTTCTGCACTACAAACGGTTCTCGATGCAAAAGCTATCGGAAGGTCTTACCAATTGGACCTTGTGAAAGTACGGCTCCTATCGCAAATGCGCTCGCGTCTGTAGTTAAAATGAAAGGTTCTTCGAAATTTGGATAGATTAATATTGGATCAGAAATTAATGCATTTTTAAGTGTTTCGAAAGCTTCTTTACATTCTTTAGAAAAAATAAATTTGGTATCTTTTTGAAGAAGTTTTGTTAAGGGTTTTGATATTTTTGCGAAGTTCGGTATGAATCTTCGATAATATCCGGCAAGTCCGAGAAATGATTTTGCGTCACGGGGATTTTTTAATTCTGGAAAGTTTTGAATACATTTTACTTTATCAGGGTTTGGTAATTAAATGTCCGAGGTATGCTACTTCTTTTCGTAAAAACTCGCATTTGTCAGGTTGAATTTTTAAATTTGATTTTCGTAGTCTTTGGAAAACTTCCGAAAGACGTGAAATGTGTTCATGAATAGTGGGTGAATAAACAATAATGTCGTCCATATAAACTAAACAACGTTCATTTAGAATGCCTAATAGAATGTTATCCATCACACGTTGAAATGTGGAGGGTGCATTTTTTAAACCAAATGGCATACGAACAAATTCGTAGTGTCCATTTTCAATAGAAAAGGCTGTTTTTTGATCAATTTCAATTTGGTGAAAACCGGATGCTAAATCAAGTGTTGTAAAATATTGACATTTACCTAACTGGTCTAATAAATCTGAAATAATTGGAAGTGGATATTTATCGTCAACTGTTACTTCATTCAGTTTTATATAATCGATTACTACTCTCCATTTTTGTTTGTTAGAGGCGTCAAGTTTTTTTGGGACTACCCAAACAGGTGATGACCACGGGGAAATTGATGGGCGGATTATTTTTTAATCGAGCATTTTATTAATTTGTGTTTTTACTCCCTCTTTGTGTATTTGAGGGTACCGATATGATTTAGTAAAAATTGGATGAGCTTTGTTGGTTTCAATTGTATGTTTGATTTCATTAGTGAAAGTGAATTGATCTCCTTCGATATAGAAAATGTCAGGAAATTCAAAACAAAGATTTGAAATTAGTTCTTTTTCTTCGTAATTTAGATGTTCTAGTCTTAATTGATTTTTAATAAGGTCGATTCTATCAATGCATTGGTCTTCATTGGTATTGAAATTCAAAATATCGTGAACACTTGATATGGGTTCGAAAGACAAGTTGTTAAAATTTATTGTTTTAGGAATAGCATTGGGATTTATTACTGATGTATAAAATTCACCATTTTCGTTAATGTGGACTAGGGCGTTTGGTAATCTTACTTTTTCTTTTCTTGACTAATTAAAATTGCATCTGTGTTTTTTAAATTACATTTTAATTTAAAAACTTGTTCGGTTCGCGGTTCTAGAGATATTTGATTTTGAAAATTATTTGGATTTATATTTATTCGCGGTTTTGGTATTGGTGACGTTTTTTGATTTTGAATTAATCTTGGTTTAGGTATTGATGGTATGTTTTGATTTATTTGATATTGATTATTTTTGAGATTTTGTTCAAAAGTTTTTTCTGTTACTTGAATTAAAGGTATTGTTTTAAAATTGGTGCATAGCTGTTTCGAATTTAAATCAATTACGCACTTGTAATGTTCAAGAAAATCGATTCCTAATATTCCGTCAAATTCTATGTCTAAATTACAAATATAGACTTTTAGTGGATTGTCTTTAGCGAAAGGGATTAAAACTGATTGGGTGATTGGAATTTTTTCATCGGTTATTCCTTGTACTATTACATTTTCTGCAAATCGATTATTATAATTTTCGGCTGTTTTTTCTTTAAATACTGAAATTCCTGCGCCGGTGTCAATTAAAAGTTTAAATTTATTTGTTGCGTCATTAATATAAAAAAGATTTTTTGAGTTTAGGTTATGTAGATTGGAATTTACGCGAGTGTTTGTTCTGTGGTTTGATCGATTGAGATACATTGGATCTTCGCAATAGTTTGTTTTAATTGGGTATCTGTTTCTTGAATCGATTGGGGTGGATGGTTTTGATTGGAAGTAATTTGAATATTTTGGGTTTCTGGTGGCAAAATTTGATTTTGGTTTTCAAAATTTTGATATATTCTGAGTTGATTAAAATTATATTGACTTATGTCATTTACATAATGTTCACCAAGATTATTCGAAAATTCTTGTGAGATTTCATTTTCGTAATGATGATGTAACTGATTTTCATGCTGAAAATTTTCAACATTTGGATCATAAGGATCGTAATTGTCAAAATTGTTAAAATTTTCAAAATTTGGATCATAAAGATCGTAATTGTCAAAATTATTAAAATATTCATCAGAATAGTTCACTACATGTGCTCTATGTTGTGGGGAATTGTAATTTGGATTTCTTTGAATTACTGATGGTCTAAAATTATTTTGTTGGTTTTGTGGTACAGAATTTCTAGATGTGCTTGGTTGATTTTGGGTAAAATTGGGTCTTTGAAAATTTTGGTTAAATTGTTGATTTTGATTTTGGGCAAAATTGGGTCTTTGAAAATTTAGGTTAAATTGTTGATTTTGATTTGTGTAGACCGGGGGTCTCTGTACAAAAGTACGACATTCACTTCCGTGATGACCTAAACGATTACATTTAAAACATTTTTGTGGTTGAGAAGGTTTACGAAGAACACCTTGACTATTATTTTGTCTATTTTGTATGGAATTATTTGAAAAATTGGGTCGGTTCGGAGTTTTTTGTGTTTCAAAATATGAAACTTGTAGTTCGGGTCTTATTCTTACTTGTGCTTCAAGTAAATCTTTAGGATTGCTAGCACAGACAATATGACCTATGCGCGATTCTAATCATGTTAAAAGCGTATTTAATGCCATAGAGTCTATAATTTGGATTTGTGCATCTTTTTGAAGCATATTTAAATTTGATTTTTGAATACAAGCGTGCATTTTTGAATTCATGACTTGTAATCTATTGAAAAACATTAAAGGTGATTCATTTGTTTGTTGTTTAAGTCTTTGTAGATCTTGAATTAATGAAGAAAGGTCTCGCATATCTCCATAATATGTTGTTAATAATTGCTTAATTTGAATCCAAGAAAGAGGATTTCGAGAGTTTACCAATTGTGCAGCTTTTCCTTTTAATCTATTTTTAATGTGTATGACCAATAAATCGCTTTGATCTCCGACGGCCATGTTATAAGCACAATCGCAAGCATTGATAAAAGTTCCTAAAAATATTTGATCTCCATCGTATTCAGAAATTATTGAGAAAATTTCCGATAAACGATAAGGTTCAACCTCAACTATAGGTTGGTTTGCTGGTACGTTTGCTGGTTGATTATTATGAGGTTCAGTCATTTTTGATGGTTTTTGTTTTTATGTGTTTTAAACTTAAATCAAAACTTTTTTTAGGTTTTGATTCTTAAAACTAATTTATTTTTTTTTTTACTTCTTTTAAATTGAAAAAATTTTCTTAAAAATTCAAAATTGTAAAAGTCAGTGTTAGAAAATCGAACAGACATAATATCAACTTATTTGAAAAAAAAATAAAACGTGATGATTCAATTGTCTTACTCACAAAAGCTTTAGCTGGACCATTTGTCTCCACGTGTTCGGCTACCAGGGGCTTCACTGGGTGTTCCTTCCGTATCCGTTGGTTGCGAGGACGTTTGGTTCGTTGCTGTCTAGCTTCTTGGTTGCTTGTGTAACTACTTGGTTGCTGTGTAACTTCTTTGTTGCTTGTGTAACTTCTTGGTTGCTGTAGATTCTTGATAGCTTAAAGAGCTGGAGCTTCACCACTCGCGAATTAGAATACTCGTGTTTTCGCGTGTGTTAAACTATCCGTACGACTGCGCCAAATGTTATACTTTAAAGTTTACTTTTAACTTTTTAAGAAACTTTATTTTGATTAAATACAATATAGGACTTAAACGTTATAATTGAACGGGTACTTAAGAACGATTCTAAAGAGTATGACTTAACATTACAATGATTTTAGTTTATATAAAGAAAAGGTGCTGATTAAGCAATGGAATAATTCCTTAATATTCTAGATTTATACTTCTTAGAACTAAAGTGCAATTCTGCAGGAATGCACGTGTTGTTTATTTCATGGGAAAAGCAAGTCAGCAGAATAAGCTTCTTATCTGGAAGGTTCTCGGGTTTCATAGCAGGTTCTGGTTTCTTCTAAGTGTAGGCAGGATATTTTCATATAACATATATGTCAAATTTTGACGACACTGTTGGTCCTGCTGATTTTTGTAAACAAAAGTTAGATATGATATGAAATACTAATATTTTTTGAATTTTTTAAAAACTAAGGCAATTTTCCTACTATTTTTTAGTATATTCTTATAAAATAATATTTTTCAGACATATCAGTCGTTATTTTTTTAGCCCGCTTTATTTCCCTTTACACAAAAATTAAAATTTAAAGAAAAGAATGTGTTCGTTTTACCTTCAAAAATAATCCGCTGACCTACAGCTTTGTTTACTTCCCAAGTCCTCGGTTCACCTTTGATACTAAACGATCACATTCAGTTTGACTCGTAGTTTAAGTTTTGTGTAATAAAAAAATAAAGCGGCTAAAAAAAAATAACGACAATACGTCCAGAACTTATATTTTATAACGATGTACTAGAAAACAGTGGGAAAATTGCCTTAGTTTTCAGAAAATTCAAAAAATATTAGTAGTTCCGTTGTTCATATTGTCACGACTATATTTGTGACAAGTGGTTTCTCTACCATATATGTCACAAGGTTTGTTATTTAGTGCCCTGTGACTGAGGGATTAAGGGGAATATGAAAATTAAGTATAAAGAATCCACATTTATACGTGTATTGTATATACATAAAATAGGTTAACAAGAATAGAATGCCAAATTAAATAATGTAATGACCCCTCATTATGCTGGTTGGAGAGAGTTGACCTAGGGGTCATAAAGCGTAACCACCATAGTGGGGTTTTACTTGGTTATGTTTAGTAGGGACCACATATTTCAGTGGTGTACTGGGTTAGTAGGGACCACGTATTTCAGTGGTGTACTGGGTGTGGTTAGTAGGGACCACGTATTTCAGTGGTGTACTGTGTTGATCACTTGTAACAGTGATGTCGGTCTATTGTCCAGCATCGGCTTTTATAGATGAAATTTGTGCATACTCAGCAATATTGATTATTGCTACGTTTTTATAGCGGTTTAATTAAATTTTAAACTATTTTATGACATATGCCCTCTCTCCAATAAGCATTGGCCCCCAATGCTTAACTTAAAAAATAATTTATAATTTTGTTATATTGAACATTGGTAACTAGTATCTTCTATTCCGCTCGAGGAAGAGGTATCCAGGTCCGGGTGGTCATCTTTGTGGCAGCTTGCAAATATTATTTATTGTTCCGGTTGGCTGGTTACATCTTCTTCGATAGGAGCGACCATCATCTAGCTGGAAGGATTTCTAAGATTTTTGGATCTACCTTCCTTTGGATGTGGCCCGTTAGCTTTTGTATCTTGCTGAAACAATAAAATGGACTAAATAAATAAAATTGTAACACAAAATAAATATTAACAGGCTTTAAGGATCAGTTTCAAAAAAATCATTAAAAAACGAAACTCAAAATTCTTAGTTAATCTTGCTTTTTAACAATTCAGTAAGTACCCTTTAACTTTTTATTTGGGACCTTTATATCCCTGTGCGCCTTTTTATACCTCAATATCATCATCAACAATTTAGGCAACTGTGCCCCTTTTTTAACTCTTTATATGAGCTTCTTCACAATATTTTAATACAACCCATTAATTTTAGCAACTTTGTGAGTCTATTATGCATTCTTCGATGCCTTCAAAACTGTACTTTTACAGTATAATAGCTCACGGTCCTTTTTTGGATTGATTTGAGCAACTTTGTGCCCTTTTTCAAATACTGCCATGTTTCGCATTCCTTGATGCCTAAAAACTGTACTTTTACCGCATAATAACCCACGGTCCTTTTTTTCGACTCTTTTGAGCATCTTTGTGCCCTTTAAAACTGTACTTTTACAGTATACTAACCCACGGTCCATTTTTTTTTTGGACTCTTGAGCATCTTTGTGCCCTTTAAAACTGTACTTTTACAGTATACACGGTCCTTTTTCTGGACTCTTTTGAGCAACTTTGTGCCCTTTTTCAACTACTTCCATTTTAGGCATTTCATTCAACCATTTTAATTGGACGCATTTTTAAAAATAAACATTTTTAAAAATTGTTGGGTACTTTACCGTTTGCTAATAAGATTTTTAAATTTATTAAGCCTTTAAAAAATTTAAATTGCCTCGAAAATCCAAAAAAAAATTAAATTATTTTATACATTATGAACTGATCCTGAAAATGTATTTTAATGTTTCAGTAATTATATTTATCCCTACTTATTAATCAAATTTTAATCATTATAAATAGTTTAAAAAAGTATCTTTGTCTTAAGTAACATATGTATAAAAAAAATTACCAGCATCACTAGTTTAGAAAAATTGGTTCAGTGCATTCAATAAGAAAAAAAAAATAACTTGAGTATTTAAAAAGAGTGCTGAAAGTAGAATCAAAATCAGTAAATATTTTACCATTATTTTTATAATAAAAAGTTTGTAAACATTAGCAGCCTAGGTCATGTAGGTATTTTGCATTTTAAAAATTAAACCAAAACAATAAATTGCATGTATCATTTTTATAATAATGTCACATATAGGTACGTACAAAAATATTTTTGCTAACGTAGGGTTTTTTGTGACCTACTAGTTATTAGTAACTTTAATACGTAATTTGATTTAATAAAAAAAAGAATGCTTTATATTTGAATAAAAAAGTGAAAAATGTATTAAGTAATTTTAATTATTTTGTATGCTGACTCGCGAGAGTCTTTTTTTGTCTGTCTGAATGAGTACTATATGTCTGTTTTAATAGGTTCGCCATTGCTAATATCTCGTAAATTTTTAACCGATTTGAATAAAATTTGTACCTGCAGTGAGTTTAATAGAAATAAGGATTAAATAGAAATAATTTTGTTGTGTAAAATTAAGAAAAATAAATTAAGGCCCATATTACGTAAATAAATAATTAGTAACGAAAACTAATACCTGACCTTTTAAATATCCGCGTCCCTGGTTCGGAGTGAGAGTCAGATTGAGCAGGAGCGGTGCGAGCTGGACCTGAATTGCTCTGGTGCAGCATGGCTTAACATGTTTGCGGGACTAAAGATGACTTCTTCGATTGATCGGGTGGGTTGTGTACAAGGTCTAATGTGGAAGGCTGTGACGTTGTGGATGCTGTTTTCTTCTTTTCCCTTTTGTGCTACTGCCTACTCGGTCCGACAGTAACCCAAGAAAATTAAAGAAATCTTAGTGTGGTCAAGTCGTTGCCAATCTGTGGCTATTCCAATGGTACCTACGACGACGGTTCTGGTGCGTCGCGACGAGCGGTTGTTGCCTGGATTGACGTCACTTGAATTGCTATGCCTCGTGGATGGTATGCAGTGGTTTTGGGTCATCTTGTTTGTTTGACTAATTAACTGCGAAATAATAATAAAAGGAAAAAATTAATTATTATATAAACCTTCTGCTGCTTATATGCTCCTGATAAGTTTTTTTGATTTTGAAGCGGGATATTGCCTTTCTGGCAAGGGAGAGATTTTTGGTGCTAAGCACAAATAGTACTTTTTGATTGTATTGGGTGCGAATGCACAATAATGGCCTTAGAAGTAGGTAGAAAATTAAATTATGCTTGGCTAAGAGAGG
Source organism: Aspidapion aeneum (assembly GCA_963576565.1). Lineage (NCBI taxonomy): Eukaryota > Metazoa > Arthropoda > Insecta > Coleoptera > Brentidae > Aspidapion > Aspidapion aeneum. The sequence continues at coordinate 142,013,737 of OY755038.1, forward strand.
TTCCCATAATATATGGAGATATTAGGGAAAGAAAGAAAACGGCGCCTCCACCATATATGTCACAATTAAATATGACACACGGCGCCTCCACCATATATGTCACGACTATATTTGTGACAAGTGGTTTCTCTACCATATATGTCACAAGGTTTGTTATTTAGTGCCCTGTGACTGAGGGATTCAGGGGAATATGAAAATTAAGTATAAAGAATCCACATTTATACGTGTATTGTATATACATAAAATAGGTTAACAAGAATAGAATGCCAAATTAAATAATGTAATGACCCCTCATTATGCTGGTTGGAGAGAGTTGACCTAGGGGTCATAAAGCGTAACCACCATAGTGGGGTTTTACTTGGTTATGTTTAGTAGGGACCACATATTTCAGTGGTGTACTGGGTTAGTAGGGACCACGTATTTCAGTGGTGTACTGGGTGTGGTTAGTAGGGACCACGTATTTCAGTGGTGTACTGTGTTGATCACTTGTAACAGTGATGTCGGTCTATTGTCCAGCATCGGCTTTTATAGATGAAATTTGTGCATACTCAGCAATATTGATTATTGCTACGTTTTTATAGCGGTTTAATTAAATTTTAAACTATTTTATGACAATATCATATCTAACTTTTGTTTACAAAAATCAGCTGGACCACCAGTGACGTTAAATTCGACATATATACATATAAGATCCGAACAACGATCTATTATATGCACCGTGACATTACGGGACCCCGATGGAATTAACGAACGATTTCGATCAAAAACATTAATAATTTAACTGACCAGAATTTTACTGACCAACGATTTTTTTATAATTTTCGATATCAGAGCGAATTGTTTGAGTTCGAAACTAATCCTAACTAATAAATCAAAGCTACTACCACTTTCCCCTATCCTCTACCACTAAAAAACCAACTACTACCACCTTCCCCTAGCTTCTGCCACCAAAAAACCAACTACTACCACCTTCCTCTAGCCTCTACCACTAAAAAATCAACTACTACCACCTCCCCCTAGCTTCTACTAGCGAGAAACCAACTAACCTTCCCCTAGCTTCTACCAGCAAAAAACCAACTACTCCCACCTCCCCCTAGATTCTACCACCAAAAATTCAACTACTACCACCTTCCCCTTGCATCTACCACCAAAAAACCAACTACTACCACCTTCCCCTAGCCTCTACCAATAAAAAATAAACTACTACCACCTTCCCCTAGCTTTTACCAACAAAAATCCAACTACTACCACCTCCCTCTAGCTTCTAATAGCAAAAAACCAATTACTAACACATTCCCCTAGCTTCTACCAGCAAAAAACTAACTACTACCACATTTCCCTAGCTTCAACCAGCAGAAAACCAACTACTACCACCTTCTTCTAGCCTCTACCAGTAAAAAATCAACTACTACCACTTCCCCCTAAATTCTAGCACCAGAAAATCAACTACTACCACATGCCCCTAGCTTCTACCAGCAAAAAACTAACTACTACTACATTCCCCTAGATTCTACCACCAAAAAATCAACTACTACCACCTTCCACTAGCTTCTACTACTCAAAAATGAACTACCACCTTCCCCTAGATTCTACCACCAAAAGACCAACTACTACCACCTTCCTCTAGCTTTTACCAATAAAAAATCAACTACTACTACCTCTCCCTAGATTCTACCATCAAAAAATCAACTACTACCACCTTCCCCTAGCTTCTACTACTGAAAAATCAACTATTACCACCTCCGCCTACATTCTAAAACCAAAAAATCAGCTACTACCACCTTCCCTTAGCCTCTTTCAATAAAAAATCAACTACTACCAGGTTTCCCTAGATTCTACCACCAAAAAATCAACTACTACCACCTTCCCCTAGCTTCTACCACCAAAAAACCAACTACTACCACCTTCCCCTAGCTTCTACTACTGAAAAATCAACTACTACCACCTCCCCCTACATTCTAAAACCAAATAAATAAATAAAAGACGCAACTTAACAATATTTTTCCGCATTTTCCCCTTCCTTGGTAATACGGTTTAAAAATTTTAAAAACTTAATTTTTTTAAAGATACAGTGAATATCGGTTATAGCGACATTTAGCAGACCGCTTAATTTCGGTCGTTATACAGAAAAAAGTAACAAAATGGGTTATATTAAAGAACTCGGTCGGTGCCTTAATATAAATCGTCGCTATAACCGATATGTCGTAATATCCGATATCGCTATAAGCGATATTCACTGTATTTCATTGGTTGGGAATTCACTGTATTTCATTGGTTGGGACAAATTATTTAATGTGAAAACCATGGACTGATGATTTCATACATCGTTGTGAAAACTAACAAAATCGTATTTTAAAAAATATGGACGGAGATAATTTTTAATTATTTTAATTATTTAAAATTCAGTCTTTACAAAAGGATGTCTATAAACTCCCTTAGAGATCAGAGGCCTGCATTTGGGTTGCAGGTTTAACTAATTTTCTTATGATGAATGCAATAGTTTTTAATCTTATATATTTATAAGAATGGCAGCCGGATTTATCTCAGAAACTACTACAGCCACGACTTCAGGAAAAATCGGGCTTTGCGCAAAGCCTTTATACTTTTACACAGGTTATCTACATAATTTGAATGATCAATAAACCTGACTGGCCAACTGTAATGCTGATTACGAAATATACGTCACTGGTTGCCTTAAACATTTTGTTTTATGTAATAGCTACAGTCGTCAAGTTAAATACACATGACTGGTCAAATTCTGTAGGCAACCTGTGCAAAAGTATAAAGACCTTGGGCTTTGCGAATTCACCTAAAATATTTTTGTTTTTGTAGCTCCTGCTAGGGGGCAGTAAGGAATCAAATCTCCTAGGGTCACTGGATCACGAAAACTGCGTCTCATTCGCTAGGCTTCCAGGATGCAGTGATCCTAACATCTCCCGACTAGAAAAATGGATTTTTTTGTTAGTCTATGACAAAAATCACGGGCAGATCTAGGATTTTCATTTGGGGGGAGTATTTTTTCGCGTTTTGCATGGTGACATATAGTGAATATATATTATAGTGATGATACATAGTGATATAATACATACATACATAGTGAATGAGATAATTCGCTGCCGCCAACTTACCGTGGCTAATTTGCCCCCGGTCCAACTCGTGCAGTTATAGTTTACAGTTCCGGTAACAATGCAAATTAAAACTTTTTATTTACAAAAAAAATAAAAATGGCGGATCCAAAATGGCGGACTTTCTAATTTATATGCATGTATTAATTTGGAAAGTTTGAAGTGTTTAAAGTCTCTGATTTTAATTTTTGAATTATACCTAAAAATAATTAAAATAAAGTTGCATTCAAAAAGTTAAAATGGCGTTTCAAAATGGCGAATTTTTCAATTTATGAACCGATATGTATTAAGTTTGGCTCTTTGGGGTGTGTAAGGCGGCTGAATTTAATATTTAAATTAAATTTGAAAAAATTAAAATAGCGGAAATTTCCATTTAAGAGCCGAAAGGTGTTAATTTTGAAATTTTAGGCTAACCATTATGATTTTATGTTTTAAAAGATAAATGGAATTATATTATAAATGGAAATGTACACCATTTTGGTTTAATTTAAAAATCATTGTCAAACATTTTAAAATATTCAAAATTTAATAATTATCGGTTAATTAAAGGAAAAGACAGCCATTCATTTTGAATCGCCATTTAGACTCTTAGCAAGTTTAATTTAAAACTCAATATCAATAACCTTCGACAACCCAAAATGCACAATTTAATACATATCGGTTCATAATGGAAAAAAATCCGCCATTTTGTATTAACCATTTTATTTTATTTTTAAGTTTAATGAACCACAAATTTCTAAAATAATACCCATCGGTTTACAAATGGAAAAGTCCGCCATTTTAAAATCGCTATTTTGATTTTTTTAAAGTTTAAATGAAAATCAGCGATATTAAAACCCACAATGTTCCAAATGTAGTACGGTTACGTATATGTTAATAAATGGAAAAGGCCGCCATTTTAAATCTATTATATTCTAATTCTTTTAGGTTCTGCTGGTAGAAGCTAGGGGAGTGTGGTAGTAGTTGGTTTTTTAGTATTATAGGCTAGAGAAAGGTATTAATAGTTGGTTTTTTTGGTGGCAGAAGCCAAGGGAAGGTGGTAGTAGTTAATTTTTTGGTGTTAGAATCTAAGGGAAGGTGGTAGTAGTTGATGTCTTGGTGGTAGAAGCTAAGGGAAGGTAACAGTAGTTATTTTTGTGTTGGTAGAAGCTAGGAGAAAGCGGAAGTAGTTGGTTTTTTACTGGTAGAAGCTAGGGGAATGTGGTAGTAGTTGATTTTTTTTTATGGTAGAGGCTAGGTGAGAGTGGTACTAGTTGATTTTTTAGTGGCAGAGGCTAGGGGAAGGTGGTAGTAGTTGGTTTCTTGCTGGTAGAAGCTAGGGGAATGTGGTAGTAGTTGATTTTCTGGTGGTAGAATCTAGAGGGAGGTGGTAGTAGTTGATTTTTGAATGGTAAAAGCTAGGGGAAGGTGGTAGTAGTTGGTTTTTTGTTGCTAGAAGCTAGAAGCTAGGGAAATGTAGTAGTAGTTAGTTTTTTGCCGGTAGAAGCTAGGGGAATGTGGTAGTAGTTGATTTTCTGGTGGTAGAATCTAGGGGGAGGCGGTAGTAGTTGATTTTTTATTGGTAGAGGCTATGGGAAGGTGGTACTAGCTGATTTTTTAGTGGCAGAGGCTAGGTGAAGGTGGTAGTAGTTGGTATCTTGCTGTTAGAAGCTAGGGGAATGTGGTAGTAGTTGATTTTCTGGTGATAGATTCTAGAGGGAGGCGGTAGTAGTTGATATTTTATTGGTAGAGGCTAGGGGAAGGTGGTACTAGCTGATTTTTTAGTGGCAGAGGCTAGGGGAAGGTGGTATTAGTTGGTTTCTTGCTGCTAGAAGCTAGGGGAATGTAGTAGTAGTTGATTTTCTGGTGGTAGAATCTAGAGGGAGGCGGTAGTAGTTGATTTTTTATTGGTAGAGGCTAGGGGAAAGTAGTACTAGCTGATTTTTTAGTGGCAGAGGCTAGGGGAATGTAGTAGTAGTTGATTTTTATTGGTAGAGGCTAGGGGAAGGTGGTAGTAGTTGATTTTTGATTTTTTGGTGGTAGAATCTAGAAGGGGGTGGTAGTAGTTGATTTTTTAGTGGTAGAGGTTAGGGGAAGGAGGTAGTAGTTGGTTTTTTGGTCGTAGAAGCTAGGGGAATGTGGTAGTAGTTTTTTTCGTGGTAGAGGCTAGGGAAAGGTGGTAGTAGTTGATTTGTTAGTGGTAGAGGCTAGGGGAAGGTGATAGTAGTTGATTTTCTGGAGCTAGAATCTAGGAGGAAGTGTTAGTAGTTGATTTTTTATTGGTAGAGGCTAGGGGAAGGTAGTAGTAGTTGATTTTTAATTGGTATAGGCTAGGGGAAAGTGGTAGTAGTTGGTTTTTTGTTGGTAGAATCTAGGGGAATGTGGTAGTAGTTGGTTTTTTGCTGGTAGAAGCTAGGGGAATGTGGTAGTAGTTGATTTTTTAAATCTAAGGGGAAGTGGTGGTAGTTGATTTTTTATTGGTAGGGGCTAGGGGAAGGTGGTAGTTGTTGATTTTTTGGTGGTAGAAGCTAGAAGAAGGTGGTAGTAGTTGGTTTTTTGGTGGTAGAAGCTAGGAGAATGTGGTAGTAGTTGATTTTTTATGGCTAGAATCTAGGGGAAGGTGGTAGTAGTTGGTTTTTTGGTGGTGGAAGCTAGGGAAAGGTAATAGTAGTTGATTTTTTGATGGTAGAATCTAGAGGGAGGTGATAGTAGTTGATTTTTTTTGGTAGAGGCTAGGGGAAGGTTGTAATAGTTGATTTTTTGGTTTTAGAATCTAGGGGGAGGTGGTAGTAGTTGATTTTTTGGGGGTAGAGGCTAGGAGAAGGTGGTAGTAGTTGATTTTTTGGGGGTAGAATCTAGGGGGAGGTGGTAGTAGTTGATTTTTTAGTGGTAGAGGCTAGCGGAAGGTGGTAGTAGTGGATTATTTTGGGCGTAGAATCTAGGGGGAGGTGGTAGCAGATGATTTTTTAGTGGTAGAGTCTAGGGGAAGGTGGTAGTAGTTGGTTTTTTGGGGGTAGAATCTAGGGGGAGTTGGTAGTAGTTGATTTTTTAGTGGTTGAGGCTAGCGGAAGGAGGTAGTAGTTGGTTTTCTGGTGGTAGAAGCTAGGGGAATGTGGTAGTAGTTGATTTGTTAGTGGTAGAGGCTAGGAGAAGGTGGTAGTAGTTGATTTTCTAGTGCTGGATGTATAATTCTTAAGGCGCGACAATAATTTATCGCTGAATTTAATGTTAACTTGGGATCTCTCATTAATCTCTCCTTTGTACTTTCCTCATGAATTCCCCATACTATTCTGTCTCTCACCATGTCATCTTGGTCCTTGTATCCAGTAGTCTTTACAGCCTTTCTTAGTTCTGTCACAAAGCTATCAAATGATTGTCCTTGTTTTTGCTTAATGCTGTTAAACATAGCTCTCTCAACAAAGGAGAGATTAATGAGAGATCCCAAGTTAAAAGTAATTTCAGCGATAAATTATTGTCGAGCCATAGAATCAAGCAAAGATAAAGTGAAGACACTAGGAGATTTAGGATCAAATACAGTACATGCAGTACAAAAAGGGGCTAGTATGTCAGGTCAGTCCAAGTACTATAATAAAAATGATAGTGAATCCAGATGTAAAAATTGTGGTTACAAACATAGATACTGTTACAAATTTAAGTTATTTAAATTTTATAATTGGAATTTATTTAGGTTTAGTGTAGTATTAGGTCGATTTATCTTAAGGTTGTATTCTTAGTCTAGGTTTTAGTTGCGTTGTCTGTGGCTTGCATTCCCGGTAGTGCGGGAACTTTCCGGACGTCGAAGGCTGCCGGAAAGTTCGAGAGAGATGGACGATCCTATATATAGGGCCGGGGTCGCGCACCAGGCAGTCAGTCAGAGATAACGTGCTGTAGTGGTCGTGAGATTAACACGAAGTTAATAGACCGATTATAGTAGTGAATTATTAGCAAGTTATTACTAAGTTTAAGTGCGTGTTTTTGTACATAATTTGTCGAAATAAATTGCCGTATCGTTTTCAACAATTGCGAGTTTTAATTTGTCGTTGTGAACCCGTAACAATTGGTGTCAGAAGTGAGATTAAAAGAAATAAATAGTGCAAAGACTGTCCTTACATATTACCACCGGATAGGACAATTGGACAGAAAAACAGTAAGTGATTTTTCCAGAATATTCGAAGAAGTCCGATATTGTTTTATTCAAAAACTAAAAGAGATATTTAAGAACCGACTTCGACATTAACTTTACAGTCCAAAAATTGATAATTAGAGAGATTTTCTAGAATATTCTATAACATTCTACGACGTTCTATTTAAAAACTAGAAGAGATATACAAATACCGACTTCGACATTAGATTAGTAATTTTAAAAGTAAGAATCAGAAAGAATTTCTAGAACATTCCATCACTTTCTACGACGCTCTATTCGAAAACCAGAAGAAATATCCAAAAAGAGACTTCGACATTAGCTTAGTAATTTCAAAGTTAAGAACTAAAAAGAATTTCTAGAAGATTCCATAACATTCTACGACGTTCTATTCAAAAACTAGAAGAGATATACAAATACCGATTTCGACATTAGTTTAGTTTTTTCAAAAGTAAGAATTAGAAAGAATTTCTAGAAGATTCCATAACATTCTACGACGTTCTATTCAAAAACTAGAAGAGATACACAAATACCGACTTCGACAGTAGCTTAGTTATTTTAAAAGTAAGAATTATAAATTATTTCTAGAATATTCCATAACATTCTACGACGGTCTATTCGAGAACCAAAAGAGATAATCAAAAAGTGACTTCTACATTTGCCTAGTAGCAGAAAGAGTAGCATTTACCAGTATATTCCAGAACATTCCATTAGGTTCTATTTAAGAATTGGAAGAGATATTGAAAAACCGACTTCGACATTCGCTTTATAGCCCTAAAATAGACGTTTTAAGTGATTTATCAGGAAATTGATGCTTACTAGACAAGGATCGGCAAAGATGGAAGATCTAACTAAAATGATGCAGGCTCTAGCAGCTCAAATGGCTCAAAACCAGGACGACATGAAACACACTATTGAACAAAATCAGAATGATATGAGACAGACCATCGAACAAAACCAGAACGATATGAAACAGACATTTGAGCAAAGATTAGATGGCATTCAAGAAAACTTCGATCAAATAAAGAGCAACTCCGAACAGCTGAGAGAAGAGTTCAAGAGTGCAACCGAAGATCTTAAGGAAGAAATAACTCAAAGAATGCATAGTGTGGAACAAAAGGTACAAAATAAATTGCAGAATGTAGAAGAAAAGGTACAAAATGTTGAAGAAAAAGTGGAGACCAAACTACAGAATGTTAGGGAAGAAGTTTTTCAAACCATAGAAGAAAAATTCCAGGACATGTCAAAACAGTTTATACAGCTTCAGAAAGAACACAACAAAATAAAAGCTCAAGGATGTGTTGTAAATTCCAACCAAAACATTAAGCCTCCAAATTTTGATGGTACGTCTTCCTGGTCTACTTATAAACAACAGTTTGAAGCTGCCGCTGCTGCAAATAGTTGGGATGATGAAGAAAAAGCTAGAGCTTTGTTAGTAGCTCTACGAGAACCTGCTCTGGGACTTTTACGGTCCATTCCAGTCGAACAAAAACAGAATTATAATGCTTTAGTGGCAGCGTTAGAAAGAAGGTATGGAGACGAACACTTGCGAAATTTACATTGGTCAGAATTAAATATTCGTCAACAAAGACCAGGAGAATCATTGCAAGAGTATGAAGCAGATATCAGGAGGCTGATGTATTTAGCTTACCCAGAAATACCAGAAAATTACAGAGATCCCTTCACGGTAGATCGCTTTATTAACGGATTACGAGACACGGACTTAGCAAAGTTACTTCGTCGAGAACGCTTCCATAACAGCAGTGAAGTGTTGATTCGAGCCCTTGAAATTGAATCATCAAATAATATGTCCAGGCCAAAAGTAAGAGCTGTTTCAATTCAGGAGGGAGAAGAAATGAGCACTGGAGATGAGGTCAACCTAAAAACGCTAAACCAACTGTTTCAATCACTAATAGAGAAGATTGATTCTTTGAAAGAAAGTAGACGATCCCCTCCAAATGTAAAGTGTTTCAGATGCGGACGTACAGGGCATATTCAACGCGATTGTCGTGTCCAAATGAGGTCTCGCTCACCATCTAGTGGGACAGAGTACCGAAGAAGAGTGTTGGCTAATGGGAATTTAGCCCCCAAAATTTACTCTATCAAGAGCTTAAAACATACTGCTGACAGTCTTAACATCGACGGACTTATTAATGGAAGAAAAGTTAATATAACAGTAGACACTGGTGCTGCCATATCATTGCTTAAGTTCAAAATTGCAACGAGATATAAAATTCGACCAACAGAAAAGAAAATAAGACTTACGACTGTGACTGGAGAATCCGCCGACGTGTTGGGGCAGACAGACATAGACCTACAGCTGGGGAGGTTGAAGATTCGCCACTCGGTATTAGTTGCAGACATAGAAGACGAATTTATTTTGGGAATGGACCTGATAAGTAAGCATGGATTTGCGTTTGATAATAAACTTAATATCCTAAGATTTGGGAACGAAGAGTTCATTTTGTCAAATAGTCACATCAATAAAGAATCAATTAAGGTGGTGGCAGTATGCACAACAAGACTAGTCGGTAACAGTGAGACCATAATTTTTGGGAGGCTGGAAAGTAAAACATCAAGCTGCGTCAGACTCATAAGCCAACAAAACACACCCAACACCTACCTCGTTGCAAAATCACTAGTTAAAACCGATAAAGACATCCCGATTAGAGTCGCCAATATTTTCCCAAATAGTGTCAAAATTAATAAGGGGGAGGTGGTAGCATTATTTGAACCAGTACAGAAAGTAACACGATGTGAAGAGCCAACTTCCGAGGATACAAGCAAGTTACCAATGGAGGTACTTCAGCAATTTGAGTCAACTTGGCAACATCTCACTCCAGAAGAATATAGTAAAGCGAGAGAGTTTATAGAAGAACAAAGTAATATCTTCGAAACTAGGAGTAGTTCGGGACGCACAAACCTTATTCAACATGCTATCAACACTGGCGATGCCCAACCGATAAGACAACCCCCAAGAAGACTACCAATGGCCAAGCAAGAAGAAGTTCACAATCTCATTAATAAAATGCTCAGCGACGGTGTTATTGAAGAGTCATCAAGTCCTTGGTCATCTCCTGTGGTGTTGGTCACTAAAAAAGATGGAAGTACTAGATTTTGTGTCGACTACAGGAAACTTAACGATGTGACCAAGAAAGATAGTTACCCACTGCCAAGAATAGACGACACATTAACAACGTTGGCAGGATCATATTGGTTTTCTACTCTTGACCTGAAAAGTGGGTGTTGGCAAGTAGGAATCTTTGAAAGAGATAAAGAGAAGACTGCATTCTCTGCTGGAAGTGGACTTTATCAGTTTAATGTGATGCCATTTGGCCTGTGCAATGCCCCAGCTACATTTGAAAGACTAATGGAAGTCGTTCTACGAGGCCTTACTTGGAAAACCTGCCTAGTCTATTTGGATGATGTCATAGTAATGGGGAAATCATTTCAAGAACATCTAGATAATTTACGAGAAGTATTCTCAAGAATCAGGAACGCAAATCTTAAATTAAACTCAAAGAAATGTTTTCTGTTCCAAGAAAAAGTTGAGTTCCTGGGTCACGTCGTTTCCCGAGAAGGCATCCATACCGACGAAAAGAAGCTACAAGCAATAAAAGAATGGCCTCAACCTCGTGACAAACATGAATTGAGAAGCTTTTTGGGTCTGTGTACATACTACAGACGATTTGTAGAAGGATTCGCCAAAATAGCGTCTCCGTTACATAGACATATTCCATTTGTAAGAAGCTTTATCTTCTGTAGATAAAGCTTCTTACAAATGGAATACCGAATGTGACCAAGCATTTAGAAGACTAAAAGCAGCATTATGTTCTAGTCCGATTCTTGCATATCCCATTCCAAAAGGAAAATTCATATTAGATACTGATGCGAGCAACGATGGCATAGGAGCAGTACTCTCCCAAGTACAAGATGGAGAAGAATGGGTCATCGAATTTTTCAGCAAGAAGCTATCCAAACCAGAGAGAAATTATTGTGTTACTAGAAAGGAGCTCCTAGTCATAGTTAAATTCGTAGATCACTTTCACAAATATCTCTACGGACAAGAGTTTCTGATTAGAACGGATCATGCTGCGTTACAGTGGCTCATGAAAATGAAACAGCCTGAGGGGCAAGTCGCGAGATGGATAGAAAAGCTACAACAATACCATTATCAAATTAAGCACCGAGCAGGAAGGGTGCATAATAATGCAGATGCATTGTCCAGAAGACCTTGCCCCGAGGATTGTAAACATTGCAGGAAAATTGACCAGAAAGAAGGAATTACCTACGTGCGCCAGATAAAGTTAGAACCAAATGAAGAATGGATGTCGGCTTCGATTAGAACCACACAACTTAACGACAAAGATGTAGGACCTATCTTGCGATTGAAAGAAGAGAACAAGCCACGACCATCATGGCAAGATATCGCAAACCATTGGGTGATATTCAAATCACTGTGGGCACAATGGGATTCACTGATAGTAGAAGAAAACATCCTTAAACGTGCCTGGGAAAGTGCCGATGGCCTTACTGTGATTAATCAAGTAGTGGTTCCTAGGAGCATGGTAGACAATATAATGGCCGAATGCCATGGTGGAAAATCAGGCGCGCACCTAGGCATAAATAAAACCATGGACAAAATTCGAAACCGATTTTATTGGGTCAATTACTTTCAAGATGTGAAAAACTGGTGCCGCCGATGTTCGACTTGTGCAGCCAGCCAAGGTCCCAAAACAAGGTCCAGAGGTCAAATGAAACAATATAACGTAGGTCTGCCATTCGAACGCATTGCTATTGATGTGACCGGACCATTTCCAGAAACTAAAAAGGGCAACAAATACATCCTTGTTGTCATGGATTATTTTAGCAAATGGCCAGAAGTTTTTGCTTTGCCTAACCAAGAGGCCGCTACAGTTGCAGAAGTTCTGGTAAATGATGTTTTCAGCCGATTTGGCATTCCTTTGGAACTACATTCAGATCAAGGAAGAAACTTTGAATCAAAGCTCTTCCAGAATCTCTATGACCTTTTAGGAATACATAAAACACGGACTACTGCTTTGCATCCGCAGTCAGATGGCATGGTTGAAAGATTTAATAAAACAATAGAGGAACATCTTTGCAAAGTTGTTGATGAGCACCAAACAGATTGGGACCAATATATTCCATTGTTTTTGATGGCCTATAGAATCGCCATTCACAATACGACAGAAGCTACTCCATCTAGTATCCTGTTTGGTAGAGAACTGCGTTTACCATGTGATATCATGTTTGGTTCACCTGAAGAAGAACACTTAGAGGTTAATGACTATGTCGAACGTTTAAGGCAAAAGCTGCACGATATCCATGAAGTGGTTAGAGAGCGAATAGAAATAGCCAGTGACCGCATGAAAGCGAGATATGACCTGAAAGCAAACTCTTCAGGGTTCAAAGAGAATGATCAAGTCTGGCTATACAATCCTCAACGCAAGAAAGGAAGATCACCTAAGTTGACATCACCATGGGAAGGGCCTTATAAAGTTGTTAAGAGAATTAATGATGTAGTCTACCGAATCCAGAGAAGCCCGAAGTCCAAGATGAAAGTTGTTCATCTAGACAGACTAAAACCTTACCTGGGAAATGTTGATCGAGACGATCAAACCTGAAGAGGAGGATAATGTTACAAATTTAAGTTATTTAAATTTTATAATTGGAATTTATTTAGGTTTAGTGTAGTATTAGGTCGATTTATCTTAAGGTTGTATTCTTAGTCTAGGTTTTAGTTGCGTTGTCTGTGGCTTGCGGTCGCGGTAGTGCGGGAACTTTCCGGACGTCGAAGGCTGCCGGAAAGTTCGAGAGAGATAGACGATCCTATATATAGGGCCGGGGTCGCGCACCAGGCAGTCAGTCAGAGATAACGTGCTGTAGTGGTCGTGAGATTAACACGAAGTTAATAGACCGATTATAGTAGTGAATTATTAGCAAGTTATTACTAAGTTTAAGTGCGTGTTTTTGTACATAATTTGTCGAAATAAATTGCCGTATCGTTTTCAACAATTGCGAGTTTTAATTTGTCGTTGTGAACCCGTAACAATACCATAACAAATGCCCTGCAGTGGGTAAAACATGCGCAGTTTGCAAAGGCAAAAATCATTTTGCTCAAAGATGTCCTGAAAAGTTTAGTGAAAGTCGAGGTGAAAGTAGTGATAAAAAGAATAAGAAAAAGAAAGTGCATGAAGTTTCAAAACACCGCGAAAAAGTAAATCAAAGTGAACAGTCTAGTAGTAGTGAATCTACTGATAGTGACTATGAGTTTTACTTGAGTTCAGTGAACAAGATACAAAAGTCAGATGGTGTGACAAAAAATGAAACCATGTGGACCAAAGAAATAACCATTAATGGTAAGACCGTTTCATTTAAGCTTGATACAGGTGCTGAAATTTCCACATTACCGCTTTACATTTTAAAAGAAGTAGCACCAAATTGCAAAATTAAAAAATCTAATATAACTTTGATGTCATAGCTTCAGACTTAAAAGTTTAGGTGAAGTTGAACTTGAGTGTTCGGTTAAAGAAGTTAACAAAAATGTGAAATTTGTTATTGTTAATACGAAAAATCAAATTCCTTTGCTAGGTTTACAAGAGTGTCTAAATTTAAATTTATTAAGAAGGGTAGATTCTCTTGATAATCCTATCTTTAAATCTTTGGATGAAGTTGTCAATAAATATTCACATGTTTTTCAAGGCCTAGGTAAATTTCCTGGTCAACATCATATCACACTAAAAGAAAATATCACGCCAAAAATTAATGCTATTAGGCGAGTTCCACATATTTTGTTGGAACCTTTAAAACATAAGTTGTGTGACCTAGTTGACAAGGGAATTATACAAAAAGTTGATGAACCTTCCGACTGGGTACACCCACTCGTGATAGTTGAAAAGCCTAACACGTTTGTGTTTAGATCCAAAAGACCTTAATTCAGCTATTCAAAGAGAACATTTTAATACCGTTTTGTGATGACATTGCTGCCAAACTTACTAATAAAAAATATTTTACCGTTCTTGATATGAAAGACGGATACTGGAAATTGAATTAGATAAAGAAAGTGCTGATTTAATGACTTTTGGAACTCCATTTGGTCGTTATAAATTTTTGAGGTTAGCTTTTGGTATATGTTCGGCACCTGAGGTATTTCAAAAGAAAAATTTTGAGATTTTTGGTGACATTCCAGGTGTAGGCCTATATTTTGATGATTTAATAGTAACAGGAGCCACAGAAGCCGAACATGACCATAACCTAAAAATTGTGCTTGAGCATGCAACAAAATACAATCTAAAATTCTATAAAAATAAGATTCAGTATAAAAAAGATAGTGTATTTATGGCTCAGATTTTTTCCTTTAAAGGAGCAGAAACTAACAAAAATGACATAAATGCGATTTTAAAAATGCCTGTTCCACAATCAAAATCAGATATTTTAAGATTTTTAGGAATGGTTAAGTTTATTGGTAAATTCATACTAAATTTGGCAAAAATAACTGCACCATTACGAAATTTGACAAGACATGATACTGAATTTATTTGGAGTAGTGAACATCAAAACTCTTTTGATAGTTTATTGCATTTGCTCACACATTCACCAATTTTGACATATTTTGACTCAAAAAAGCCTATTGAGATTGAGACCGATGCCTCAAAAGATGGATTAGGAGCATGCCTCTTACAAGAAGGTAAACCTGTAGCATTTGCATCGCGTAGCTTGACTAAAACGGAGCAAGCTTATGCTCAAATTGAAAAAGAAACGTTGGCCATACTTTTTGCCGCTCAGAAATTTCAATATTTTATATATGGGATGTCAACAAAAGTATACAGTGACCATAAACCCTTGGAGACAATTTTCAAAAAAGACCTCCAGTCTATTTCTCCAAGAATCTTGAGAATGAGATTAAAATGATTAAAATATGATTTGCATGTTGCCTATAAACCTGGTAAATACATGTATATATCTGATACACTCCCAAGAGCGTTTTTGAGCAAAAAAAGTGAAAAATCTGAGAATGATGTTGATTTTGCTGTTCATTCAATCGTAAAATCATTACCTATGTCTCAAGATCGTTTAAATCAATTTAAGCAAGAGACCTTAAATGATTTACAGCTTAACACTGTTATAGACTTTGTTAACAATAGTTGGCCAAGTCAAAAATATAAAATTTCTGAAAATGTTAAAATTTATTACAAATTGCGTGAAAAGTTGTTCGTTTCAGAAAATTTGTTATTTTTGGAAAATAAATTAGTTGTTCCTTACAAACTTCGAGCAGAAATGATCAAACTTTTACATGAAGGCCATCTAGGAATTGAAAAGACAAAATCACAAGCCAGAAAAATTTTTTACTGGCCAGGAATAACAACTGATATTGAGTCATACGTAAAAAGTTGTATTTTTCACACTTACAACTCGTAGCCCAGAGTATCCTCGTTCAAATGGGTTAGCTGAAAAAGGCGTTTCAATTGCCAAGAACTTGCTTAAAAAAACATTGGAGGAAGGAAAACGGGATTTAAGCTCTGCCTTATTAAATTACAGGAATTCGCCTTTAAAAAGCATAGGTTATTCACCTTCTCAACTTTTAAATAAAAGGGTTTGTAGAACCAGAGTTCCAATTTCTACTGTGCTTTTACAACCTACTTTGTGTAAAAATGTTAAAGAAAAAATGCTTGCTAAACGTCAACTTAATGAAAACAACTTTAATAAAACAGCAGAGAACTTAAAACCAGTTAAGGAGGGTTGTGACGTTACTATTTTGAATCATAGAACTAATACGTGGGAACCTGGCAAAATTCAGCAATTCCATAAATCACCAAGGTCATATATTTTACAAGCCAGTAAAGGCAACACCATCAGGAGAAACAGAATTGATCTAAAGCTTTCTGAAAATCCTTTTAAAATTATTGAACATCCAGAAGTTGAGCAAGAACATGTTCATATTCCTACTGATGGTGATGTATTCCCTACCCCGACAAATTTCAGTAAAATATCTGAAAAATCAGACTCTAGGAACGAACAAGTTAAGAGTCCTAAATCTGATTATTCCCAATCACCTAAGATTAAACGTAATGCTAAAACATCTCGCTCTGGTAGAGTTATAAAACAACCTGATAGGCTTAACTTGTGAGGGAGGATGTATAATATAGTATTATATTAGGTTTATACATTGGCGCAGTGTTCATTGACTTATCATGAAAGTATAGTGTCCTATTATACTAACAGTACATACTATGGTTGCCTGTGACCTCTGTGTGCCATGCGCCAAGTAAAATCGATATTCTAGTGAAGGTGCATTTCTAATCGTGTTCGCTGGCAGAGTTGCAATCCGACACGCATGCTAGGCATATGGGAATCAATGTAACCATTTCTAAACTCGCGGCTATAGACTAAAATGCACTCTGGCTCCTTCGATTTCGCGGGTTAATTTGAACGTATATTTTTAAAATTCGTAGTAGTTCGGGCCTTAGAGGGAAATTTTGGGGTTTGTCTGCATTTTTCCGTACCATAATTAAATTTGGCACAGAGGTAGTAGACACCTAGAGATGCCATTTTAGAAGAGGTGCTCCGATGGAACCCAGTGCAGGGCCCAGATACAGGGGCGTACTTGAGGTGGGCAAGAAAAAATTTATAAATTAAATATAAAACTCATTTCGCGTACAATTTTTTGTTTGTTTCACCTTATAGCTTGTAAATCCAAAAAATTTACAAAAAGTAAAGTTTTGAAAACGGCTTTTTTCAGGGGAGGGAGCAAAAGGAACGAGGACAGACATTGTTAAAATCTTATTTCATCTAAAGTGGCCGTGTGGGGTATCGATTTCTAGGTAATTTCGTATTCTAAACGAAAATAGATATAAATTAAGTCCAAACGTCAAACTGTTCACATGATATATCAAAAACTGACACCTGAAATGTACCTGTTCTGAGATCTACGTGAGAGAATAATTAAAACACCTAATCAAACCTAACTTAATAAAATTTGATAGATTAAGTAAAAATTAAGTTTCTGGAATTTTTTAATTATAATGTACAGGGTGTTAAGTGTTAAGTCGCCACTATTACTTACTTCGTTAATATTAGAGCTACAGGGTCGGTTAAATAGACAAAGTTGTGGTATTTTTTTCTCTGATTACGATGGTGATGAATTAAAAGAAAATCAAATGACGAGTAGGTGAGTTATGTTAAAAAAACCACATTTTTTAAATGGGACACCCGGTATTCAGTTCAGCCAATAAAATAATACTACAGTGTTGTACTATATTCGTACCAAGTATCATTACGGTACCCAAAAATGCAGACAAAAGTGGCTTAGGCTCCGAACTATAGGAATCCAGGCTAAATCTTTTTTAGGTTTAGGATTTATGGAAAATTTGGTACTATATAATTAAATCACATTTATAATGAAGATTCGATATAAAACAAAAATAAACAAAATGTGAAATGTTTAAGCTATTAGCTGAACTCAAAAAAAGATTTTGGGAAACACAAAAATAACAAGTGGGCAGATGCAAAAATAAATTATTCTTCTAGGTATTTACTCTATTAGGTTTTTATTATTTTTAGGAATCAAGAATGTAACAATTGATTTGCTATTAAAATTGTCTCTTCTGGCATAGGTTTTGCAAACAATTTTTTTCTTGACTTTTTGGGCTGATTTTTGGTGGAAAATAAACATCTTTGAGGAAGTTCTATTCTATAAAAATTGAGTCTAAATTCCTTATAATTAATAATTTTAATTACTTCATTTTCATTTATTTTTTTAAAAATTTTATTTGTAACTAGAGTTAGATGCAGTTAAGATCTCAAAGATACTTGTAATTTTTAAGTGTTACAAAAAAACAAATAGTTTATTTATTTATTTTAATCTAGAACTTAAAATTGTTAAATTTGAAGATTATATAGGTCTTTATAACTTTTAAGCCTTACAAATATAAAAAAAAAACAAATTAGCACACACAAGATTTATTTCTTTGTGCTATGAAAATATTAAATGTATTTTAAACTTAATCAGTAACTAGTTTTGTTAAAAGTTGTAAACTGATTTTATTCAATAAATACTTGAAATACTACTTGAAAAGTACATTTTTATTATGATATATAAATGATGATGATTATAAAACACGGACTAATTTTTAAAACTGGAAGGGACTTCAAACTATAAACACTCCCAGGCTACTTGAACAAAAACAAAACAATTAAAACATAACCTCGAAATCGAAGGAGCCAGAGTGGATTTTAGTCTGTAGCCGCGAGTCATTTCTAATTAGCTTGTCTAACGAACTGTCACGATCAGCTGTTTTTCGATCCAAGATGGTCGCCATAGGACAAACAAAGCGTTTTCCCATAAGCCGCAATGTTAACAAAAACGTAATTTAAAAAAAAAGTGAAACGATTTAACTTACAACAAAGATGCTGTTTTAAGTATTGAACCTTTGTACACATGGGAAAAATGCGTTTTTCTTAAAAAAAATCAATTGATGCCAGTAAATCTCAAATAAAAGGGACCATGTTTTGTTCAAAAGTCAGGTTATGTTTTTATTTACTTTTGTTTTTTTTTTACTTTTTTCCAGTTTTTTACTTAGTTTGAATCATTATTATTAGTTTCTGTGCTGTTATGAATTGTGGCAGCTGGGGAGAGCTTGATAATGTTAGTTTTGATGGAATGCCAAGTATTTTGACCTTAAAAAATCAACTTGATTTAAATGAACTAGGTATCAGCTTAAAGAAGGGAAAAGAAAGTGGATAAGTGCTCTATTACCTGACTTAACAAAGGATAAATTGAAATATTCGAAAGTTTTTTGTCAGGTTTGTTTTGGATAAATGTGTAACTGCCATTTTGGCAACATTTTCTATTGGGATCTTTTTTTGTGCTTGAGTGGACCTTTTGCAGAAGTGTAACATAGAATTGTGTTAAACTGTAAGAAATATTTCACTATGATGTTTCTACTATTCTAGGCAAGCAACTTTCAAAACTAAAGAATACAGCAATGATCATGACTGGGTCTCTCCTGAATGGATTATTGTTTCAAAACGGTTGAAAAATTTTAAAAATTATGGTTGAAAAAAGGGTCCAGAGAAGAAAGAAAAGGAAAACAATATGAGGTTAAAGTGTGAATAATGAGCTGAACCAAATTTGTACACCATCCTACAGAACTCTTAAATAAACTTTTGGTAGTGTAGCATCCTGTATAGTGTCAAGTGAAGTCCTGTATCATCAAAGTTTCTTTTTCTTTAATAAATATTTATTTTACAGACCTCAAAACAGTTTAGAATAAACTGGTGAATTTGACAATCTCCCTAACTCAAACCTCTTTTTATCTTAAACTATTTTGGTGCAAATTTTCCTTTATTTCCATGCTTTTTGACACCTAAAACTTGTAGACCGTAAAATTTGTATAGTATCTGACTGGACCTACTACAAGTCCTGTTGTGAAATTTCTAGGGTACTGTTCTGAGCTTATTACCAAAAAATTTTTTTTATGGCAACATTAATAATAGATGGAAAAAAAGTAATCTTTGTTGAGTTTGATGACCACAAGAAAAACAAATAAGTTCTCTCAGATACTTTTTTCAATTTCTCTCAAAAAAACTTGGGTTCTAATACTCCTAATGGGTCATATACTGTTACGCCCAATTGTAGAGTAGAGTATATATTTATTTGCATAAACTTTTAGATTTATAATTGAGCAAATATTGTTACAAAAAACCAGTAATAAAAGTAATAGTACCAGTAGTAATACAACAGCGAATATTGTACTGTTGTAAAATTTGAACAGTACTTACTGTTGTGAGCTGATGAACCTTAGGTTTGACCGTACTTAAGCCCTATGTATTATAGTTCATGGAAAATCATATGGTGATGTACAGTGTGTGAGGCCAATGACAAGGAAAAACTGTATTTTAATTTTGCAAGTTTTTTTTTTATATAATGTTTACTTATATTTTTTTAAATAAACATATTTTGTAAAGTACTTATTAGAAGTTTGCTTGACCAACCTCGGTTGGAACTCATATGTGCATATTGATCTGTTGGACTGACCTACCTATAAGTTGTGCCTCTTTTTCATGTCACTACTGGAAGGTTAAAACAATTAAACTTTGTCTAAACCTAAAAATCATAGTGAAATATTTTTCACAGTTTAACGCTATAGAAGGCCTATTCCTTAGCAAAAGGTTTAGTCAAGTACAACAAAAGATGCTAATAGAAAACCTGAATCTGATGAGAAAAGTTTAGTCTATTTCAATTTCGTCTCTGTTAAGTGAGCCTTGAAGTGAGCTCTTTGAATAGAACTACTTTTCCCTATGTTGGGCTGATAGTTCATTGATTCATTGGTCAAAAAACTTCAAAAACCTTTGGGGGTCCGATACCTTTCGGGGCCCCCAGAGGCTTATGATGTACTATTTTTCCTGTTTATTCATGAAATATATGGAAAACATCTAAAAAAATATGTGGTTTGGGGGGGTCCGGGCCCCTAGCCTCCCCGTGCGCCCATGTAATAATTCAAAATAAGTGAAAAAACTAGAAAAAAAGTTAAAAAAAAAACAAAATAAATAAAAACATAACCTACTTTTTTGAAGAAAACATGGTCCCTTTTATTTCAGATTTTCTCGCTTTAGTTTAATATTTTTAAGAAAAACGCATTTTTCCCATATACAACAAGGATCTGTTCTTAAAACTGATTAATTTTTGAGACTAAAGCTCTTGTCGTTTTTGTAAAATTTACGTTTTTGTTAACATTACGGCTTATGGGAAATCGGTTTGTTTGTCCTATGGAAGACATCTTGGATTTGATCATATGTTTTGTTAGACAGCCCTATGACGACCACCGTGTCCGCATGGTCCTTCGTGCTTGCAAGCTGCAAACTCTGTGGCCCATGCTGGCGTCCGTGCAGCGAACCAGACATGCGCAGTTCCATCACCTAAATGATCGGTATCGGGAATAATCTCGATCGAGATCTTTTTGGCTATATCTGTCTCCTATATTAGTTCGAGTAAAAGAAGGATGAACATAATATATTAGGTGCTCTTTCTGCAATACCGACTTATATCCCTTGTCACTTTTATCATACAAGGCGCTAAACGCACCCAAGATTGCTGACGGCTTGGTGGAAGAATGCGCAGAGGCGCTGGAGACCCTAAGCGATGGCAAACGGGTGACGCTGGTTTGGGTTCCGGGACATACGGGGGTACCAGGCAACGAGAAGGCGGACGAACTCGCACGACTCGGGGCAGGAACCGCCTATTTAGGACCGGAGCCACTTTTGGGCGTGACAAAAAGACAAGTGCAAAGCGGACTCAACAAATGGGCCCAGGACGCGCTATTAATCTCCTGGGAAACAGGAACGGGTTGCAGACAGACCAGAGAATTCGTAGACCTTCCAAAAGCGACCAGAATTAGATGGATGCTGGGACGGACACGAAAAGACCTCGGACTGCTGATAGGTACTATAACCGGACATAACCGGTTGAGGAAGCACATGACACGTATAGGAGTCGAGAATGACCCTACCTGCCCAGCCTGTGGACAGGAAGAAGAGACATCAAGACACCTCGTGGGAGAATGCGAGGCCTACGCAAGGATGAGACAACAGGCACTCGGAGCGCCAACTCTGAGCGAGGAAGAACTGCACATGCTCAAATGGGCAGACTTACTGGACTTTGTAAAGAGAACAGGAAGGCCCAATGAGTTACCGGACCATCAAAGGGAAGTGCAGAGAGTGGGTTAAGGGACAGACTTGGGGCATGGCAAAAAGGGCCTACTCTGGCCTACTTGTCAGACCTGCGGGTCAACCCCCCCACTACTACTACTACTACTACTTTATCATACAAGGGTTTATAATTGCAGACACATTGTAGGAAGAGTTCGTCACTTTTTTTATTTGTCGATTGTGAGTTTTCCATTTTGAATAAGAATAATATCTTAAAAATTTTGAAAAATATTTATTTTGTTTACAACAACATGACCTATAATTATAAACACATCAATTACGCATGCGCTAACCACAGCACGCACGCTGGCACGCAACACGATTAGAAATGGCCTGATCCGTGACGACACCCGTGCTGGCGTTCGTGTCGGCCCGCAAACACGATTAGAAATGTAGCTTGACAGTGCGCGGACCGCCATGATAGATAGGGCTGTGGTATTTATTGTTATTGTTTCAAGTCTTGCTTTTGAAACTTAAAATAAAGCCTTGAGTAATGTTTATAATTAGTCTTGTTTAATTATAACATCCTCGCGCCTTAAGAATTATACACTAGAATCTAGGGGGGAGTGTTAGTAGTTGATTTTTTATTGGTAGAGTCTAGGGGAAGGTGGTAGTAGTTGGTTTTTTGGTGGTAGAAGCTAGGGAAATGTGGTAGTATTTGGTCTTTTGCTGGTAGAAGCTAGGGGAATGTGGTAGTAGTTGATTTTTTGGTGGTGGAATCTAGAGGGAGGTGGTAGTAGTTGATTTTTTCTTGGTAGAGGCTAGGGGAAGGTGGTAGTAGTTGATTTTTTACTAGTAGAAGCTAGGGGGAAGTGGTAGTAGTTGATTTTTGAGTGGTAAAACCGGGCCAAGTTGGTAGTAGTTGCTTTTTTAGCAACAGAGGCTAGGTGTAGGTGGTAGTAGTTGGTTTTTTGGTGGTAAAAGCTGGGGAAAGGTGGTTTTTGGGATAAAACTAAGTTGTAGCTGACTGATAGGTCACTGAAGCTGTTTAGAAGTGGTAACAGCTTAGACTTGTAAGTTAGTATTTTGTTTTTTCTACGAGCAAGGCCGAAAAATGCGAAAATTCGTTGGTCAGTAAATTCTTGGTCAGTTAAATAGAAATTCCCGGATCGTGTTCTGCACAGAAAAAAAAGCTTCGAATTAATTAAGCTATGGCACGGGGGTGAAACTCAATGATTATAAACACACAGGATTGCTTATTCGCTCGAATCTTTCAGCGGTAGGCGGCGCCTTGCTTACGTCACTAGTGGACCTCTGCTCAGCGCACTTCACTTAATACACATTGCAATCGTGAGTTTTTCCCGCTTGTTTCTTGCTTATTTGCAAACAAATTTTTTATTCGTGATAGTAAATATAATTAATAATTGCATTCATCAAAACAAATGATTTGATAAATCAAGAGTTTGCTCTGAGAGCTGAATTTTCCTACCAGACGATATGTTGGAGTTTCTTTTTTAAATAGTTGAAAGTTTTAGAATAGAAGTAGGATTTTTTCTAAAAGTTTAATCAATTTAAATCATTAGATGTATAATGTATTGTTTTTGTGGCGGATATAATAAAATACACTTATATTATGTAGTAACAAAAAGGTATTTATTTGATATTTCAGATCTAAAATTGCAATATTTATTATATTATTATATCAAAAACCAGTCAGTTTTTGGAGAAAACAGCCAAATAAGATGTGTTTTTCAACTTCTTATGTCTTAAATCAATAGATTTTCATAAGTTTTGTTTCAAATCATTTACATTGTTTGTGTTATGAGTTGTTTTTATCCCAGCGCCCGTTTTCACTCCTTCTCCTGTAACATGTTTCTGAAAACTTCTATAAGGAGACTAAAAAAAACTTGGAGAAACTGTCTACAAAATAAACTTTCCAATAATTAGTTTAGTATAATAAAAGAAGTACGTTTGCTGCATAATTACCAATTTTCTTTAATGTGATTAATTTAATGAGCAAGGAGTTTCCAAAAATCCAAAAAAAATTTACAGTTTATATAATTATAATAATATAAAAGTATATATATTTATATTTCTACACTGAAAGAGGGACACAAAGCTTTTATTTCAACAATAAATTAATGTGCTTTCTTTATATCAATTCACTTAATTCACATTTCTAAAGGTTTATCATAACAAAAATATTTCATGTAAAAAAAAGCCAAGTACACGAAAGTGGTATTCCGTAAAAAGAATTGAGATATAAGTAAAAGCAAGCTCTACAATACAAATTTCAAAATGAATGGTTCTTACTAGTTTGGGAATGTTTTTTTAAACTTAGCTATTCCAGCCAAACTTCTTTACGCTCAATTTCCTAAGAGTCATTTGCAGCGGTAATAGCCAAGTTTAGAAAAACATTTCCAAACTAGTAAGAACCATTTATTTTGAAACTTGTATTGTAGAACTTGGCTTTACTTTTATCTCAATCCTTTTTACGGAATACCACTTTCGCGTACTTGGCTTTTTTTACATAAAATGTTTTTGTTATGATTTCACTGCTTTTTTAAAGGATTTGGATAATATTTAAGTTTTAAAGTAGTAAAATATACGGGATATTGTTCAAAACTTTTACAATGCCTTATTAAAAATGTTGAGTTTTTTTTATATTTTCCTATGGTTTTATCATAGTTCTTATCAGCCTTCTAAAGCTCAGCTCTCTGGTGTTCCTGGAAGTAGGCAATGTTAATTTTACATAACTTTACATTTATATGGAAGGAAATTAAATTAAAATCTTAGTGTTTTAAAATTTTTTTCTATAGTTTTATCATAGTTCCTATCAGTCTTCCAAAGCTCAGCACCCTAAAGTTTCTGGAAGTGGACAATGCTAATTTACATAACTTTACATTTATAGGGGAGGGAAGTTAATTAAACTTTGAGGTTTTTTAATTTTCTTTTATAGTTTTATCATAGTTACTATCGGCCTTCCAAAGCTCAGCTCTCTGGCGTGTCCGGAGGTGGGCAATGTTACTTTTACATTACTTTACATTTATAGGGGAGAAAAGTAAATTATAATTTTGGGATTTTAAATTTTTTTCTATAGTTTTATCATAGTTCCTATCAGTGTGTCATATCTGGAAGTGGGCAATGTTACTTTTACATAACTTTACATGTATAGGGGAGGGAAGTAAATTAGAATTTTGGGGTTTTTTGATACAGTAGAATTTTGATGATCTATACATGAGTGAGTGAGTGACAATTTCGACGTTTTTTGAAATTTCGTAACTACTTCAGTACTTTTGGGAATTCCATGAAACTAAACATGAAGGAATTGTTAACTCTATGGAGATCTACGACTGTGCAAAGTTTGAGATTCGTAGCTCATTCCGAAGTAGAGTTTTAGATAGGCCAAATATCGGCTGAAATGTTTCAAGAAAAGATGGTACGGCGCGTGAACTTGGCGAGGCCCTGCCGTGCCCTCAGATTTAGCTCCTAAATAGTCAACCACACCGTCAAATAAATGAAAAAACGCAAAAAAACCGAGGTAAAAACGTCAAAAACACCTTAAAATAACACGAACTTTCAATACAAAGCAACTGGTCCGCTGGTGACGCAAGCAGACACTGTTCGTCTCGCCGCTAACATAGAGTTAAATGGAAATAAGCAATCCTGTGTGTTTATAATCGTTGGGTGAAACTGTCATACGGAAAACTGGCAACACGAACATAAGGAATAATTGGAACTAAACATAATAGAGACTTATTGGAAAGTCCAAAGTAAGGTTAGCATTAATACGGCAACGACTTTATTTCAATAGTGCTTGACCTTAAAAGCGGTCGGAAAAAAGAGTTATTGGAACGCGCTTTTAATACGGTCGTCCCCATCCGGAGTGCGTTCATGATTCGGGTTAAAAGGATCAGGCACGCCTCTTATGGGATTTCTGTAATCCGTCTAACTTCACGAAATTTTGACATGTTGTAGACTGAACGTTTCTGATCAAAAGTTCTCATGGGCCAAAGTTCTCATGGGCCCAACTCAAATTAATGACCAGTTTTTGAAATACAGGGTATTGAAGGTGATAATGTCCAAGAAGCATAATAGCACGTTAGAGGGGTTTTCCAAACATATACGCAATGTTACTATTACATATATTTACGATTTATTTTCTATTTTAAATCTGTTCCTTTAAAACATTTTCTATAGGGTGTTTAAGTAAATATTAGTCGAAAGTTTTAATGAGAAACAAGCTTTAGTATGTTGTAGATTAAACCTTGCTCATCAGAAGTTCTCATGGGCTTTACTTAAATTATTGACCAGTTTTGAAATACAGGGTGTTGAAAGTAATAATGTCCAAGAAGCATAATAGCTCTTGAGATGCGTTTTCCAAACATAAACGCAATGTTACTACAACATATATTTACGATTTATTTATTATTTTTAATCTGTACCTTTAAAACATTATCTAAAGGGTGTTTAAGTAAATATTAGTCGAATGTTTTAATGAGAAACAAGCTATAGTATGCTGTAGATCAAACCTTGCTCATCAGAAGTTCTCATGGGCCAAACATAAATTAATTTCCAGTTTTTGAAATACAGATTATTGAAAGTGATAATGTTTAAGAAACATAATAGCTCTTTAGACGACGGGTTTTCCAAACATAAACGAAATGTTACTATTACATATAGATTATTTATTAGTTTTTTAATGATTCTTGACTTAGTAAGTATTAAATTTATTACAGAGTGTGGCAAATATCATTTTTGAAATACTTTTAAAAAATATTTAAATATTTTGTGCATCTGTGCCGTGCTTTGTAAAAAGCTATAATGCTCGTTACTCATTAAAACTTTTGACTAATATTTGTTCAAGCACCCTATAGACAATGTTTTAAAGGTACAGATTGAAAATAATAAATGAATCGTAAACAATTCAAATAGTAACATTGCGTAAGTGTTTGGAAACCCCGTCTAAAGAGCTATAATGCTTCTTGGACATTACTACTTGCAATACCCTGTATTTTAAAAACTGGTCATTTATTTAAGTTGGCACATAAGAACATTTGATACGAAAGATTTAATCTAAAACACACTAACGCATGTTTCTTATTAACACTTTCGACTAATATTTAGTTAAACACTCTGTAGATAATGTTTTAAAGGTACAGATTGAAAATAATAAATAAATTGTATATATATGTAATACTAACATTGCGTATATGTTTGGAAATCCCGTCTAAAGAGCCATTATGCTTCTTGGACATTATCACTTGAACACCCTGTATTTCAAAAACTGGTTATTAATTTGAGTTGGGCCCATAAAAACTTTTGATAAGAAAGGTTTCTACAACATACCAAAATGTCATGAAGTTTGACGGATTACAGAAATCCCATAAGAGGTGTGCCTGATCCTTTACCGTGTGAATTTTAACCAGACGCGCCGGGAGTTCAACGGACGTCTTCTGTCTGTCATTTGTCAATTTTGTTTTTTTTATTGGCGTATTTCAATCGAAAGTAGTTTCCCGCTAATAACACAGGTTTAAAAAATGAACCCAATTTATGTTATTCTTTGAAGGGACCAAGAAATGTAATAGAATCACATAGAATTTTGTAACAATAAAGAGGTTCCTTTTGTATTTGTTTGGACATAATATGGACATATAATATTGATAACTATTATTAATCAAATTAAAGTTTAGTGAAAAACTTGGCTTCTAATAATGGGGTTCCGTCCTCATTATATATTGTCCTTGCCATACGCAGTTATACTTTTGTGACTTTGACATTTCCTAACCAGAAATATTTCAAAAATTAAATAGATATGTCATGTTGGTATAAAATTAGCTTGTCTAAGGAACTGTCACGATCAGCTGTTCAATGGTTGCCATAGGACAAACAAAGCGATGTCCCATAAGTTGCAATGTTAACAAAAACGTAATTTTAAAAAAAAGTGAAACGATTTAATTTACAACAAAGATGCTGTTTTTAGTATTGACCCTTAAGAAAGTTGCGTTTTTCTTTAAAAAAATCAAATAAAGCCAGTAAATCTTAAATAAAAGGGACCATGTTTTGTTCAAAAAGTCAGGTTATGTTTTTATTTACTTTTGTTTTTTAAACTTTTTTCAGTTTTTTACTCAGTTTGAATCATTATTATTAGTTTCTGTGCTGTTATGAACTGTGCAGCTATGAAGATCTTGAAAATGTTAGTTTTGATGGAATGCCAAGTATTTTGACCTTAAAAAATCATCCTGATATAAATGAACTAGATATCAGCTCAAAGAAAGTGGATAAGTGCTCTATTACCTGACTTGACTCTGAAAAATTGAAATATTCGAAAGTTTTTTGTCAGCTTTGTTTTGGAAACATTTTCTATTGGGATCTTTTTTTGTGCTCGAGTGGACCTTTTGCAGAAGTGTAACATGTTAAATGTTAAACTGTACGAAATATTTCCCTATGACTTTTTTACTATTCTAGGCAAGCAACTTTCAAAACTAGAATAAAGCAATGATCCTGACTGGGTCCCTCCTGAATGAATTATTGTTTCAAAACAGTTGAAAAATGTTAAAAATGATGGTTGAAAAAAGGGTCCAGAGAAAAAAGAAAAGGAAAACGATATGAGGTTAAAGTGTGGGTAATGAGCTGAACCAAATTTGTACACCATCCTACAGAACTCTTAAATAAATTCTTCGTAGTGTAGCGTCCTGTATAGTGTCCAGTGAAGTCCTGTATCATCAAAGTTTCTTTTTCTTTAATAAATATTTATTTTACAGACCTCAAAACAGTTAGTAGAATAAACTGGTAAATTTGACAATCTCCCTAACTCAAACCTCTTTTTATCTTAAACTATTTTGGTGCAAATTTTCCATTATTTCCATGCTTTTTGACACCTGAAGCTGGACTTTTTCTATAACTTGTACACCGTAAAATTTGTATAGCATTCGACCGGACCTACTACAAGTCCTGTTGTGAAATTTCTACAGTACTGTTCTCAGCAAATTTTTTTTTATGGCATCAAAAAATAGATAACCAAAAAAGTTATATTTGTTGACTTTGACGACCACAAGCAAAACAAATAACCCTGAGATGCACCGTAACAAGGCTTTGCTAATCCATTCTCCCTCTTTGTTGTTTTGTATGTGAGCAACAAAGACTTAATCGCGATTAAACGCATGATCGCGCTTAAGTGCTTACGGTACATCTGAGGTTAAGTTCTCTCAGATTTTTTTTTCAATTTCTATCAAAAAAACTTTAAGTCCTGATGGGTCCTGTCATATTCTGTTATACCCAATTGTAGTAGGGTATATATTTATTTGCGTAAACTTTTAGATACATAATTGAGCGAATATTGTTACAAAAAAACAGTAATAAAAGTAATAGTAATAGTAGTAATACAACAGAGAATATTGGGTCCTGTCATGTCCTCTCTGGCCCTGTTGTAAAATTTGAACAGTACTGTTGTGAGCTAATGAGCCTTAAGTTTGACTGTACTTAAGCCCTATGTATTATAATTCATGGAAAAACATATGGTAATGTATGGTGTGTGACGCCAATGACAAGGAAAAACTGTATTTTAATTTTGCAAGTTTTTTTTTATATAATGTTTACTTATTTATTTTTAAATAAACATATTACAAAAGGTCCTAATAGAAAACCTGAATCTGATGGGAAATGTTTAGAGAAAGTTTAGTCTATTTCAATTTCTTCTCTGTTGAGTGAGCCTTGAAATGAGCTCTTCGAATAGAACTATTTATCCACTTTCCCCTACCTTGGGCTGATAGTTCATTGATTCATTGGTCAAAAAACTTCATATTCAATGAAATCATATTAATCAGTGGTGCACCCAGAAATATGTCTTGAGGGGACCCGAAACCTTTGGGGGCCCGATACCATTGGGGGGCCCCCAGAGGTCTCATGATGCTCATGATGTCGTACTTTATGCTATTTTTTTTGTTTATTCATGAAATATATGGAAAATATGTGGTTTGGGGGGTCCGGGCCCCGAGCCCACCGCCCCCCGCGTTTGGTGCGCCCATGTAATAATTTAAAATAAGTAAAAAAACTAGAAAAAATGTTAAAAAAAAAAACAAAATAAACAAAAACATAACCTACTTTTTTATAGAAAACATGGTCCCTTTTATTTCAGATTTCCTTCCTTTAGTTTAATATTATTAAGAAAAACGCGTTTTTGCCATATGCACAAAGAATCCGTCTTAAAACTGAATAATTTTTGAGACTAAAGCTCTTGTCGTTTTTGTAAAATTTACGTTTTTGTTAACATTACGGCTTATGGAAAATCCGTTTGTTTGTCCTATGGAAGACATCTTGGATTCAGCCCTATTAAAAGTAAAACTGTCATTGTCTTAAATAAAAAGATGCTGACTGTATTTTGTGCACACGGCGTTAATCATGATCGCACCCTCAAAGAAAACAAACAGAGAACACCAAAAACATGAACTGATAAATGGTTAGTTGAAAAAAGGTACAGCTCAGCTGACAAACTTCATGAAACCGTCGTAAGAAACGAGAAGAGCGTCTATGGACACGGCACCGCGACGTTGCCAATTTTTTTTGGAATTTATTGAATAAAATAAAATTATAGCTCTCCTGTCCTTAATTTGATTTGGGACGGCCAAATTGGTGTTGACCTAACCTTGGTCATTTGATCGAAATTTTGTCCTAACCTGGACGTGCCTGAACAGGTTAAAATACGTTTTCGATTAATTGGCCAAGGTTAGGTTTACACCAATTTCGATCTTCCAAAAGGAGGACAGTGAAGGTAATTAAAAAAATATATTTTTGGAAAAAAATTTAAAAAAAAATTGTTTTAATAGTTGCATAGATAAGTCACATAAGATTAGTAGGTATGTACCCGTCCCGCTACACTCTTTGCTAACTTTTTACAACTAGTATACAAAGTTAATTTACGCCGAAAGCTAGAGGTAAAATATTTACGGCTTGACTATTAGCGCCATCTATTAAAACCCTTTGCACTCCCTAAATTACAAAGTAGAAACGAAGAGGTCGAGCGAGAATTTCTCTGTACAAATCGCAACAGTGCTTGGGGCGGTATAACGGGTTGCAAGGCATTTCAAGATATAACACTGATTGCCAATTTCATAATACATTTTAATCTCCAGGTTTCGGCGCAAAATTACTATACAGGGTCTTATAACTTAGGGGCCATATGCCAACAGGTGATAGAGGAGGTCATGTCTGATAGAAAAGTTCATATAATGCATGGGTCAGAACCATTGACTTCTATACCCTACGGGTAGACCCGGCATGGGCCTAAATTGCCATTATATCAAGCTTTTATCGCAATTGACCAAATACAAGTAAGAATTTAATGAGCAAGATAGGGATGAAAATAGAATTTCGGTTTGGTAAGTCCGAACACATGCAACATCGCAAAAATATTCTATTTTGTCTTGGATAAAAAAGGGCAGTGGCGGCGCAAAATAAAAATTTTGAATTCCACTAGCATTTGTTTATCAACAATTTTCTGTTTGAATAATAAATAATTCATCAATACTTACTTGTGTATACTGTGTTAACAAAATTCTCTTCAAAAAAAGTGTAAAAAGAATTTGTTAGCATGCTAAGTGCAGTGGATGTATTAAAATTATTGTTTTCATCTTAGAACTTTACAAATGTTGTACCTTCCAGGTAAAATATTTTCTTTGTTTGAACAAGGGTCTTCTTCAACTTTTCTCTTCTTAGATGGACTACAAGTTATGCTCGAGTCAGATGAAATTTCGGAACTAAAAATTTCAATTCGGAATGGGACAACTGGGCGCCGGGACAACTCGGCGCCCCAACAGGGCGCCACGCCGGGCCTAATGGGCGCAGGGCCAATTCAGCGCCGAACTATTTTCTTTTTCGATAAACTGTGCAGATAAACAACAAAATAAATATGTTATTTATACAAAAATTTTAACATCTATTAAGTCGAGTGTTGAAATTTGGTAGGTGTAGTGTCCTGGTAACCTGGTAAAAATACCATTTACGTTTTTTATTTCAAGAATGGCGGATCCAAAATGGTGGATTTCTTTATTTTTAAACCGATTTGTCTCAAACTTGAAAGTTTGCAGTGTTTGAGATCACTTAATACAGTTTTATCCTCAAACTTAAAAAAAATTAAAATGCGGATCCAAAATGGCAGATTTTCTTATTTCTGCACCAATATTCATCAAATATAGAACTTGGCAGTGTTTCAACTCGCTGAATATGATTGTTGACTCAAACTCAAAATGGCGGATTTCTTTATTTTTAAACCGATTTGTCTCAAACGTGAAAGTTTGCAGTGCTTGAAAGCACGTAATTTTAATTGACGGATGTAAAATGGCGGATTTTTTTATTTATGCACCGATATGTATGAAATATCAAACTCATAAATTATTTATAATGGCGGATCCAAAATGGTGGACTTTGCTGATTATAATTTTTGACTTAAACTCATAAAAAAATCAAAATGGCGAATCCAACATGACTTTTTTATTTACTAACCGATTTGTCTTAAGCTTAAAATATTACATTTCTTTCTTTAAACTTGAGTCATATTTTGTATTAAGCTATAAAAGTCTGCCATATGCAAGTGTGAGTCACAAATTGTATTAAGTGCCCTTAAGCACTGCAAACTTTCAAGTTTGAGACATTTGAGACAAATCCGTTGAAAAATAAAGAAACCCACTATTTTGAATCCGCCATTTTGAATTTTTTATGAGTTTGAGTCAAAAGTTCTATATTTGATACATATCGGTGCATAAATAAAAAAATCCGCCATTTTAATTTTTTTTAAGTTTTAGGATAAAACTGTATTAAGTGATCTCAAGCACTGCAAACTTTCAAGTTTGAGACAAATCGGTTTAAAAATGAAGAAATCCGCCATTTTGGATCCGCCATTAAGTTTTTCATGAGTTTGATTCAAAAATCGTAATCAGCGACTTGAAACACCGAAAAGTTCTATATTTGATAAATATCGGTGCATAAATAAGAAAATCCGCCAATTTGCATCCACCATTTTAATTTTTTTAAGTTTGAGGGTAAAACTGTATTAAGTGATCCCAAACAATTCAAACTTTCAAGTTTGAGACAAATCGGTTTAAAAATAAAGAAATCCGCCATTTTGGATTCGCCATTCTTGTAATCAAAAACGTAAATTTTATGTTATCAGGTTACCAGAACTCTAGACCTACCAAAATTTCAACACTCGACTTGATGGATTTAACTCTAACAAAACCAAATTTCAAGAATATTACATAAAGGATTTTTTAAAGATGTTTTTGCATAAATAATAATTTATCAATTTTGTTTTTCGTCTGCACATTTTATCAAGAAAAAATATTTTAGTCCGGCGCCTAGTTGGGCCGGTGTCCAGTTGGCCCGGTGCCCAGTTGGCCCGCCGCCCAGCTGGTGGCGCCGAGTTGGCGGCGCCCAGTTGTTTATTTATTATATTTTTATTTATTTACTTCTCAAATATCAACAGCCAAAGGCCAATTACCGATGTAGTAAAATCTCACATTGTGACACATATTTCCAACCATTATAAATAAAACTTAGAAGTCCTGTGACCCGTTTATTCTCATCTTCTAGTCAGAAGGTCTCGAATTGCCCAGAAATTATTTAATTATAACTTGCTTGCTACCATGATAATTATTAATTAAATAGTTTAAAACAGCGATGTTTATTAAAGTAAAGTAAGTCTAGTTGTCCTAGACTGCAACACATTTCAGGACAAATTATTATTAAAAAATAATCTTATAAGTGCGGGGAAGTGACACTTTCTGAATCAAAATGTGTGAGGGTAAAATCGTACGGTTGCAGAAAAAACTATCTATCGTGACGCTACTGAACTTTCTCGTGTTTTAGCAAAAACTATCCGTCAAGACGACTTACCCATGAAATGTTGTTTTTTCATCGATTTTTTTTCTTCTTCTGCACAAAAAACAATTTCGCACCATGTTTGAACTCAAATAGTTACTTCTAAACTTGTTTTTAAACGTTTTTAAGATTTCTTTTTGTAATATTCCCGCACGAAATTTAAAAAAAATTAATCTCCGTACTTAGACACCATTGTCTATCAGTTTTCCCTGTATAAACCGACTAGCAGGTGGAATCACTCAAAATACGGCAGGTGGATTAAAACTAGCCAGCGGCTTTTCTGTCGCACTTATGCTGTCAGTGTGAAAGAGATAAAAGTACCCATATATTATTTAGGGTATTATTAGGATGCAAAATCAGCCTGTCTATCTCTGTTTTTATTGTAAAAGAAATACCGGCCCTTAGAAACCAAATTGGATAGGGTCAATAAAAAATGCCTTGTCTTTCCGTCTCTAAAGCCCTTTCAGGGCTTTATACAACTCAATGGTCAGAACTCATTCTTTGTCGAGGTACAGAGCATCAAAGTTGTCAATTTTTTTACTTTTTTTGGTAATAACTTTTTAAAAAAACGCAGAAAAAATATGAAATTAAGTAAAGTCGTGTAGTAGGACAAAAGCAATAATTTTAAATAAAATATTTTTAAAAAAAATCATGCGGTCAATTTTTTTTAGAAAAAACATTTTTTTGGTATAAAGTTTTATAAATGCCATATTAAACGCAATGTTTTTTTTGATATTTTTTGTTAAGAAAATGACGTCTCTAGGGAAACATAATAATAAAATATTATTGATATTTTTTTAAAGAATCAGTAAGCAAAAATTTTTTAAAAATTTTAATTATTATTTTTTATAAATTTTTCGAGGTTATTTTGACAGCCTGTCTCTCCCCAACTTGTAATTTTATCCAAAAAAAGAGAGTTTGAATCACAATTAGCTGGGCATTTAGTTGGCTGGGACAGATTTTCTTTTTTTGCAAAACCCTTCTCCCCTCCACTCCCATATGTGTGTTGACCCCCATGTTATATAAACTTTTTTATCGGAAATAATCTCGTCTATTACCTGCTGCACTATGGCCCCTAAGTTATGGGACACCCTGTATATACTTGTAAGTACTTAAAAAGTGTGGCCAAATTGGCAGTACATACTGATGTTGTCTTTTTTTCATTTATTTTAAGCATAAATATTTCTTAAGTCTAGATAGATTTAACTTTTAATTTAAATGATTCTAAACTCGTAAGAAACATTTAACGAAATATACGTTTTGAAATATACTCTAACACACATCCCCTTCACCCCTTGAATAGAATAGAATATCTTTTGTTGCCAACAAACATTACAGTAGCAGTGGCGCACCTAGGAATATGCCTTGGGGGGCCCGAGGCCTCTTGGGGGGGGGCCGAAGCCTTATGATGTCGAATATGAAGCTTATTAAGCTATTTTTTGTGTTCTTTTTCTGAAATATGTCGAAAATATGTTTAAAAAAAATCTAAGGCTTTCTATAACAAATAGCATCGTCAAAAAGCGTTACGTAATTTAAGAGACGAAGATGTCGACCTCTCAAAAGGAGAACAGGGAAGATATAATTTTAAAAACCCGCCTAAAATATTTCAATCCTATAATTCCATACTCACAGGTAGCATTGGCAACAGCGCAAAGTTTTCCTCGCATGCCCGCTCTCCGACCGTATGGCCAAGTTACACAAATAAGTACATAACTTTATTCGTGTTCTAATAAAGTCTAGCAAAAGCTTTAGTCAAGTCGACCTTATTTTACGGCGCAAGTGCGCAAGCGTAGATGTCAATATAATGCTAGCATTATTCGTGCCAGACCTTATTTCACTTCCAATAAGTCTTTTACTTTTATTTTGCACTAATAAAGTCTAGAACAAGCTTTCTTAAGGTCTGTCTTATTTTACGGCGCAAGTGCGCAAGCGTAGATGTCAATATACGGTTAGCATTATTACGACTAGACCTTATTTCACTTCCAATAAGTCTCTAATGACGTTTGACGTTGGAGCATCCTTCCGTTCTGTGCTTTGACGGCTATTGTGTGAGAGAAAGAGACAGGCTCGCGGAGTTGTGTGAAAGAGAAAGAGAGGCTCATGGACGCACGGTCTCTGGTGGTACAGCTGATTTTTGTAAACATGATATCTCTGTAATGAACAACTAATATTTTTGGAATTTTTTGAAATACAAGACCATTCTCAAACTGTTTTTTAGGACATCCTTATAAAATAAAATTTTCTAAACGTATTGCCGTTATTTTTTTTTAGCCCGCTTTAGTTCTTAGTACACAAAACTTAAAATACAAGTCAAACTGAATGTGATCGTTTAGCATCAAACGTAAACCGAGGACTTGGGAAATAAACAAAGATGTAGGTCAACGGATTACTTGAAGCTGAAACGCACACATTATTTTTTTCGAATTTTACTTTTTGTGTAAAGAAAAATGAAGCGGCTAAAAAAAATAACGACTGGTAAGTCTCAAAAATATTATTTTATAAGAATATACTAAAAAACAGTAGGGAGATTGTCTTGGTTTTCAAAAAATTCAAAAAATGTTAGTTGTTCATATCATATCTAACATTTGTTTACTTAAATCAGCTGGACCGGCTTGGACGCTCGTTGACGGCTTTGACGTTTGAATTTCATTTATTTCTGGCGCGTGTGGGCGAGTTCGTAAAGGCATCGATGAGCTCATCGATGACAACAATCAAGTTTTTAAATTAATCAGTGCAATTCGTTGAAATCCATCGGGTTCGTAAATTATCTGATGAATTTCACCAATTGATGGCATCAATGCTCACCGACCCTGAGAGTCGGTGAGCAATCTTCGATAAATGTCAATTACGTCAAAAATTGTGTGTTTTTTTTCGGCTGTGTAATTTTATATCTTTTTTGTTGTTTTTTTGTTAAATGCTCCACGGTGTGGTAAACAAAGTTTCGATGGTCATCTTAAAAGATATAAATAGTGACTCAAAACTCGGATGATGAAGATCTGGCGTTAATTTCAATTTCAATTTATATATACCAGATAAAATTTTTATAAAATCATTTACATTTTACAAACTTATTATTAATTTATTCTAGAGAGCAGAAGAAGTTAATCTCGAGAGCCCTTTACCATTATTATTTTATGCTAAGTTTATATGCTAATATGAATTTTTAAATTAAATGAGTTTTAGTTGTTTTAAATTAGAGTAAATTTTTCAAGTAAAATTCCTCATCCTAATCCTAACCTAATCTATACAAAGGCACAAAGGTCTACCTTAACAAAAGCCTAAAAAAAAACTTTAGAAAACATTAAAATACTTATAAAATATGAAAAAACAAATCCTGTTTTTTATTTTGTTTTTAAAATTTGGATATCATCAGACCGCGGCATTGCAGGATTGAGGGTTACGTTGAAAATTTTGTTTCCATGTATTAATCTATTAGAAAATAAATCAAAATCGAAAAAAGCGAGATTTAGATATCTGATTCATCGCGTTCTTTTTTATTATCTGGTGTTCATCGGACTCACCGAATGAAAATGTCAAATGAACGTCAAACGGCATATGTCAAAAAACCGATGTAATCGGTGAGCAAAATTATATTACTTTACAAACTCCACTTTGTGCCCCTCAATTTTTCTTGATTTAAAAAAAAAAACATATTTAAAACTAAAATCAAACCATTGTGTACTATGTAAGCATATTTTGTGAGTCCAGAAAGCAGCAGCAGAGTCAAAACAAGCAGCAGCGTTTGGTGTTCTGTGAGCAGCGTTTCCAAGCAGTCAAGGTCGGCGACCCCATCCCACAAAGTAATACTTTGTGTCCATACCACTGATTTTAAGGTAAAGGCCGCCTTGTTTGTGGTAACAACAAATAGGTACTAACTTATAAGCCTAAGCTGTTGAACAGCTACTATCTATCACTCAGCTACGACTCAGTTTTATGCCAAAAACCACCTTCGCTTAGCTTCTACGACCAAAAAACCAACTACTACCACCTTTACTTAGCTTCTGCCACTAAAAAACCAACTA
Source organism: Aspidapion aeneum (assembly GCA_963576565.1). Classification (NCBI taxonomy): domain Eukaryota; kingdom Metazoa; phylum Arthropoda; class Insecta; order Coleoptera; family Brentidae; genus Aspidapion; species Aspidapion aeneum. The sequence goes on from OY755038.1 coordinate 142,051,545, forward strand.
CCACCACCTTCTCCTAGTTTCTACCACTGAAAAACCAACTTCTACTACCTGCGCGTAGCTTCTACCGTTAAAAAACCAACTACTACCTTGGTACTACCTGTAGTACTTGGTTTTTTGCTGGTAGAAGCTAGGGGAAGGTGGTAGCAGTTGGTTTTTTGGTGATAGAAGGCAGGTGATTATGGTAGTAGTTGCTAATCTAAGGTGATAGTAGTTGGTTTTTTAGTGAAAAACTGATCTGTACCTAAGTTACAGATAGGTAACTCTTTGGGAGAGGTAGCAGCTGTGATTTATTAGTTAGGTTTTGTTCTGACCTCAAGCAGTTCGATCCAATATTGAGACAATTTTGGGGCTCGGGACCCCATGAGGTCATATTTTATCTTTGTATTCATGAAATATGTGAAAAATATAACAAAAATCTTAGTTTCGGAGGTGAGGGGCTCCCCTTATATATGCCACTGGGTAGACCCATAAACAATAGCCTGTTTGTAGGATAATTCATTATTTCTTGCATCTTACTGCTTACTTTATGGAACTATGGATCCAGCTTCGAGATTGGTTTTTTGGTTCAAGTTATTGCTATATAGTTTTAAAATTTCCCCCTCCATGCTCCCTGTGACTTAAGATGATGGCACTTGAAATGAGAGGGTTGCAATGCCTTTTTACAGAAAATTTCATAGTGACAAATCAGCTTTACAGCCCCAAGTATAAACTCAACTTTACTAAAAGACATGTGTCAATATGGAACACTATCCTTGAGTTTTATAAATAGTGTTACGGGTTCACAACGACAAATTAAAACTCGCAATTGTTGAAAACGATACGTCAATTTATTTCGACAAATTATGTACAAAAACACGTACTTAAACTATAATCGGTCTATTAACTTCGTGTTAATATGTCACGACCACTACGGTACGTTATCTGTGACTGACTGACTGGTGCGCGACCCCGGCCCTATATATAGGATCGTCCATCTCTCTCGAACTTTCCGGCAGCCTTCGACGTCCGGAAAATTCTCGTATTATTACGACCGCAAGTCACAGATAACGCAACTAAAACCTAGACTAAGAATACAACCTTAAGATAAATCAACCTAATACTACACTAAACCTAAATAAATTCCAATTATAAAATTTAAATAACTTAAATTTGTAACACTATCCTCCTCTTCAAGTTTGATCGTCTCGATCAATATTTCCCAGGTAAGGTTTTAGTCTGTCTACATGAACAACTTTCATCTTGGACTTCGGGCTTCTCTGGATTCGGTAGACTACATCATTAATTCTCTTAACAACTTTATAAGGCCCTTCCCATGGTGGTGTCAACTTAGGTGATCTTCCTTTCTTGCGTTGAGGATTGTATAGCCAGACTTGATCATTCTCTTTGAACCCTGAAGAGTTTGCTTTCAGGTCATATCTCGCTTTCATGCGGTCACTGGCTATTTCTATTCGCTATCTAACCACTTCATGGATATCGTGCAGCTTTTGCCTTAAACGTTCGACATAGTCATTAACCTCTAAGTGTGCTTCTTCAGGTGAACCAAACATGATATCACATGGTAAACGCAGTTCTCTACCAAACAGGATACTAGATGGAGTAGCTCCTGTCGTATTGTGAATGGCGGTTCTATAGGCCATCAAAAACAATGGAATATATTGGTCCCAATCTATTTGGTGCTCATCAACAACTTTGCAAAGATGTTCTTCTATTGTTTTATTAAATCTTTCAACCATGCCATCTGACTGCGGATGTAAAGCAGTAGTCCGTGTTTTATGTATTCCTAAAAGGTCACAGAGATTCTGGAAGAGCTTTGATTCAAAGTTTCTTCCTTGATCTGAATGTAGTTCCAAAGGAATGCCAAATCGGCTGGAAACGTCATTTACCAGAACTTCTGCAACTGTAGCGGCCTCTTGGTTAGGCAAAGCAAAAGCTTCTAGCCATTTGCTAAAGTAATCCATGACAACAAGGATGTATTTGTTGCCCTTTTTAGTTTCTGGAAATGGTCCGGCCACATCAATAGCAATGCGTTCGAATGGCAGACCTACGTTATATTGTTTCATTTGACCTCTGGACCTTGTTTTGGGACCTTGGCTGGCTGCACAAGTCGAACATCGGCGGCACCAGTTTTTCACATCTTGAAAGTAATTGACCCAATAAAATCGGTTTCGAATTTTGTCCATGGTTTTATTTATGCCTAGGTGCGCGCCTGATTTTCCACCATGGCATTCGGCCATTATATTGTCTACCATGCTCCTAGGAACCACTACTTGATTAATCACAGTAAGGCCATCGGCACTTTCCCAGGCACGTTTAAGGATGTTTTCTTCTACTATCAGTGAATCCCATTGTGCCCACAGTGATTTGAATATCACCCCTTGGTTTGCGATATCTTGCCATGATGGTCGTGGCTTGTTCTCTTCTTTCAATCGCAAGATAGGTCCTACATCTTTGTCGTTAAGTTGTGTGATTCTAATCGAAGCCGACATCCATTCTTCATCTGGTTCTAACTTTATCTGGCGCACGTAGGTAATTCCTTCTTTCTGGTCAATTTTCCTGCAATGTTTACAATCCTCAGGGCAAGGTCTTCTGGACAATGCATCTGCATTATTATGCTCCCTTCCCGCTCGGTGCTTAATTTGATAATGGTATTGTTGTAGCTTTTCTATCCATCTCGCGACTTGCCCCTCAGGTTGTTTCATTTTCATGAGCCACTGTAACGCAGCAAGATCCGTTCTAATCAAAAACTCTTATCCATAGAGATATTTGTGAAAGTGATCTACGGATTTAATGATGGCTATGAGCTCCTTTCTGGTAACACAATAATTTCTCTCTAGTTTGGATAGCTTTTTGCTGAAAAATTCGATGACCCGTTCTTCTCCATCGTGTACTTGGGAGAGTACTGCTCCTATGCCATCATTGCTCGCATCAGTATCTAATATGAATTTTCCTTTTGGAATGGGATATGCAAGAATCGGACTAGAACATAATGCTGCTTTTAGTCTTCTAAATGCTTGGTCACATTCGATATTCCATTTGTAAGAAGCTTTATCTTCTGTAAGTCTATGTAATGGAGACGCTATTTTGGCGAATCCTTCTACAAATCGTCTGTAGTATGTACACAGACCCAAAAAGCTTCTCAATTCATGTTTGTCACGAGGTTGAGGCCATTCTTTTATTGCTTGTAACTTCTTTTCGTCGGTATGGATGCCTTCTCGGGAAACGACGTGACCCAGGAACTCAACTTTTTCTTGGAACAGAAAACATTTCTTTGAATTCAATATAAGATTTGCGTTCCTGATTCTTGAGAATACTTCTCGTAAATTATCTAGATGATCTTGAAATGATTTCCCCATTACTATGACATCATCCAAATAGACTAGGCAGGTTTTCCAAGTAAGGCCTCGTAGAACGACTTCCATTAGTCTTTCAAATGTAGCTGGGGCATTGCACAGGCCAAATGGCATCACATTAAACTGATAAAGTCCACTTCCAGCAGAGAATGCAGTCTTCTCTTTATCTCTTTCAAAGATTCCTACTTGCCAATACCCACTTTTCAGGTCAAGAGTAGAAAACCAATATGATCCTGCCAAGGTTGTTAATGTGTCGTCTATTCTTGGCAGTGGGTAACTATATTTCTTGGTCACATCGTTAAGTTTCCTGTAGTCGACACAAAATCTAGTACTTCCATCCTTTTTAGTGACCAACACCACAGGAGATGACCAAGGACTTGATGACTCTTCAATAACACCGTCGCTGAGCATTTTATTAATGAGATTGTGAACTTCTTCTTGCTTGGCCATTGGTAGTCTTCTTGGGGGTTGTCTTATCGGTTGGGCATCGCCAGTGTTGATAGCATGTTGAATAAGGTTTGTGCGTCCCGAACTACTCCTAGTTTCGAAGATATTACTTTGTTCTTCTATAAACTCTCTGGCTTTACTAAATTCTTCTGGAGTGAGATGTTGCCAAGTTGACTCAAATTGCTGAAGTACCTCCATTGGTAACTTGCTTGTATCCTCGGAAGTTGGCTCTTCACATCTTGTTACTTTCTGTACTGGTTCAAATAATGCTACCACCTCCCCCTTATTAATTTTGACACTATTTGGGAAAATATTGGCGACTCTAATCGGGATGTCTTTATCGGTTTTAACTAGTGATTTTGCAACGAGGTAGGTGTTGGGTGTATTTTGTTGGCTTATGAGTCCGACGCAGCTTGATGTTTTACTTTCCAGCCTTCCAAAAATTATGGTCTCACTGTTACCGACTAGTCTGTTGTGCATACTGCCACCACCTTAATTGGTTCTTTATTGATGTGACTATTTGACAATATAAACTCTTCGTTCCCAAATCTTAGAGTATTAAGTTTATTATCAAACGCAAATCCATGTTTACTTATCAGGTCCATTCCCAAAATAAATTCGTCTTCTATGTCTGCAACTAATACCGAGTGGCGAATCTTCAACCTCCCCAGCTGTAGGTCTATGTCTGTCTGCCCCAACACGTCGGCGGATTCTCCAGTCACAGTCACAGTCTTAAGTGTTATTTTCTTTTCTGTTGGTTGAATTTTATATCTCGTTGCAATTTTGAACTTAAGCAATGATATGGCAGCACCAGTGTCTACTGTTATATTAACTTTTCTTCCATTAATAAGTCCGTCGATGTTAAGACTGTCAGCAGTATGTTTTAAGCTCTGGATAGAGTAAATTTTGGGGGCTAAATTCCCATTAGCCAACACCCGCCCCTCTGCGTTGACTAGTTTTAGTTTTCCTGATCTCTTCTTCGGTACTCTGTCCCACTAGATGGTGAGCGAGACCTCATTTGGACACGACAATCGCGTTGAATATGCCCTGTACACAGCATCTGAAACACTTTACATTTAGAGGGGATCGTCTACTTTCTTTCAAAGAATCAATCTTCTCTATCAGTGATTGAAACAGTTGGTTTAGCGTTTTTAAGTTGACCTCATCTCCAGGGCTCATTTTTTCTCCCTCCTGAATTGAAACAGCTCTTACTTTTGGCCTGGACATATTATTTGATCATTCAATTTCAAGGGCTCGAATCAACACTTCACTGCTGTTATGGAAGCGTTCTCGTAAGTAAGTAATTTTGCTAAGTCCGTGTCTCGCAAGCCGTTAATAAAGCGATCTACCGTGAAAGGATCTCTGTAATTTTCTGGCATTTCTGAGTAAGCCAAGTACATCAGCCTCCTGATATCCGCTTCATACTCTTGTAATGACTCCCCTGCTCTTTGTTGACGAACATTTAATTCTGACCAATGTAAATTTCGCAAGTGTTCGTCTCCATACCTTCTTTCTAGCGCTGCCACTAAGGCGTTATAATTCTGTTTTTGTTCGACTGGAATGGACCGTAAAAGTCCGAGTGCAGGTTCCCGTAGAGCTACTAACAACGCTCTAGCTTTTTCGTCCTCGTCCCAACCATTTGCAGCGGCGGCAGCTTCAAATTGTTGTTTGTAGGTGCACCAGGAGGACGTACCATCAAAATTTGGAGGCTTAATGTTCTGGTTGGAATTCACGACACATCCCTGAGCTTTTATTTTGTTGTGTTCTTTCTGAAGCTGTATAAGCTGTTTCGACACGTCCTGGAATTTTTCTTCCATGGTTTGAAAAACTTCTTCCCTTACATTCTGTAGTTCGTTCTCCACTTTTTCTTCAACATGTTGTACCTTTTCTTCAACATTTTGTACCTTCTCTTTAACATTTTGTACCGTTTCTTCTACATTCTGCAAATTATTTTGTACATTTTGTTCTACACTATGCATTCTTTGGGTTATTTCTTCCTTAAGATCTTCGGTTGCAGTCTTGAACTCTTCTCTCAGCTGTTCGGAGTTACTCTTTATCTGATCGTAGTTTTCTTCCATGGTCTGTTTCATATCGTTCTGATTTTGAGCCATTTGAGCTGCTAGAGCCTGTATCATTTTAGTTAGATCTTCCATCTTTGCCGATCCTTGTCTAGTAAGCATCAACTTCCTGATAAATCACTTAAAACGTCTATTTTAGGGCTATAAAGCGAATGTCGAAGTCGGTTTTTCAATATCTCTTCCAATTCTTAAATAGAACCTAATGGAATGTTCTGGAATATACTGGTAAATGCTACTCTTTCTGCTACTAGGCAAATGTAGAAGTCACTTTTTGATTATCTCTTTTGGTTCTCGAATAGACCGTCGTAGAATGTTATGGAATATTCTAGAAATAATTTCTAATTCTTACTTTTAAAATAACTAAGCTACTGTCAAAGTCGGTATTTGTATATCTCTTCTAGTTTTTGAATAGAACGTCGTAGAATGTTATGGAATCTTCTAGAAATTCTTTCTAATTCTTACTTTTAAAATAACTAAACTAATGTCGAAATCGGTATTTGTATATCTCTTCTAGTTTTTGAATAGAACGTCGTAGAATGTTATGGAATCTTCTAGAAATTCTTTTTTAGTTCTTACTTTTGAAATTACTAAGCTAATGTCGAAGTCTCTTTTTGGATATTTCTTCTGGTTTTCGAATAGAGCGTCGTAGAAAGTGATGGAATGTTCTAGAAATTCTTTCTGATTCTTACTTTTAAAATTACTAATCTAATGTCGAAGTCGGTATTTGTATATCTCTTCTAGTTTTTGAATAGAACGTCGTAGAATGTTATAGAATATTCTAGAAAATCTCTCTAATTATCAATTTTTTTGGACTGTAAAGTTAATGTCGAAGTCGGTTCTTAAATATCTCTTTTAGTTTTTTAATAAAACAATATCGAACTTCTTCGAATATTCTGGAAAAATCACTTACTGTTCTTCTTTTTAATTGTCCTAGCCGGTGGTACTGTGTAAGGATAGTCTTTGCACTATTTATTTCTTTTAATCCCACTTCTGACACCAATTGTTACGGGTTCACAACGACAAATTAAAACTCGCAATTGTTGAAAACGATACGTCAATTTATTTCGACAAATTATGTACAAAAACACGCACTTAAACTGACTAATAACTCGCTGATAATTCACTACTATAATCGGTCTATTAACTTCGTGTTAATATGTCACAACCACTACGGTACGTTATCTGTGACTGACTGACTGGTGCGCGACCCCGGCCCTATATATAGGATCGTCCATCTCTCTCGAACTTTCCGGCAGCCTTCGACGTACGGAAAGTTCTCGTATTATTACGACCGCAAGTCACAGATAACGCAACTAAAACCTAGACTAAGAATACAACCTTAAGATAAATCAACCTAATACTACACTAAACCTAAATAAATTCCAATTATAAAATTTAAATAACTTAAATTTGTAACAATAGCATGTTTTGTTGCTTAAAACTGTTCGGACTATGCAACTTTTGTGTCCTCTCTCTCGCTCAGATGATGGTACTTAAAGAGAGTAGTAGTAGTAAATATGCTTTATTGTCCAAAGATGTACATTTCCTTATCGACAAAGCTTTCAACTCTTAATACTACTTAGAGACAGAACAAACATGTTGAATGCTTTCTTTGGATATGAATGGAAATTTGTTTGTTTTTAAGTGAAACAAACACTGTTTTTTAATTTTGTAAAGGCAGTTTGTGTTCCTCTCAGATAGTACTAACCAAGGGGTAACAGCTGACCCAAAATTTGTACTTTATTGCCAATAATGCCATGTAAATCTTGGGCTAATGTCAAGAAATCTGTAATGCCATAAGCTGTAAAAGAAAATTTTATTCAGGGTAGTAATGCCATGTTTTTTGAACAGGTGTCAATTGGATCTTCAGCAGTCATATTTTTTAAGGTGGTTTATAAAGTTTAATTTAGTTTTATTTTAATAAATCTAAATTTTTTAACAATCTCAGTTAAAAGATTGGTTATGTGAGCTCAAAATATGATAGTAGCTTAGAGTAAGGTAATTTCTTATGGTATTGATCGTAGTAATTTTTTATTTTTCACAATTTTTACTATGAAATCTTTAAAAATAAAAATCTTACAAAGTTTTTGTTTTGTTTTATTTATTTTTATTTAATTAATTATTTTAAATAGGCTCTCACCTAACAATTTTTTTTTCAGATTGTATTACCACAGTCGAAAGCATGTGAAAAACGGAAAACCACTAATACTATACATATATACAGATATAAAGTATTGACCAATATACTGTTATACTTGAAAACTAATTCCTAACAGTCGTTATTCACAGAACTTATATTATTCTGGCATTTTTCCAACTAAGGGCTGCTTTACCCAAAAACTTAATGCTCAATGGAAAAACTCATTGCTTAATTTTAATATCTCTGTTTCCATCTCTTTATTATACTATTTTAGATGTAGGCATAAAGTAAAACACAAAATTTTTTCATTGTGCATTATGTTATGGGTAAGTTAGGCATAAATTAGAAAGTTCACATTACTTTTTTATGTAATCTTATCTACAGTTTGACTAATGGTATCCGACCCTTGGAACCAAAATCAAAAAATTTATTTTTACACAATACAAAGCCCAATTGTATAAAATGCAATAAAACCATAGAAACTATATTATACAATATCAGGGCAGCCACCGGTTACAAAATCATGAAAATTCATAAAATTTGGCTTTGTGTAAAAATATATTGTCTGATTTCCGTACTGAGGATCAGATACCATCAACTCCACCAGTCAGACTGTACATACAAGTGGCCCATTTTGCCTTATCTTATTTTTATTACATATAATAGTAAGTTTTATTTTATTCAAAAGATGGTAGGTCCTACTGGACATCCATGCATCATGATAACACATTGGAATTATGTTAGGCTTATGTTACCTACTGCGTTTGACTACATTCTTAAATTATGTTATGCTCAAGGGGAGAGGGTTTAGTTTTGTATTATAATCAATATGCTTTTTTTTAATGGGTTACAAAGGGGGAAGGAGGCATATTTTTTGTCATCTGTTACAAAAAACTGCAGACTACAACAAAAAATAAATAGGATTTAGATTATAGCACTACTGCAATATTAAAAATTGGTTATATAATATATATTGTATAAAAATTATTTGAATTATATAAATTAGACAGTGGCAGAACTACCACATAGCAGGGTTGCAGACTTTCAAGCTCCATGGGGGCCAATACGGCCAGAGTACTCCATTGCAGTAAACTTTAATTTATTTCCAGGATTTTTTTACTTTGGCTTATTATAAATGACACTTAAGACAGTTATTTTAATATAACTTACTGTATAGACAATCTTCAATATCGAAACCATACCCTTAACACTTTAGACCCTCAGTAAAAGTCCAAAAATTCTGGTAGTAAAATTAAAAAAGTTTAGTGTAGCGGGGGACACCACTGTCCCATTGACCCATCAAAGTGGCCAGAGAGTGGAAGGTCTTGCTATATGCTGGTTCCACTATTGCTCGAGTGCAGGTCATGGATGAAATATTTTTATTAAACTTGCAATTTGATGCAGTTTCTGTCCTGGGAAGTGTTTTACTGTAGGGAACTTTCTGTCCTGAAAACTGCTTTAGGTTAGAAAAGTGTTTATTCTGTAAAGTGTATTTATTTATCCTGGTGAAGTGTTTTAGTTTAATTGACAGCAGCACGTTCTATGAAAATGTATTTTTATTAGTAAAAAACTTGGTAAGTATTATAATTTGTTTATTAATTAATTTTCAAATATTTGTACTTGTTCTGTGAAAATTAGCTGTTGATGGTAAAAAATTGTGCTTTTGTTTAAAATGTTATTTGTTTAGAACCTTTCCATATAAAATATTGGTATTTTTTATCAATCTTGTAAAAAAATATTGTCAATAAAGATTTACTATTTGACGATATTTTTATGCAAATTTGAGGAGAAATTATACTATGATTTAGATGGAAAGGTCCTGAAAAAATTACAAGCTTTTTACCTTCAACAGCTGATTTTCACTGAACAGCTGATTTTCATCGAACAGCTGATTTTGATTAAACAGCTGATTCATTTTGACAGGGACAGCTGATTCATTTTGACAGAAACAGCTGATTCATTTTGACAGAAACAGCTGATTCATTTTGACAGAAACAGCTGATTCATTTAGAGAGGGATCAGCTGTTTCATTTTGACAGAAACAGCTGATTTTTTTAGAGTAATATCATCTGATGTATTTTGATAGATATCAGCTGAGTTCAAGTGAGATTGATCTAGACAGAGCTATAGCCTTGTCTCTTTCTGAAGCGTATCAAGGTCATTCTAGTGTTGCTATTGGTTTAACACTTATGCCGTATTCCATTGGGGAAATGAGTGCAGCACTAGTGCACAACTGGCTCGGTGTTTGCATTCCATTGACATGCACTTTTTCAGTTTTCGTATTCCATTGAGGAACTTATGAATTCAGTTTTGCACTGAGTGCGGCTTTTTTGACACCGGCTCTGGGGGCTCGTGCCGCACCGAAAACTTTTGCCCGCCATTAATTTTAAACGCTTATTATTGTCGTGGGACGTAAAAATGAGTGAAAATAAAGTTGCGTTCACGTAGCAGCGATGAAGATGAAGAAAAACAGTTCTGTGCAATGAAAACAATGAGAACGGAAACCCCAAAAATAAAAAACTTTATTGAAAATGTGGTTTACCGATTTAACAACAAACAGGTAAGTAGATTTGTATGGATCTGGTTGACTGGGGCCCTGGGGCTAATTTTCCGACAGTTGGGGTTTTCTGGCAGCTATGATTATAAGTGCTTCGTCCCGGCGTTTAGTTTTAAGATATAAAATTTAGAGACATTTATCTAAATTAGAATGCTTTTTATTTTCTTTTTTTTTGCTAGAGTTATGCTCAAACTTTATACTTAAAGTTACTTTTATTTCTTGGTTTAACCTAATTTAGTTACTAAGATATGCCTTGCCTACAAAAAGGGTAAAAATTTGAATTTGCGCGGTGAATTATATGCTCAAGAATGCATTGACTTTACTTTATTATTTTTGCTTTTTCTACCTTGAGTATATCCATTTTCCATCCTTTTTTAATTTAAGTTTTCCCTAATTTTATACATACCTTTTTACTGCTGTATTGCTCATATATGGCAGTGCTCCAACGTCCGTCTTGCTATACGGAGCTTCATGCGAATATTTGGGGTACTCTCCATACCAGTGATATATATTGATCGCCAAGTGAAATCACATGCGTGCTTTTTTAAGACAGCGGTCGTGTATAAACATTTATGGATTGCTTTGAAGTGCTACTGCTACTACTTTGATTGGAATTATTTGGATTCGACTGTGCAGTTGTCCATGTACCAAGTTCCTTTCATCCAAGGGTAAGTCAAAGTGTTTTTGAGCTGCGTTTCTTTACATTTTTTACTTATTCCCTATGCTACTATTCCTAACTAAAAACACAAAAGTGTAACCTAAGAGTGGGAACTATTGGACTGGAGATCCCTATTGCTACAGTTCGGTTGGTTTGTTGACTTTTTCATGCGAAAGACGTCTCGACCGACCATTTTTTGGTCCTTCGAGCCGGATTTCCCGTTCTGCGTAATAGGTGCTCTCAGAGTTGCATAATTGTGTTTGAAGTTAGGACTTTACTTTGCGTCTTTTTGAGACAAGGCATATCTTAGGTTTTACATTTTATCTACGGTGTGTCTATTGTACGTTGCACGTACCAACTTGCATTGCATTTTTTATTTGTGCAATATACAAATTGCATATAAATTTTGAAAAATTTATTTTTTTTTCAAAATTAAAATTATTGTGCTGTCGATGTATGTAAGGCTAGCGTTTCCTTGCGTACCTACACAAATTCAGAAACTCTTATCAGTTGCTAAATTTTTTGTGCATATTTTTTAGCATTTATACTTTTTGCTAAAAACTTGCTGTTCTTTACTCAATATTTGCTAAAAGCCGCTGGCCTTTTAATATTGCTTTGAATCTTGGTTTACGAGGGAATTTGAAAAGTAGTACGATATATTTTTTTAAATTTGCTTCCCTTATTAACTATTGCTTTATTTTACACTTTAACCTTTTAAAATGGTAAACGATACCGAAAAAAAGGTAAGCTCGGCTAAGGCCTTGCGTCAGACTGCAATCAATCAGTTGAGTGTGCTTGAACACTATGCCAATCAGGCGAAAACAAATCCAGCTGCTCACACAAGGTTTAAAGTTAACTTTAAAAAACTTTCTTCTTGTTGTAAGAGCTTTGAAAAGCATCATAATGCTTTACTGATCTTGATTTCAGACGATTCTGAAGCTCTGGAAGCTCAGAATAAAATACAAAAAGATTTTTTGGATAGATGCGTAGAGGTTGAGGCTTTGCACTATGATTTATTTGAGGTGGAGGCTGAAGAAATAAATCGAAGCCACAACGAGGTAAATAATCAAACAATTATTTTTCCGGAACCAGAATTTTCTCTTCCCAAGTTAAATGTCCCTCCTTTTTCGGGCGATGTTGAGGAGTTTCCAAGCTTTATTGAGATTTACAATGCGGTTGTACATACGCGTAAAAGCTCGGACATTGAGAAGTTTAAATATTTACGTACGATTTTAAGAGGCCCTGCTTTAAATTTAATTAAAAATATACCTCTTGAAGGAAATAATTATTTACTTTGCTACGATACGCTGATTTCCAGATATGACAATAAGCGCTTGCGTGCGGTTTCTTACTGGAAATCTATCGAAAACTCACCTCGGCTATCCAATGATGACGTTTTAGAATTGCGAAAAATGCTAGATACGTTCAAGGAAAACCTTGATTGCTTAAAAAATATGGGATATGCGACCCATAGTTGGTGCTTTATTACTGCGAACATGCTTTTGGATCGATTAGATCCGGGAACGCGTAAGTTATTTGAACAAAATCACGCTTCTAATTTAATGCCAAAATACGAAGATATTTACAAATTTTTAGAGCAACATTGCACGTCTCTTGAATCTTTATCTTTGTCTATGAAACAAGATAATGTTCAAAACTCACGACCAGGGAACTTCTCGAGATCCCCCCGTAATCCACGAAATAAAACAGTTTTACTTGCAAACAGACAGTCACAAAAAACTCCAAATTCCAAACAAAACACGTGTTTCTACTGCAAAGCAAAAAATACACATCTGATTTTTAGCTGTGAATCTTTTTTAGTGAAACCAATTCAAGAACGCATTGATTTTATTAGAAATAATAAGGGATGCACCAACTGCATGGCTAGTTTTCATCAAGTAAACTCGTGCACTTCACAAAAAAGATGTAGATTTTGTTTTTTAAATCACCACAGTCTTTTATGCCTAAAAAATAACTCCCCAGCTTCGGTGATTGCTTCTTCTTCTGTGACGTCTAGTGGATCACAAACTAACCCCGTAGAAAATCAAATTACTGAAAATAAATCTATTCACGCGGGTACTGTGCTTGGCGACTATGACACGTTGCTTTGCACTGCTTTGCTGCACATCCGTGATGCATACGGAAATTGGCACGAAGTACGCGCCATCTTGGATAATGGCGCCATGTGCTCCTTTATAACGAAAAAATGTGCGAATGCACTCGGACTTCCTAAATCCAACATTTCGCTTAATGTAAACGGTTTAGGAGATATGTTTACTACGGTGCGCCATGCGGTGCATTGTAAAATTGCTGCTATCGATAATAAATCGAAAATTTTTAGTCTAGAACCTGTATTAATAGACCAAGTTTGCGATAAAATGCCAAGTGTATCTTTTAAGCAAAATTCTTTGCACTACTTAACTGGTCTAAAATTAGCTGATCCCAGTTGGTATAATCAAGCTGGAATTCAGCTTCTTATTGGCGCGGACCTTTATGGATCACTTTTAGAAGAAGGTAGACTTTATTTCGGTCCAGACACCCCCTCTTGTATTAATACAGTCTTCGGATGGACTTTGCTCGGAAAAATGCCTCTGCAAAATGCTGCTTTTGCATCAAAAAGTATTTCTACTTTTATGGCAACTATTTCCACTCCTGATTTAAATAATACCTTGCAAAAATTCTGGGAGTTGGAAGAGGTTCCTACGGTGGAGAAAAATTCACCTTCAGATATTTTTTGCGAAAAATATTTTGAAAAAACTACTATACGCGATGTGGACGTTTCGTTGCCTTTTAAAATCAATCCCGTTGATTTCGGCGATACCCGAACCCTTGCTTTGCGTCGGTTGTACTCGCTTGAAAAACGTTTACTAAATGATAAAAAATTATTTACTTCTTACTCACAAGTAATGCAAGAATACTTGGATATGGGTCACATGCGTGCAGTTTCACCCCCTAATAACTCAGAAATTCATGAATATTTTTATATTGCTCACCATGCGGTTATAAAAGAAAGCTCGAGTAGCACGCCTGTTCGTCTTGTCTTTGACGCATCGAGTCATTCTTTAAATAAGCCTAGCCTAAATCAAGCCCTTCACACGGGTTCTAAACTACAAGGAGATTTAGTTAAAATTTTGCTTAATTTTCGGCTACATAAATATTGTTTTGTTAGCGATATTTCTAAAATGTACAGAATGCTAAATGTGGAGGAAAATCAACATAAATACCAACGAATTTTATGGCGTTTTAATTCTGAAGAATCGGTGCAAGATTACGAATTAAAAACTTTGACTTTCGGGGTAAACTGTTCTCCATATTTAGCAATTCGAACCTTGCTTAAATTAGCCGATGATTATCAAGACTTACCGTTGGCTTCTGCGATTTTAAAGGACAGCGTCTATATAGACGACTGCGTAGTAAGTTGCAATGATTTTGATCAAATCATGCTTATGAAAAATCAATTAATTGAGTTATTAGGGCGAGGTGGATTTGAACTGAAAAAATGGGCATCAAACGAACCCAAATTGCTTGCAGACTTGCCTGCAACCCACATACAAACCAAAGACTTTTCTTTGGATCGAGAGGATGCAAACTCTCTAAAAATTTTAGGCTTGAGGTGGAACCCTCAAAGTGATAACTTTTTTTATTCTTTTAATTATAATACAAAAATTTGCACTAAGCGTAATTTGCTTAGTACCCTTGCGAAATGCTTTGACCCTTTAGGTTTTCTTACACCGGTTACGTTTTTTGCAAAAAATTTAATCCAGTACTTATGGTTTATAAAGTTAGATTGGGATCAGTTAGCACCCCCGGAAATAATTTCCAAGTGGAAAAAATTCGAGGAAGAACTCAAATTATTTTCTGATTTTTATATCCCAAGAATGATTGATCTCTCTAATTTTCAATTTTGTCAAATTGTTGGATTTAGCGATGCATCCGAGCGCGGTATGTGTGCGGCGGTTTATTTTCGTATTGTTTATCAAAACGGAGATATTAAAACGTATTTTGTGTGCGCAAAATCGAAAGTCGCTCCCATAAAAAGAATCAGTATTCCCCGTTTGGAGCTCTGTGCGGCAGTTTTGCTAGCTAAACTCATTCAATTTATTCAAAATACTTTTGCTAATAAAATTGCTTTTCAAAATACTATTGCTTTTACGGATAGTATGGTAGCGCTCTCTTGGATCAAAGGATCACCACATGCGTGGCGCACTTTTGTATCCAACCGAGTCACATACATACAAGAAAAAATTCAGCCTTGCGATTGGAACCATGTTCCTTCTGAATTAAATGCCGCGGACCCCGGGTCACGTGGTCTATTGCCTGCAGATTTAATTAATTGTTCCCTTTGGTGGCAAGGACCCGAGTTCCTTTGTAAGCCACGAGAGACATGGGATTTTACTAAAAATAATATTACAACACCCAAAGAAGCTCTGGAAGAGGAGCGAAAATTGGTGTTTGCTGCAACAATTGAACCAAATTTTTTGGATTGTCTGCTTAACAAATTTTCAAATTTTTTGCGTTTAATTAGACTTGTTGCTTTTATACTACGTTTTATTCACAATCTTCGCGCGCGTAAATTTAATAATGAGAAAATTATTATTAATTCTACGTGGTTAATACAATATGAGTTACAAAATGCAATATTTGTGCTTATAAAACACGTGCAAAATAAATGTTTTCAAAACGAGATTTCTTTACTTGTCGATAATAAACCGTTGCCAAAGGTTTTTAGAAAATTAAATCCGTTTTTGGATCAAAATGATATTTTACGCATTGGCGGAAGATTATGCAATTCGGAATTAGATTATGACAAAAAATTTCCTATACTTTTACCCGGTGATTCTCAATTTACAAAGTTATTGATTGCGCATACTCACGAGAAACATATGCATACCGGCATAAACACGACTTTATTTTTACTTTTTCAAAATTATTGGATTTTTGCAGCTAAAAGGCATATAAGAAAAATAATTTCGCGTTGTTCTACATGCTGGCGCACGCGCCCCAGTAATTATCAACCCCCTGTTGGTAATTTGCCAAAATTTCGCGTTTCACAAGCAAAAGCTTTTCAACACGTTGGCGTTGATCTTACGGGAAGTTTTGCTATTACAATGAGCCGCATGCGCGGTGCAAAACGACTTAAGGCTTATGTCGTTCTATTTATTTGCGGTTGTACGAAGACGGTACACTTAGAAATTGTGTCAGACTTATCAGCAGACGCTTTTATGGCAGCGTTCCGACGTTTTATGGCCAGAAGAGGACGCGTGGAAGTAGTCTACTCGGATAACGCGTCGAATTTTACGCTTTCTGCTAAAATGCTTAACGAGATGTTTGCTGAAGTTGCTAATCGCGAATCAATTCGTTGGCACTTCAACCCTCCATCCGCACCCCACATGGGCGGTTTGTGGGAAAGTAACATCAAAAGTGCAAAGTCTCATTTACTACGAGTAATTGGAGAACAGGTGCTTACTTTTGAGGAGCTTTATACTGTGGTTACTCAAGTAGAAGCTATCCTCAACTCTAGGCCTTTGTGTCCAGTCAGCACAGATCCAAATGATTTGACTGCACTGACGCCCGGTCATTTCCTTAGCCTGGAACCACTTACGACTGTTCCAGACCTCGATTTTGACCAAGTGCCTTTAAATAGGCTTTCTCGGTGGCAGTTGCTGCAAAAACTGCATCGCGATTTTTGGCGTAGATGGCACAGAGATTACTTACATACATTGCAACAGCACGCTAAAGTGAATCAAGACAAAATTGATCCCATTGCGATTGATACGATGGTTTTGATCAAAGATGATCAAACCACTCCCTTAAATTGGGTATTGGGACGAGTAGTAGGATTGCACCCTGGTACTGATAATGTAGTAAGAGTTGCTACAGTTAAAACCTCCAAAGGTTTATTCAAGAGGCCTTTGGTGAAATTGTGCCCTCTCCCTAATGCTTAGTTCAGAAAATACCATGCCCTGGGTATTTTCAGGGGGGCCGGAATGCTTCGTCCCGGCGTTTAGTTTTAAGATATAAAATTTAGAGACATTTATCTAAATTAGAATACTTTTTATTTTCTTTTTTTTTGCTAGAGTTATGCTCAAACTTTATACTTAAAGTTACTTTTATTTCTTGGTTTAACCTAATTTAGTTACTAAGATATGCCTTGCCTACAAAAAGGGTAAAAATTTGAATTTGCGCGGTGAATTATATGCTCAAGAATGCATTGACTTTACTTTATTATTTTTGCTTTTTCTACCTTGAGTATATCCATTTTCCATCCTTTTTTAATTTAAGTTTTCCCTAATTTTATACATACCTTTTTACTGCTGTATTGCTCATATATGGCAGTGCTCCAACGTCCGTCTTGCTATACGGAGCTTCATGCGAATATTTGGGGTACTCTCCATACCAGTGATATATATTGATCGCCAAGTGAAATCACATGCGTGCTTTTTTAAGACAGCGGTCGTGTATAAACATTTATGGATTGCTTTGAAGTGCTACTGCTACTACTTTGATTGGAATTATTTGGATTCGACTGTGCAGTTGTCCATGTACCAAGTTCCTTTCATCCAAGGGTAAGTCAAAGTGTTTTTGAGCTGCGTTTCTTTACATTTTTTACTTATTCCCTATGCTACTATTCCTAACTAAAAACACAAAAGTGTAACCTAAGAGTGGGAACTATTGGACTGGAGATCCCTATTGCTACAGTTCGGTTGGTTTGTTGACTTTTTCATGCGAAAGACGTCTCGACCGACCAATAAGTAAAAATAAATGTATTTTTTAGTTCAAGAAACACTTTCGGCTCGAGATGAGCACTGCAGAATTCCTCATAAATAAATTCAAGTTGCCTCAATTTTGTCCAAAAAAAGAACAGAGGGGACGAAACCCCATTAGCGCTGAGGCACATGTCTTGCCATTTTTATGGTATGTTAAAACACCCTTACGCTTAGCTGTTAGGTTAGGTTATGTTCTTGTTGAATGGAAATTTGTTCAAAAATATTTTCTTCAAAAACTTTTTTGAGCAATTTTCCTTATGAAAAAAAAATGACTTTCAAAGAAAATGTTTTTGAACAAAAAAATTTTAATAAAATGTTTTCAAACAATTTTTTGTTTGAAGGAAATGTTTTTAAATAATTTTCCTTTTCAAGAAAATGTTATTGAAGTATTAATATTACTTTCGAACAAATGGATTTTGAACAACATGTTTTTGACCAAATTCTGCAAGGCAGGAAAGTTAGGTTTAGTTGAAAGAAACTTGTGAAATATTATATATGTATACAAGGTGTTTCGAATACTTATGTTCAAATTTTGGGAGCATAAAGTACACTTCTGGTTAGGGTTTTTTGAAAAACAAGCGCGAAATATAGATAACTACTCTATCTGTTGGTATACGAGCACAAGCCTGCATTCAACAAGGAGGTGGGCATTTTTAAAATATTCTTATTAACTTTTTTTAAATAAAATCATTATTTATTTATTTGACGAATTTTATTTATCTTAGGATAATATTTATCGGCGTGTAACTTTGAAACAAATAAAAATGGATATCGTCGTTGGCCTGATAAAACTACAGGTTGTGTGACATTTTTTTCAAAAATGAGATTTTTGCATAATCAATTTGCCCTATTCATAATGGATATACTATAAAAAATTATTTGCAAGAAAATGTTATATTAACGTTGCTTAAAGCAAGAATAAAAAAGAAGTTCTACAGCTCATAATGGCACACCACACTAAGGTCACTATATCACGATGTTAGGAACTTCGTGATATAGTGACCTTATACCACACGAGTGCGATTTTTCATTTTCCGCGTGTTCCATTGAAACTGCACTCGGTGCAAACACCACCGTTTCAGTGTCAGTGCACCACCAGTGCTGCACTCATTTTCCCAATGGAATACGGCATTAGTTTGCATTTCTTTCCCTTGGCACGACGGGGGTGAAAGTGTCATACGGAAATTGGCAACACGAACAGCGCCTCCTCATGGACATAAGGAATAATTGGAACTAAACATAATGACATTTGACGTTTGATTGGCATTACGTTCTGTGCTATGATGCCTGGTCCACAAGTCCCGTCTTCAGGCTCACTTCTATTTCCCCTTTCTCTAAAGGAATAGAAATAAGCTGGAAGAAGCGAACTGTGGATGAGTCATGAACGCATGGTCCCTGGTGGTACAGCTGATTTTTGTAAACATGATATCTCTGTAATGAACAAGTAATATTGTTGGAATTTTTTGAAATCCAAGACCATTTTCAAACTGTTTTTTAGCAAATCCTTATAAAATATAATTTTCTAGACATATTGCCGTTATTTTTTTTTTAGCCCGCTTTAGTGTTTATTACACAAAACTTAAAATATAAGTCAAACTGAATGTGATCGTTTAGCATCAAACGTAAACCGAGGACTTGGGAAATAAACAAAGATGTAGGTCAACGGATTACTTACTAGAAGCTGAAAAGAACAAATTATTTTCTTCGAATTTTAATCTTGGTGTAAAGAAGAATGAAGCGGGCTAAAAAAAATAACGACTGGTATGTCCCCAAAAAAATTATATTATAAGAATATACTAAAAAACAGTAGGGAGGTCTTAGTTTTCAAAAAATGCAAAAAATATTAGTTGTTCATATCATATCTAACTTTTGTTTACTTAAGTCAGCTGGACCGGCTTGGACGCTCCTTGACGGCTTTGACGTTTGAATGTCATTTATTTCTGGCTCGCGTTTCTGGCAGTCAGCTTCCGAATTTTTCTAATTTAAAAAAAAAAGGCGAAAAACTGTGAAAAACAGGAGAGTATAAGCTTTTTTTAAAGCTAGTTGGGCATCTTAATAATCAGCATATTTTTTTGTCTGTTTTAGTGGTAAAAAACGATCAGGGTCAGCAACCTCAAACCCGTAAGTTTTTTGATTTTTTTTTCATTTACTGCTGGTATAATGAGGTTTTCGGTGTTTTTTGTCTTATGTTATGTTAGATTAATAACCCTTAAGGCCCTGGTATATCCAAAGTGTGGTATATCTAGGCCGTGGTATATCCAGCCCTGGATATATGTAGCCTTCAATATATCCAGTCCCTGGTAAATTCTGGCCCCAATATACCCAGCCCTGGATATACATATCTTTCACGATATCCAGCTCTTAATATACCCAGCCCCCAGTATATCCAGCCCTTGGTATATCCAGGCCCCAGTATATCTAGCCCCCTATATAACATGACATTGCTCTTGTTTTTTCGTAAATAATTTGATGGCAAAATTAAACTAAAGTTAACCAGGGTCCAATACATCCCTGCCCCCTTGAACCTCATATATAAATTTGACATAGGGCTGTCTAACAAAACATGATCCAATCCAAGATGTCTTCCGTAGGACAAACAAAGCAATTTCCCATAAGCTGTAATGTTAACAAAAACATAAATTTTACAAAATCGACAAGAGATCAACACCCTGTTTCCACCTATGCATACCAACCCCAATTCAAAAAATGCATCACATGATGGGCCATGGATTTGCACTGGTTTTAAATGCAGTGTCACCTGATGCGTTTTTTGAATTTGGGTGGGCATGCATTGGTGGAAACAGGGTCTTTTAGTCTCAAAAATGATTAAGTTTCAAAAAAGTAGGTTATGTTTTTATTTATTTTTGTTTTGTTAAACTTTTTTTCCAGTTTTTTACTTATTTTTAATTATTACATGGGTGCACCAGAGGGACGGGGGGGCTCAGGCCCGTACACCCCAAACCTCCAAGCTTTTTTCTACATATTTCACGAATAAACAGAAAAAATAGCATAAAATATGACATGATGAGGCCTCTTTTTTTTGTTAAGGGCGTAGTCAGTGCAAGCACTGAAAACAAGTGGTCCCTTTGAAATGCATTTGCCCCCGGAACCGTTTTCTAAACATTACAGCAGGTGGCACAGCAGTCTTCTGTGTAGTC
Organism: Aspidapion aeneum; assembly: GCA_963576565.1. Classification (NCBI taxonomy): domain Eukaryota; kingdom Metazoa; phylum Arthropoda; class Insecta; order Coleoptera; family Brentidae; genus Aspidapion; species Aspidapion aeneum. The sequence goes on from OY755038.1 coordinate 142,072,700, forward strand.
ACTACATTTCCCTTCCGCTCTGGCGATTAGGAGTTCATGCATATCATCTAATTTCTCTTTGTTACTTTATTTTGTCGTGCTCCTTTACTCTCTAAAACTAACTAAAACTTCTTTTGGAGACTTCTAGCAATACTTCAATACTATCAAGCCGTTTGGTATCAAACAATTTCTATTTTACTCTACTATTATTGTTTGCTCTGAGTGTTCATCTTTACTTTTATTATCCATTATTTCTTTGATAAATTGGTTACCTACCTTCCATTATCTTTGTTTTTTAGTATCATAATTATGATTTGATCTGGTAGTACGTTTCCTTGTTCTATATGTAAGGCTTCTAGCATAATATGATGAGGCCTCTGGGTCCCCCCAAAGGTATTGAGCCCCTCCAAGGGTATCGGGCCCCCAAAGGTCTCGGGTCCCCCCCAGGACATACTTATGGGTGCCCCAATGATTATTATGCCAAGCTTTTTTGCTCTTGTGAATTGTGGCAGCAGGGGAGGTCATGATAATGTTAGTTTTTATTGAATATGACGTTTTTTACCAATGAATCATTCTGATTTAAATGAAACAACTTTGCAATATACAATATAAGAGACATTGTCGGCAAGGGATCTGTGATTCAATTTTATTATGCCTAAGTACATTCACGAATAGCCTATGGTATATTTGTTGTACAAAAGAGAATAATCAGGACTGCTTGTTGTGCCCAGTACCTGGAACATTGCGCTCCATTGTTCCAGAAGCTGGGCATAATGACGGTCTACTCATTGTATATGTACAAATTATGTTGTTTCACATATAAAAATAAAAACCAGTTTCAGAAAAACCATGACATAAACTTAAAAAAATGAAACAAGAAATAAACAGAACCTTGTGTGTGTTAAAATTTACAATGCAGTGCCTGGTGAGGTGAGGGGTTAGAGGTCTACAGGAGGTTTAAGGCGAGAATAAAGCAATTTTTCACTCAGCATCCATTTTATTCCATAAATGAATTCTTAGACCATTCAAATAAATTAGCTACATATGGATATAGCTATGCTTACTGTTGATATAAACTGAAGATTTGTATAATGTGATTTTAACTACTATGTGATCGTAATGACCTGTAAAATTAGGAAACTGAATATTGTGTCTTGTTGTGTCAAAAATTGTTTTTAGGTTTTCTAGCATACTCTAGTATATATATGTGTGTTTGTATGTGTGTGTATGTATGCTAGTATTTTAACAATAAATTGTATTTTTTTTTTATATATTAAAAGTGACGAACTTATATTACTATGTAATCAAAAGAGGAATTAATAAATTGAAATTGAAAATTGAAATATCAGCCTAACGACGGGGAAAGTGGATAAGTAGTTCCATTCAAAGAGCTCACTTCAAGGCTCTAAACTTTTCCCTAAACATTTCTCATCTTTTGTTGTACTTGAGTAACCCTTTTGCAAAGTACTAGGCCTTCTATAGTCAGCGTCAAACTGAAAAATGTTATTTATGAGGCTTGTTTCATCTCAGCAACTTTTGTATTCTCTCTCTCTCTCTTTCTCTCTCTCTCTCTCTCAGATGATGGCATTTTTTAAATAGTTCTATTAAGATTAACTTCACACTGAGAGGCACACATAAACCAAATAACGTTTTTTCAGTGGACAGCTTTCAAAAGAGATTCTATAATTATTTGCATTAAGTGAAATGTTAAAGAAGCAAACCCAAGTCTCTTCCTCTTTTATGGTCTTAGAAAAAGAGTATTGCTAGCATTATTTGAGGAGAACCTAACCTACTGTGGGCCTCTTGAGCGGTCACATGAGCTTAATAGGGCTATTTGTATAGTGTTGACCAAACAATAGTTTAGTTATTTACTCCCAGTTACACCTAATAAAAACAAAAAATTTAGGCCAATGTAGAGTCAAAGCTAAATGTGTATTCAGGGTACCTAGTAATGCTGTGTTTTTTAAATAGCTATCAATCTGAACTTCAGAAATCCTGCTTTTTAAGGTAGTATATAAAGTTTAGCTTGGATTTATTTTTCAAATATTAAAATTTTTTAACAATGTCAGGGGAAAGATCCACTCGTCAACTAAAATATAGGTGCTAGTTTCCAAATTGCAAAAATGCGTACTATAGATATCCTAGAGGACACGAACATGTAGAACAAATTCATTTTGCTATTTTTCCAAGTGATCCACAGTTGCATAAAGTTTGGAAAGAAATTTGTGGAATCCCTAAGGATGTTAGTGCCAAATCTTTTTATGTGTATCAGGAACACTTTTTGCCAAGTGATTTTCATAACATTCATGGGAAAAGATATTTGCAAAAACATGTCATTCCAAAACATGCTAAAGATTTGACTAAGCCTTTAGATAGTTTGCCTCATGTTTTGACTGTGGAGATCAGATTTAACTTCAAAACTTAAAAACACATTGCAAACTCCACAGGCTTGCTTAGAACATTCATATTGTCGTACCCAGGCATCAATATTTTTTGATCATGATTATTGCCAGGCCTTAAATAGTGTGTCCGACTTCCCGGAAAGTATGTCTGAGCCATTAGTAAGGGTTTCTACCACTCAAGTAGTATGCCAGACTTTCAGGATAATGTGTCTGAATTTGTGGAAACTGTACCAGACTTCCATGACAATGTTGTGGAGGCTGTGTCAGAAATCCAGCAAAGTGTGTCTGACTTCCCAGCAAGTTTGCCTGTAACAAGTTTATCTGAAGATGCTACAATGGTATCAGGCTCCTGTGATGATTCTTTAAAGCAAAACAGTGAAAGTGTACCTGAAGTATGTGTGAATACTTCTAAATTTGATTTTTTGACAAAGGGGGGAATGCTAAATGAACTAAGGGTTAAACGTAAAGATTTAACTGAACGAGAAGCAAAAATGCATAGTGTTCATCGAAACCCAGTAGCAAAATTATCTAAACTGAAAGCAACCATTGGTAAAGAGAGGAGCCGGTACAAAACTTTAAAAGAACTTTATGATGCTGGGAAGTTTAAGTTAATTGAAGAAGATCTTAATGAAGTAACTAAACGTTTTATGAATTCTCAATTGAGAAATGTTAATAGAAAACCCAGTGGCAAGAGGTGGACCATTGGGGATAAAACATTTGCATTATATTTATATAAAAGAAGTCCAAGATTATACCGTTACATGCAAAATGTCTTTGAGTTACCTTCCATCAGAACTTTAAAGCAAGTTTGGTCTTCAATACCCTTGGAACCCGGACTGAATGAACCAGTATTGGAGTACCTTCGACTAGATGGATGGAGAGAATGCATGAAGATGATAGGATTTCTGTGCTTGCATTTGATGAAATGAATTTAAGCAAGGCTTTACAGTTTGAGGAACAAAAAGATGAAATTTGTGGGTACGAAGATTTAGGTTTTCTGGGAAGATCAGCAAGGCAAGCTAATCATGCACTTGTTTTTATGGTTAGGGGTGTTCGTAAACAGTGGAAACAAATATTTGGGTACTTTTTTGTGCAGTCAACTGCTTCATCTTTAAATTTAAAGAAAATAATTCCATATGTGATATCTAAATTGGAAGAAATTGGTTTAAATATAATTGCTACCGTTTGTGATCAAGGCCCCACCAACCATGCTGCCATGACGCAACTTAGTCAGGAAAATACAGTCGAACCTTCACCATATACTTTTCGAGTAAACGGAAAGGAAATTTGCATAATCTATGATGTTCCCCATTTACTTAAAAACGCCAGAAATTGTCTTATAGACAACACAATAGAATTTGAACCAAATAAATTTGCTAAAATGGAACATATGAAATCTGCTTATCAATTTGATCAGACAAGAAGGACTTTTAAACAGCTACATAAAATACGGGACATACATTTTAAGATGACAGATACATATCTTAAGATGCGCGTAAAAATTGCTGCCCAATTGTTAAGTTCATCCATGGCAGCCAGTATTGAAACTGGGGTCTGTACTGGTGATCTACCAGCAGTAGCAATCCACACAGCTTGCTTTGCTCATCAAATTGATACACTTTTTGACCTTTTAAATTCAAATTCTCAATTTTCTAATGATGGGAAAATCAACCGATGTGCCTTATCCAAAAATTCACCTCATTTAGAATTTTTTTCCCAAATTTTACCCAAACTAAAACAGTGGAAAGTTTATAGGCTTGACAGTGGCAAAGATGTAACAAATTTATTTTATTTTATTGATGGGTGGCAAATAACAATTTGTAACGAAGTTACTATTTTTTTAAATTGTTTTAATTAATTTTCTAGACTATTTAAGCTCAGACAGTTAAAAAATATTTTTACTGAAACCTGACTCAATTTTCGCTTATTAATTTTGTTTCATATTTTCCGAGGAAAAATGCCGTTTTGACATATGAATGTCATTAAAGCCTTTCAAAACGTTTGTTGCAAAAAGACTAGATAAAATAATATTCCGAATTAGTCAATCCACGTTCATTTTTAAAAACGTGGTTGGGTTTCATTCGGTTATTTCCGTTGGTTCTCGATTTGTAGCCGAGCTCTAGCCTATAAAACAGTAATGCCTTCGCCCATACGGGGATTCGAGATTTGTTTCTCGTTCGAGCACAATGTATAGGTGGTACGCGGTGTGTGTAGATGTCGACCGGTTTCTGGTAAGAATGGGATTTATAAAAGAAACCTCGTTTTTGCCTTAGTCAAAGTTTTTATAATTCTATTTGATGTGAATTTATTTTGAACCGTGCAAATTACTTGTTTGTCCTTTTCCGATCCCAGGATTTCCCGTTAGTATCTTACATGTTTTCTGGTATTTATTAATTTTCTTTCGCAAGAAAATTAAGAAACAAATCGGGTTTATTACTTGTGGGCTGCAGGTTCGTCACCAAGTAATAATCATCCCGGATTTGACACACCAGTTTCCCTTGTCCTGGTTTTTATTATTTTTGTTCTCTTTCGAGAAAGCAAAAATGATAACAAAGCTATCGATTATATTTCGTGGGCCGTATGTTTCGTCACCGACTTATAATTGTAGCGCTTTGCTAAACCCCCGTCCTCGTTTCCCGTTTCCCGTTTTTTTTATTATTTTTGTTCTCTTTTATGGAAGCAAAAATGATAACAAAGCTATAGATTATGTTTCGTGGGCCGTATGTTTCGTCACCGACTCATAATTGTAGCGCTTTGCTAAACCCCCGTCCTCGTTTCCCGTTTCCCGTTTTTTTTATTATTATTTTTGTTCTCTTTCGAGGAAGCAAAAATGATAACAAAGCTATAGATTATATTTCGTGGGCTGTATGTTTCGTCACCGACTTATAATTGTAGCGCTTTGCTAAACCCTCGTTCTCGTTTCCCGTTTTTTATTATTATTTTTGTTCTCTTTCGAGAAAGCAAAAATGATAACAAAGCTATAGATTATGTTTCGTGGGCCGTATGTTTCGTCACCGACTCATAATCATCGCGGCTTTGTGCAGCCAGCTCTCCCGTGTAGATAAAACCTGGTATTTATTAATTTCTTCCTAATTCTCTTTTTATTTTTCATAATTAACGATTTCTTTTTCTGTCACGATTATTGCTTCGTTATTGCCACGTTAGACCCGTGTCCCCGCGACCTTATAAACTTAAAAGTTGGTATAGTTAAATTTTTATCCGTTTCTTTTGTAAATAACCTGTTACCTGTTACCGTAAGACATATATGCTCTCACCGTAAATTAAACCTGTTAAAGTGGTACCACATTCCGTTTCTATTTGTAAATATTCTGTTTAATTTTTCTTTCCGTTTCTTTTGTACATAACCGACATGAACCGAACCGAACCGCGAGACATATATGACCCGACCAGTCCTGTGAAAAACTCGGAACATTTTGTGGAGGTTTTAAAAGGTATCGAATTAGATCCCGGCGATAGATTTGTAAGTTTTGATGTAGAAAGTCTCTACACCAACGTGCCAATAAATGAGTCACTCAGTATCATTAAAAACAAATTACAAACTGATGATACACTTCACGAGAGAACAACGCTATTGGTGGAGGGGGTGATGGATCTTTTGGAGCTCTGTCTCCGTAACTCTTACTTTCAAGTGAAAGATAAGTTTTACGCGCAAAATGATGGACTCCCAATGGGTTCATCTCTTTCGCCAGTGGTAGCAAACATCTACATGGAGTGGTTCGAGGGCCATGCGATCAACACAGCAAGAGTCAAACCAAAACTATGGCTACGATACATAGATGACACATTTATTATATGGCCGGAAAATGATGACGAACTACAAAATTTTCTACACCATTTAAACGGTATTCGACCAACAATCAAGTGCACCATGGAAATTGAAAAAGATTTCGCCTTACCTTTTTTGGATGTTCTTGTCAAACGATTAGACAGAAACATTCAAACCACTGTATATAGGAAACCTACACACACGGGACAGTATCTAAATTTTAAGTCTAATCATTCTGTTGCAACAAAACAAGGAGTTATAAGAAGTTTGTATTTAAGAGCCGTAAATATTTGTAGTAATAATGAAGAATTAACCACAGAAATTAACAACATTAAAAAGGACTTACAACAGAATGGTTATTCCGAGAAATTAATAAACTCAACGATATTTAAAATTAAAAACAAACTAAATGTACCAAATTCTCAAAATAATAATCCGTTAGGTGTTATTAACATTCCATATGTTCAAGGGATTTCAGAAAACATAAGACGAATAGCTAAACACTATAATAAAAAAACAGTATTTTCTTCGGGAAATACGATAAGAAGTTTTGTAACTAAAACAAAACCAGACAATCCCTCAAATAATAAGGAATGTATTTACCAAATCCCGTGTGAGTGTGGTAAATCATATGTAGGTGAAACGAAACGCCCTCTTCAACTAATGAAATGAACATCTAAAAAGTACCCAATTAGGGGATATTGAAAAATCCGGTTTAGCAGATCATTCATGGTCAAATGATCACAGGATTCAGTGGTCAGAAGCTAAAGTTTTACATAAGGAGTCGCATTGGCGAAAACGAAAGTTTATGGAAGCTGCGTTTATAATGCAGAATAAAGAAGTTTTCAGTCAACCAAGCACGGACATACCAAACATATGGAAACCACTCCTTAAGGAAAACAGGCGTCTTAGGATTAAAAAGGGGGCGGGCCGTCACACCTGACTGCACACCAAGTAGTATAAGTAGTAGCCTAGAGACTAGATTGTTTAGTTTACACTTGATAACGGTTAGAGATACTTACTAACCGAAACGTCGTGTTTTAAAATAAACAAAGACAATGGAAGTCCGAAATTTTATTTCTAACTACCAGCTGTTTAAGGAAATCTTTCTCCAATTTTTTTTGTATGTTGGGAAAAGTCTTTTTGGGGCAAAAAGAAATCAGTATTTAACTAACGTCCATCCGATCTAATCGGACCTAACCAGATTTGTTAAATCCTTTTGTTAGAGTTCCGAGGTGATAAGGCGTTGAGTTTTAAGTCCTTTTTCATAACTTTCACTTTTTTTTAAATACCTAACTGTCTGTGCTAGAATAGCGCAAACAAAGTAAACTGGAGTTTTTTTTATTTGACTTGATAGAAATAAGGCATTTATAGTTTTGTTTTATTTATTAAGTTGCATATATTTAGTTATTTTCTTTGAGGGTTTGTACCACTAAATTAAAATGACAAAATACACATAAACTAGTATTTATAGAAATTGAGTTTTTAATGAAATTGTAGTTTACTTACCTGGTTATTCTCCACTGTTTAAAAGCATACCCGAGAGGCAAGGGAGACTCTAGGCTCCCTTATTTCGTAGAGTGGCGCCCGAGGCAAAATTTCGATCGATTCTATCCTTCGAAATCCCAGGATTGAATCGACCGAAACCCTGGGACGTCAAAAGTAGGGGAAAATTCGTTAGATGACGAAACCCTCTTACAAATTTGGCGCCCGAGCAGGGACTAATGTTTGCTCACATTTTAGCACAGAACAGACAGGTTATTTCAATAATTTTTTTTAAAAGATAATAGCATTAATTAGGCTTAATTTTGTAGGTTTATCATTTTAGAGAGATATTGAATTTTTTTTTTCTGATCGTAATCACCAAAATAAGCAGGTTTCCAGTTACTGAGATATGTAAATTAACAAAAAAGGGGGCTTATAAACGGTGCCTTGCTTTAGAAATCGAAAAGTCGGACCCGTAAACAATCTATGTATTTCTTTTGGTTGAGAAGTATCTAATGTTGGCAGACTTTTAGAAAAGACAATTAAATCTAATTTGCAATCGCTGTATCCTAAAATGTGAAATAAAAACCGGTTTTAAGTTAAAAAGAACAAAATTTCCGGCTTAATTATTAATATAAATATAATTTTATTATTAAAACTGCAAAGTACATATGCTTTATAGTCATGGTCTTTTCCGTTGCGAAGTCTTTAAAATTGTCAGACTTTATTTCTAAAAAGTTCATGAAATGCAAAACTGCAAAATATTCAATCCATATTAGGAATCATTTTTATGGAAACGTTCTTAATTTTTATAAATTTATTGAAAAATCTTCATTAATTAAAACTGGTTTTTGGTTGAGAAGTTATAATTTAGCAAATTTAAGTTATCTAAAGTAAAAATTAAAATGTTACACCGCAACGGTCCAAAACATATTCAGTATTTAATATCCTTTTGGTTGGGAAGGTACGAAAATTGGCAGAGGTTGCTTCCAATTTGCAGTTTTTAAAAATTGAATACAATTATGTCATTGTGCCTTTTTGGTTGAGAAGTAATTAAAATTGCCAGATTCTATTCTAAACTGCTTAAAACTGTTTAAGTGTAAAAAAACTAGTATCGTAAGAATCGAGTCGATAGTATTTTTGGTTGAGAAATTATTAAATTTAACAGAATTCAGTTATTTCAAATTTATTGTTTTCATGCATTGTTAAAGCGCGAGATACTTTTTTTTTGTAAAAAAATATTTGAACCTAAAAAAAAGGATAAATTAATAAAATAAATGTAAGTTTTTTTTCTTACTTGTTGTTTTTTATCAGTATTGTTGGAGAAATAAGAATTTAAGCCTTTGCAAAGTAAAACATCTTATTTCAGGTTTGCATGTACTTGCGTTTGTCTGTCTGTAACGACCAGCACGCATGGCTCAAAAACCGCGTGCTCGATTTTGATGAGATTTGATACCTGGGCTGTGTCTTGGGTCAAGATGGTCCTATTTAAAAATAAAAAAAATGCACCAAACATAAGCCAAATAAAATGGTGGGGGTAGATTACAAAAATTACAGGTTATTTGAAAATATGACGTGTGTCATATCAAATGAAAGGTAATTAAGTCTGGAGATGGACAAAATAAATTCTAGTTTTTTTTTTCTGTTTAAAAAAAAAGGTGGGGGTCATTTTAAAAATTAGAGTTTGAGTGAAGGTATGGCGTGTGTGATATCGGACGAAGGGTGGTTGAGTCTGGAGTTAGACAAAATAGATACATATTTTTTTTTAAAGGGGGTGGGGGTAAATTTCAAAAATTAGAGTTTGAGTGGACATATGGCGTGTGTGGTATCAAGCGAAAGGTGGTTGAGTCTGGAGTTGGACAAAATACATTTTGGTTTTTTTAAGGGTGGGGGTAGATTTCGGAAATTGAAGTTTGGGTCAAAGCATGGCTTGTGTGGTAGAAAGTAATTACAAATTTTTTTTTTCTACTAAATAATTTTTTTATTATTATTATTAATTAATAAACCGAATACCTGACATGCCCTAAGACTACCGGACGAAACCTGACATGAGTTGTTGGTCCTGGCTGACCTGATTTAATTTTTGATTCTATTTTTTATTTCCAGATCCTGCGTGACTCTAATTCTCCCTGATACCTACCCTAACTATGTTCTACTTCACGTGACCTGACTCAAAGTAACTAAAAGTAATTACGTATTTTTTTTATTTTCACTAAACAATTTATTTTTGTAATTATTATTTTATAATCCGATTTTATACCTGATTTGCCCTGAGATTCCCCGTCAAACCACACCAGTAATGAACCGAACCGAACCGAACCGAACCGAACCGAACCGAACCGAACCGAACCGAAGCGAACCGAATTAAACCGAGCCAAGCCAAGCCGAACCGAACCGAACCTGAAAAAAAAAAATGTTTTTTTTTGGATTTTGTTTTTTAAAAATACTGGGTGAGGTTAAATATATCTTATTGTTATTTTAGCCTAATTTTTTTTATTAATAAGCATTTTGCTTTTAATTAAAACTAGATACTGCCTTATCTGACCTGACTTGTCGTACCTAGAAGTGACTATTAAAATGTTTTTGTTTTAAAATTAATAATTTTTTTTAAAATTATTAAACCGACTGTATACCTGACCTAATTTTTTGGATTTTGTTTTTTTTAAATTCTGGCTGACGTTAATTTTTAATAATAATTAAATTTTATGGTTATATTGGACTACATTTTTTTTTATTCATAAACATTTTGCTTTTAATTAAAACTAGATACTGCCTCACCTGACCTAAATTGAAGTACCTAGAATATAAATGTTTTATTTTAAACCGAATAATTTTTTTTTAAAATGATTAATGATATCCGATCACTATCCGATCTAATACCTGACCTGCCCTCTAATTACCAGTCAAACCAGAGCAAGCTTGTCCTGACCTAATTTTTTCTTGGATTAAGTTTTTTTTTTTAAATCCTAGGTGAGTTATTTTGGCATATTTTTTTTTAATGATAAACATTTGGCTTTTAATTGAAGCTAGATACTGCTTCACCCGACCTGACTTCAATTAGGTGTTTAAATGTTTTATGTTAAACTAAATAATTTTCTTTTAACTTTAAATTATTAACCGGTTTTATACCTGACATGCTCTGAGAATACCAGTCAAACCAGACCATCCTGATCTGACCTAGTTTATAATTTTGATTATTTTTGGCTTTTTCATTTTGATTCTGTGTGACATGTACCTTACCGAACCTGACTTATTTGAAACGCATAACCGTTTTGATATGACCTGACCTGACTGGAAAACCATTGTATTAAATTAGAATTTTTCTTAAAGCCATTTTGTAGTTGGAATTGTATTTGTTATATTGACTTTAGATGTACCTAATCGTAAGTATCCGAACTTGACTTGATTTTAGCTAAGCTGGCCTGGCCTATCTGGACCTAGCCTGACATATCCGGACCTGACGTGATATATCCGGACCTAACGTGACATATCCGGACCTGACATGGCCTAACCGTACCGGACCTGACCTGACATATCCGAACTTGACCTGACCTCGCTAGACGCGAACATATCTGGACCTGACCTGACCTATCCGAATTTGACTTGATCGATCTGGAACAGGCCTGACCCATACTGACTTGATTGACTTAGCAGATCCTCACCTGGCTTATCCGGACCTGACCTGACCCATCCGGACCAGACCCGAACTAGCCGGACCTGATTTAGTCGGATCTGACCTGATCTGACCCAAACTAGTTGGACCTGACATGACATAGCCGGACCTGACCTAGTCAAATCTGACTTGATCTAAACTAGTTGGATTTAGGACATATCCGGACCTGACGTGACATATCCGGACCTGATCTGACGAATCCGGACCTGACCTGACCTAGCCGTAACTAACATGTCCCGACCTGATCTGACCTAATGGGACCTGTTTCCGTACCGGAGTACCAACTTCTAAACTGACAATACTAAGAGTTTAGAAGTTGGCATCTCAATTTTGTAAACAAAGAAACTTTTTAAGTAATTTCAACAAAAATCATATATTTTTTCTTGAGTAGAATTGTTTTTTTAAACAAAAAAATTAATATATTTGTTTAACCATATAAATTCCATTAACAAAAAAAAACAGATTTAAAAAGAAAATCCTGTTCAAATAGAAAACTAATTTAAAAATATTTTTCGATTATCAACAATTTTTAAAATTTTAGTTTTTTGTTTAAAACTTGAATTTGCTTTACTGAAGCACGAAGCCGTTTTCCATGTGGGGAAATACACTTAGCAATTTTTTTTACGTAATAAAAATTATTATAAAATAATTTGACTCAAATATAATTTAATTTTTTTTATTTTTAATTTTGTTTTTTTGTTAGCGAAATTGCATAAAAGTTATTATTGTTTTTTAACTTTATGTTAATTAAATTTTAAGATTAAATTCTGGAAATTAGCTCAGTAATTTACGGTTGTTTCCGGTAACAATTTATAACTTTGGAAACCGCCAAAAGTTATAACTCCGAGATCCAAAACTGATGGTTAGTTTAAATCCAGTTATCTTCTAAGATTTAATCTATTTCTTTTTAACCCCTTCCTTAATTCAAGGGTGCTTTAAAAACACCTTATAACTTTGGAACCCACCATAAGTTATAATGTAGCAGTCATCAAGCCTTTAAAGAAGAAAAGCGGTAATCAGTCCACTTATAAATTTGGAAAACGCCAAAAGTTATAAATCAGCAGCCAACCTGTAGAAAAAATCCGATGGTCAGTCAAAATCCAGATTAGATTTCTCTGTAATTCAGGGGTATTTCCGGCAACAATTTATGACTTTGGAAACCGCCAAAAGTTATAACTCCGAAGTCCAAAACCCGATAATTAGTTTAAATCCTGATATTTTCTAGTATTTAATCTATTTTTTTTTTGAAACCCTGCAATACTTTAAGGACGCTTCAAAAATACCTTATAACTTTGGAACCCGCCCAAAAGTTATAATGCAGCAGCCATCAAGCCTCTGAAGAAAGAAACCGGTATTCAGTCAACTTGTAACTTTGGAAACCGCCAAAAGTTATAACTTGTGGCCTTAATAAAAGTTTAAAAAAATTTGGGCGCCAATTTGTGGCCTTAAAAAAAAGTTGTGTGACATTTGTGGCAGCTTAAAGACGTCGCCGCCATTTTGTGACACTGAAACCCACTGAATAATTAAACAAATATCTGGAAGCAGAACTGTATTTTCCAGCTAGGTAAAACATTGATATGCCCGGTAACTTTTATACAGTGGAGAAGGGGGGGTTCAGAAATAAGAAACTTTTAAGTGCGCCACATTATTTAATACCAATGTTTTACAAAGAAGATCTTAAATAAAATACAGTTCAACCCAAACGTTGCAGCCAAACAATGAAATTCTACTTACTTCCGAGGCTTCCAGAGTATTTGTGTAATCAAGAATAACCAAAAAAAATAAACAGAATAAAATTCTAAAAGATTGAATTGAGATGACAAAACTAGAAGCACTTTACAGGTAGATGGACTCCTTTAACAGGTCATAGTTATCTACATCTGAATCAGTAGTGTGAGACTCAGTTGTATAAATGATGGTTAAAAATAAGATATACTTCCAAAATTATTCTGTCATAGGGGAGATCCGGACCAAATATCTGCTGTCATCATTCTATGTTGGGTAGAATGAGACAGACAGCAACCCAGTCCGAGATCCACCCCATGAGGTAAAAATGTGTAAAGAAACCGTTAAAACATGTAATCTCATCTCTCTTTTGTCTCCGCAAAGTTGGTCATTGGGTTGTACAAATAACACAAGAAAAATTAGTTCATCTTGTTTATTTTAAAAGGTAAAACTGGAGTATTACCAAAAACATGAAATAGAAAAAAAATTAATGAAATGTAGTGGAACAAGTCAGGGCCTAAGTAGCAAGACAATCCAAATTTCACAAGAGAAATTGTCTTAAATAAATGAAATGAAGGAAAACTTAGTAAATACACCGCAAAATTGTGGTTATGACGTCATACCGTTACCTTGCGTTTACAAGAAGTGTTAAAATTAAGCTGTGCAAAATTATATAGGGAAAGATCACTTCTAAATTATATTGTGAAAGTTATATATGAGAAAAAAATTATAGTTAAGGCTTGCTCCTACCTTGGTCCTTGATTATATTGTTAAAATAAAAAAAGTGTTTTATTTTGTAAACCTGGATGTGTTGTACCAGACATCTTCTGCTACTCCAGGTCCCGTTCTGCTCGCGCCTTCCCTAGTGCCCGCTTAGCACATCACGCTAGGGCCTCACTGGTTGTGGAAAATGTTGCTGATTCTTTGCCCGAGCGTAGAAAGGTTGTGGGATGCTTGCCCGAGCGTAGAAAGGTTGTGGGATGCTTGCCCGAGCGTAGAACCCTGTGGAAAATGAAATGTTTCAGTTTCCTGGAGAACCCCATGTCGACTCAATAAAATACAGCAGATTTAAACAGATGAACTAAAATAACCCTACGTACCTTTCCCAGGGTTAGAACTGGCTCGTCCGGCTTCCCACCAGCGTCCAGCACCGCTGCCGATGGAATGGACAGGGCTGTAGACAAAGGAGAAAAACAATATATAGTTTTTATCCAACACGTGGTTAAAAGAAAAATATAAAAACGCCAAAAATTCCCCACGTCTGTTGTCAAAAAAAGTACATTTCACACGAAAAATAACTACAATTTGGGAGGCAAATATTATCTTGAAGAGTACTCAAATAAAAAAAAATGAAAAAAAATAAAATCGAACTTACCGCTGCTCTTTCCGTACAAAATGGCGTAGGCCGACTTAAAATTCCCCTCAAAAGGGTGCGAGCGTCACTCCAGATTACGCCTAGACACGACGGACTCACTTGTACAGTCTCTGGGACTGAACCTGCAGTTTTTTGCAGTGCCACTAACCAAAACAATGGCGATCCCAGAGCCTGCTGCCGACCCAGCCAAAATTCGTTAGCAAAGAGAGACAAAGCACTTCGTCGAGAATACCAGAATAATGAAGTCGCCGGAAACCGTTTTGTAAATTTGGTGGGGAGTGGGGACGGTAAAACGCAATAGTACCAACCTAATCTTCCCGGTTAAATTCAAATAAAGGATGCGAACCTATTTATAAAAAACTTTTTCGCCAAAAATAAATCTCTACCTTCAGTGGCAAGACTGGAAGAAAAAACCCGGGGTTTTCAAAGTAACCAATAAGGAGATACAGCAATAGTTCTATACAGGTATATAGGGGCAGCACCGACCACCTTGAGGTGTTGTCGGATCTATTTCCACGGTTGAAATTTTTATAACAAGGACGTCGAGACACCCTCCATACATTTGACCGAACATTTGCCTACCGGACCCCCACCAACATATCAAGTAGAAGAAGAATAACCCGACGGACTAGAAGAAGCTCAGCATTGAAACCATCAACTGTAAAATCAATTACTGGAGATCAGGGCATGCAGCAAACCCAGGAATATTCGAACACTCAACCAATTCCCACATGAGTAAAGCTATACTAAGTGTAGAATTCAGTTGTATTTTAGCTACAGTTTCAGTCACAAGTTTCCTTTGCTCTTTATATATGTTTTCTCTAAGATTCATATGGTTTGACGCCATTCTTGTAAAACATTTCTACTGTAATAAAGTTGTTTCTGAACCTGAACCCAAAAATACACACTGAACTACTGCTAAGAAGCTCGGCACAAGAGTGTTCAGATCTTAACTCACACGATTTCGTTTATTCTTTTAGCCTTGGTTTTTATCCCTCGTCTATCTCCCATTTACAAAAGTGCATAACTCGTATTTATTTTATCCTTTCCCTATCAAATTAATAAAGATATCAAAGTGGCGGAGCCTCGGTTGTTCCTGGTCAAACCGTGGACCTAAATATGTTTTCGTGCTGTCACAACTAGCTATGAGGTTCGGATTGTCCCAATATCCTCGAAAATAAACGTAAGGGAATGAAATGTTCATCCAAATGTTTCCTTCCTGTTACTAAAACCATTTGTGATGCGGCAACGCCGCCATTCCCCAGCATAACAGCTGTTTAACTTTATGTACGTCAAGTAAACGACGAAACTGCAGAAAAAACAAAACAACCAAAAGTTTTATGTGATTTTCCCGAAACCTGTGATCCTAAATTCCAATTACGATGTCCAGATAATGCGATGTGCGTAGTGTCCACAGTAATTCGATGGAATGCCTCCTTTTAAGGTAACTTCCTAGACACTATATAACCTCCAAACCCATCTCTATAAAATACCCTTACCTTGTGTACAGAAAGACGAATCAAAGAGCCTTGACCATTTACCCAAATAAACAAATATGTAACGTTGTCCCAAACGTAAAAATGACACGTTACATAATCCCCCCCCAACTTCAAGACGATTAACCTAAAAAGGTTAATCGGAGAGGTCCGCTGCCGACTTAAGGTCTTTGGCATGCCAACTCCCTGGCAGTACTTTACCCGATGGTTCCTGAAGCTCAAATATCCATGGAGAAATTTTATTCCTAATCACATAAGGACCAACGAATTTCGGTGCTAACTTCTTCGAGAAAAACTTCGCAGCATCTGACAAAACATAATTTTTCTTCCAAACACGCTGACCCACAGCAAAGTTGGGTACCCTTGTACGCAAATTATACTGAACTACGTTTTTCTCTCCAGCCACCTCTAACCTTCTCTTAACATCAGCATAGAGCTTCCGGAAACCTTCGTTCTTACTTTCAGCTGCGGATTGTACACCATTCTCTTCAGATAACAAAACTGGGTTGGAGTAATCTTTACCTGATAAACAAATATTCCTACCAAAATTAACAAAGAAAGGAGACATCCTGGTTGTCTCATGGGTTGCAGTACGAATCGCTCAGGCAAGTTTATGTATTTGTTCGTCCCACTTCCTGTGGTTGTCTTTCACATAACAACATAACATGGTTTTTAACGTGCGATTCGTCCTTTCTGTTGGATTCGCTCTGGGGTGATAGTACGGATTATACTGAATTTTAACCTGATAACTCTCAGCAAAACGCTTAAATTCGTTACTTTTGTACTGAGGGCCATTATCACAAAGTATCAAGCGGGGTACTCCGAAGACCATAAATACTTGTTCCTCAAGGTGCTTGACAACAGCTTGAGTAGGGGCTGTTCGCATTGGAAAAACTAAGGAAAACTTACTCAAATAGTCCGTAACGACGAGAATCCAGCAATTACCCTTTGTTGAACGAGGTAGAGGTCCACATAAATCAGTCGAAATAATTTCCCAAGGACGAGTTGGTTTTGGGTGAGATATCATCTGATCAGATACACCTTGTGTATCACCTTTATGAGCTGCACAGATAAAGCATTTCTTTACAAAAGTTGCCACGTCCTGGCGCATTTTTGGCCAATAATATTTTTCTGCCAGTCTGTGGAAGGTTTTATACACACCCATATGTCCTGCGGTAGGAGGATCGTGAGCTTCTCCAATAATTCTACGCCTATGATCTTTGGGGACTACCTCTTTCCAATATTCGTTAGATGGTGAAAGTTGAGGGTATTCTTGTTTGACATATTTATACAACTTATTATCAGTGTATCTCCAGTTCATAAATTTTAACGGTGATTCTACGACCCTCTTTACCATCTTTTGGTACCATCGATCTTTAATTGCTGTTGAAACATCTCTGGGCTGCGAAATTGTATCAATCATAGGTACTGCACGAGACAACATGTCCGGGACAACTAAATCTTTCCCTTTCCGATGGATTACTTCAAAATCATATTGCTGCAGTTTTACAGACCAACGAGCAAGTCTTCCACTGGGCTCTTTTAAGCTATGAAGCCATTTTAAACTAAAATGATCTGTTATGACCTTAAATGAGATCCCCTCAATATAAGGCCGGAGCTTCTCTATCGCCCAAACCAATGCCAAACATTCTCGCTCGGTGGTCGTGTAAACACGTTCTTGCTTAGTCAAAGATCGACTCAAATAGCAAATGACTTTGTCTCCTTCAGGATAAGGTTGCGTTAAACATGCTCCTATTCCATAGCCTGATGCGTCTGTTTGAATGACAAATTCTTTGGTATAATCTGGACATGTAAGAATCGGTGCAGTCACTAAAAGTTCCTTAATCTTAATAAATGCTCTTTCGCAGTCTGGAGTCCATTCGAACTTTTGATTTTTCTTAGTTAGAGCTGTAATTGGAGCTATTATCGCTGAAAAATTCTCTATGAAACGTCTATACCAGGATATTGTACCTACAACTCTACGAACTTCTCTGACAGTTCTTGGCCTCTGGAGCTCTAACATGGCTTTAATTTTATTAGGGTCAACTCGGATGCCTCGACGGTCCACTACGAAACCTAAATAAGTCATTTCTGGCCTACACAGTTGGCATTTCTCCCAACTTACCGTTATCTTTGCATTCTGCAATCTTCGTAGGACTTCCTCAAGAATTCTAAGATGTTCAGAAAAGCTCTGTGTGACAATTACGAGGTCATCGAGATATACGTATACGTAGGGGTCTAAATCGTTTCCTATGATGCTATCTATGAGTCTCTGCCAAGTTGCAGGTGCATTATGAAGACCAAATGGTAACCGCTTAAATTGGAAGAGACCTCGTCGACAGATGAATGCTGTTAGTGGCTTCGATGATTCTTCCATTGGTACTTGCCAATAAGCACTCTTAATATCTAAAGTTGACAAGTACTTAGCATCTTTCAATTTGTCAAGAGTCTCGGATACGAGTGGTAAAGGATAACTATCACGCGCCGTCACTGAGTTCAATTTGCGGTAGTCTACGCAGAACCGATATTTCTTTGTGTTTTTCTTTTGTACCATTACCACTGGTGAAGCCCATGAACTACTACTACGTTCTATCACATCCATTTTCAGCATTTCGTCGATTTCGTCATCAATAAGTTTTTGAATGACCGGTGAGACCTTATATGAACGTTGTCTTATCGGTGCTGCGTCTGTTGTAATCTTATGCTCTACCCTGTCTGTACATCCTAGTGAGTCACCCATAATAGTCTTATATTTATCGACCAATTCCTCTAGTCGTTCTGATTCATAAGGCGAAAGAGTAGTTTGTTGGTCTGGTGTTTCTAAAGAACAAATCACATCTTTATTATCGGCAAAGTGCCACTCATTAGTACTTAAGTTCGGTACTATCCCCATCGAAATCCAAAAATCTAATCCCAAAATCAAAGTGTGCGGCAATTCAGGAACGACGACGACCTCTATTAACCTAAATTTATCCTGAACTCGCATAGGAAGCTGCACTGTCCCAATACTACTCGTGCTTTGACCATTTGCCACAATACAACTCGTCTTCTTTGTCGTATCAAGTGAAAAACCAAACCTCTCGATGATTGACCAACCATGATTCCCTAAAAAGGTACGTGAAGCCCCGGAATCCAACAAACCTAATAACTTATTTCCGAGCACATCCACTTCTAAATAAGGCCTTTCATCTTTACGAGCATGACTTATCACATAATCTAAAACGTACGTTAGCCTATCGGTCGATACTTGTTCAGGCTGACTCGAAGGTCGACCACCTACGAACGCCTGGGTCCGTTTCCCTGACGATTACAATTACGACATTCTCTTACTGTAACCCCTGCCTGACCACACGAATAGCACTGTTTGCCTCTAGGTAATGCGCACCCGATTGCCATGTGCCCTGTTTGGTTGCATCTATAACATACCACGTCCCTATTCGCCCTACCAGGTCTAACACCTTGTGGTGGTTGTTCATCTCTGTCATTTACACTAGACTGACCTAACAGTTGCTGTCTATCTCTATCAGCCCTAACAGCAAAATTGCTTGCTGGCTGCTGCCTATTTCTGTCGAATCTATTAGCAGGATGATTTAAATTCTGTTGGTTTGATGTCCCAGCACCTGATATTGGAATTGCATCAACCCCTGTTGAAAAATCGTCACTGTCGCTCTCTACGTCAACGTAGGCCAAGTCAGGTTCAATAGATTGGTTTTTCCTAGGTGTAAAATTCTCCTCTTCTAAACCATATCTCTGGTCTATTCTACGACACAGATCCTTTAAATGTGATAGGCTATTGACCTCAGTAGCAATTAACCCATTTTTATAGATGTCCGCGATATTTCTGAAGACGATAGCTAATTTCGCCTCTTCGGAAACAGGACAGCCAAGTCTTTGGAAATATGTGTTCATGACAGCAATATAGGTCCCTATAGACTCTCCAGGGCCTTGTTTACGTTTTTGAATCTCCTTCAATAGCTTCTCGCCATATGAAGAAGGAAGATATTCTGCCATGAACCTCTGTTCCAGCTGTTCCCACGTATGGACTTCTCTTCGAACATCTTTGTAAAAAGTATAAGCTGACTTTTCAAAAAGATCAATGCCCGAATTCAGTAAAACCTTTTTGCTGACTCCTCTCGCCTGACTTAACTCGTCCACTCTCTCAAAAAAATGCGGTGACGGAGATCGTACCCCTCTCGCCTGTAAACTTTATGTTCCACTTATGCGGAGGTACAGGTGCAACATGATATGAAGTACCAGGATCACTTGACATTGGTACTGGCGACGAACATGAAAATGGTCGTGACTGAGCAATTAGTGCTATGCTACTTTGGAGGGCAGCTAAACTCAAAGGAACGGTAGACGGTTGTTGATACTGAAAAGCTGTTGTACCGTAATTCTCAATCGGCATAGGGAGTGGTGCTTGTACTGATGTTTGAGTTGGGTTCGTTAGCACTTGCATTTGCAATGGAGCAATGACCGACGGTTGGTTTGTGGGCTGTTGAGCTGTTCTTTGTGTGCTCGAGAGCTGTGGTTGCGGGAAATGAGACTGGTTAGGTGTGTTGCCAGCATTTGTTGAGTGGTCTGAGCTTCGACTCGTTGATTGAGTTTCAGATGCTTCATCATCATCTGAGGTCACGCCAACTCTTAATAAATCTGTTGCTTGGCTCTGCAACCTCCCAATCAAACTCAAGGTTTCCGCAACCAGTATGCCTTTGGTTTGACTTTCTTCAAAGTTAGACGGATTCATGTTATTTATCCTGGCCAACACGTGTTCCAACCTCACAGCGATTTTTCTAAACTCTCCCCCTTTACTCGTACCAGAGAACTTCTCTACCAGCGGTACCAGACTATCAAGCTTCTTCATGCAGCTAAAAGCATCTTGGCCAAATTTAAAGGGATACGGAGGGTACCTCATACTTGTATCAGTCTTTTCTCTTTGCTTAATCAGCATAAGCTGTTGTTTCATTTCTTCCACCGATCCAATGGCTATGCCTCTCTCTCCATGTCAACTCATAGATCAACTCGTCCTTGACCAAGTACCTTATGTCAGACAACCGACTCACAGAAACAGCCATAGTGCCTTTTATATTCAAGCTTTAAACTTTAATTAAAACACAAAGTTCACTTTAAATTCACCAGTGAAAATCACTATAAATTTTCTCACAAATGTAGAAAATATAAAACTTAAATACGGGCAGACGCGAACAAAACCGAAAAACACCGGAGCAGTAAGAAAATAAAATTTATTTGCATTTAAAAATGTAATCATAATTTATGTTAAGTATTTGTACAACCAACTATGACGTCCAACCTTGCAGAGAGAAATAACTACTTAAATCCTAAATTAGAATTAACAAGTAGCCATAAAAAAAAGTTTAAAAAAATAAAAGAGAGACAAGAGTTTTGGCAGTGTTTAGGTCTTATGTTTCACTCCTGCGTGAGTAAAACACAAAAAAAATAATTGCGCTTATCCTAGCTGAACTGGATTAAAAATTAAAGTTAAGTGATGTTTGTTTACCTCAGCAACCGAATAGGTAAATTTATCCCTAAATGGAACGTACAACAGACTACCTATAACAAAAATCCCAAAGCTGTTGTACACAGTTAACGCTAGGGTATACTCCTGCTATTGCAGAACGGCTCCACTAATAAACTCCTCAAAAAAACCCAAATCGCCGTATACAATGATTTTTCTAAAAAGAATAAATCAAAACCCACTTTAACCTGCTTACCTACTCTGAGTTTACACAAAACATGCATTGCTTAAGGTCACATTATCCCTTAATATATAAGTGAACGCAATAAACATCGGAACAGATGTTCATGTTATAGAAATCGTAAAATATGCTCAATTAAAAAAAAATCCGCTCGCTGAAATTGCGTCGAATTAGACTAGTAAGGATGTTGTGTGTAATAAAAAAAATTTAAAGGAAATTTTAAAAAAATTACCGATAGTAATAAAAAAAAATTTATACAAATAACGTCTTGGTAGGACTGCAACTCTCTAATAATCGTTAACATGAAATTCCCAAAATTTAAACCAAAATTGAAGCGAAAGGTGTCCAAAAAAAATTAAAAAAAAATTTTTGGTGTCGACCACAGTAGTCCAATAGTCAAAAAAAATTAATTAGTGACTCACTAAAATTTTCAAAAATTACTCCACTCTGATAGGTGGTTTGGAGTAGGGAGAAGAAAAAAAAAATTTAAAACAAATGATGATAGGTTGTTAAAACGTGAGGGTTCGAAATAAAATTATATTTTAATTCAGAAAAAAAAAATTTAAATAAACTGGTAGAACCATTGTAGGGACAAGGTACTACTATGCACCAAGGAAAAAATTCCAACAAGAAAATCAAGTTTCCTTCCTTAAAAAAAATATTAAAAAGAAAAAATATTTAAAAAATATTTTCAAAAAAAAATGCAAAATGTTTAAGTGGGGTTGCAGCTCCTATTAGTGAACCTTAAAAAAAATTTAATAAAACCAGCACCAGAAAAATCTTATTCGAGTTGTCATGCAACAGTTTTTGTTCTTTTCCTTTAAAAAACAGTTGTCGATTTCCTTTCCTCTCCCAAAACTGTGAATGTGAAAAGTGAATGAGCTAGAAAAATTAATTTACTATACAAAAAAAAATATTGAAAATTAAATTTACTTAAGAATCATAAGGTATAAAAAAACCAATCAGTTTAGGAAAAGTTTTAAAAAAATGTTTATGTTACAAAAAAACAAACGATGTTAGTATATTTGTTTAAAATTATTACTAAAGGAAACAACCAACGTGAGTACTCATTTACTGTACCCCTATATTAATGTGAACCTAAGTCTTAAACTTTGCACTCAACCCCGTAAAGAATTATCCCGTGTGCCCTTTCAAAAAAACAAATATGGAAACAATTTCAAGGATCACCTATAAGAACGTTGTAAAACTAAATCTGCCTACTCAAGTGTCTTTACACACAACATCTACTCAAAAAAAAAATTTACTGCTTAATGCATTCTCAGATCTTTATTCCTGGTGTTCACGAGATCTAAAATTAAGTTGGGCCCTTTCCACAACTATCAGTCAAAGCAAAACTACCAAATGTCCAAGGGCTAATGAGACCCTATCACCAACAAATGATATTTTGAAATGAAACAGTTGGGAATAATCCTGCGTAAAAACCCAGAAAACAAAAATCAAGAAGCCAAAACTATTACATTAATTTTAAAAGAGCATAATAAAACTCCCGGCCCCAATTAAACTTTTGTTATCTCAACAAAACTCGGCCTAAAACCAAAAACTTTTTATTAGACATTTCCCCTATTCCCTAAGTATAATGTCAATAAAACCCAAAAACTTGTGATTTCCATTCCAATCCCATCTGGACCATATATATTTTTTAAACGGTCAAACACCCACAGGCGAAACAATATCTTATTTCAAAGAAAGGGTGAAGATATTTTGAAGCACCCTGTGAAAATAGGACACTATTATGGAAAATTGTTCAGATCAGTGTTCTTACTACTTTTTAACCTAAATATATCTAGTTCCCTCATGTGCATGTTACTATTTTAATTCCTATCATAGCTAAACAGATCACAAAAATTGTCTTTCTCCGCGAATCTGCAAGGTCCTGGAAAATGCGAGATTCAGCCTGTAGGCCAAATTTGGATGTATTTTAATTTAGCGAAAACCGAAGTTGCGAAATCCTAAAAAGATTAGCAGGAAGTCCTCGTTCCTCGATTTCTACACTCCGAACCAAACATTTCTTCCATTTCCACCCAGCTCGCGGGAGGAAAACCCCTAATTATTGCAATACGAAAGGTACTACTATCATATTATGCATAACAAAAAAAAATATATGCCCTCATCATTGTTTAGTCACATCAAAGAAAACCTATTGTTTTTAAATTTATTCTTAGGTTGTAATCTTTTTACTTAAAAATCAATCATCTTAAATTTATTGTTTAACCTGAACACTTTCCCATTTATTCCACAAAAGTGTATTGTAATTTAAAAATTTGCTTCATTATTTGAGGTCACCAGTATGAAACTATTTTAAAATTTAAAAAAAATGAAATAAAAAAAAAATATTTTCCGATTGTCCACAACTTCCAAGTTTTCATCCCTAAATACCTAGGTACTTTCTTAGTCTAACACCATCCATCGTTATCCAACATAACGCTTTAATTTTAGAAGCAACAAAACGAAGATTAAGTGAAAAGCTAAGCAAGTAGGTTGGAAGTTGCTTTACAATGGGCGCAGATGTAAGGCCCCTTTAAGTACACGCCACTGTCCTGAAATGCAAACTAACAACAAAAAAAAACTGAAGACTAGCATATCTGCCGTCAAACAACATTTGGCATGAAATTAAAATAATTTCATCTCATACCAGTATCCTCCAAAAACAAAACGTTTTTTTTTTCTATAAGACCCAAACACTTAACCAATAAATCTTGTTATTTAAAATTATGTTTTGGAAGTAAAAAGATTTATTTATTCCTGCCTGATCAACTAAGACAAAAAAAGTTCACCTTTTTGTAACTCAAGAAATTCCTGTTTGGTCCCCCAAAAAAATATAACCTGTCTGGTCACCCTTTAAAACTACGACCACTATACAAACCGTTTTGACCAAAACAAGAATTCGAGAAGTTATGTTAACAGAAAGGAAATAATCTTTTGCGAAAAATTAAATTATTTAAAAAAAAGAAGCAAAATTTGGAAATATTTTTACCAATTACCACCGCCTAGCATTTATATTTAGTTGAAAGTCTCTCTTAAATTCACTGACCAATTTCACGGCCTCACAATGACATTACTTAAAAAAATTACTGAACTTTACAAATGAACTAAAAAAAAAATCAAAAAAAACTTATATCTATATCTGTCTCAGCTAAACATTTCTTTTGTGGTATTATATCTAGTTGGGCTTCAAATTCATTTTCCCTGTATTCAATCCGGAGCAGGCAAAACTTCTCAAGGCTCAAACATAAATGTTTGCTCTCCAATGGCCATGACCAAGCTATGACCTGAACGCAGAAAAAAAATACAGAAAAAAAAATAATTGTGAACCAGAAAACTTTAATTGGTAGAAATACCCGTAGGTCATTTTTAAAAAAAATGCACTCCAAAGCCCAACGCTGTATTTTCTACCAAAAAAAATTGACCAGTCACAAAAACACAACTAGACAACTAAACTGGCAACCAAAGACCTAAAAAAAACTGCTCCAAAAAAAAAATACCTCAAAAAAAAATGTTAACTGGACCTCTGGCGTTGATCTTCAGCCAATATGTCGCTCTAGGGTTTTAGCCTTGTGTTTCCTAACTTCCCGAGCCGACACTAGTAGTAGTACCCTCCTCTGACCCGATGTAACTGAGTGACGTAAGGTCTTAATTGTCATCCAACAGTTACCTCCAAAAAAAACAAGAAAAGAAAATGACAAAGCAAAATAAACTCATTTTCCTTTTCTTTCATTACTAATTAATACTTTCAACTAAACAAAGCTACCAGCTGTTAAGCTATATTTACTTTAAAACAACTCAGCCAAGAAAAATTTGTGTGAAACCCTGTAAAAATATTCCAAATACCAAGTGGTGATATCCCACAAAAAAAAATTAAAATCACCAAAAAAATAACTTGTTGACCCAAATAAATTGACTGTACTAAATACTAAAAAATAATCTGTGAACCAATTTCTATCTTATCACAAGCAGGAAATAATAAAATATAAATATATGAACCTGCAGGAAAAAAAATTGTTAGAAAAAAACACAGTACCTATGTCATATATTTAAACCTAAAAAGACTATGTCTGGAGGTCCATCCACCTATAGATCAACAAAAAAAATTGAAGTAAATTTACATTGTTGTATTTATTTTTCTTAAAAAATTAAAATGTGTTTTTCCTACAAAAACTTTAAAGAATTAAGAACATGATTCGGACGCTGTTGAATAAAAACTCCTATGTTTTTTTTTATCCACTTATTCTTCCTTAATAAATAAAAATGAATATTTTATTTTCCAAGAAAAAAACTTGTGAAGATAAGCTAACAAAAACTATGAGGATCAACAGAGCAACAACGAATTTCAAATTAACGCTTAAATATTAAAATATTATAAAAAAAAATATTTAAAAAGTGTTTTTTCAAAAAAAAAACCAATGATGATGGAAAATCCTGTTTTATAGTAAAAAAATTATTGGGTGTCAAAAAAACACCGACAGCCACTGAAAGCTTTTAACCTGGCTTTGGCTGTAACACAGAAAAAACAAAAAAAAATAAAAAAAAAATCAAAAAACTTTTTTTCCTTTTTCCAAATTTAAAAAATAAAATAAAAAAATTACATCAGATGTTAAAAAAACTAGCCAAAACACACGTAGGGCGCCAATTTGTGGCCTTAAAAAAAAGTTGTGTGACATTTGTGGCAGCTTAAAGACGTCGCCGCCATTTTGTGACACTGAAACCCACTGAATAATTAAACAAATATCTGGAAGCAGAACTGTATTTTCCAGCTAGGTAAAACATTGATATGCCCGGTAACTTTTATACAGTGGAGAAGGGGGGGTTCAGAAATAAGAAACTTTTAAGTGCGCCACATTATTTAATACCAATGTTTTACAAAGAAGATCTTAAATAAAATACAGTTCAACCCAAACGTTGCAGCCAAACAATGAAATTCTACTTACTTCCGAGGCTTCCAGAGTATTTGTGTAATTAAGAATAACCAAAAAAAATAAACAGAATAAAATTCTAAAAGATTGAATTGAGATGACAAAACTAGAAGCACTTTACAGGTAGATGGACTCCTTTAACAGGTCATAGTTATCTACATCTGAATCAGCAGTGTGAGACTCAGTTGTATAAATGATGGTTAAAAATAAGATATACTTCCAAAATTATTCTGTCATAGGGGAGATCCGGACCAAATATCTGCTGTCATCATTCTATGTTGGGTAGAATGAGACAGACAGCAACCCAGTCCGAGATCCACCCCATGAGGTAAAAATGTGTAAAGAAACCGTTAAAACATGTAATCTCATCTCTCTTTTGTCTCCGCAAAGTTGGTCATTGGGTTGTACAAATAACACAAGAAAAATTAGTTCATCTTGTTTATTTTAAAAGGTAAAACTGGAGTATTACCAAAAACATGAAATAGAAAAAAAATTAATGAAATGTAGTGGAACAAGTCAGGGCCTAAGTAGCAAGACAATCCAAATTTCACAAGAGAAATTGTCTTAAATAAATGAAATGAAGGAAAACTTAGTAAATACACCGCAAAATTGTGGTTATGACGTCATACCGTTACCTTGCGTTTACAAGAAGTGTTAAAATTAAGCTGTGCAAAATTATATAGGGAAAGATCACTTCTAAATTATATTGTGAAAGTTATATATGAGAAAAAAATTATAGTTAAGGCTTGCTCCTACCTTGGTCCTTGATTATATTGTTAAAATAAAAAAAGTGTTTTATTTTGTAAACCTGGATGTGTTGTACCAGACATCTTCTGCTACTCCAGGTCCCGTTCTGCTCGCGCCTTCCCTAGTGCCCGCTTAGCACATCACGCTAGGGCCACACTGGTTGTGGAAAATGTTGCTGATTCTTTGCCCGAGCGTAGAAAGGTTGTGGGATGCTTGCCCGAGCGTAGAAAGGTTGTGGGATGCTTGCCCGAGCGTAGAACCCTGTGGAAAATGAAATGTTTCAGTTTCCTGGAGAACCCCATGTCGACTCGATAAAATACAGCAGATTTAAACAGATGAACTAAAATAACCCTACGTACCTTTCCCAGGGTTAGAACTGGCTCGTCCGGCTTCCCACCAGCGTCCAGCACCGCTGCCGATGGAATGGACAGGGCTGTAGACAAAGGAGAAAAACAATATATAGTTTTTATCCAACACGTGGTTAAAAGAAAAATATAAAAACGCCAAAAATTCCCCACGTCTGTTGTCAAAAAAAGTACATTTCACACGAAAAATAACTACAATTCGGGAGGCAAATATTATCTTGAAGAGTACTCAAATAAAAAAAAATGAAAAAAAATAAAATCGAACTTACCGCTGCTCTTTCCGTACAAAATGGCGTAGGCCGACTTAAAATTCCCCTCAAAAGGGTGCGAGCGTCACTCCAGATTACGCCTAGACACGACGGACTCACTTGTACAGTCTCTGGGACTGAACCTGCAGTTTTTTGCAGTGCCACTAACCAAAACAATGGCGATCCCAGAGCCTGCTGCCGACCCAGCCAAAATTCGTTAGCAAAGAGAGACAAAGCACTTCGTCGAGAATACCAGAATAATGAAGTCGCCGGAAACCGTTTTGTAAATTTGGTGGGGAGTGGGGACGGTAAAACGCAATAGTACCAACCTAATCTTCCCGGTTAAATTCAAATAAAGGATGCGAACCTATTTATAAAAAACTTTTTTGCCAAAAATAAATCTCTACCTTCAGTGGCAAGACTGGAAGAAAAAACCCGGGGTTTTCAAAGTAACCAATAAGGAGATACAGCAATAGTTCTATACAGGTATATAGGGGCAGCACCGACCACCTTGAGGTGTTGTCGGATCTATTTCCACGGTTGAAATTTTTATAACAAGGACGTCGAGACACCCTCCATACATTTGACCGAACATTTGCCTACCGGACCCCCACCAACATATCAAGTAGAAGAAGAATAACCCGACGGACTAGAAGAAGCTCAGCATTGAAACCATCAACTGTAAAATCAATTACTGGAGATCAGGGCATGCAGCAAACCCAGGAATATTCGAACACTCAACCAATTCCCACATGAGTAAAGCTATACTAAGTGTAGAATTCAGTTGTATTTTAGCTACAGTTTCAGTCACAAGTTTCCTTTGCTCTTTATATATGTTTTCTCTAAGATTCATATGGTTTGACGCCATTCTTGTAAAACATTTCTACTGTAATAAAGTTGTTTCTGAACCTGAACCCAAAAATACACACTGAACTACTGCTAAGAAGCTCGGCACAAGAGTGTTCAGATCTTAACTCACACGATTTCGTTTATTCTTTTAGCCTTGGTTTTTATCCCTCGTCTATCTCCCATTTACAAAAGTGCATAACTCGTATTTATTTTATCCTTTCCCTATCAAATTAATAAAGATATCAAAGTGGCGGAGCCTCGGTTGTTCCTGGTCAAACCGTGGACCTAAATATGTTTTCGTGCTGTCACAACTAGCTATGAGGTTCGGATTGTCCCAATATCCTCGAAAATAAACGTAAGGGAATGAAATGTTCATCCAAATGTTTCCTTCCTGTTACTAAAACCATTTGTGATGCGGCAACGCCGCCATTCCCCAGCATAACAGCTGTTTAACTTTATGTACGTCAAGTAAACGACGAAACTGCAGAAATAAACAAAACAACCAAAAGTTTTATGTGATTTTCCCGAAACCTGTGATCTTAAATTCCAATTACGATGTCCAGATAATGCGATGTGCGTAGTGTCCACAGTAATTCGATGGAATGCCTCCTTTTAAGGTAACTTCCTAGACACTATATAACCTCCAAACCCATCTCTATAAAATACCCTTACCTTGTGTACAGAAAGACGAATCAAAGAGCCTTGACCATTTACCCAAATAAACAAATATGTAACGTTGTCCCAAACGTAAAAATGACACGTTACAAACACAGCAGCCAACCTGTGGACAAAACCCCATGGTCAGTCAAAATCCAGATTAGAGTTTCTAAGATTACTTAAATAGCCTTCTGTAATTTAGGGGTATTTTCAGTAACAACTTATAACTTTACAAACCGCCAAAAGTTATAACTTCAAGATCCAAAACACGGAGGTTAGGCCAGTTATTTTAAAAAAAATAATATTTTTTTTTAACCCCTTTAAAAATTTAAGGGGCTTCCGACAACAACTTTTAACTTTAGAAACTGCCTAAAGTTATAACTCCGAGTTCCAAAACCCGATGATTATTTTCTAAGATTTAATCTATTTTTCCAATAATTCAAGGGTACTTAAAAAAAACTTTATAACTTTGGAACCCATCGAAAGTTATAATGCAGCAGCCATCAAGCCTCTGAAGAAAGAAACCGGTAATCAGTCAACTTATAAGTTTGAAAATCGCCAAAACTTATAACTCAGCAGCCATGAATCCTCTGGAGAAAAAAAACCGGTGATCAATCAACTTGTAACTTTGGAAACCGCCAAACGTTATAACTTAGCAGTCAACCTGTAGAAAATATCTGATGGTCAGTCAAAATCCAGACTCGGAGATAATATTACTTAAATCCTTTCTGTAATCCCGGGGTATTTCCGGCAACAACTTATCACTTTGGAAATCGCCAAAAGTTATAACTTCTAGATCCAAAATATGATGGTCACTATAAATACAGTACTTCCGATGCTTCAGTAAACAACTTATAACTTTGGAATCCACCAAAAGTTATAATGTAGCAGGCACCCTGTAGAAAAATCCGATGGTCAGTCAATATCCAGATTAGAGTTGCTAAAATTACTTAAATCCCTTCTGTAATTCGGGGGTATTTCCGGAAAAAAAAAACTTATAACTTTGGAAACCGTCAAAAGTTAGAACTCCGAGATCCAAAACCCGATGGTCCGGGTACCACCCCTCACGAAAAATTGAATTTGAAGCAAATTACGCACTCAACCTGGTCAATTAGTACCGCAAACTCACTCCAAAACTATTCTAAAGTTACCGAGTCTACTTCGAATAACTCAACTTGATGAATTTTGACGTAGCGTCAGTAGCACCATAAGCCCGTTCGCAAACTCCGACTTAACCTCAAGGCAGTACCATCCGCATGAGCACTACCACATACACAGTCCAAGGCTATTCCTTCAAGTTGTGTGTTCCTTCGAAAGCCCAACTTGATGTACTTTGAAGTACCGTCAGTAGCAAACTCGTTCGCAAACTCCGATTTAACCTTAAGGCAGAACTATCCGCATGAACAATAAAGTAGATCTAACCAGTACACTTTCCGAACAGCCGAACAGCTCTTTTCAGAGCTTAAGGGTGTTGTAAATTACAATGTATACAATTGAGGAAACCACCATACTGGCTCCGAAGGAGGTAAAACAAATGGAAATGACCGACTTTGTAACCGCTGTCGCCAGTATCCCATTAGAAAATTTTAACAATTTGTTATGGAAAATTGTTACTCAGATCCGATCCAAAGTGATCTAGGTCTAGTGAGTAATG
Source organism: Aspidapion aeneum (assembly GCA_963576565.1). Classification (NCBI taxonomy): domain Eukaryota; kingdom Metazoa; phylum Arthropoda; class Insecta; order Coleoptera; family Brentidae; genus Aspidapion; species Aspidapion aeneum. The sequence goes on from OY755038.1 coordinate 142,103,790, forward strand.
TTCTGCCAACCCCTACTAAATTTAGGGGCACTACAGACCGTGTAGTAGGTTTACCTTGAAGAAACCGTTACAACAACCTAAAATAACTCGCCGATAAAAATACCACCGCTAGACACAACTTCTTTAGTCGAGGAAAATGGTGCATTTTAAAAACCGAAGCTACAATACCAAAAGATGTTTAGCATTGGAGTTTCTGTAAACCAACATTTGGGTTCTAAGGAAAGCGCAGGAGGTTAAGGGTGCTTCGTATGGTTAGTAATCTGCTCCCTTGGTGTTTATCAAGGTTCCGCATTTTCAACCCTTGTATAGGGGTGTTCCGTAAAACCACTCAACTTTGGGTGCCGGCCCAAAGTTGTACCGAAATCTGAACAGCATTGGAGGACCGTCAAGACTATTAAGAGCATTAAGAGGCACTAGCGATGGGTATGATCAGAGAGAAATGCAGGTTTTGCTTTTTTTATTTTGTTTAATTTAGTTTGTGTTATTTTGTAAATCGTTTGTAAGGTTAAAAAAAAAGAAAAAAAGAAAGGTAGTCATTAAGTTTATTTTTTTTTCCTTTTTTTTGCCGAAGTAGGTGGGGAATGTAACGAAGTTACTATTTTTTTTTATTGTTTTAATTAATTTTCTAGACTATTTAAGCTCAGACAGTTAAAAAATATTTTTACTGAAACCTGACTCAATTTTCGCTTATTAATTTTGTTTCATATTTTCCGAGGAAAAATGCCGTTTTGACATATGAATGTCATTAAAGCCTTTCAAAACGTTTGTTGCAAAAAGACTAGATAAAATAATATTCCGAATAAGTCAATCCACGTTCATTTTTAAAAACGTGGTTGGGTTTCATTCGGTTATTTCCGTTGGTTCTCGATTTGTAGCCGAGCTCTAGCCTATAAAACAGTAATGCCTTCGCCCATACGGGGATTCGAGATTTGTTTCTCGTTCGAGCACAATGTATAGGTGGTACGCGGTGTGTGTAGATGTCGACCGGTTTCTGGTAAGAATGGGATTTATAAAAGAAACCTCGTTTTAGTCAAAGTTTTTATAATTCTATTTGATGTGAATTTATTTTGAACCGTGCAAATTACTTGTTTGTCCTTTTCCGATCCCAGGATTTCCCGTTAGTATCTTACATGTTTTCTGGTATTTATTAATTTTCTTTCGCAAGAAAATTAAGAAACAAATCGGGTTTATTACTTGTGGGCTGCAGGTTCGTCACCAAGTAATAATCATCCCGGATTTGACACACCAGTTTCCCTTGTCCTGGTTTTTATTATTTTTGTTCTCTTTCGAGAAAGCAAAAATGATAACAAAGCTATCGATTATATTTCGTGGGCCGTATGTTTCGTCACCGACTTATAATTGTAGCGCTTTGCTAAACCCCCCGTCCTCGGTTCCCGTTTCCCGTTTTTTTTTATTATTTTTGTTCTCTTTCAAGGAAGCAAAAATGATAACAAAGCTATAGATTATGTTTCGTGGGCCGTATGTTTCGTCACCGACTCATAATTGTAGCGCTTTGCTAAACCCCCGTCCTCGTTTCCCGTTTCCCGTTTTTTTATTATTATTTTTGTTCTCTTTCGAGGAAGCAAAAATGATAACAAAGCTATAGATTATATTTCGTGGGCTGGATGTTTCGTCACCGACTTATAATTGTAGTGCTTTGCTAAACCCCCCGTCCTCGTTTCCCGTTTTTTTTATTATTTTTGTTCTCTTTCAAGGAAGCAAAAATGATAACAAAGCTATAGATTATGTTTCGTGGGCCGTATGTTTCGTCACCGACTCATAATTGCAGCGCTTTGCTAAACCCCCGTCCTCGTTTCCCGAATCCCATTTTTTTATTATTATTTTTGTTCTCTTTCGAGGAAACAAAAATGATAACAAAGCTATAGATTATATTTCGTGGGCTGTATGTTTCGTCACCGACTTATAATTGTAGCGCTTTGCTAAACCCTCGTTCTCGTTTCCCGTTTTTTATTATTATTTTTGTTCTCTTTCGAGAAAGCAAAAATGATAACAAAGCTATAGATTATGTTTCGTGGGCCGTATGTTTCGTCACCGACTCATAATCATCGCGGCTTTGTGCAGCCAGCTCTCCCGTTTAGATAAAACCTGGTATTTATTAATTTCTTCCTAATTCTCTTTTTATTTTTCATAATTAACGATTTTTTTTTCTGTCACGATTATTGCTTCGTTATTGCCACGTTAGACCCGTGTCCCCGCGACCTTATAAACTTAAAAGTTGGTATAGTTAAATTTGTATCCGTTTCTTTTGTAAATAACCTGTTACCTGTTACCGTAAGACATATATGCTCTCACCGTAAATTAAACCTGTTAAAGTGGTACCACATTCCGTTTCTATTTGTAAATATTCTGTTTAATTTTTCTTTCCGTTTCTTTGGTACATAACCGACATGAACCGAACCGAACCGCGAGACATATATGACCCGACCAGTCCTGTGAAACTTCAAAGTTGGTAAAGTTTCGTTTTCTTCCAGTTAAATAGTCGTAAATTTGTAAAATTATAGTATGTAATTAACTACCAGCTGTTTAAGAAAATCTTTCTCCAATTTTTTTTTTATGTTGGGAAAAGTCTTTTTGGGGCAAAAAGAAATCAGTATTTAACTAACGTCCATCCGATCTAATCGGACCTAACCAGATTTGTTAAATCCTTTTGTTAGAGTTCCGAGGTGATAAGGCGTTGAGTTTTAAGTCCTTTTTCATAACTTTCACTTTTTTTTTAAATACCTAACTGTCTGTGCTAGAATAGCGCAAACAAAGTAAACTGGAGTTTTTTTTATTTGACTTGATAGAAATAAGGCATTTATAGTTTTGTTTTATTTATTAAGTTGCATATATTTAGTTATTTTCTTTGAGGGTTTGTACCACTAAATTAAAATGACAAAATACACATAAACTAGTATTTATAGAAATTGAGTTTTTAATGAAATTGTAGTTTACTTACCTGGTTATTCTCCACTGTTTAAAAGCATACCCGAGAGGCAAGGGAGACTCTAGGCTCCCTTATTTCCTAGAGTGGCGCCCGAGGCAAAATTTCGATCGATTCTATCCCTCGAAATCCCAGGATTGAATCGAACGAAACCCTGGGACGTCAAAAGTAGGGGAAAATTCGTTAGATGACGAAACCCTTTTACAAATTAGATCAATAACTCAGATTTGGAATAAACTTCAGGATAAACTTTTATACCTTCCAATGGGTTCTTTCAATCAAGATCCTCTAGAAAATACTTTTGGAATTATTAGGCAGCACGGATTTCGTAATGTCAATCCCACATGTTGGCAATTTACAGCAGCTCTAAAAACTATTCTTGTAAGTAAAATGAGTGTTCCTTTACGAAACAGCAATTGTCAACCAGATTTCTGCGACAACCTATCGAATTTCGCACAGTTTTTAGATAAGCAAATTGCCAACAAAGTGGAGGCTAAATCTCGACATCAGGTCAAAGAAACCAATATTAGTCAGGATGTTAAGGATGAAGAGGATATTGTTCAAGATGTTGACTGGGAATCATTTTACACTGAGGATAATTTGGCTACTCCATATGTAGCAGGGTGGTTATTGCGTAAAACCGATTTTGACAAAGATTGTGAAGCATGTAAAAAATCATTATTTGCAGAGACCACTGAACAACAACACTTATTTGTCACATTTAAAGAATACGACGATCAAAAAAGGCTACTCTATGCTAGCCAAAAACTTTCTAAAATGTGTGACTTTTTGCATGAAAAGGTATAGGAATTTTTAAACCTACATGGTCATGAACTTTTATTACAAAAAACTTTTTTATTGAAATTTAAAAATGAATTAAATGCTTTTCAGTTAAATTGTCCAAATCACCCATATGCTTATGAGTCTTTTATTAAGCAATGTTTAAGATTAACCATTTATAAATATATTAAAGATAACAAGTTTGCTCAAATTAATAAAGAGTCTACTTCACTAAACTGTATTGTGAAAAAAAAAGAGATACTCTGATAATCAGTAAATACTCTTGTTACTTTTTGTATAGGTATATATGTATGTATGCTTTTTTCTAAGCTAAACTTTATACTTTTTTAGATTTAAGTTTTACTTATTGTAATTTTTTAAAGAAACTTTATTTAAACATTTTTTAAACTTTTTAATAAGCATTTTAGTTAAAACATATTAATTATTATTATTAATAAGGATTCTATTAGTCTGTATTTTTGTTATTATTATTAAGGTTTTAGTGTTTTGATTTGTTAAAAATATCTAATTAAAATTTGCTTTTCAGGCTAAAAAAAAAGGAGTTCATAAAGTTCCCCAGTATTCGCAAAAACGTGACATCAATGTTACACGGCATTCTCATTTTATTTTACATTGATGTAACTTCTACTATAACATTGATGCAACATGCAGTTCTAACATTATTTGCAAGTATTTATTGACATTTACTGAACATGTTTTAAAGATTATTTTTTTGTAACATGTTGTCTGAATTCGAATAATCTTTAAAATATGTCATCTATATGTAAAAATTGATTGTTGAATAAATGTCATAATAGTTCCAAATAATGTTATAAATGAATGTTGCCTTAAAGTAATAGTAGAAATAACATAAATGTAAAATAGGAATTTGATACATTAACGTTGTTTGCCACATTTAACATGATGTCGACATAGATGACACATTATATCAACATACACTGTAACGTTAATGCCACGTTTCTGTGCTGACTGGGCTAATGGCGCTTAACGCAGTAAAACTTTCCTACCAATCTACCATAGCTAATTTGTGATTATTACTTTTGTACTTTTGAGAATTAAAATATGCCAACGTAAAGTGTTAGTCAAAATTTAAAAAAAAAGATAATGGTTATAAAAAGACATTGACATGACATAACTCGACTCGATAAGAATCCCCAAATGATGAAACATTTTAAAATGAAAACTGATGGGGATTCACCTAAACTGTTTTTGAAGTTGTTATTATTAAACTTAAAGGTAATTTAATTTAATCCAAACAAACCTTTCTAAAAATATAGAATTTTTAACCAAAAAAATTATAATAATAAATTCTTTCTCTTAGATATAACCACTTAAACAATGAAAAAATATTCATATATGTAATAATGTAAGCTTTTAATACTACTAGTATAACGAACTTTATAAACCTTGAGCCAAAATGGGTTATATAATGTTTTTGCAAAAGAAATAAAGTATAAAAAGCCTTCTGAAGTTTCTCAAAATATATCTAGTAGTAGTAATTCTTTTATTTTTCGCAATTTTGACAATAAAATTTTTAAAAATAAAATGTTTATTAACCATACTTTTTGTTTTATTGCCTGTATAGGTACCAATTATATAATTTATCTAAATAAAAAAATAAATAGGTTTTTGTATCCCAATGAAAAAAATATTAAATAAAATTTCTCTGATCTCAGTGTCAAAAAGTCAATAATACATAGACTGTAGTAAGATCTTTGATAACGTAGATTTTTGACACATGATATTTCTCCAAATGCTGTGCAACATGACTTAACTTTAGCAGATATTTTTTAACAATACAAGGGTTTTGGTCGATACTTTATATTTGTTGTAACTTTTTTTTTGTATGCTTTTTTATTTTGATTTTTTCCCTAAAGTGGAAAAATAATCCATGAAAGCTCGGATGTTGTAGAAAAAATATGTAAATATAAGGTATTGATCACAATCCAGATATACTTAAAAACTAATTGCTAACAGTGGTTATCTACAAAACTAGAGCAGTTATACTTATATCGGTAATTTTTTTAAAATAAGGGCTGGTATATTAGGCAGCCTAATGCACAATGGACAAACTTAATTTTATTTACTCTTCTGTTTTCTATCCACCTTCTTAGTGTTGTAAGATCTAAATATAAAATAGCGCAATATATTTTTCAATTGTGCATTACGTTTCTGACTAAACCAGGCTCCAAATCAACAGTTTCTATTAGCTGTTTTCAAGTAATATACAGGGCGAATTTTTGACTACTAAACATAGAAAATATACACTGCGATTTTATTACTACGGAAGATAGGAAATTCATATGCCATGAAAAAGCTAGACTTCAAAATCAATTATTCCCCTAAAAAATATATAATTATTTCTGTTCAAATTGTTTGTCATGTGTCATGTCGCTGCATTAAGTATATAATAATTTTGACCGAAATGTCATAACAAATAATACTTGCTATGGACCATTCCCAAAAACATTTTTTTCATTACATGTAAATTTCCTGTTGCATAGTAAAAAATTTGCACTGAATACTGTAACCCATTTTGTATTACTTTTATTGCATAATAAGTACAATAAGAAGGAAGAGCAAAAAAATATCAAAACACAAAATATTAAAACCACAAAATATCGAAACTACTTTTAATCATATAAAATATGGAAACCACAAAATATTGAAACCGCAAAATATCAAAACTACAAAATAACAAAATATTGAAAATACAAAATATCGAAAACACAAGATATCGAAAACAAAAAATATCAAAAATAAATATTTTGAAAAGTTTACGTAACCTGACCCTAACATAACCAATCCTACCCTAACCTAATCTAACCAAACTAATTCTAATCTGAACCGAACCTAATCAAATCTAACCTAACCAATACAAACCTAACCAAACTACAACACTGCTTATTAGGTTTGGTTGGGCTTGGTTCACTTTTGTTCGGTTCAGTTCTATTTTCAACATTTTATAATTTGGATATTTTTTAGCTTCGATAATTTGTGTTTTTGATATTTTGTAATTTGATATTTTATGTTTTCGATATTTTGTGTTTTCAATATTTTGTATTTCCATATTTAGTATTTTCCATATTTTGTAGTTGTAAATTTTTTGATATTCAATATTTTGTGTTTTTTTCAAAAATTATTCGCTCTTCTCAATAATAATCAATAATACATAAAGGATGATTGGTAAGCAAAAATGGGTTATTATAATGTTTATTATATAAAAACCATTTAAAGTATATAAATGATAGTGGCAGAACTACCATACAGCAAGAAACAGGGTTTCAAAGGAGCTCGTGCTATGTAGGGGGAAGGGCCACAGTGCTCCCATAGCATTAAACTGCTTTAACGATTTTTTTACATTTTGCTGGGAATGAATGATACTATAAATGTTTTTTTTACTGTGAGAATGCTTTTTAAATACAACTTACCGTAATAAAATTGAATCTTCAGTGACAGAACTTCAAAACTTAAGTCCCTCAGTAATCAAAACTGAGTCCCATAGTAAATGAGTGATAGAAAAATTTTTGATATTGATCAGCCCTGCACTAGCAGGTGTTGCTGTATAGTTGTTCCACCACTGCTCGTCTTGCATTTTAGTGCAGGGTCTGCCCTGGGAAGGGTTTTAATTTAGTGAACTGTCTGTCCTGAAACCTACTTTAGGTTTGAAAAGTGTTTATTCTGTAATGTGTTATAGTTCAGTGAAGTGTATTTATCTATCCCAGGGAAGTGTTTTAGTTTACTATTTTTCCTGATACTAAAATGACAATATCACATTCTATATAAATGTATCTTTATTAGTAAAAAACTTGGTAAGTATTATAATTTGTTTATTAATTAATTTTCACATATTTGTATTTTGCTGTAAAAAACTTTGTTTTTGTTTAAGTAATTTGTTTAGAACCATTCCATATAAAATGTTGGTAGTTTTTATCAATCTTGTAAGAAAAAATATTGTCAATAAAGATTTACTATTTGACGATATTTTTCTGCAAATTTGAAGAAAAATTATACCAAGATTTAGATGGAAAGGTCCTGAAAAAATTACATTTTAAACAAATTTTTATTTTTTTTTACAAAAATTGTACCATCAACAGCTGATTTTCACTGAACAGCTGACATTCACTGAACAGCTGATTTTCATCGAACAGCTGATTTTAATTAAACAGCTGATTTATTTTGACAGAAACAGCTGATTCATTTCTTTAAGAGTGCGTTCGAGTAGGCAACCCGGGCGCCCCGAGGTCCATTTTTCCGTTCGAGTTGACGCTCGGAGCACGCCCTTTTGCGTTCGAGATGCCACCGAGCGAACCCTCGGGGCACGCTCGATATGACCCGAGCTTGAGGATGGAGAAAAGCGGGCGTATTACATAACCCTACTTTTTATACTTTTAAACTGTTGTTTACCTTTTTTACGACTGTTTTCTTACTGTTTTTTTGTCAACTAAAATACATGGACGCAGTTTAGTTTGCTGTAGAATTATGTATCCAAGATTCGAAGGAGGAAGAGGAGGAAAGACTACCAGGGTGGTCCAAATTTGCCGCGATGCGGAGCGCTAAAAATTATCCGCGATTGCCCAGTAAGGCTTTAACCATCGGACAGCGGGTCTGTTTCCAAGTTCTGGTGGGTATATAATGGCAAAGCGGCGACTTTAAATAAGGGTACAGAAAAAAATCGCGTAGGAAAAAAGCGCACAGAAAATATCCACACAAGAAAAGAGTGCACACATAAAAAAAACCACACGCACTAAAAGAGCGCACTGGAAAATTATACCTAAAATGAGAAGTTTTGGCTAATAAAATAATCATGAAATAAAATAAATAAATTATCTTAACTTTGCCCATAAAAAGAGGGCCGTTATATTGACTATTTCCTTCAGAAAAATATTGACCAATAAAATCAATTTGACTGGCAGATTTGGACAAAAAGGGAACGAATTACAGCGATAATTTGCACTAGAACAAATTATCGGTAATTTGCACTAAAACAAATTATCGGTAATTTGCACTAGAGCAAATTATCGGTAATTTGCACTAGACCAAATTATCGCTGTATTTTTGCAAGCCCATTTTATTTAAACTCATTTTTCAAACTTTTGTCGCTTTTTTTCATCTATGTACAGAGTGATCCAAATTGGATACTTGATAGGCGCCCATTTCCAGAGGAGCTAGAAAAACATATGTTACGAGCCCGAATTTGGTAAAAAACACTGAGCTCTGCCACAAACTACCTGTCAATATAATAACAACAAAGGTAGAGGGAAATGGGTTAATTATACTATTTCTACACAAAAATACTGTAAAAATACGTATGTTTTTCACCTTTTAGATAAAAAATTGTCACTTTCACCTCAGAGCAAAAGTAAAAAATTAGGGTTAAATACTACAGATCATAAATAAAAATAATACAGATCTTTTATTAAAAAAAAATTAATGCTGGGTTTATACAGATAAAAATTAAAATTAAAATAAAAGTTGACTATGAGCCTGGCCTTAAATTACGTAACGCTCTATGGGGGGAGGGGGGTTTGGCCTTGCGTTACACTCAATGCTTTTTAATGATATTTTTCTTGAAAATGCGTTACGAGTGGGGAGGGGGGCTTAAAAATCCTGAATTTTTGCGTTACGTAATTTAAGGACGTTCATGGCAATCGGTGTAGGTGTTTATACAGAACCAGAAAAAATAAAAAGTTGGCCAATTTTCAACTTTAATCAGTTTAATCTGAAAACAGTTTTTATCATGTGCGTGATTGTGTCACCTGACATTTTGTTGTTGTTTTGGTGTAGAATTTTAGTTTTTTTAAGTTTTTTTTGTGTTTTTAGAACCCTTTAAAAAGCCATTAGTTTAACACAAAAATACTTATTTTTATTTGCCCGTATAAATAGCTAAATATTTTTATTTTAATTTTTGTTTTTATTTATTTTTTTTTTCTGTATAAACCCAGCATAAAACCACCATAAAAAAAACAAAAACTTGGAAGAGTCTATAAATAAACCGCGTGATCAAAGTGTCTTTTTATCCCTCAACAAATTGTAGCCTTGCTAGACTCATGTATAAACTTAAAGGCGATTTTAATCTAGGGTTTTTTATTGACAATCAATATTAAATTGCAACAATAAACAAAAAATTTCTGCCGAAAATTTAGGGTTACAAGTTTGTAACCGGTGAATGCCTTTTCCGTTCGAGTAAAACCGCGAAAACCAGGGCGTTCAGTCCGTGACGTCACTACGCCCCGCTCGCTCGACGGGTTTTCTACTCGAACGCACTCTTAGAGAGGGATCAGCTGATTCATTTTGACAGAAGCAGCTGATATTTTTTTAGAGTGATATCAGCTGATGTATTTGAATAGATATCAGCTGATGTATTTTGATAGATATCAGCTGAGTCCAGGGGAGATTGATCTAGACAGAGAACAGCCTTCTCTCTTTGTGTTGTCAAGGGTTTAACACGTAGTTTGCATTTCTTCCCTTTGGTGTTCTGTGTAGAGATGGGCCAACCTGCGATTTTGGTGGAGCAGTGACAAGACGTGACTGCTCCAGTCGCGTCACGGTGACAAATAGCAGTGATTTTTTGGAGCAGTTTAACCAATACACACCTATATGGCGAAATCGCAATCTAGAAAATTGTTCCTGTGCTGCCGCGTAGACGCGGCGCAACAGACGGAGCGGGCGGGCATTGCGGGCAAACAGTCACTGTAACTGCTTGGGGTACTCGCGATCGTGACTTTACGCTGCGACGGAAGCCGGTGCGGTGATGACGTGGGGTTTCGGTCGGGGCGTCAGTGCCAGGCTGTGACAAAATGTCACTGCTATTTCGTTCGGACTGGAGCAGATGGTGACTGCGACAGACGAGTCACAGTTCGTGAAATCGCAACCCACCTCTAGTTCTGTGCCCCTTGGTGTTCTGTGCTGTTAATCTTACTTAAAAAATGTCTGGAAAAAATACTTTACAACTAGATGTTGAGACGCTATTTAACGAAAATAGTCTCGAATATGTGGTCAAAATAGAAAAGATGTTAGAGGCAGAAATTGAATACAAACGAAGAGATTTGCGTTCCATGGTTGGGTAAGTAAAGCTGGATTTAGAGTTCCCCAAGGAGTTCCCTAACGTAAGCTGTAACAACTGAAAATTGTTTATTTTGCACTGCTTAAAGGCCACTTGACATGGAGCAAGAAACAAGGGACCCAATCTTCGAGTGCTTGGAAAAATTGCTATTCTTGAATGCCACTCAAACGCCATTTCCGTGTACGACTTTTTTTTCGACTACACTACTTGGCAACGCTGCTTTCGTATAATTTTGGCCAAACTAACGCCGGTATGTGCGCCTAAACTTGCCGCGATGAAGTAAGGTTGACAGTAAATTGACATTACATCTTTTGTTTTTGTAATTTTTTTTTAAAGAACAAGAAGCTGTGTTTTATTTTGGTAACAGCAATGATTGTGTAATCATTGGTAACGGTAAGTACCAAATTATAGTAATGGAAATTTGGGGCCTAGGGGCATCTAACCTCTTTGAAGTGTGGAAATTTGGGGGTAAAATTTGCAGTTGAATTTTGAGACTGCTTAAAAGAAAACAAATAAACTTCATAAGTGTTCTAAAGGGGTCTTGAACTTGAGGCTTTGTTTGTAATGAGTGGCCAGTGTTTGACGAACTTTCATACATCATGCTTTGACAAAAATTGTACAAGTGTTAAGTAACTTATTATGTACTTTGAAATGTAAATAAAGAAAAACAATGTTTTTATATTTATTTTTGGCCAACATAGAAAAAGTCAGAAAAAATAGTGAAACTGATTAAAGTATAAGATTAGGTTTATTATTTACATGCAGGGGATTTTCCTACTTGAAGCAGTTGGGCCCTTATATTATCCAAAAGTTATGCAAAATAAGATAAGGCATTGTACCCAGGGGGAATCAAGAGGTCAATTTTTACTTGAAATGTTTATTATGCTTATCGGCCTAAAAGGCAAAACTATTCTACTCAAAAAGAAACTGAGAAAAAAACACTGGGAGCAAAAAATTAAATTCAAATCAAATCAAATCAAATCGTTTATTGGTGTTAGATACACAAAGTGTTTACACTAGTCATAATTTTTTTTTTTTGAACAATAACTTATCTAAAAAAAAAAGTTCTAAAAAATTCTACTAGTAAAAGTTCAAATAGTTTTACACTATATATTTTTTTTTAATATTTGGGAAATACTTAACTAAATTCTAAAATACACCTAAAGTACATACTATAAAATAGTGACTATAAAAGAAAATTTGGTCATAAAAAAGGACACATTACTCACATAAAGATTGATAAAATTTGGGGACTAGAAAAATTGCAGCCAAAAAGTACAATGAAAGAAACAGCACTATTTAATTTTATTAGTTGACCAAGTGAGTGTGGAGTTGTAAAATTCTTCAAGTGAATAAAATGCTTTTCCCAACAAATACTCTTTTATCTTTTTTTTGAAAAGAGTTTTATTGAGGTTAATTACCTCCTCTGGGAGCTTATTGAACAGTTTTGCGGCATGGTATCCCGGTCCATTCTGGCACCTATGAAGTCGATAAAAATTTGGCCTTAAGTTGTTTTTATTTCTAGTGTTATGGCTGTGTATATCACTGTTACAGTTGTACTGAAGAAAAAAGTTATCTCTCACATAAAGCAAGTTTTGTAAGATGAACTCACTAGGCAAAGTCAGGATCCTGCAGCTGATGAAGGCTCCTTTACAGTTGTCCCTATACCCAAGACCCGAAACAATGCGGACTGCCCTCCTCTGCATGGCAAACACCCTCTGCGCCCCTGTTGCATGACCCCACACTAAAAGAGCATATCCCAGATGGGAATGCACAAGAGAGAAGTATGCCTGCTTCAGCACTTGGAGGGAGACACACATTGCCAAGTTTCGTAGTAGAAAAGTATTTTTGCTCATCTTGTTTGAGATCATTTCAGTGTGTGCATCCCACAGTAATTTCTGGTCCATAATTACCCCTAGAAATTTTGGATTGTCGATCACAGGTTCAACCTTTTTAAGTGAAAAGACTACATTTTGTGTTTTGAATTCATTGAGGTATAATTTATTTGATGCAAACCATTGGCCTGCTCTCGATTGTGCCTCGCCCGACGTTACTAGCGCTGTCTGTAAGTCTGTGTCTTGTACTTGGTCTGTCGTGTCATCTGCAAAATTTGTAAGAGTTTCATTTTCATTTTTGGCAATATTTGGAAGATCGTTTATGTATATCAAAAATAAAATTGGACCCAAAATCGACCCTTGCGGGACGCCTATAGTAAGTTCTTGTTTACTGGAAGATATATTATTATAATTAACAATTTGCTGACACTTAAAAAGGTAAGATTTAATAAGGTGAATGCTGTCTAGTGTAAAATTGTAAAATGGTAGTTTGTCCAGCAATATGTCGTACGAAACACAATCGAAAGCCTTGCTTAGGTCACAAAATGTAGTGACAGTATGCTCTGACTTTTCAAATCCTTCCATAATCTTTTCAACAACCCTTAAAATTGCCAAAGTAGTGTTCCTCCCTGCCCTAAAACCATACTGTCCAGTGCTAAGTATATCATTTTTTTCTAAGTAATTTGTAATTTGATTTGCTAGACATTTTTCAAAGATTTTTGATAAAACAGGCAATATTGATATTGGCCTATAGTTGCCTGGGTCATCAAGATTGCCTTTCTTATATATTGGGGTTACTTTTGCAATTTTCAGACAGTCAGGAAAAACACCATCTCTGATGCAATTATTTATCAATTTAGTTAGCGGTATCAACAACAGGTCCCTGACCCCTTTTATTATAGTTATGTTCAAATTATAGTAATCCCTGCTCACCTTATTTTTCATTTGATCAATTACATCCCGCACTTCATTGAAAGACAACTCTTTAAAGGAAAAGGATTGATTATTTAAACTGGTATTATTGTTCATGTATGTAATAGGGCTTTTATCTGTATTCTGAATTTGTGCCTGTGTGTCAACTGCAACATTTACGAAAAAATTATTAAACTCCTGTGCCGATATTGTAGAAAGTTCTGTTTTTTTACTTTTTATGTTTTTACGGTAATCATTTATGATCTCCCCATGCACTTTGTTGGATTTGTAGCATTTTTTATTTTTGTTTCATTGCAATTTATTTTTGATTGTTTTATTGCATTTTTATAGTTATTGCGAAATTGCTTAATATAGTCCTTTAGTTCTTGAGTTGGATGATGTCTATATACATCATTCATATATTGAAGATGCTCTCTCATGTTTCTTAGGTCATTATTGAACCAGTTTATTTCATTTGTGTGGTTTTCTTGTTTTTTATATTTTTTTTTAGGAAATGATTCATTTAGAGCTTGTTCAACAAAATGCATAAGGGTTTCAAATTTTTCCCCGGTCTGTAAGTCACTATCGATAAAACTATAATCTATTTTAGATATCTTTTCATAAAATATATTTTTACCAGCTTGTGTTATAGGCTGGCACAATCTTTCTATAAAATTGCAGTTTGTTTTCTGTTGTGGACATGTTACTGACAGTAATTGGCCATCATGATCTGACTTGCTAGGTTTGACAATGCTTGCAATAAACTCAGTCTCTGAAAAATTGATAAAAATATTGTCCAAACAATTTTCCCCCCGTGTAGGTTCAAAAACTGTCTGAACCAGACCATAAGTGCTTAAAAGGTCTACCAGATCTCCACAAGTTTTCTCATTTGAGCAGAATCTAACATTGAAGTCACCTGCAAGTAGTAGGTTGGTTTGTATGTTAATACTTCTGAGAATTTTATCTAAAATATCAAGAAAGGTGTCAAAACTTCCCGAAGGAGACCTATACACGCAAATTATTGTAATGTATACATTTCTCCACACTCATCTGCCTTATCTCAAATAATTCCTTAAAACTAGAGTTCTGTTCAATTAAAATTGCTGATCCACCTTTTATGTACTCATTTCGACAGAATGAAGCTGCCACCTCAAGATTTCCTATTTTTAAAAATTCAATTTCATCTTCCTTAAGAAAATGTTCTGTCACACATAGTATACTAATGTTCTTATCATAAATAAATGCATCCATTTCTTCTGTAATGTTTCTTATAGATTGTGTGTTGTAATGGAGCACTTTAAGGTTTGCTTTCTTTTCATTGGTTTGTTCCTTACTATCTATTGAGTTGGTGGCTGATTTACCCGTATTGTTGGGCTTCGTCTCGTGTGCATAAAATGGTCAACCACTACACCTTGCCCCCAAATCTCAGGGGTCATAATTTTCTTTGAATTATCTTCAGAAACTTCTATTTTAAAGGAGCTCTTGTACCTACTATTCTTAGTTTTCATCTTGTAGCATTTACACTCAGTTTCAGTACTATTTTTTATGTACATCTTTACATCTTCCTCGGTTACTGCAGGCGAGAGCCCCGAGAGAAAAATGTATTCTTTTCTGGGAGCAACTTGAAGGGAAAAATTGATACATCCTCCGTGAATAGGGTTGTTGTATCGGGTTATGTTTGGTTTTCTCCTATAGCTCACCGTTTCCCAATCCAATCCAAATTGTGTCTATACTACAGACAAAATGCCTCCTAACGACGATGTGTCCCCAGTAGGGTTGCCAACCTTGAATTTAGGTTTGTCAGGACATTTGTTTTAAATTATCAGGATATTTGATCCAAAATCAGGACAGCCACAAATTCTTATAAAAAACTAAAACAAAATTTTTTTTAATTATCAATTTTAAGACATTACATACCATAAAATGTGGTGAATAGGAACACTTTTTGAATTTTCAGAATGTGTACATTCACCTGCCATTGTGGTGAATACGAACAAGTACTGTTTTGTATGTTTGTTCGCTTTTAATTCAATTGTAGGTAAAAGGGAACAAAACTGGAGACAAAGTTAACAAGCCAGCAGTAATTTTTGTAAAAAAATTGGAATAAAACAAAAAACTCAAATTAAATTAGGTTTTATTTCTTAAAAAACTTTGATGTGAACACAAAAAAACTTAAATTTCTATTTTAATGAAAATTATATGCTAACTTTATATAAAGTTAGCACAACACCTATAGAAATAAAGGATTTATCTGAAAAATATTTTGTGCACAATTTGCTATTAATTATCAGTAAATTAGTTGTGAAAACAAAAAATTTCCATGCCCCTTTCTTAAAAAAAAAATGGTGTTTTGCTAACTTAATACGAGAAACTTTGATACATTTAGATATTTAGCGGGTACGATTAACTGGGAAACTATTGAAAGCTCAGCCAATTCTATACATTCAAAATCAAAATCAAATCAAAAATCAAAATCTTTATTAACGCATATAGCAGTTACAAATAAAAAACCTTTTTTTAACCTGTTGCAAAATACATTGTAACTACAATTAAAAAAGTCAATGTTATTATTTTCTTGCATTAGAAAATTTGCAGTTTTACACATTCGATTTATAGGAATATTAGTACCATAATTAGTTCTATGAAATGTTAGACTAAATAGATCTTTATTTCTGGAATTCCTAGGTGGAATGTGAAAGCTAACCTCTGAGAGAAGCTCTGGGGCATCAATCATACTGTTCAAAATTTTAAAGAGAGTGCAAGTATCAAAAAAAGTTCTTCGACTTTCTAATGAAGTAAGATTTAAAAGTTTCATTATTTCATTACAATTAACTTCTTCATAGGGAATACCCAGCCTAAGTCCCACTCTTCTTAAAAATTTTCTCTGCACTCTCTCTAAGCTCTCCTTATGAACTCCATAAAAAGGCTGCCAAACTGAACTGGCATATTCGAGCACTGAACGAACAAGTGCACAGTAAACATCTTTTAACACATATCTATATCTTTCAGAGTGCAAAAGAGAAACCCCAGTAATCTCATTGCTTTGTTGGTGGTTTTTTCAATATGTGTGCTAAATGATAGATCACTTTCTATCCACACTCCTAGATCTTTAACTAAGGTTTTTCTCTCTAACTCTTCAGAGTCAATAGAATAATTAAATAGAATAGGTTGTTTTATTTTATTAAAAGTAATGATATTGCATTTTTTAATATTTAAGGTAAGACTATTTTCTGTACACCAAGAAGAAAACAAATTCAATTGATCCTGCAAAGATTGACAGTCAGTAGGATTAACAATAATTTTTATAAATTTTAAAGTCATCTGCAAAAGCCTTAAACTGGCAGTCATAAAAAATATTTTTCACATCATTTACAAAGATGTTGAATAATAGAGTCGACAGATGTCCACCTTGAGGTACACCTGATGTTACAGTGATTTCTGAAGATATATAATTTTTTATTTTTACAGCTTGCTTGCGATTAATTAGGTTACTTTCAAATCAACTCAAGATAGAGCCATGAAGTCCCACTGCCTTTAATTTAGATAGTAAAATTTTCTGATCCACTCTGTCAAATGCCTTCGAGAAGTCTGTATAAATAGCATCAACCTGATACTTATTCTCGAAAGCACCCAACAGAGTTTGTTCATATGTTAAGTAAAATAAAATAAAAATAAAATAAATAAAAAGGCCTTTATTTTATCCTCGGCGAAGGGCAGCTTTAGCTGTTAACTTAACCGAGCACAAGTTCTCAATATGAATACAATATAGTGTTTACTTATAAATAATAAAAATAAAAAAATAATAAAACGATAACAAAATATATCTATAATTTTTTACCTATTTGCAATCGGCATGAAATTAAATATGTAAATTAAAATTTATCAATGAAAAGTAAATGATAGGTACCTATTTGTACATTGAACACAGAATATGAACATTTAAGAAAGATGACATCACAACAACAATATATAAAATAAGAAAAATATTGCACACATACATAACATTTTATTACTTATTGTTGGCTTTCGGTTAATTGTTTTTTCATATGTTTTTTGAAAGAAAAAAGAGACAGACTGGTAAGGTGATGAATTTTAAATTTATTTATTATTTTTGTAGCACAAAAAGTAAACGATCTTTGAAAAATCGCAGTGCGGTGCCGGGGTGTATCAAACATAGAGACGGTACGTGTTTGTCTAATATGCCTCGTAGTTCCTGATTTAAGTTTATTAAACAAATAAGAAGGACATTCGTCTCTCAAAAGTTTAAACAAGAAGCAGCTAAAATGTAGTTTTTCTCTGTTTTGAATACTGATCCATTTTAGGTCCCTTAAACTTTGAGTCACATGATCACGTCTTCTCAGGCCACAGATAAAGCGCACACAAGAATTTTGGATTTTTTGCAATTTATATTTGCTAGAAACATCGAGACACGGCCCATAGACAAAATTACAGTAGTTACAATGGGATAAAATAAGCGCTTCACACAGTTGTTTTTTTAATAATGGATTAAGTATATCCTTACTTTTATATAGATTTCTCAAAGACATGTATGCTCTCTGAACTACTCTGGATACCTGAGTCCTGAATCTCAAGTTGGTGTCAAAAACTATTCCCAAATTCTTGTACTCCATTACATCAGTGACCTTTACATTTTCAATCAAAATATCAACATTTTCACGAGACCAGGACGCCAGGGCTCCAAAATAGATGACAGCTGATTTCTTTGGATTGAGCTTTAAACCATTTTCCTTTGAATACTTATTTATCGCACTAAGACAGGAATTCAGTAATTCTATGGCCATGTCAACATTGTTTTTCGTGAAACTTGTGTAAAGTTGCGCATCATCGCAATACTGAGCTAGACTACATTCTTGAACAAATTCTTTGAGATCATTTATGTAGACAATAAAGAGTAAAGGACCCAAAATAGACCCTTGAGGAACACCTCTATTTAATTCTTCTAGTTCAGAATGCTTGCCATCCACTTTTGTTGTTTGAAACCTATCGGTAAGATAACTCTCACAAAACCTTAGCGATTTTGGCAAAAATCCATAATGAGACAACTTGGCAAGGAGTAGGTTATGGTCGAGTGTATCGAAAGCCTTGCTGTAGTCCAAAAGCACCAATGCAGTGGTCTCACCCCTATCGCAAGCAGTCAAAATATCATCCAAGACCCCAAGAAGTGCTGTAGCAGTGCTAAATCCACGACGAAACCCCGATTGTTTGTTGGAGATCAAGTTGTTTTTATTAAAATAATTAATCATTTGCTTATAAATAAGTTTCTCAAAAATCTTGGACAACACGGACAATAAACTTATAGGTCGTAAATCAGAAAGCTCACCCGGAGTGGATACCTTTGGTAGCGGCAAAACAACTGCTTTCTTCCATTGCGTAGGAAACTGACTCCTCTCAATACAAACATTAAAAATGTGAGTCAGAACGGGCACGACACCAGGACAGCACATTCTGACCATCTCCAAAGAAATATTGTCAATTCCACTAGAATTCGATTTAATTTGCGCAATAGCTTCGGACACGCCCCCAGTGTCGACCAACTCCAAATCAAATCTACTCTCAGTCGCTCTACCGCCCAGGTACCTGCGGATGGTTTCATCCGATACTGGTGTGGACACTTGACGTACGGAATCTACAAAAAACTGATTGATTGCCTCAGGATTTTTTAGACTATCGGGAAGGGGAGAAGCGCCCCTCGCCCTGCTGTAGATATTCAGATCAGCTAAGGTATCCCAAAGTTTTTTTTTGTTTTTATCTTTACTTACAACATTTAAATACCCTTTTTTTTCATTCCTTACAGCAGTTGTAAACATGTTTCTCATATTTTTATAAGCATTCCAGTCACCGATATCTTTTGTGCGCTTGAACTTTGTAAGTAAACTATTTCTATATATTTTCATTTCCCTTAGAGTATCGGTAAACCAGGGCGCCTTGGGTTTGGTCACTTTAACTGTTGTTAGAGGTGCATGTCTGTCAAACAACTGCGTAAGAATTTTAGTAAACCGCTGAACCTTGTCATCCACTTCTTCAAGACGAAAAACCTCTCCCCAATCCATGGTTTCAACATCTTGTACAAAAGCCGCCCTGTTTAAACTTTTGAAATTTCTAAAAGTAACTAACCTAGGGGGCATTTTTTTAACCATTATATTTAGAGTACAGTAAATAAGCTGATGGTCAGAGTGTTCATGCATATCGCGGTGTTCTACATTTCCAACTAATAGATTTTCATTTGACAAAATTATGACATCAATTAAGCTTGCTTTCTCCCTGGAAAATCTAGTTGGGTTGATAACTACTTGCCTGAAATTAAATGAATCTAATAGAAAGTTGAATTGTTCATTTATTGTTCTGTACTCCAAAAGAGGTTAGATATAGTGGATCTTCCTTTCATAAAGCCATGCTGTTCATTAATTATAATATTTTTAAAAAGAGGAGTCAATCTGTCAGCTACTAATGATTCAAAAATCTTTGCTATTAATGAAATTTTTCCATCCTTAAAAACAGGAGACACATAAGATCTTTTCCAAAGATCTGGAAAAACACCTGAACTTAAAGACAAGTTAAAAATTTTACATAAAATGTCAGATAAAACATACTTACAGTTTTGTAATAAAGACACAGGAATCCCATCAGGACCCATTCCTAAATTTTTCTTTAACATATCAATTTTATTAAAAACATCAAACATTGACAACTCTAAAAAACCTACATTAAGACATTTATCACAATAAAAAATTTTTTCTGACAATGGCTTATCAAAGTCAAAGTCAGAGTACACAGATGAAAAATGAGACTTAAACATTTCTGAAATTTCTTGCCCATTATCAGATTCACACTCATTAAAGAACATGCATTTTGGAAATTCTCCACAATCTTTCTTAGAATTGACAAAGTTCCAAAAGGAACATTTATCTTGTAGCTGGTTTTCTAAATCTTTAATAAAACTTTTATAAGACGACTGAGAGATGTTATAGCAG
The DNA here is from genome assembly GCA_963576565.1 of Aspidapion aeneum. Lineage (NCBI taxonomy): Eukaryota > Metazoa > Arthropoda > Insecta > Coleoptera > Brentidae > Aspidapion > Aspidapion aeneum. Next base: position 142,124,340 of record OY755038.1, read on the forward strand.
TCTGCTCTTAGAATAGCAAAATTATTATAGTCATCTTGAGATTGTGTAGATTTATATTTTTTGTGTGCAATCTTTTTTTCAACAATTAAATTTTTTAAGTTGTTTGGCATCCATTTTGGAAATTTTGAAGGTTTAAATCTTGATAAAGGGTTGAAAGCCTCAATAATACCATAAATGATATCATAAAATCTGGAAACTATGGTATTCACATCTGTGCACTCAAAAACTGAGTCCCAATTGACACAGGAAAGATAAAAATTTATTTCTTTAAAGTTAGCACACTTAAAGTTAAGATATAAATATTCACTAGAAAGATTTGACAGCTTTTCTGTCATGACAAATGAACATTCAAATGCAGGATGCGGAGCATCTAACTTTAACATAGGATTGTTACATATATTGACTTTTACATCACAGTTATCACAAAACATGAGATCAAGAAAATTTCCATATACATTAGGAATATCTATCATTTGGAATAAAGATAAATATGCTGCACAATCAGCCATACATGTCACTTCCTTGGAAAGTGAGCCTACAGGCACCGATCCTTCTAAAGTTTTCTCCCATTTTATATTCGGAAGATTAAAGTCACCCCAAATGAAAATGTTGGTAAAATTATGATTTTCTATTTGATGGATTAAAGAAAGACAGAAATTCTCATATATATCTAGAGGTGATGTTCCTGGTATGTAAGCATTACCAACCAAAATTTGTTGTGATTCAATGGTAATTGAAATAAAAAGATGTTCAACATTTTCAATTGGTGCCGTTAATATTCTAGATGAAAGACAACTCTTGACTGCTATCAGTACACCCCCCTGAGATTTACATGTACTAGTTTTTATTGACCTGTCACACCTGTAGACCTGATAGCCTTCTAAACCCAGCTCACTAGACAAAATGGAACAATCCAGAAAGGTTTCTGTCAGCAATATCACATCATAGTCTTCGACAAGTACATTGCACATAAGATTATTGATTTTAGTTCTTATTCCTCTAACATTTTGGTAATAAAATGTTAAAGCTCCCTTAGGTTTGTAGGAGGTTGAGACAACTGAAAATTTTGTTTTTGATGTTTTTTTCTGAATACATTGTTTTCAAGAAACCATTATGATTATATTTAACAATAGTTTCTCACTAAGAAAACTCAAAATTAAACCGACAAAACGGTGGATTACAAAAGGTATTAGAACTTTGGGTAAAAATCTTAGATCTCTACATACAATACGAAAGTTGGTGAACTCTGACTGGTTTCATAATTATTATAATACCTATGTATCGAAAAATTTATAAAAAAGTAATATGTACAGCGAAAAAAAATTACTATCATGCAAGGATCAACAAGGCAGCCAACTCTCAGAGAATACTGGAAAATTATCAATGAATTGAGAGGAAAACCAGATAAGACAACAAATAAACTAAATATTACATCCTCAGAATTAAATCACTTATACTGTACAGTCGCCGGTAAATTAAGACCCTTTAAGCTTTCCACCACCTTTGACACCTACAAATAATTTTGAAATTTCTCCTACAAATATATCAGAACTAAAAAAAATCTTCAGTTCTATAAAGAAACAAAATTCCTCAGGTGTTGACAACCTGTCACTGAAGATATTCAAAAATTTGCCAGAAGATGCTCTAATGACAGTTGTTAATTGTATCAACGATTCTTTTATGGCAGGTAAATTTCTGGACTGTTTAAAGTTGGCTGTCGTTGACCCAATATTTAAAAGTGGCGATGATCAGGATCCGTCAAACTACCGTCCAATTTCGTTGCCAATAACACTTTCGAAAATCATAGAGAAAATAGTAAAAATCAGATTGGTTGAATATCTTTGCAGCAGAGATATTATAACCTTGGAACAATTTGGTTTTCAGGAAAAAAAGGGAACACAGGACGCCATTTTCTCCTTTTTAGAAAAACTTTTCTTCAGTCTTAATGATGGCGAAAAAGCGGCAGCAGTGTTTTGTGATTTTTCCAAAGCATTTGATTGCGTTAATCACGGAATACTGCTTCGCAAAATGAGACATTATGGTATTAGAGGGGAACAGAGCTCAAATGGTTTGAGTCATATCTGACGGAAAGAATTGAGTTTACAAGAATAGCATATGTTGAGGACTCTAAAACCTTGAGGCTTGAACAAGGCGTCCCCCAAGGGTCAGGGACCCAATTCTTGAATTAAATCCGTATACGGATTCGGCAAAACGTATACGGATTTTCAACATTCGAATTCTTGAAAGCTCGTATACGAGTTTCTCGTTCGAAATTAGAGTCGAGTGGTCAAGCCCACTCGAATCTCAATTTCCGCATACGAATCTCAGTGATCTAACCTAACATTTTTGTTTGTTTTTTATTTTTATTTTTTGAAGTTTTGTGATTTGTAAAGTATTGTGAATAGGTACTCGTCGTAGTCGTAGTTTTTAGTTTTAAGGCATGTGTCTGTGACTTTATCTCTTTGTAAGAGTAATAGGTATATTTTTTATTTTTCTTTTTTGAAGTTTTGTGATTTGTTAAGTATTGTTAATAGGTACTCGTCGTAGTCGTAGTTTTTAGTTTTAAGGCATGTGTCTGTGACTTTATCTCTTTGTAAGAGTAATAGGTATATAAGTTAAGGTTAAAACTGTTGCTAAAACTATTTATGGTACTACGACGAGTAAGCAAGGTTAACACTTTTAGATGGCGAACATGGATGATTTGGGACGCCTCATGGCTATAAGAGGACTAGAGGACGCAGAAGGAGACCACTGGCCGCAAAGTAGAGCGCCTTATGGTGACGCTTTTGCTTTGTTAAGTGAAAAAATTTTTATCAAAATATATAGGCTACCAAAGCAAACTGCAAGAGATCTTTTCGAGACCTTGCAGCCTGAACTAATGGTACCTTCACGAACCTCAGCTCTTATTGTTGAATCAAAGGTAGGTCTGATACCTTTATTTATTGCTCTTGCATGGGATATTAATTTAAATTTTGAGTAGGAAGACTTGAAATTCTCATGCACTTTATGTGTTCTTGTTCTTTAGGTGTTGTGTGCCCTAAAATTTTTTGGTGGAGGTTCTTACCAAACAGATGTAGGCCTAAACTTTTATAATGGAATGACACAGGCTTCTGTAAGTCGTTCAATTTCACAAGTAACATCAGCAATAAATCAAACATTGTTTGATACAATCAAGCTTCCTCAGACTCCTGAGGAACTACGACAAGTCAGGCAGGGGTAAGTTTCAATTGAAGAAAGTAGAAACCAATTTTATAGGTAGGCATTAATTTGTTTTTGTATTTATCACAATAAATCTGTTATACAATGTTTTCTTTAAAAAAAATTATTTCATAAGTCTATTTTGTAAGTTAGGCTTTATGACAAACTTTTATTAATTTGTTTTTAATCAAAAACCAAAAACTTATGATTTTCAAGTATTTAAATAAAAAAATCAAATTTTTTAAATTAATCAATTACAAAGCTGAGGCTGAGTATAATAAAAATTCTCTGGCACAAACAGATATACTTTGGGGAGTGTTCTTAAATTATGTAACACACAAGAGGGGGAGGGGGGGTTTACCCTTGTGTTACACAAAGTGTTATTTTAATGTGTTTTTTCTTAAAAATGTGTTACAAAGGGGTGAGGGAGAGAGGGTCAAAAATCCTGAATTTTTGTGTTACATGATTTAAGAATGTTCCTTTATTAGGGAACATTGTTAAATTATGTAACACAAAAATTCAGGCTTTTTGACCCCCTCCCCCCTCCGTAACGAATTTTCAAGGAAAAACACACTAAAAAACCATTGAGTGAAACATGAGGCCATACCCCCCCCCCCCCCTTGAGTGTTACATAATTTAAGGATATGCCCTTATTTATATAAAATTTATTACAAAGAATTATTCTAATCAATGGACAAAATGCTTTTTACATGACTGTCTTCCGAAATAAATTAATTGAAAATAAAAAAAATGTTTTTCAATTATATTTTTTTTTTTATGAAACTTTGATTTTTTTTCTTACAATAATTGTTTTATGATGGTACATATTTTTGTAATCAGAAAGAATATTGCTGTTTAAAAAATGGTTATATATGCTCCAAGATAAACAAGTTATTTTCTTTACAAAAATTGGTACATACACCTACTTGTTTTTCTGTCTGTAACGATTTCAATGAAATTAGGTACCTAGGCTGGGTCTTGGGTCGAGATGGTCCCATTTAAAAATGAACAAAATCCACCGAGCACAGGCCAAATAAAAGGGTGGGGGTAGATTTAAAAAATTAGAATTTATGTGAAAATATGGCGTGTGTGATATCAAACGAAAGGTAATTGAGTCTGGATTAAACAAAATAAATTTTAGTAAAAAAAAAGGGTGGGGTTAGATTTCAAAAATTAGAGTTTACGTGAAAATATGGCGTGTGTTCATTTTAGTTTTTGTTTTTTTTAAGGGTGGGAGTAAATTTCAAAAATTTTAGTTTATGTCAAAACATGGGTTGTGTGGTATCAAACGAAAGGTAATTTAGTCTGGAGTTGAATAAAATATATTTCAGTTTTTAGTTATATTAGCTCACACATACACTATAACTATAGTACGTAGTGTGAGCTTAGGGGCCCATATATTGGCAGAGTATTTTTTAATTGGGTTGTATTAACTTTAGATTTTATGAACAATTTCAATTTCCTGGTGTTATGGGACTAATCGACTGTACACATGTTTCCATTGTTCCTCCAGAGAGAGAGGTGGAACACATGTATGTTAACCGTAAATTATACCACTCAATTAACACTCAGCTGGTAAATATAATCAGTCTTATTACTTGTATATTCTTTTATTAAAGTATTGACTTGGCAATAGTTGGGTATATAGTTTAAATGATGCACTAAACTCTAAGGCACAGTCTATGTCAATTTTTTTTTGTATATTTAAATGGTTATAAATTGTTTTTTTTATAAATTAACAAATTTATACCTATTGCAGAGGTTATCTGACCATGCTGTGTCTCCTTAGCCTGTAATTTTTTGAAAATAAACTATATAAGGTTTCAAATAAAAAAAAATTTCAAATTAATAATCAGTTTTCCCCCACATCACAAATGGTAAAACAAAAAACTTTTGCCCAAAAGTTATTTTAACTTTCTGTATTTTCTCCTTCCCTCTCCACCAACCCTTAAAGTTGGGTGTATTAATTAAGTAACATACAGTGTGTCCCCAGATGGAGTTGACAAGAAGAAAAAATTCTTTTTTTTTATTTTACAAAAAAAACCTCTCTTTATAAAAAATTGTGCTTATTGAAATTGAATTGAAAAATTAAAACCTTTGATTAGATGTACAGGGTATTATATTAAGAAACATATAATTAATAAGAAGATAAAAATCTTCATTTTTAATTTCACGAAAAACATCACTCTTTATAGTGTGACATTGATAGATTTATTTTGTTGATTGTCATCTTAATTTTCAAGTAATAGGTTTTACATTCACACATTAATATCCTCTTGGATTATTTTATGTTTCTTAATTCGATAACACCCTGTGCTTCTAATCAAATATATTAATATTGTTACCTCAGTTTTTTGAAAAGCAGAATTTTGTATAAACAGTAATTTTTTTCATAAAATTAAAAATAAAGATTTTTTTCCTCTTATTAATAACATGTTTCTTAATTTGATAACCACCCTGCACATCTAATTAAAGATTTTATTATAGTAATCTTAATTTTTCAACAAGCAGAATTTTTTATAAAAAAAGGGAGTTTTTTCGTAAAATCAAAAAATAAAGGATTTTTTCTTCTTGTTAACTCCATCCGGGGACACATTGTATACAATAAAAAATGTTTTCTACAGATCTTTAACTAAAACTTGTTTTTTTTTGTAGATCTGTGATTCAAATCTAAAATTATGCATGTTGGTGCTAGATTCCCAGGGTCCAGCCATGATTCTTTTATTTGGCAAAACAGTTCGGCATACAGTTACATGACTCAACTACACATAAGAGGGCTAACTGATTATTTCCTTCTTGGTAAGTCTATTTGTCGATTAAAGATGTAAAATTAAAGGATTATTTTTCCTTACTGATTTTATTTCTAAAATCAAACAACTTCCCAATTATATTTTAACAATAACTTAATTTGTTTTAAAGTAAATTTTAATTCAAACATGTTTGTTTAAAAATATTTTTGAAATGTAGGAATAAAACTCTCTGTTATTACTTGTAATGTTTTTAATTGCAGGTGATTCTGGCTATCCTCTAAGAACATGGATAATGACTCCTGTCGAGAACGTCCAGCCTGGAACAGGCAGAAGAACGATACAACATAGCACATAAAAGGTGCAGATGCAGTATTGAGAGGTGTAATGGAGTCCTAAAAAATGAGGTGGCGCTGCCTCTTAAAAGACAGGACACTCCATTACACCCCTGCGAAGAGTTGCGAGATTATTAAAGCTTGTTGCGTTTTGCATAATATATGCAAAACGGGATCGTCTCCGGTAGAGGTATATTGTTGGCTATATACCTCTACCGGAAGACGATCCCGAAGTGGATGAAGATCAGCTGGGTCTGTTTAACAATGGTGGGGATATAGTTGGCGGCCCACGAAACAACCACGCTCTTCAAGCTGGAGGCAGTTTCGTCTAAGAATTATTAGAAATAGATTTAATGTTTAAATTTTTTATTTATTACTTTGAATAAAAACAAGCCAAACTTTAAAGTCGTAGCTAACTCTAACAAACATGAACTTTAAATAAATAAAACGTAAATTTTTAACTAAAAAACACTTATTTAAATTAGGTACACATCAAGGTACAACATTTTTTGCAAACAGCATAGTTTTTTTTTCTTTAAATTGCCACAATTTGGCATTTTCAAATAAAAACTAACTAGGTCAAATAACATTTCTAATACAATAATATATTATTTAAATATTAAAAAAGAAACTTATATGTAATATAAAATATCAAACTTTGAACTAACAAGAGATCATGAGATCATAGTGCGCTAATAGTTAGTGCGGATCACCCCCTCCCCCTCCCAAACATAAAACATATTTTTTAGTCTGCAGCGTCACTTATTTAATTTTTTAACAAAATCTAATTCATTTTTAAAAATTTACCTGCCAACCTTCTTTGGTGCTAAATTTTATACGTGTTAAAAAACCGCAAAAAATAAATATTTTAGTTTTATGCCACTTCTGACCCTCCCCCATTCGCCTAATAATGGTCAAGGCAAGATTTCCGAAAATCAACATTCTAGAAGCATTTTTGATTACTTTTGGGCAAATGGTCGATTCATCCTCTTTTGACTGCGCTGAATCCGAATAACCCGGTTGCCCCCCTTGGAAATGTGGACAGGGGCTGAGATATTTAAGATGGCGGCCAACATGGCACTGAAATTTTAAATTGACGCTGTAAAGCTCCTTTGACACAAGTATGCATTTAAATTGTTTAGTTGCATAGGCGAATCCTCGAGGAACACAAAATGTGTTATATGTTATGGGTAACACTCCAGGGACGTCCGTACTTTTAGAAATGACCGAGAAATAAGCTTTTAAATACTTACTTAAAACTAAGGTCATTTGACAAATTTTTTACTAAGAACTTCGGCACTTTATAATACAGCGTTAAAAGAAAACCCTTATTTTCTATATTAAAAACAACACATTTTCCCAAGAAGCATAGTTTTTAAAGATTTTATAAAAACTCAACAAACATGTTTGTCTAATAAAAAAGCTATACCTAGGAATTCTCATAATAAGGATTATAGTAAAAGTAAATAAATAATAATCCAAATTTACGGACGACACTGAACTTGCTTCTCCTAACGTTCTTGACTTATACATCCTTGAATTGAGTTGTTTTCCACAAAAAATAATTTCCCGTAATTTTTAATAAAAAAAAATGGTTCCGAGAAATTCAATAAAACCTAAAAAATCCATGTTGCGGTTTGTTTTTGCAGTTCGTTTCAAAATATAGGGGGGGAGGGGCAACTGAGATATTCGGATTCAGCGGGGTCAAAATACTAATAAAATAAATAATAATAGTAATAAAATAATAACATGAAATTCTTCTAGACCAAACCCGAAGAGCCTTTATAGTTTTGTTGGCTCGACTATAACTCTAAATAAACATTAACTATAAGTAATAAAAAGATCAATTTTTACTTAAAAATACCTATTTCAATTTGGTGCATATCAAGGTACATTTTTAGCAAATTTTTTTTTGCAAACAGTATAGATTTTAATACATTGCCACAATTTTACATGTTTGAAGCTAAACTAACTGTAGGTCAAATCACATTTCGAATACGCTAATACAGGGTGACCGAGAAAAAACATACCAGAGGCCATTTCGAGTATTTAAAGTAACTTTAAAAAAAATTCTTGGACATAAATTTTCTTTCCAAGGGGGCACTTTAATTTTAGAAAATATTAGTTGATATTATTTCAAAAAATGTATAAATTATTTTTCGGTATATTCACATTTAAAATACTCTGCCAATTTATGGCACCGAAGATTTTTAAATTTTTTAATGGGACCATCTAAAACCAAAACCCACCTAGATGCATTAAAATAGGGCAAGTATTTTTTCAGTAATTTTAATTGCAAATATTTTAAAAACGATCGGTAAAAATTAAAAGAAGTAGATAAATTGTAAAGTCCAATAAAAGCTATATATTTGTAAAAATTTGTCTCTCATCTTCGTTCCCCATTTTAATGACCTGTTATCAAGTAATTGGCATTTAAAAAAATTTTTATGGAAATATTTTAGGAACTATTAAACATAATTGAAATAATATCAACCATTGCAAAGGCATTTAAAAATATTTTAAACAAGGTATCACTTAAGTCTTCTTCCCGCTCAGAGTGTTGAAAAAATTACAATGATATTTGGGTTAAATATTATTCCCGTAACCAACAAAGTGTTTTTGAATTTTTTCGCAAAAATCGTTCTCTGACAGTTATAGCTTGTTTTCGGTGGCCCACCCTGTATACTATTTAAATATCAAACAAAATAAACTAGAAAAGAAGTAGATAATTGTAAAGTCCAATAAAAGCTATATATTTGTAAAAATTTGTCTCTCATCTTCGTTCCCCATTTTAATGACCTGTTATCAAGTAATTGGCATTTAAAAAATTTTTTATGGAAATATTTTAGGAACTATTAAACAGATAATTGAAATAATATCAACCATTGCAAAGGCATTTAAAAATATTTTAAACAAGGTATCACTTAAGTCTTCCCGCTCAGAGTGTTGAAAAAATTACAATGATATTTGGGTTAAATATTATTCCCGTAACCAACAAAGTGTTTTTGAATTTTTTCGCAAAAATCGTTCTCTGACAGTTATAGCTTGTTTTCGGTGGCCCACCCTGTATACTATTTAAATATCAAACAAAATAAACTTATACATTTAAATTTGAACATCATTATTTAACAGATCATGAGATCATAATGCAAAGCTTTATTGCACATTATACCTACACCGTTCTAAATTATGATTCATTGAAGCACCGGAAAAACTACAGGGGATTTCTAAAAGCATTTTGAGAAGAATTTTATATATAAAAAATTATTTTTAAGTGTATGATGCTGTGAATATAACTGTCAATTCGAATTTAATTTGTTGAAAATTTAATATTTCAATTTTCTTTTAAAAATACAAATATATTACAAATAAAAAAGAGATTGTTACAAATAATTGAAGAGTGGAAGTAACAAAGGTGATAAGTGCCAAAAAAAAGTTTCGAGATAATCAATTAATAATTCTTAAGGATAAGCTTGGCGCTTACTGGTAGCCCCATCTAGCCTTGCTTGCATAAAGCTTAATTTAAATCTCATCACTCACCACCTTTTTTAGGGTATAAAGCATGTCGTTTGACACCTTATCTGTTATTTCCACTCATCAATTATGTAAAAACAATTTAAAATATTAAGTGCGATATGTCATTTAAACGGAAATTTCGAGCTCATTTTAAATATCAAATAAGCCATTCCCTAAGAAGAAAACGACTTTATGTAATATCTTGCAACATAAACGTGAGAAAATTAGTTTGGCAGTTAGGCCAGTCAAGCAAAAGAAAAGACCTCCAGCTTGCAAAAGATGGTGTAGTCGCGATTTTGACATATATTGTTCACATTGGGGTCCTAAAAAAAATTTGAGCTTTCGACCTTGGGGGGGAACTCTTCCCCCCATCTTGGATTTAGTTTGCACAAAAAGTTTTTTTTTGAATAACTTAGTCCCTGTACATTTTATGGATGCCAATTAAGTGCTAACTGTGGATTTGGTCCACTTAGGTTAAACATCGTTTAAAAGATAATTTAATTCTTCACAATAAAGTTAATTTTTGACTAATTACGCACTTTCAGTAAAATTCCTACCTTTTGAGAAAATGACATAAAACTGCACATTGCTATGTAAATACATAGGAAATGGGTGTACTGCTTCAGGGTTCGGATTTTAGCAAACGTACTACTCAGAGAACTTAATGATGTCTCATTTTCTCAGTTTTGAAGTTAAAGGCCACTACATAAAAAATTCTGAAAATCCAAAATGGTATTGGTTGTAGGAGAAATTGATGCGATGCTCCGTTAAAAAGTTAGCATTTTTTAAATTATTTTATTGTCAAAAAACTCATTAGCATTAATGAATTTTGATCAAAATCTAATAAGCTCGTTGTCGCGGGGAACACTATTTTACCTGAAAATATGAAAATCGGTTCAGTGGTTTAGGAGCTATCGTGTTACAGCCACACACACACACAGACAGACATCACCACAATATTGCTAAGATAGGTCAAAATACACCTAAATAACACATTTATATATACTATATATAATACTTTCTCTACCATTGCTGCGCGGGCTAGGAAGGTAAAAAAATGTATTATTTAATTATATAAAAAACTAAATTCGAAGTTAAATAAAAAAGTTTTGTTCGATTTTCTAAAATGCACATTTTGAAAAAAAAATTAAATTTTGTGCTTGACTTAAAATTATAAAATAATGATGTAACGTTTTTAAATAAATTCTCTTAAGATCTCTACCAGGTTTTCTAACTGGTTGGCGATACGAGTTTTCGCAGCCACATCTTCTTTCATGCAACGTAGTTTACGTTTTGCATATTACTTTTTCCACTTTAGTTTCTCCTCCATTTGTGCTGCCATGCAATCATTGGCTTCTAGGGATTTTGTTACCCTATTTTCTTTTTTTTGTTTAACAGTGAATTTTTTTCCACTTTTTTTGGATGTTTCTGCTATTGGTTTTTCGGTTTCAGCAAAATTATGTATCATTTTATTTGTTTTAATGGTACTTAATTCATTATCGTCAATATTCTGTAAAAAACATAAATTAGATTTGCTTAGCTTAAAAAATTTTCCACAGAAGCTGCTAATTCAGGTATTTTTTATATTTTCTTTGCAATATCTCCAAAATAAAGCACAAAACAAAATAAGACTAATAAATTATAGAAGATAAAATATGGAATTATTATTTTTGTTACTTAAACAGATTTTTTAGAAAATAACATATTTCAGAATTTTCCCTAATATATTTTTAATAACAACTTCTTGTGTGACCACTGTGTATTATTTAATTTATAAAATCGGTAATAGTCTAGAAATTTTCTTTAAGAAAGTGAAAACGCTGTGGAAAAGTGTGTAAATCATAACAAAATCATTTCATGTAAAAAAAGCCAAGTACACAAAAGTCGTATTCCATAAAAAGAATTGAGATAAAAGTAAAGCCAAGTTCTCCAATCCAAATTTCAAAATTAATGGTTCTTACTAGTTTGGAAGTGTTTTTTTAAAAGTTTTTTAGAAAAAAGCTCGGACACGTCGATTTTTATTTAAAAAGGGAATTCAGAAAAAATTGCGTTATTATACAGGGTGTCTCAAAAAAAAAGATATGACATAAACTTTTATTTTTCAAATGGAACACCCTGTATATTGCTTGACAAAAAATACTTCAAATGACTTGGGGTATCCAAATATGTAATAATATACAGGGTGTTTGAAAAAAAAATAAGTTTGTTTTTTTTTGAGACACCCTGTATAATAACGCATGTTTTTTCTGAATCCCCTTTTTAAATAAAAATTGACGTGTCCGAGCTTTTTTCTAAAAAAGTTACGATTTTCTCAGAAATTCGATGTTTCCAGACTTTACGAACACACTCTATAAACATATATACATTTTAACATACCTCTTTCTCTTCATCTTCGAAAAAAAAATTCCTGGGGTTTCACTCACAGGCAACCCTTTAACCAAATCTGGTGTCAAAATTTCTACAATTTTAATCTCATCATCTTCCAAATCTTTGTTTGGAGAGACACCGCCACCTGTTTTATGTCTGCTCTTGTTAAGAGCTGCTGCCTTAGATTTTGTGGTACTTTTTATGTCTTGCCATGTCTAAAAAAACATATCAAATCAATCATATAAATGAACCCCAAAGTATATACCTATTACTTTGAGAAATGAACCAAACCCAACTTTTACATTTCCATAAGGGAGAATATTTCATAACTGTACAAACAATCACCTTTTCTCAAAATCAAAACTCTGAAGAAATTGAAAAAAATATGTAGGAGGCAATTACAGCCATGTGTACACTAATGAAATATTTATCCACAAACTCCACAGTTCTGACACTATGTTTAGCCATTGTAATGTTAGGGCTTATCGATAGGCAACCACTTATACATACCCATGCTTGGGTATTTGACATATGGACAGCTGTAGTTAGTTACCGTCTAGCATTCTAGGGGACTCATGTAGCTCATGTTTGAGTACAAATAAAAATACACTAAAACATTCTTGGTTACTCATTTCAACCCACGGATGTTACAGCCATCCATACTAAATTTTTTTAATTTTTACCCTATACTTCTATGTTTGTATGACATGTTATTTATTAATTTGGTAATTTTGTGCATTACATGTGCATGCAAATATTTTTAAGAAGTGATAAGTTAGCTCTTTTCTTAAATATTAATTCAAGTACCTAAACTGTAATGTAATATTGTACCTTATATTTTAGTTTTTTACCCTATATGGAAATAATTTTTCCTTTTTGGGTTTTTCTTTAATAAATAAATAAAAATAAATCAATAAAGGAACTTGAACTAAAACAATTAATTAACCTTTCTCCACTTATCCCACGATTTTTCACACCCTGGCATGGCATTTAGTTCATTGGAAATCCCCTGCCACAACTGTCTCGCCTTAATGGCTGTGAATGACCCTGTAAACTTGCCACTCTGTAAATTGGGATTATCTTCCCTTAAATTGGACTAAAATATGACGTTGCTCCTTCGTCATGGTCTTTTTTTCCATGTTGGCCTCTGCAATAAAACATTTTTACATATTTTTCAAATAGAGAATTCACCTCCAAAAACCTTTAATTGTATTGCATTTTTAAAAATTGTTCAAAATGACTGGAGGATGAGAGGTGATTAGCTCCCCATAGTAGGTGTACAAAATTTACCTACTCCCCACAATCCTACAGACCCAAAATTTATTTGGTATACCATTTATTTTTAAGTTCAAGTAAGGTGTACAAATTTAGGTCAGCACATTAACTTTTGCAGGAGGACCTAGTGTTTTTTGGTAATAAATTTTTTTTTATGAAGTTAGATGGTTGTTTTGAGCAGTGCCAGCAGGGTTGCAATGCCCTTTGGCAAACAAAAATTGACGCCAATCCACCTCTCATATAAAATTAATTAATTTCTTTACCGACATTGAATTAATAAATGCACTTCGCGTCGGCATTTCGCAGTTAACCAAATTTTATGTTGGGACTTTGTAGTTTGCATCAACATTAAAATAGGAAATATATTATTCGGTTATCTACCTTTTAATTGTCTTGAATACACTAAAAAAGTTTTTCTAACAATCGCGAAGTCCAAACTGCCGACGCGAACTGCGTTTATAAATCAAGGCTTTAGTGGGCTAAAAATTTAGTGTGAATTTTACTTCCAAATTTAAAAGGAGTGAGAATCCCTTTAGTCCCAAATTCCTTTTGATATAGTTTGATAGTTACACACAGATGACCGACATAGTTTGTACTGTGTACTTACCGTTGACAAAACAAAATGATCCACAAAAAAATTATTTAAAATAAAAACAACTTTTGCAAAAACTCCACCAAAATTCTTGGCCGTAATGTGTCAATAATGTCAACCGGCACTTCATCGCGGCAATTTTATGTGGACATACCGGCCAAAATTAGACGAAAACAGCGTTGCCAAGTAGTGTAGTCGAAAAAAAAAGTCGTATACGGAATTGGCGTTCGAGTGGCATTCAAGAATAGCAATTTTTTCGAGCACTCGAAACCACCATTCGAATTTTACTCGTATACGACAAAAAATCCGAGTGGTTCAAGAATTGGGTCCCAGTTCTTGGACCTGTTCTCTTTTTGCTTTATGTAAACGACTTGGCCAAATTGTCAACATTGGGAATATTTGTAATCTTTGCAGATGATACCACCATACTTTGGAAACACAAGAATCAAGATACATTAGCAAATATAATAGAGCAGGATTTGGTAAAGGTTAAAGAATGGTGTGATGCAAACTATCTTGTATTTAACATCAAAAAGACAAATATTCTTTCATTTAAATGCTGCCTTGATGGAATTAAACTCAACAATAATGTCCTACAAGAGAAAGATGTATGTAAAATTTCTCGGAATCCATATAGATGCAAAACTTAAATTTGACAGTCACATTGACATACTAAATAGAAAACTTGCAAGGGGCTGTCACGTGGTAAAAGCGGTTGCACAGGAGTTGGGAATGGTTTCGGCAAAAACTGCTTACCATGCTCTTGTGGAATCCCACATCCGCTATGGCATCTCTTTCTGGGGTTATTCAATGCAGAGATCAATCCAGTCTGTTTTTATCTTACAAAAAAGAGCAGGTGAAATGCAGGGATAGTTGCAAACCACTCTTCATTAAGCTGGAACTTTTAACAGTCCCATGCATTTTCATACTGGAAGCGTCCTGTTTAATATTCAAAAAATTCCAAATCTTTGAAAGAGAATTGAAATATAATTTAAGACAAAACAACCTGCCTTTACCTATACCCAAACTTGTTCTCACAAAAAACTCTGTGATTTACGAGAGTGTCAAAATCTTTAATAAACTACCTTCAGAAATAAAAAATACAAATGACTATTCGGCTTTCCGTACTAACCTAAAAAAGTTCCTCTTAGTCAAGGCATACTACAGCCTCCAAGAATTTTATTCGTAGCTAGTTTACTTTATTTTTATTTTTATTACACACTTTTATAAAAATATACACAATTTTTTTTTTCTTTGGCTGTTTCTAACTATTAATATTTATATATTATTACTATTGTTATTTTTATTTACATATTTTTTTTTTGATTTTTGTTTTTTTGTGTTTTTATTTTATTTTGTTTTAATTTGTTGACTTAAATTTTCTTTGTTGTTTAATTTTGTCTCAATTTATAACATTTTTGTACTAATTTTATTGAGTTTAATTTTTGTAGTGTTTTACATATTTTGCTGTGTTCATGTTTCTAGTTTATTTTATATTTAGATAATGATCCTCTTTTTTTTATTATTTTTTTTTAATTTGTGACAGCATTGCATTGCATTAGGAATTAGTTTTAAGTGAATTAAAGAAAAATTTTGCTTTGTCAATGATTTTTGTTAAATTTTGGACAATAAAGCTTATTTTGAATTGAATTGAATTGAAACTTTATATAAAGTTAGCAGAACACCTATAGAAATAGTGGATTTATCTAAAAAAAATTTAGTGAGCAATTTGCCGTTAATTATCCGTAAATTAGTTGTGTAAATAAAAACTTTGCCGTGGCCTTTTTTTTTTTAAATTGGTGTTTTGCTAACTTTATATAAAGTTCGCAGAACACATATAGAATTAATGGATTTATTTAAACAAAAATTTGTGCAGTTTGCCGTTAATTATCCGTAATTTAGTTGTAAAAACAAAAAAATTCTGTGTGTTAAAAAATAAATTTGTTTTGCTAACTTTATTTTTAAGTTAGCAGAACACCTAACGAACACCACGAAATATTTTTTAGATAAATCCATTCTTTCTATATGTGTCCTGTTGACTTTATACAGGGTGTCCCAGACCACCCGTCCAGCCCTTTTAAAACCTAAGGGAAAAGTTTTTTAATGATCCAAAAAATTACTCCAGTACGTTCTTTCGATTGATGGTATGTAGTTTTAACTTTCGGAGTCGACCGGAAGTGGCCTATTTAGGCCTGTAGTGCCTTTTTTAAATAGGGATGGGCATATATAAAAAAACTAATGACGTTTAAAAAAAAATGTTTCAAATAAAAGGTGCGTATTTTGTTGGGTAGAACCCGAATCCGTTGCAAAATTAAGCCCATCCCTATTCAAAAAACGGACTTTAGGCCTGAAAAGGTCACTTCCGGTCGGCGCTGGAATTTGAAAATACCACCAGTTGAAAGAGCGTCCTCGATATGGCTACAATCATTTTTTAGATCATTGAAAAAATCCATCCCCTAGGTTTTAAAAGGGGTGGACGGGTGGTCTGGGACACCCGGTATAACACCATTTTTAAAAAAAAAAACGGACACGGCAACTTTTTTATTTAGATTAACTAATTTACGGAAAAATAACGGCAAATTGGGCACTAATTTTTTTTTAGATAAATTCTATTGTTACGGGTTCTCCACAACAATTAAAACTCGCAAATGTCAAAAACGATATGTCAATTTATTTCGACAAATTATGTACAAAAACACTCACTTAAACTTACTAATAACTCGCTAATAATTCACTAATTTAATCAACCTATTAACTTCGCGTTAAGATCTAGCGATCACTACTGTTGGTTATCTTTTACTGCCCGATGCACGACGTCAGGCCCTATATATAGGGTCTGCCTACTTATCGAGAATTTTCCATCCTTGTTCGATTCAGGATTATACCACCATTTTCTAGAACGCCGACCGTTCGCGCACCAGTTTGTCACAGATAACGCAACTAAAACCTAGACTAAGAATACAACCTTAAAATAAGTCAACCTAATACTACACTAAACCTAAATAAATTCTAACTATAAAATTTAAATAACTTAAATTTGTAACACTATCCTCCTCTTCAGGTTTGATCGTCTCGATCAACATTTCCCAGGTAAGGTTTTAGTCTGTCTAGATGAACAACTTTCATCTTGGACTTCGGGCTTCTCTGGATTCGGTAGACTACATCATTAATTCTCTTAACAACTTTATAAGGCCCTTCCCATGGTGGTGTCAACTTAGGTGATCTTCCTTTCTTGCGTTGAGGATTGTATAGCCAGACTTGATCATTCTCTTTGAACCCAGAAGAGTTTGCTTTCAGGTCATATCTCGCTTTCATGCGATCACTGGCTATTTCTATTCGCTCTCTAACCACCTCATGGATATCGTGCAGCTTTTGTCTTAAATGTTCGACATAATCATTAACCTCTAAGCGTTCTTCTTCAGGTGAACCAAACATGATATCACATGGTAAACGCAGTTCTCTACTAAACAGCATACTAGATGGAGTAGCTCCTGTCGTATTGTGTATGGCGGTTCTATAGGCCATCAAAAACAATGGAATATGTTGGTCCCAATCTGTTTGGTGCTCATCAACAACTTTGCAAAGATGTTCTTCTATTGTTTTATTAAATCTTTCAACCATACCATCTGACTACGGATGTAAAGCAGTAGTTCATGTTTTGTGTATTCCTAAAAGGTCACAGAGATTCTGGAAAAGCTTTGATTCAAAGTTCCTCCCTTGATCTGAATGTAGTTCCAAAGGAATGCCAAATCTGCTGAAAACATCATTTACCCGAATTTCTGCAACTGTAGCGGCCTCTTGATTAGGCAAAGCAAAAACTTCTGGCCATTTGCTAAAGTAATCCATAACAACAAGGATGTATTTATTGCCCTTTTTAGTTTCTGGAAATGGTCCGGCCACATCAATAGCAATGCGTTCAAATGGCAGACCTACGTTATATTGTTTCATTTGACCTCTGGACCTTGTTTTGGGACCTTGGCTGGCTGCACAAGTCGAACATCGGCGGCAACAGTTTTTCACATCTTGAAAGTAATTGACCCAATAAAATCGGTTTTGAATTTTGTCCATGGTTTTATTTATGCCTAGGTGCGCGCCTGATGTTCCACCATGGCATTCGGCCATTATATTGTCTACCATGCTCCTAAGAACTACTACTTGATTAATCACAGTAAGGCCATCGGCACTTTCCCAGGCACGTTTAAGGATGTTTTCTTCTACTATCAGTGAATCCCATTGTGCCCACAGTGATTTGAATATCATCCCTTGATTTTTTAATCGCAAAATAGGTCCTACATCTTTGTCGTCAAGTTGTGTGGTTCTAATTGAAGCCGACATCCATTCTTCATCTGGTTCTAATTTTATCTGACGCACGTAGGTAATTCCTTCTTTCTGGTCAATTATCCTGCAATGTTTACAATCTTCAGGGCAAGGTCTTCTCGACAATGCATCTGCATTATTATGCACCCTTCCCGCTCGGTGCTTAATTTGATAATGGTATTGTTGTAGCTTTTCTATCCATCTCGCGACTTGCCCCTCAGGTTGTTTCATTTTCATGAGCCACTGTAACGCAGCATGATCCGTTCTAATCAGAAACTCTTGTCCGTAGAGGTATTTGTGAAAGTGATCTACGGATTTAATGATGGCTAGGAGCTCCTTTCTGGTAACACAATAATTTCTCTCTGGTTTGGATAGCTTCTTGCTGAAAAATTCGATGACCCGTTCTTCTCCATCTTGTACTTGGGAGAGTACTGCTCCTATGCCATCGTTGCTCGCATCAGTATCTAATATGAATTTACCTTTTGGAATAGGATATGCGAGAATCGGACTATAACATAATGCTGCTTTTAGTCTTCTAAATGCTTGGTCACAATCAGTATTCCATCTGTAAGAAGCTTTATCTTCTGTAAGTCTATGTAATGGAGACGCTATTTTGGCGAGTCCTTCTACAAATCGTCTGTAGTATGTACACAGACCCAAAAAGCTTCTCAATTCATGTTTGTCACGAGGTTGAGGCCATTCTTTTATTGCTTGTAACTTCTTTTCGTCGGTATGGATGCCTTCTCGGGAAACGACGTGACCCAAGAACTCAACTTTTTCTTGGAATAGAAAACATTTCTTTGAGTTTAGTTTAAGATTTGCGTTCCTGATGCTTGAAAATACTTCTCGTAAATTGTCTAGATGATCTTGAAATGATTTCCCCATTACTATGACATCATCCAAATAGACTAAGCAGGTTTTCCAAGTAAGGCCGCGCAGAACGACTTCCATTAGTCTTTCATAGGCCAAATGGCATCATATTAAACTGATAAAGTCCACTTCCAGCAGAGAATGCAGTCTTCTCTTTATCTCTTTCAAAGATTCCTACTTGCCAATTCCCACTTTTCAGGTCAAGAGTAGAAAACCAATATGATCCTGCCAACGTTGTTAATGTGTCGTCTATTCTTGGCAGTGGGTAACTATCTTTCTTGGTCACATCGTTAAGTTTCCTGTAGTCGACACAAAATCTAGTACTTCCATCCTTTTTAGTGACCACCCCACAGGAGATGACCAATTACTTGATGACTCTTCAATAACACCGTCGCTGAGCATTTTATTAATGAGATTGTGAACTTCTTCTTGTTTGGCCAATGGTAGTCTTCTTGGGGGCTGTCTTATCGGTTGGGCATCGCCAGTGTTGATGGAATGTTGAATAAGTTTTGTGCGTCCCGAACTACTCTTAGTTTCGAAGATATTACTTTGTTCTTCTATAAACTCTCTCGCTTTACTAAATTCTTCTGGAGTGAGATGTTGCCAAGTTGACTCAAATTGCTGAAGTACCTCCATTGGTAACTTGCTTTTATCCACGGAGGTTGGCTCTTCACATCTTGTTACTTTCTGTACTGGTTCAAATAATGCTACC
This sequence comes from Aspidapion aeneum, assembly GCA_963576565.1. Classification (NCBI taxonomy): domain Eukaryota; kingdom Metazoa; phylum Arthropoda; class Insecta; order Coleoptera; family Brentidae; genus Aspidapion; species Aspidapion aeneum. The sequence continues at coordinate 142,144,269 of OY755038.1, forward strand.
ACCTCCCCCTTATTAATTTTGACACTATTTGGGAAAATATTGGCGACTCTAATCGGGATGTCTTTATCGGTTTTAACTAGTGACTTTGCAACGAGGTAGGTGTTGGGTGTATTCTGTTGGCTTATGAGTCCGACGCAGCTTGATGTTTTACTTTCTAGCCTCCCAAAAATTATGGTCTCACTGTTACCGACAAGTCTTGTTGTACATACTGCCACGACCTTTATTGGTTCTTTTTTGAAGTGACTATTTGAGAAAATGAACTCTTCATTCCCAAATCTTAGGGTATTAAGTTTATTATCAAACGCAAATCCATGTTTACTTATCAAGTCCATTCCCAAAATAAATTCGTCTTCTATTTCGGCAACCAATACAGTGTGGCGAATCTTCAATCTTCCCAGCTGTAGGTCTATGTCTGTCTGCCCCAATACGTCGGCGGATTCTCCAGTCACAGTCTTAAGTGTTATTTTCTTTTCTGTTGGTCGAATTTTATATCTCGTTGCAATTTTGAACTTAAGCAATGATATGGCAGCACCAGTGTCTACTGTTATATTAACTTTTCTTCCATTAATAAGTCCGTCGATGTTAAGACTGTCAGCAGTATGTTTTAAGCTGTTAATAGAGTAAATTTTGGGGGCTAAATTCCCATTAGCCAACACCCGCCCCTCTGCGTTGACTAGTTTTAGTTTTCCTGATCTCTTCTTCGGTACTCTGTCCCAGTAGATGGTGAGGGAGACCTCATTTGGACACGACAATCGCGTTGAATATGCCCTGTACGTCCGCATCTGAAACACTTTACATTTGGAGGGGATCGTCTGCTTTCTTTCAAAGAATCAATCTTCTTTATCAGTGATTAAAACAGTTGGTTTAGCGTTTTTAAGTTGACCTTCTCTCCAGTGCTCATTTCTTCTCCCTCCTGAATTGAAACAGCACTTACTTTTGGCCTGGACATATTATTTGATGATTCAATTTCAAGGGCTCGAATCAACACTTCACTGCTGTTATGGAAGCGTTCTCGACGAAGTAACTTTGCTAAGTCCATGTCTCGCAAGCCGTTAATAAAGCGATCTACCGTAAAGGGATCTCTGTAATTTTCTGGCATTTCTGGGTAAGCCAAGTACATCAGCCTCCTGATATCCGCTTCATATTCTTGTAATGACTCCCCTGCTCTTTATTGTCGAATATTTAATTCTGACCAATGCAAATTTCGTAAATGTTCATCTCCATATCTTCTTTCTAAAGCTGCCACTAAAGCATTGTAACTCTGTTTTTGTTCCGCTGGAATAGACCGTAAAAGTCTAAGAGCAGCTCTAGCTTTTTCGTCATCGTCCCAACTATTTGCAGCGGCGGCAGCTTCAAATTGTTGTTTGTAGGTGGACCAGGAAGACGTACCATCAAAATTTGGAGGCTTAATGTTTTGGTTGGACTTCACGACACATCCCTGAGCTTTTATTTTGTTGTGTTCTTTCTGAAGCTGTATAAGCTGTTTTGACACATCCTGGAGCTTTTCTTCCACTGTTTGAAAAACTTCTTCTCTTACATTCTGTAGCTTGATCTCCACTTTTTCTTCAACATTCTGCAATTTGTTTTGTACCGTTTCTTCTACATTGTTAGCTCCCGCTAAATTTCGCGGTTGTTTGTAAATTTTAAAACCACACAATTGGATGACGGACAGAGTACATTTTTCGCGCATTTGGACATGCGCACCAACAATCAGTGAGATCCTTTTTTCGACCGCCTCGAGAAAATGGCGTGTTAATTTCTTTCTCCAACTATTTCAAATTTCTACACTTAAAAGTGCTCGATTTTGGTGTACTGAAGCATAGAACTAGAAACTTCAGCCCTTCAGCTACGTGGTGCCATCATTAGATCAAGACAGGGGCCCCTTGGAACGTGGAGAAATTGGCTGCAAACTGGTGAGTGCTTTGTTTCTGATTTCCGTTGTTTGGTACCAACAATTAACCTATGGACCTTAATTATTTCTTGTTTTCATATCAATATATTTATGTTTGTTCGCGCTTTCATTAATTAAAATATATACAGTCCATTGCAGTTATCGTTTTTCTAACTGCGGGCAAACATACATCCTGCAATTTGTTTTGTAACGTTCCTTCTACATTCTGCAATTTTTTTTGTACCTTTTCTTATACATTCTGCATTCTCATAGTTATTTCTTTCTTAAGATCTTTGGTTGCTGCCTTGAACTCTTCTCTTAGCTGTTCGGAATTGATCTTTATCTGATCGAAGTTTTCTTGCATGCCATCTAATGTCTGTCTCATATTGTTTTGGTTTTGTTCCATGGCCTGTTTCATATCGTTCTGGTTTTAAACTATTTGAGCTGCTAGAGCCTGCATCATTTTAGTTAGATCTTCCATCTTTGCTGCTATTTGTCTAGTAAGCATCAACTTTCTGACAAATCTCCCTAAACGTCTATCCTTGGGCTATAAAGTTAATGTCGCAGTCCGTTTTTCAATATCTCTTAGTTGTTTTGGTGTCGACTACCCACCCGTTACCGTTTTGAAGAATACCAAGGGTTTTTGTCACTTAGTTGAAGAAAAGTCGTCAGAAAAGTCTGGCAACACTGCCCTTTCGTCACTTACTATTTTCTCAAAACAGTGCAAATTAACTTCTGAGGAATTGAAAACTTCTAGTTTTGTAGCGGTCCGGAACAGTATGGTGATTTTTTGACATTTGTCTACTTGGATACTCTTGATAACGTTCTCTATGACCACTGTACAATCTTTGCAGTCGTTCAAAATCACGTGGTCTTCTTTGTGGGCAGTATTTAGTACTAGACTACTAGGCAAATGTAGAAGTCGCTTTTTGATTATCTCTTTTGGTTCTCGAACAGATCGTCGTAGAATGTTATGGAATATTCTAGAAATTCTTTCCGATTCTTACTTTTGAAATAGCTAAGCTAATGTCGAAGTCGGTTTTTTTTGTATATCTCTTCTGGTTCTCAAATAGAACGTCGTAGAAAGTGATGGAATATTCTATAAAATCTCTCTAATTATCAATTTTTGGACTATAAAGTTAATGTCGAAGTCGGTTCTCAAATATTTTTTTTTTTTGATTTTTAAATAAAACAATATCAAACTTCTTCGAATATTCTGGAAAAATCACTTACTGCTCTTCTGTCCAATTGTCCTAGCCGGTGGTACTATGTAAGGATAGTCTTTACACTATTTAGTTCTCACTTCTGACACCAATTGTTACGGGTTCTCCACAACAATTAAAACTCGCAAATGTCAAAAACGATATGTCAATTTATTTCGACAAATTATGTACAACTACTAATAACTCGCTAATAATTCACTAATTTAATCAACCTATTAACTTCGCGTTAACATCTAGCGATCACTACTGTTGGTTATCTTTTACTGCCCGATGCACGACGTCCGGACCTATATATAGGGTCTGCCTACTATTCGAGAATTTTCTATCCTTGTTCGATTCAGGATTATACCACCCTTTTCTAGAACGCCGACCGTTCGCGCACCAGTTTGTCACAGATAACGCAACTAAAACCTAGACTAAGAATACAACCTTAAAATAAATCAACCTAAACTACACTAAACCTAAATAAATTCTAACTAAAATTTAAATAACTTAAATTTGTAACACTATATTTCTATAGGTGTTCTGCTAATCTTATATAAAGTTAGCAAAACCCTTTTTTTAAAAAAAAACGGGCACGGAAATTTTTTTTGTTTTCACAACTAATTTACGGATAATTAGTAGCAAATTGTGCACTAAATTTTTTTTAGATATATCCTCTATATAAAGTTAGCAAAACACCATTCTTTTTTTTTTAAGTGGGACGGCAATTTTTTTCTTTACATTAACATTTTCAATTAATTTACGGATAGTTAACGGCAAATTGTGCGCTAAAACTTTATATAAAGTTAGCAGAACACCATTTAAAATAAAAACGGGCACGGCAAATCTACAAACTAATTTACGGATAATTAACTGCAATTTATGAGCATATAATTTTTTTCAATTTCCAAAGTTGTTCTGCTAACTTTATATACATCATATTATTTAGTAGGTACTTATTTACTAATAACTACCTATCTAATAAAAATTATAACAATAGTCTATGGATCTGATGACAAATACCCTAAAAATATTTCACTTCTGGTTACCAGTTAAAAATTTTCACTATGCTTGTCAATATACTACTACAAAAAAGTGTAGGGAGACACTCGATCATAGTTACTTTCCCCACCAACCTAATTTTTATTAAGTCTTTATTAAATTAAATCAGTTTACAACTTTTAACAAAACTAGTTACTAATTAGGCTTAAAGTACATTTGATATTTTCATAGCACAAAGTGAAGAAGTTACCTTATATAATAATGTATAAGGGACGTTTTATAATTTTGGTTTTGTATTGTGACAATGTTGTGATAGATAGTTTTTGATGTCAGTAATTTTGAAATAAATTGTAAACATCTTTACTCGACAAATTTTGTAATTATTTCATATATCGAAGCAGTATCACATTATTTTCGAATTCATCTTGACCAGTTGTCAAAATAGAATAACTATTTGGAGGCCCCTGCGAGGTACTTGCTAAAAGGATTGCAAAATGAGCGAAGAGAGCCTGACATTGAATATCTTAAAAACAATTTTGATGAGTATGCAAATAAATCAGAAGAAATTTAGAATCAACCGAATCCGCATGAAGCTGTTGTTCAAGGTACATTCCGAACTTTTTCTACGATGAGTTAGAAGAAGAATCAAATAAGTTGTTGCATACAATGAAAACTGAAAAGAAAAGCAAAGATGATATCGCAAGTATTATGAAACAATCTTTTGATAATATGAAACGCTTTAATAGCTTAGCTTATAGAGTAGAAAGTTTCGTTTCTTCAAAGACAATAGAGAAACCCAGTGCTGACTGTTCTGCCTCATCCAAATCCAAACTTCAATTACCAAAAATTGAACTAAATAAGTTTGGTGGTGAGATCAAGGATTGGTTACAGTTTTGGAGTATTTTTAAAAGAATACACGAAGATGAAGAAATGGAAAATAATGACAAGTTTGCGTATTTGTTACAATCAACAATACCATAATCGAAAGCTACTGATCGAAAGCTATCCACCAACAGGAGAAAATTATAGTAAGGCATTTGATAGTTTGAAATCTAGATTTGGTAGAGAAGACTTACTAATTGAATATTATGTGCGAGAACTATTAAAACTAGTCTTAAATAATCTTACCAATAAAACTAACAATTTAGCTGCATTATATGATAAAATGGAATCACAACTGAGAGCACTAGAAACTCTGGGAGTAACGACTGAAACCTGTTCGGCGATGCTCTATCCCTTACTAGAATCTTTCTTGCCAGAAGAAATACTAAGAACATGGCAAAGAAATATGGAGTTTTCTACAGCAGATCCTATTAAGATAAGATTAGAAAAACTCATGGCTTTCTTAAAACGAGAAGTTGAAAACGAAGAAAGGATTTCTTTAGCTACAAATTTTGAAATGAAATCCAAAAAGAAAGAAATTGAAGACAAGCCCTCCATTTCGTCTGCAACTGGGTTACTGAATCAGGATGTCAAATGTAGTTTTTGCCGTAAAAATCACCTCAGTGCAACTTGTGAAGAGGCCTTAAGATTGACACTTGACTTGCAAAATGGATCCTGTTATCGATGTTTGAGACATGGTCATTTAGCCAGAAAATGCGCTTTATTTTCGAAGTTAAAATGCGAAAACTGTAGTGGTAAGCATGTAGCCATAATGTGTAGCGAAAACATGAAATCTGAATCTGTCAGAAATGTTGTTATTCCAGAAATTTTGTCAGAACCGAATCAAGTAACCACTGGAATGGCTAATCATACTTACAAGCACGTATTTTTGCAAACTTTAGCTGTTAACATCATATGTCAAAATAAGATGAAACGAATTAGAGTACTTATTGATACTGGATCTCAAAAGTCGTACATCTTGAAGAAAACTGCAGATGATATGTGTTTAGAAGTTTTGCGAGAAGAACAAATGATTCATGCCCTTTTTGGTGGTTATCAGTCTCAAGCAGTAATTCAATCAATTAGTCAGTTTAAGCGGTCAGTATTCGTGTTTATTGGAAACTTATGATCAGTCTGGTATTTGTGGAAATATTGCCTGCATTAACGATAGTTCTTGGAACGAAGAAATTAAAAAATTTGGCATTATTTTGACAGACATTGAAGATGGTCCTATAGAACTTTTGCTTGGTGCCGATATAGTTGGAAAATTATTTACTGGCAGCCGCCACGTTTTATCATGCGGACTGGTACTAATGGAAACAAAATTAGGCTGGACCATTATGGGTGAAACTTCCTCAAATATAGAAGTGCCAAAATTTAGCTGTATGCATGTTAGCAGCATGTTGACCAATAATGCTTAACTTATACTGGAATCTCGAACTTCTTGGAATAAACGATCCAGTAAAAAAGTCAAACCGAATCGAAACTGAAAAATTGGCAATGACTTATTTTACATCGACTGTACATTAGAATGAAGAATCTGTTATGTCCGCGGTTAGAAAAACGATAACTGCAATGGACTGTAAATATTTTAATTAAATGAAGCGCGAACAAACATAAATATATTGATACGAAATAATGAACAGGTCCATAGGTTAATTGTTGTGCCACACAACGGCAATCAGAAACAAAGGAACTCACTAGTTTGCAGCCAAATTTATCCACTTCCAAGGGGCCCCTTTTTGGATCTAATGATGTCACCACGTAGCTGAAGGGCTGAAGTTTCTAGTTCTATGCTTCAGTACACCAAAATCGAGCACTTTCAGGTGTAGATATTTGAAATAGTTGGAGAACGAAATTAACACGCCATTTCTCGAGGCGATTGACAAAGGATCTCCCTGGTTGTTGGTGCGCATGTCCAAATGCGCGAAATGCACTCTGCCCTTCATACAATTGTGTGGTTTTAAAAATATATAAACAACCGCGAAATTTAGCGGGAGCTAACATAACTGCCCTCCAAAACACACAATTTTAGAATCTCAACCGGACAGATATAGATATAAGAAAAAGGATCGACCGATATATATAAATGAATGAAAACAGATAAGTATCGTAAGTTTATTTAAAGATAACGAAATCCCGAAAAAGGCAAAACAAACAAACAAAAAATTCAAAAAAAATAACGAAAAACCTATTGTAATACCCGGTAATAGGTAGAAAATTAAATTACTTTTAATTTGGCAAGAGGCACAGTTTTACAACTGGCCGCTTATAAACACCGGTAACCGTTTGTACCGTCGCAACACGCACCTGACCGTCTCCGCCGGGATGCAGTTCGATGACCCGACCGACCGGCCATTTCAAAGGTGATTGAATGTGATCACTTGTTATGATAACCAAATCATTTAATTTGATATTTGGGGACGAATCAGCCCACTTGTGTCGCTGTTGTAGCGTATGCAAATACTCTATAGAATACCGTTTCCAAAAATCATTATGTAGTTTTTGGATTAGTTGCCATCTCGAGAGCCGATTTAGGGGAACCTCGGACAAATCTGACTCCGGAATTTCTGAATTAAGGGGTTCAAGTGTCAAAAAATGCCCAGGGGTAAGAGGTTGAAGATCGTGAGGGTCTGAAGAGGCAGGAGATAAAGGGCGACTATTAAGTACGGCTTCTATGCGACAGGTAAGGGTGGACATCTCCATGATAGACAACTTCTGGTCGCCGACAACTCGAACAAAGTGAGTTTTAAAACTTTTGACGCCAGCTTCTGCCAGGCCATTGAAATGTGGACTGAGAGGAGGTCCCAGATGCCAACGAATAGAAAGCCTGGTGGCAGCACTTCTTGCGTGTTCAAGTAATTGGTTACGAAACCCTATAAAATTACTGCCTTGATCTGACCAGTATTGCGTCACGCTTCCACGTCTGGAAATGAATCGATGGAATGCACCTACGAACCCTTCGGTGGACAGTTCCATGGTTAATTCCAAATGCACGCAATGTGTGGCCGTACAGACAAACACACAGACATACGATTTGAAAGCTTTACAACCACGGTAACGATGAGGAATCACAAAGAAAGGTCTACAAAAGTCGATAGCTACACTCGAAAAAGGTTTAAGTTGATTGATTCGATGAGCGGGAAGTGAACTCATTATGGGCGGTCTATAGGGTTTAGGGTTGATTCTAAAACATTGCAAGCACTTGGATATAGTTCTTTGAATTGCCCGTCTGGCAGATAATATCCAAAATTGCTGTAAAAGCAGATTATGTAATGTTTTAAACCCAGGATGAAGGTATTGTCGATGAGCGGACTCGATAAGAAGAGTAGTTAAACGATGGTTACTCGAAAGTAAGACGGGGTGTTTTGCAGAATAAGACAAAAGGTCAGATTTTTGTAATCTGTCACCGACTCTAATGATATTATTTTCATCAAGAAAAGGTGAAAGTTTTCGTAAAGGTTTCGGTATTGGTTTAGCCTTAGATAACGCGGAAAAACGCTCAGAAAAACAAGAACCTTGAACGCGTTTGATAAGAAGGTATAACGCACTTTGCATCTCACCGGTGGTAGGAAAAACAATATTCTCAAAAATAACTTTTTGGTCCGGCGGCTTAGTGGGTTTTTGATAGGAATGGTTTTGAAAAAGGTTAACTATTCGAAGGACATAACAAATGATACGTTGAATTTTTGATATAGATGAATATTTGATAAGAAGCTGATCTAAGAAGTTGACATCAATTATCGCATTGCAACAGACTTTTGGCTTTTCCTCCAGATTAATATCTCCGAAATCAATCGGCATTTTTGATTTATGAAAATCGGGCCATTCGTTTTCGGGAGACCACAAAAACGATGGTGCGTTCCACCACATGTCATGTGACATGAGCTGTGAAGGGGTGGCCCCTCGTGACGCAATATCGGCTGCATTTAAAGCAGAAGGAATGTAGCGCAATGAGTTTGAGGGAATGATTTCTTGGATTCTACTGACTCGATTTCCAACAAAGGTTTGCTAGCGATTAGGAGGGGATGAAAGCCAGTGCAATACGACTTGCGAATCGCAGAAAGTAACGATATTTGTAAAAGTTATTTTTCCTTCATAGCTAGATAAAACGAAGTCAATTAATTCGCTTAAAAGAAATGCGCCTAGGAGTTCTAGTCTAGCCAAAGTTTGTGACTTTATAGGCGCGACCCTAGATTTTGCAGATATGAGAGAAACAGATATATTATTTTCTTCTACACGAAAATATACGACGCCTGCGTAGCCTCGAATTGAAGCGTCACAGAAGCCGATGATTTGACAGGTATTGGTTTTTGACAGTTTGATTTGTCGGGGTAATTGAAAATTGGAAAGAGGCGGGAATTCAGAACGAAGTTTGTTCCAAGAGTCGATGATAGAAGAATCTGGTTCTTCGTCCTAGCCTATTTTCGATATCCACAACTGTTGCAAAATAAACCTTGCTTGTAGCAACAAGGGACAAAGAAAACCTAAGGGATCGAAGATTGTTCCTATGATAGATAAAATAGCACGTTTGGTTGGGGGTTTGTCCTTCATTCGGCATTGATAAGAAAAAATGTCGTTTTTTGGATGCCATTGAAGTCCTAAAACTTTGATAAAGTGGGGTTCCGCCTTGTCGAAAGAGAGAGGCATTTGACGATCGGACTCTGGCAATGTTGCCAATAACTCAGGACAATTGCTTGCCCATTTTTTAAGTTCAAATCCTCCCGACTTCAACAAATCATTGAGTTCTGTTTGAAGGGAGAGAGTTTCAGAAAGCGAAGGGCTAGTTCCCAAGATATCGTCGATATAGATTGACGTTTTTAGAACAGTACTCGCCATAGGAAGACGTTCCTTTTCTTTCTCTGCCAGCTCATTTAAGGTACGCATGGCTAGAAAAGGTGAGCATGTCATGCCAAAAGTGACAGTAGAAAGTTCCCACACTGAAAGTGGGTCATGTGGAGAAAACCTCCACAATATCCTTTGATAAGGACGGTGATAAGGATTGATAAGGACTTGACGGAACATCTGTTTGATATCAGCAATGTAGGCAATAGGATTAAGACGAAACGTAAGGAGTAAAGAAGCAATATCCTTTTGAAGTTTCGGTCCAGATAACAATGTGTCATTGAGACTAATATTTTTTGGGGTGACTGCCGAACAATCCCAGACTACCCTTAATTTTGTACTTAAGCTTTCCGGCTTTAGTACGCAATGATGTGCTAAAAAACACGATACGTCGACCTTTGGTTGACTAGATAAAACTAAACTCATATGATTAGAATCGATATAGTCTTGCATGAAACTTGAATAGGCAGTGTACAGATCAGGATTTTTGAGTAATCTATTTTCTAGAAGTAAGAATCTACGATAAGCTTGCGGATAAGTATTTCCTAGGTCAGGGTTTATTTTATCTTTAAACGGAAGATCTACCATGAATCTACCGCTCGGTTGCCGTACTTCACTCGCAGTAAAGATTGATTCTGCTTGTTTTTCTTCCTTTGATAAGATTTGTTTTTTAGGCAAATGTTCGATTTCCCAAAACCTAGGGAGAATGACCTCCAAAGGAGGTGAATGACTCGTTAAAAAACGTTCCCTAAGACTACCTACTTCGTCAACCTTTCCCATGACGACCCAGCCAAAGATAGTTTCAAGGGCTGAAGGCTGCCCTACCTGTCCAAGAACCCTGCCCTCCTTGAATATCTGTGCGAATAGCTCGCAACCAATAACCAGGTCCACAGGTCTAGAGTTGAAATAAGATGGGTCGGCAAGTTTAAGGTTTTCCAAGTGTTTCCACTGATTATCGTTCAAAGTGAATGTAGGCATATCGGAACATAGTTGTGGAACAACAATTGCTTCGAAATTAAGTAAAGGAGTGACTTGTCCTTGTGGCTTAATGTGACATTGAACGAGCCCTTTGGAAGTAAAAGAAGACATCTGATTTAATCCGAATATTTCAGTGGTGTAACTTCGCCTAGGAAGATTAAGACGCTGAATACACTTTTCACTGATGAATCCTGTCTGTGATCCAGAATCAAGCAGTGCCCTTACAGGTTGAAAATTTCCGCAACCGTCCATAACATCTATTATGGCGGTGCATAAAAGAAAGGTACCTGAAGGTCCTGAGGTATTTAATGACACATGAAGATTATTGACAGGTGGTGGGTGAATGACAGGACTAGTATCTTGGCTTCCAGACTCTTGATTAGTTTCTAAGATATGAGTTAAAGTGTGGTGCCTTTTACTATTGCAAGTCCTGTATGAATATTTTGATTTGCACGTATCTACCCCATGCAAGGGATGAAAACACGCTAGACATAATTTTTTCTGCTTGACGAAAGATAGGCGATCGATAGGTGAGAGATCAAGAAATGTTTGACATTTCGAAAGCACGTGACCTTGATTACACCGGAAACATTTTATTCCCGTACTTGAATTAGTTGAGGTGCCAGCCAGTCCTATAAAAGGCGAATTGGATGATTTATAGGTAGGCTTTTGCCCAAACTGATTTCGCATAGAATTTGAATTTTGATAGGTAGGCTTTTGCCCAGACTGATTTTGCATAGAATTTGATTTTTGATAGATAGGCACCTTTTTGGGTGCTGTTGATTGAGGAAGTGATTCCAAAACTTTACATCTTTTTTCTAGAAATTGAAAAAGTGACTGAAAATTGGGAATTTCGTTATTAGTATTGGCGTGACTCATTTCGAAATTTGAACGCGTCGGAATATCCAATTTTTCTAACAAAATGAAAAAATAATAAAGTCCCAACTGTCAACGTCAAAGCTAAGTGATTTTAAAATTTCTAGGGATTCAGAAAAGGTGTCAATTAAATTATGCAATTCTTTAGCTGACTCGTTTTTTAAGGTGGAGTTCATAATTGTGCTTAAAGCATCATTTGCGAGGTCTCGCTTGTTTTGATATCTATTGACTAATTTGTCGTAAGCAATTTTATAATTTTGATCAGATAAGCTAATCCCTGATATCAATTTTAAAGGCTCATCCTCGAGATATGAAAATAAATATTGAAGTTTTCGAACGTTACTTAGACTTTGATTTTGATCTATAATGTTATTAAAAAGATCGAAAAAGCTTGGCCATAATTTTTTATCACCTCGAAATATGGGAATACCTAACTCTTTGAGTTTTGGAGTTTCGTTTTGTCGAACATATGATCCCGAAAAGGATGGGGCCTCAACCGGAAATATTTTAGAGTAAACCCCCTTACACGCATAAAAATATTTACGAGCTTCTGAAAGGATCGCATCCTGCGTTTTAAACTCCTCGTCGTCCGCGTCGTCTATCAACATAATGACGTCATTATGTGCCAGCATGCATTTATCGAAGGTTTCATCCAAATCGGAATACCTCACTTGAAACTCGTTTCTCGCTCTTTCATCCGATGCCGCGGTTTGTGAAAACACATAACACTCGGTTATCGCAGATAAAAAACCCTTGCGTTTTTGCACGGCTTTTTTGACAGACATGATTTTACCTTTGAAATGACGAAATTGTCGGTAAATATACAATTAACGCTCTAAATTAATGCTTCTGAAATAGATAAATGACGAATTGTCGAAAATATGCACTAATTTATCGCAATTGATGAAAATTGTTTTAAATATCGAAATGATATGGAACACATCTAATCACAGAAATGTCGGTAAATATACAATTAACGCTAAATTAATGCTTCTGAAATAGAAAAATGACGAATTGTCGAAAATTGTTTTAAATATCGAAATGATATGAAACACACCTAACACATAATTGAGAAATGTTGTTTGTTTTGTTTTGATTCCTTTGCTTTGTTTATACCACGCGGTACGCGAAAACAGGTACTGCGCCGACACCTTTCTCTCGTTTCAATACGATGCGAAAAATTCAAGGCCGCCTTGTTTTCGGCGTGAAAATAATGGCCGACTATTAATACTGTCGTATAGAGTTTTTAAAATAATTCGGCGCGGAAGGAACACTTATGTTATGCCCGCAGTAAGAAAAACGATAACTGCAATGGACTGTATATAATTTAATTAAATGAAGCGCGATTAAACATAAATATATTGATATGAAATTACGAAATAATCAATCGTCCATAGGTTAATTGTTATGCCACACAACGGCAATCAGAAACAAAGGCACTCACCAGTTTTGCAGCCAATTTCTCCACGTTCCAAGGGGCCCCTGAATGGATCTAATGATGTCACCACGTAGCTGAAGGGCTGGAGTTTCTAGTTCTATGCTTCAGTACACCAAAATCGAGCACTTTCAGGTGTAGATATTTGAAATAGTTGGAGAACGAAAGTAACACGCCATTTCTCGAGGCGATTGACGATCTCCCTGGTTGTTGGTGCGCATGTCCAAATGCGCGAAATGCATTCTGCCCTTCATACAATTGTGTGGTTTTAAAAATATATAAACAACCGCGAAATTTAGCGGGAGCTAACATAACTGCCCTCCAAAACACACAATTTTAGAATCTCAACCGGACAGATATAGATATAAGAAAAAGGATCGACCGATAAATATAAATGATTGAAAACAGATAAGTATCGTAAGTTTATTTAGAGAGAACGAAATCCCGAAAAAGGCAAAACAAACAAACAAAAAATTCAAAAAAAATAACGAAAAACCTATTGTAATACCCGGTAATAGGTAGAAAATTAAATTACTTTTAATTTTGCAAGAGGCACAGTTTTACAACAGGCAGCTTATAAACACCGGTAACCGTTTGTACCGTCGCAACACGCACCTGACCGTCCCCGCCGGGATGCAGTTCGATGACCCGAACGACCGGCCATTTCAAAGGTGATTGAATGTGATCACTTGTTATGATAACCAAATCATTTAATTTGAAATAGTTGGAGAACGAAATTAACACGCCATTTCTCGAGGCGATTGACAAAGGATCTCCCTGGTTGTTGGTGCGCATGTCCAAATGCGCGAAATGCACTCTGCCCTTCATACAATTGTGTGGTTTTAAAAATATATAAACAACCGCGAAATTTAGCGGGAGCTAACAGAATCCAGATATGAAGTGAGTCTTCCGTGGAATGACTGAGCATTGGCTTCACCCAGATGAGTACTTCCATTTACCCAACTATCAGACTATTTCGTTATCTTGTAGGAAGAATTCACTTCATGGGGAAACTCTGATCTTGTCAAAACAAATTATTAAGTTTATTAACATTGAAAAATTTGACAAATTTTGGACAGAGGAAACCTTTGAAATCTCTGTTTCTTTTTGTAGACAATTTAATATCTATGTGATCTGTCTGTATCGCTCTCCTTCCTCTAACGTGAAGGAATTCCTTAATAATATCGACTTATTACTTTGCGAAATTCCCTCAAATGCCAAAGTCATTTTGGCGGGAGACTTTAACATTGATTTTAGCAAACAGAGCGAAACCAACACAGTAATGTTAAACAATTTGTTAACGGCATATGGTCTGACAATGCACTTTGAGACCTCCACTAGGATAACTGATTCCACGGCGACAACAATAGATTATATGTGTTCTAATCTAGCTGATGTATCATGTTTGCGGTGTTTAAATTACCTTAAAAAGTTTTTTCAAGAAGATTGGTTGATTGTGTACTCTAACCGATATCGAAATTTGCATAAAAAATTGATTGAGGTGACAAAGAGAGAGTATTATAAGAACAGATTTTTTAAATCGAAGAACTCGCAGAAGGAAAGCTGGCGTTTAATCAACGAGATTCGAAGCAATGGTAAGCCAAAAAATTTGAATAAAGTCACAATTAACGAAGATGTATTAAATAAGTTCTATTGCAGCATTGCCAGTAATTTAACGGAAAATCTGTCCTCAGATGTGGATCCTTTGGAATATTTATCACACATATCGATTCCAAGCTCTTTTCATTTTGATAGTGTAGAACCGCCGGAAATCGTTGAGGCGTTAAAAGAAATAAAAAATAAAAAATCTTGTAGAGATGATGAAATATCTGCAGATGTGTTAATGACATTACCTCATAACGCACTTCTTTCTCTTTGTTCCTCAATTAATGACTTTTGAAAAGGGTAAATTTCCAGAGTGTTTAAAATCTTCTATAGTAATTCCGCTGCACAAATGTGGGGCAACTGATATACCTTCCAACTTTAGGCCTATTTCTCTTCTTTCGACTCTTTCAAAAGTTATAGAAAAATTAGTAAAGAAGCGCATGTTTTAAAATTTAAAATTATTACACCGAAACAGTTTGGTTTTCAATCATCTAAAGGTACACATGACGCAATTTTTGATTTTCTGGATAGAGTTTATACAGAGATTAACAGGGGAAAAGCGGCTGCGGCGGTATTCTGTGATCTGTCCAAGGCGTTCGATTGCGTTGATCATGAAATATTGCTGCGGAAGCTCAAGATATATGGCTTTAGGGGTTGTGTGTTGTCTTGGTTTAGGTCCTACTTGAGTTTCCGTCGTCAGTCAGTTCTTGTCTAGGGTTCGCGTTCTGCTTCATTGAATGTTGATTGTGGTGTACCCCAGGGTTCTGTTCTGGGTCCCTTGTTGTTTCTGATTTATATCAATGACCTTGTTAGTCTGGATATATCGGGAGAGTTTACAGTTTTCGCTGATGATACATCAGTCTTATGGCATCATATTAATGCTGAAGTTTTAAAGCTGGTTATTTCTGAAGATCTTACTAAGATTAAGAGGTGGTGTGATGCAAATCGTCTTTGTTTTAATGTTGACAAGTCTAATATTGTTAACTTGTGTGTGACATGGAGAACTTATTTCTAGGAGATAATCCATTAAAAAGTCAGGCTGTGTCTAGGTTTTTGAGAGTTCACATCGATTACCTATTGCGATTCGATGAACATATATTTCAATTGAGTAAAAAGCTTTCCTCGGGATGCTTTGCGGTTCGATGTGTATGACGGGAATTCGGTTTGGAAATGGCAGTATGGGGAATAGCAAGCCAGAGTTTGTTGAACATTATTTTTGTCCTTCAAAAGAAAGCTGTACGCTTTATGGCTAATATTCATCAAAGGGAATCGTGTCGGGCATATTTTAAAGACTTAAAAATTCTTACTTTAACATCAATTTTTATTCTGGAAACTGCCAGTTTAGTGTTTATGAATCGGGTCAGCATGGAAGAATTAACCAGAGTGGGCCGCGTAGGTAGACATAGTCATAATGTCCCATTACCGACTCCAAAAAGTACCTTAGTTAAAAAATCTATAATCTATGAAGGAAGGAAAATTTTTAATCACCTACCTGCTCAGATTAGATGTGCCACCACACTCAGGCAGTTCAGGAGACATTTGAAAAATATTCTAGTGGATAAGTTATTTTATTCTCTTGATGAGTTCTATCAGGAACGTTTTGTGTGGTTTCTCAATCAATCAATCTCCTAATTTTTATTTGATGTTTGTCTGTTCTGTGTTTTGTTGTTTTTATTGATGTATTGGTGGTACCTGCTGGGCTATTTCTGACAATGACTTGACAAGCTTTAATGTGATAACAATATTTAAGGTAATTTTATTATTGAATTTTATTAACTGGAGTAATTGAAATAGGTAATATTTATGTGTATATTTTTTTTATCATGGAGAAAAATGATTGAATTTAGAGTTATAATATTATTAGTATGGACATATTATTATCTCTCCAAAGGAACTTTTTATAGAGGAAACAACATTTTTGATTATGTGACATTTATTATTTTATTTTTTGTCTCTTTTTTAATAATTTTATTTTTTGTCTCTTTTTTAATAATTTTATTTTTGTCTCTTTTTTAATAATTTTATTTTACTTTTAACTGGTATTTTAATTATTTGATTAACTAGTTATTTAATTTGATTAGGTTTGTTAGTTCATAACCATAAAATTTGTTTTTAAATAACTTTTTACAATTAAGGATATTTATATATATATATATATATATATATATATATATATATATATATATATATATATATATATATTTATATATATATATATATATATATATATATATATACATATATATATATGATGTTTTTTTAAGTGTTAGGTCTTCTGTGTTTTATATATATATATATATATATATATATATATATATATATATATTTATATATATATTTATATATATATATATATATATATATATGATGTTTTTTTAAGTGTTAGGTCTTCTGTGTTTTTAATATTTTTATGTTTTTTTGTGAATTTTATTACCTGCTGATCTATTCTATTTTACTTAGCCTGCTTTGTCAATGGAGTAATTTATTCTGGACAATAAAGTATTTTTTGATTTTCTTGATTGATTTGAGCTAAAACGTACATATTTGAAATGGCTCAGTACTAAAGAGCAAAGAGACCTAGAAATCTACAGGGAAACCAGAAGACAGCTAAGAAATCTGATACGCACGGTAAAAAATTAAATGTTTGAGCGAAAATGCCACGATATAACAAGTAATTGAGAAAAGGAGGACCTACAAAAAGCATATGATACTGTTCCAGTAGAAAAATTATGGACAGTGTTAGAACAAACTAATATCAATCATACATATATAAAAGCGATAAAAGAACTTTACAAAGGGTCAAAATCTAAATTAAAATTGGAAATCGACTTTCAAAAGAATTCCAACTCTTTTTAAAATATATATCGCAGTAGCTCTAAAAAACTGGAAACGTAAAGCACACGGCATGGGAATACAACTTAACGACCGATTTACCATATACACACTACAGTTTGCTGACGACCAAGTAATTGTAGCTAATGATAAAGAAGATATGGAGTATATGATGAGCAAGTTAACGGAAGAATACCAAAAGTGGGGGTTAACAGTGAACGTGGACAAGACACAGTACTTTTGTATTGGAAACGAATCAAGTGAGTTAGAACTAGACAATGGACAAACAATATCTCCATGCAATGAGTATGTATACTTGGGTGTCACATTTGATAAGACAGGAACAGGAAAAAAGGTAATTGGTTGTATAAGGTATTTTATGGAGCAGAGAGATAAAAAAGAATCTAAAATTTAACATATATGAACCAATGGTGAAAAGCACGCTGTTGTATGGAACAGAGACTTGTCGCGTAACAGAAAAATATACAGCAAAAATGGAAAGTGTCGAAATGGATGCAATAAGAAGATCAATGAGAATATCTAGAACAGATCATATAAGAAATGAGATCATAAAAGAAAGAATGGGAATCGAGGGAAGCATAACGGATGATATCACTAAAAGACAACTCATATGGTACGGCCATGTACAACGGATGAACGACGATATATTACCAAAGCAGGTCCTAGAATGGCAACCAATAGGGCGCAGAAAAAAAAGGCGTCCTAAACTGGAATGGCAACAGTAGTAGTAGATATATGTTCCTGCTGGCTCAAAATGAGGAGTGAATGACGTCATTTCCAAGAAATCCTATTGTTCTATTGTTCTTTTGTATGCAGGTGTCTTTTAACAATAGGCGAAGGGTCATTGTCTTTTTAACAATAGCTTAATAGTGCGAGTCCTTTTTAGAGCATAGCCCAATAGTACGAGTCTCTTTTTGACTTTGATATTACAATTTGCAGTTATGACTGTCTGGGTGGTCTTTTTACCCATAGTCGAATAGTGCGGGTCCTTTTTTAAGCATAGCCCAATAGTGTGAGTACTTTTTTGACTTTGATATTACAATTTCTATGGTTATGGGAGCTTTTGTTTTTTGACAATAGCCGAATAGCGCGACTAGGTTTTTGGGCATAGGTCAATAGTATGAAGGTAATTTTGTATGAGGAGGAGTTTGGACGGGTTTTTTAGAGCATTGGCCAATAGTGTAAGTGCTTTTTTGACTTTGATGTTACAATTTGCAAATATGTGAGCTTTTGTTTTTTAAATGCAGATGCGAGTGGGTCCTTGTTTTTTTACCCATAGCCGAATAGTGCGAGTAGTTTTTTAAGCATAGGCCAATAGTATGAAGGTAGTTTTGTATGAGGAAGAGTTTGGACGGGGTTTTTAGAGCATAGCCGAATAGTACGAGTGCCTTTTGACATTGATATTACAATTTGCAGTTATATGAGCTTTTGTTTTTTATATGTAGATGCGAGTGGGTCCTTGTCTTTTTGACAATAGCCGAATAGCGTGGGCGGTCTTTTTGGCTTTGATATGATATCGGATAGTTGCGAAGGCCATTATCTTTTGTGTACAGAGGCGAGCACTGTGGGTAGTCTTTTAACCTTGATATACCAATGTAAATTTATGTGTGTATTTGTCTTTTGTGTGCAGGTGTGAGTGGGTCTTTCTCTTTTGTATGTGGAGGCAAACAACAAAGGGTGTTTTATTGACATCGACAATGAATGGCCTTGAGCCCAAATTTATTATCCAACAAGTCAAGACAAGTCTAAGTAAAGATTGCATTCTACACCAGGCGTTCATTTATTATGCTTTGTATGCAGCTGCAAAAGGTATTATTGACTTCGACAATGAATGGCCCTTAGCTTAAATATATTACCAGTTATGTGAGCTTTTGTCTTGTGCGCAGGCGCGAGTTGGTCTTTGTCTTTTTTACCATAGCCGAATAGCGCGGGTGGTCTTTTTGACCTTGATATGATATCGGATAGTTGCGAAGACCATTATCTTTTGTGTACAGTGGACTTTTAACCTTGATATGACAATGTAAATTTATGTGTGTCTTTGTCTTTTGTGTCTTGTGTGGGGGGGGGGGGGTCTTTGTCTTTTGTATGTGGAGGCGAACAAGGCAGGTGGTCTTTTTTTTACCCTGAGAATGGCCTTGAGCTACAATCAATACTTCAAAGCCGGCCATTCATTAAACATTAATGAGTCAAGGTTCGGTTCGGTTCGGTTCATATTTCACAACAAAGGGTGTTATATTGGCCTCGACAATGAATGGCCTTGAGTCCAAAATTTATCAACCGACAAGCCAAGACAAGTTTGATATCAACCGACAAGTCAAGACAAGCATATATTGCAAAAGAGTGGGTGGTGTGTGATTCATACCAGGTGTTTTATTTTTGTATGCAGAGGCTTATAGTCTGAGAGGTATAATATTTTTTACCCAACAAATCAAGACAAGTTTAAGTAAAGATCGTATTCTCTTGGTACTAATTACACTAGGTGTTCATTCATCATGCTTTTTCAACATTTGGAATGCTGTAAGGTGACATTATATTATTACAATTTACATCAAAGAACTGCTACAGCTTGTGATTTGTGATCCAATTAATGTAAAGTATATGGGCACCTAAGCTCACACTTACTATAGTTATAGTATACGTGTGAGCTAATATAACTAAAAACTGAAATATATTTTATTCAACTTCAGACTCAATTACATTTCGTTTGATATCACACAAGCCATGTTTTAACTTAAACTCGACACAAAACCCCGCCCAGGTACCAAATTTCACTCAAACCAAGCAAGCTGTTTTTGGGTTATGCACATTGGTCGTTACAGACAGACAGACAGACATACAAACACACACAGACAGACGGCGCGACAAAAAAAAAGTTTCAAAATCATCTGAAACACAAAGATATATAGTATAGTAGTAGTGCGAGATAATATCAACAACAATTTCAGTCTTGGCAATCTAAGAATTAAATTTTTCGGAGAATCGCAGTCATTTAACAAAATATTGCTCCTTATTATTATTTATGCTCTTCTTCATACCAAGAACTAAAAATATCGCAGTGCGTTATTAGGGACTTATTGGCATAAAGTCATGCAATAATAGTGTCAGGCCGTATTTTGGCAGTTTTGCATTGGAATATGAGAGCTAATCTTTCAACATAAGGTTTTACTATACGAACCGAAATAAATACTGTCGACTTTAATTATAGATAAATAATCGTCTTGGTGTTAAATTCGACTTTGGTATTGAAAGAACAACTGTCAACCTGCAATGTAAATCTGTCAAAGTAATGCAACAATAATGTCATTGCATGGCCTCATTCCAATAAGTGCCTATTATTAAGATCTTTAAACAGAATCAACCTTTTTTGCACTTTTACCGAAACCAACTAAGTTATTTTGGAATGTGTCTAAGTTGGTAAAACCAACCCTTGAGTCCAAATTTATTACCAAACAAGTTAAGAGAAGTTTAAGTAAAGATTGCATTCTCTTAGTACTAATTATACCAGGTGTTCATTCATTATGCTTTGTATGCAGCTGCAAAAGGTATTATTGACTTCGACAATGAATGGCCTTGAGCCTAAATTTTTCAACCGACAAGTCAAGACAAGTTTAAGTCCACACCACATATATTGTACAAGAGTGGGGGTTACGCGGGTTGTCTTTAAAGGCCGATCTTGGCCACACAGCAAGCATTATCATTTGAGAGCTTCGTTTTAGTAAAAACAAATTTTATTTAAAATTTCAAAGTGTTGTTGTTATAGTAAAATAATTCGTTTAAAACAGCATTATGAATATTACAAAAAACGTGCTTCAACAAATTAACTCTGAAATAAATAATGACCAAATAGTCGAATTAAAATCCATTGGTTCTCTACAAATCAGCAGTCCCTACCTAATCAAGCATGTTATTTACATTGAAAGATAAAAAATGCTTAAGAGTATACTTCATTACACTAATAATCAACAAATTCACATGCATTTTCACTAAAGCCGGAATCTTCTTCTTCCTCGCTAAGCTCCCTCTCTTCTTCATAGACATGTGCTTGTGGATTTAAGTATTCTGCAAAACATCTCAATATTGTTAACATAATCTTGTAATCCTAAATCATTTAATTCCACACAAAACGCATCGTGAGTCATAAATCCAACAATGTATCGAGCAGTTGCCCATGCCGCTGTATAAAATTTATCTGCGTCTTCATGATTAATTGGATCAGAATTCAAAACTCTTTCAAGTTCTTGATTAAAATTTTGATGTAGATCTAAAAGATATCTTCTTCTTATCTAAATCACCTTCCATTTTATAAAACTTCTTTGATGTAAATTTTAATAATATAATGTCACTTTACAGCATTCCAAATTCAAATAAAGCTTTACTGTTTTTCAAACTTGTAGCGGCTTGTCCCAAATATCTTAAGGTATAGTTTTCACCACCACTCTTTTTGTTGACTGCTTCAACAAAATCACGTTTTAAGAATGCGTTTGGGCAAAAATACTTTAAATGTATTAGTCTCATTAAACAGCGTCACCAAAATTGATTTTCCAAATTGTGTATTAAGGGGGCAAACTTTGTCTGAAAACTTACCATTTGACAACACTGATATTGCGTTTTTTGACCAAATCTTTGTTCTAATAGAAATAGAAAACGAGAAAGCGGAACGCGTCGAAATTTTGAGGAGTAGTTTTTTAAAGCATTTTTAACAAACGTATCTTAGCAGTTTTTCGCGAAATCATTTTATTCAAAAAATAAAAAAAAAGTTATGGCTAAAATATTTCAAAACAATGTTTGGCATTTCAGTAGCCTAGTTGTGTTATAGAAAACTGTAGCAAAATTGTTTCGATTTTTGTATTTTTTGGAAATGTACAAAAGAAAATCAAAAATCTAACAAGATACGTTTGTAGATTTTGAAGAAATCTTGCATATGAACAGAAATAATGTTTCAACTAGTTTTTTATAGAAGAGATCTATTAGGATTTACAAAAGCGTGCTCAATTTTATATTTGCTGCAGGACACCAAATCAGACAAGAGCCATCAAACTCCTGACTGAAGCGCCACCCCCATATACCGGGGGCAAGTCAATTCGATTGAGAAAATTTAACTAAGATCACGGGACCTGGATTTTCACATTTTCAGATATTTTGAAAAAATTATTGTAAATGTCGTTTAATATAAGTTAAATGATTATAAGTATGTATTGAAAGGCATACAATTTTTTCTATTTACAAAACGTTTTTTTAAGGGCTGGCCATAGCGTAACAAACAAAATCACGGGATTACGAACCAATTTATAAGATAGTTTTTGATAATTAGTATATTGGTCAGTTAACAGAAGCTTGTGCTTAATTTCGCTGAGTTGAAAATAAAGCCCTTTTCATTTATTTATTTATTTATTACATAACAAGAGAAGAAAGTGACCAATTTCACACGAGCGTGAGAACGTTACTTTCTGTCGAGTTATGGACGCTATTTTTCCTACGAACACTGTTGAACTACATATACTAATTTTTGTAAAAATTGGTGTTTAATTTTGCGTAAATCAAGTGAAACTGCTTTTCCGCACGTCTGGGACAGTAGTTTGCAACATATGTGCGAAAAAGTATTGTGACAGTTAAACACTTTCCATACATGTGCCGAAGTACTGAAAGTACTTGTCACACATGTGCGAAAAAATTTCTGCACACGGATGAAATTTAATGTTTTCTGTGGATGCAAATCGTGTAAAATTCAACATTTTCATAT
This sequence comes from Aspidapion aeneum, assembly GCA_963576565.1. Lineage (NCBI taxonomy): Eukaryota > Metazoa > Arthropoda > Insecta > Coleoptera > Brentidae > Aspidapion > Aspidapion aeneum. The sequence continues at coordinate 142,167,581 of OY755038.1, forward strand.
GTGGTCGCAAAAAATAGTAATTTACCTAACCAGTGCGGAAGCCGCACACACATTCGTTAAGTATGTAGGTAAAATATTTCTTCTACGAGGTTGTGGAAACAAAAATAAAGTACTACAATAAAAACAACTCATTTATTATATTTAATTTACAATGATTGCCGAAAACTTTACTTCTTATCCTGTGCAGCATCTGTGGATCAGGAGATTTTCGTTTTCAGATTCTGGATCAATGATATCGGAAGGTCTTTAAATATATTTTGCTCTGGATGTATTTGGAGCCAGGCTCATAGTAACATTATGTGTTCCATCCTATTGTGGCTAAGTCTTCTTCGGGATTATCGGTATTTTCTATCACAGTAAACAAACACTTTTTTTCTATTTTTATTTATAAGATGAAATGTCATCCCCTGGTTTTTGACAAAAAAATAGGCTTTGTTATTTACTCTATTCTTTTATTTTTTCTGTTGCTATTGAAAAACTAGCCGCCCACTTGTGTTTTTAGGCAAAAATTAACGTTAGTGTCAAACTCAAAATGTTTTGTTTTTTTGTCATCCCTAAAATTTTAGTACGGACCACAATTTAGAAACCGAATAGGTGTCCCAAGGACTCTAATATGTAGTGCCACCTATTGACTGATATTTAAATATTTTGCCTTGTTGTCTTTTGCTTAAAAAATTGGCTGAATCGATTTTGTCGCCTTAACTATACGCATTTACTTGATTAGGTAGGGACTGCTGATTTGTAGAGAACCAATGGATTTTAATTCGACTATTTGGTCATTATTTATTTCAGAGTTAATTTGTTGAAGCACGTTTTTTGTAATATTCATAATGCTGTTTTAAACGAATTATTTCACTATAACAACACTTTGAAATTTTGAATAAAATTTGTTTTTACTAAAACGAAGCTCTTAAATGATAATGCTTGCTGTGTGGCAAAGATCGGCCTTTAAAGACAACCCGCGTAACCCCCACTCTTGCACAATATATGCGGTGTGGACTTAAACCTGTCTTGACTTGTCGGTTGAAAAATTTAGGCTCATGGCCATTCATGGTCGAAGTCAATAATACCTTCTTCACTTAATCTTTACTTAAACTTGTCTTGACTTGTTTGGTAATATATTTGGAGTCAAGGGTTGGTTTTACCAACTTAGACACATTCCAAAATAACTTACTTGGTTTCGGTAAAAGTGCAAAAAAGGTTGATTCTGTTTAAAGATCTTAATAATAGGCACTTATTGGAATGAGGCCATGCAATGACATTATTGTTGCATTATTTTGACAGACTTACATTGCAGGTTGACAGTTGTTCTTTCAATACAAAAGTTGAATTAAAAACCAAGACGTTTATTTATCTATAATTAAAGTCGACAGTATTTATTTCGGTTCGTATAGTAAAACCTTATGTTGAAAGATTAGCTCTCATATTCCAATGCAAAAGTGCCAAAATACGGCCTGACACTATTATTGCATGACTTTATGCCAATAAGCTAATAACGCTCTGCGATATTTTTAGTGCATATATTTTTAAGCAGACCTTTAAATTATTGTTATTTTTTAATGAAAAAATAATAAGGAGCAATATTTTGTTAAATGGCTGTGATTCTCCGAGAAATTTAATTCTTAGATTGCCAAGACTGAAATTGTTGTTGATATTATCTCACACTACTACTATACTATATATCTTTGTGTTTCAGATGATTTTGAAACTTTTTTTTGTCGCGCCGTCTGTCTGTGTGTGTGTTTGTATGTCTGTCTGTCTGTCTGTAACAACCAACGTGTATAACCCAAAAACAGCTTGCTTGATTTGAGTGAAATTTGGTACCTGGGCGGGGTTTTGTGTTGAGTTTAAGTTAAAACATGACTTGTGTGGTATCAAACGAAATGTAATTGAGTCTGGAGTTGAATAAAATATATTTCAGTTTTTAGTTACATTAGCTCACACGTATACTATTTTGTGTGTGTTTGTATGTCTGTCTGTCTGTCTGTCTGTCTGTCTAATAACCCAAAAACAGCTTGGTTGATTTGACTGAATTTGGTACCTGGGCTGAGTTTTGTGTCGAGTTTAAGTTAAAAATGGCTTGTGTGATATCAAACGAAATGTAATTGAGTCTGGAGTTGAATAAAATATATTTCAGTTTTTAGTTACATTAGCTCACACGTATACTATTTTGTGTGTGTTTGTATGTCTGTCTGTCTGTCTGTCTGTCTGTCTGTCTGTCTAATAACCCAAAAACAGCTTGGTTGATTTGACTGAATTTGGTACCTGGGCTGAGTTTTGTGTCGAGTTTAAGTTAAAAATGGCTTGTGTGATATCAAACGAAATGTAATTGAGTCTGGAGTTGAATAAAATATATTTCAGTTTTTAGTTATATTAGCTCACACGTATACTATAACTATAGTAAGTGTGAGCTTAGATGCCCATATACCTTACATTAATTGGATCACAAATCACAAGCTGTAGCAGTTCTTTGATCTAAATTGTAATAATATAATGTCACTTTACAGCATTCCAAATGTTGAAAAAGCAGCATAATGAATGAACACCTAGTGTAATTAGTACCAAGAGAATACGATCTTTACTTAAACTTGTCTTGATTTGTTGGGTAAAAAATATTATACCTCTCAGACTATAAGCCTCTGCATACAAAAATGAATCACAAACCACCCACTCTTTTGCAATATATGCGATCTTGACTCAAACTTGTCTTGACTTGTCGGTTGATATCAAACTTGTCTTGGCTTGTCGGTTGATAAATTTTGGACCCAAGGCCATTCATTGTCGAGGCCAATATAACACCCTTTGTTGTGAAATATATACAACCTTGACTCATTAATGTTTAATGAATCGCAGGCTTTGAAGTATTAATTTTAGCTCAAGGCCATTCTCAGGGTAAAAAAAAAAGATCACCTGCCTTGTTCGCCTCCACATACAAAAGACAAAGAGCCACTCATACCTGCATACCTGCACACAAAAGACAAAGACACACATAAATTTACATTGTCATATCAAGGTTAAAAGTCCACTGTACACAAAAGATAATGGTCTTCGCAACTATCCGATATCATATCAAGGCCAAAAATACTTTTCCACACGCCAATAGAAAAAAACACACACTCTGTGAGCGAAGTTTTGTTTTGTACCTTAAATGGTTGACAATGGCGCAACAAAATATTGTAACTTTGACTTTTTTAAACGGTTGTAATAACACGAGAGTAACCGTCGCTAGTCTTTTAAACGAACATCATTCAAAATGTTTAAAGAGATTCCTGAAGAAATTCTAATAAACAACTTGCAACAAGCAGTGTAAAAACAACACGGTGAATAACTATTTTTTTTTAATTATTTTGTTCATAAAACATTAAAAGCTTGAAAATCGAGTATAAATACGGTGATTATACAAAACAAAAATAAGTGCGCAAAGTATACTGGATTCAGATAAAAGCAGAAACTTTTTTGCGGGATTGCCGGCTAGTTTTAAGATATGGCAGATGTCAGTTAGGGTAAATCAAATTTCCCTAGCAATTTCTATCAAATATTAAGAAAATTAACTGACTCATTTGTATTATTCAAGGAAATAACAAGTTATTCTAGTTTGCACACATTTTTAATTATTTCTAAGTCAAATTATTGAAAAAAAAAACTATTAAAATTGAAGTGGTTGGCAAACGCGGAAGATTTTTAAATGAGTTAACGAAGATTAGTTTAGTTTGAAGTGAACATTACTAAACCCCTACAAAATCAACATCACTTGACAGTGTGACAGGTTTCAAATTCACCCCGAATCAAGTAACGTCAAAAACTGTTTGACAATTATTTGACTGGTTCTGTATACCAGGGATGCCCATGGATGGCGCTTTTGTTTATTAAATAGGGCCGTCTTTCAATAACGAAGTTTTATTTATACCTTTCTTTCGAATTTGGCGATAACTATTTTTACTACTTGCTTATGTACCAGTAATTTGGTAGGTTTATATGGCTTTCTGGTGACAATACATTTCAATATGTTTTTATTACAAAATTATCAAAATGGCAATTATTTTTATTTATAAACCGACTTGCATTAATCTTAAAACTTCGCGGTGCTCAAATTGCTTAAATGGCGGATCCAAAATGGAGGACTTGCCGATTTATAAATCGATATTTATCAAATTCGGAACCTCGAGGGTGAGGTGTTTAAGGTACCCTGATCATGATTTTTAAATGAAAACTAAAAAAAAATTAACAGCATTGTCGATTTATACATCAATTTAGCTTAAGGGGACAAATTCCATTTAGGCAATTTTTTACGTAAAAGGCAACAATGCAAAATAGTTAAATATCAGTGAAAAGGTGGCACTACTGAGTAAAGCATTGCCCCCGGTAGGTGGCTTTGTTTAGAGTAATAGGTGATGTCGACTTAGGACAGAGTTTTCCGAATTTGGTTAAAGTACAGTAAGGCCTCCTGTTAGAATTTTTAGGATGACAGTGTCACCTAAAGTCACTAATCAAATACTTTGGCATTTTGTTCGTTTCACAGTAAATGTTTAAATTTTTTGTTCAAAAAGAAATGCCGCTTTCTTGCCAGAAGAAGCTCGCCCGGCCTCTTCAACATCATCATAATAAGTAAGTAGTTATTTTTTAATACAGTAGGCAGATAATAATAATCAGTTGCATCTGTGATTTTAAAAAAATAAGAAAACGCACGAACAAGTGCCTAATTTTCTTTATAATTTTTTTTCATACCTTTATTTTTTAAATATATTCTAGCATGCTTTAGTTTCTAAGATATTTTGAACATATTTTTTTAGAACTTACAGCAGCTATGCTTTCTACAGTAGGTTATTAGCTAGGAAGGTAGTTGATCCATTTACTTTTGAATTATTCTTTACAGATACAGAATTTCATATGAGCATTCCTATTCATACAAAAGAAAGCAGAATAAGTGGATCATTAAATATGATAGGTAAAGTATATCGAAAAATATTGTAACAAATATTTATCTTAATATTTTCAGGGACGTGAGAGAAGGTTATTTCCGAGAAAAAAGTTTATATAAGATGGGGGTCAACGTACATCTGTTTTTAAGATATAGGATTTTTAAAGTTAGACGAGTGGGGAGAAAAAGGGTTTTAAAAAAAAATTAAATCTGTCACAGCCAACTGAATACTCAGGTAATTGTGATTCAAAAATGTGGTATTATTTTTTTAAATAAAAGTATAAGTTGAGAAGATACAGGCTGTCAAAATAACCTCCAAAAATTTATAAAAAATAAAATAAGGCATTTACAAAAATTTATACCAAAAAATTTGTTTTTTCTGAAAAAAATTGACCGATTAATTTTTTCAAAAATTATTTTTAATTCAATGTATTGCTCTTGTTCTAATAAACGACTTTAGCCAATTTCATATTTTTTACTGGGTGTTTTTAAAAAGTTATTATCAAAAAAGTTTAAAAAATCTCCAACTTTGATGAACCCATGCGGAAACTTTTTATCAGACATGACCTCCTCTATCGCCTGTTGGCCTATGGCTCCTAAGTTATGGGACACCCTGTATAAACAATGCAAAAATCAATATTTAAATATTTACACATAAATGTTATCCTACTATTTGGTTTTTCTCGAAACTGAACTAGATGACCATTACACGTATGATATATCATAAAAATTGCATGTTAAATTTTAGTGATACCTTGGTGACTCATGATGAGGAGTTTGCGGACCAAGGAAGAGAAGCAAAAGTTGCGAAAGCCAACACGGAGACAGGGTGAGTAATTTAATAATTGTTTATTGTTTTTCTTATTTTTTTAAGTATAAATAACGTCAAAAAATTATTTTCAAATATTTTGACCTAAATTAGGGATATTTTATCGTATATCTGCCTGAGAGTCTATTTGTTTATTTGAATATATTCAATAAAGTAAAAAGTAGCTAGAAAATTTATTTAGTATTTTAAGGTTTATTAAAATATATTTTAAATAAAATATAACAAGCTTTATTTCCTAAGATATTTGAATCCAAGGGCGGATCCAGAGGTGCTTCTCGGGGGTGCCACTTTAGGTGACATTCTCTGTTGGTAAAAAACAGTATATATTTTTTAAAGCAGCATTTTATTGAATTAGTCAGTGGTTGTAATTTCGGTGATAATAACAATAGACATTTTCATGCGCCGCAGGCAAAAATTTTGAATTTTTATTAGCAAAAACATTACTTTTTACAAATTTTTTGTATATTCAAAAAATTCTCGGGGGGCGCCCCTGGATCCGCCCCCCTGGATCCGCCACTGTTTGAAACATATTAATTTAAAAACTTAAAGCAGCTCTATTGACTTCTACAGTAGCCACTTAGCTAGGAGGGAAGTTTAGTCGATCCATTTCTTTTTGAGATTTAATATCAAAATTATTCTTTACAGATCCACAATTACATATGAACACTAATATTCACGTAAAAAGGAGACCATCAATAATGATAGGTAAAGTATATTGTAAACTATTATAACAATTAAGGGCCTGTCCTTAAATTACATAACGCTCAAGGGGGGGGGGGTTTGGCCTTGCGTTACACTCAAGGTTTTTTATATGTGTTTTTTCTTGAAAATGCGGTACGAGGGGGGAGGGGGGAGTCAAAAATCCTGAATTTTTGCGTTACGTAATTTAAGGACGTTCTCTAATAAGCAGTACTTATTTATGTTAATATTATGAAGGAAATTGACGTGGTTACTTCTTTGCACTGCTTTCTAGCTTTATTTAAAAAATAATTTTGTTTTAGGGACGCATTAAATTTTCCAATTATTGTACCGCTGGTCTTTAATGCAATGGAGCGAATATCGTTTGCAGGCCGTTTACACCATGCTAATATCTACAAGCAAAAGAACGAGTTCGTTTGGGTTTTCTCTATATCAACCAATACATATACAGTACCTTCCACGGTTCCAAGAACTTACTTTATTTTTTGTTAACTGGTCTGTGGCGTAGGGGCGATTTACTGACATTTATTATATTTCTTCACAAACGGGACCACCCTGTATATACTGTCAAAATTTTTTTAAAAGCTGTTTAATTTTTTTTTAAATTAAAGAAAAATATCAGGTTTGCTCGTCAACCATAATATTTCTGTTGATAATTGTAAAGTATAAAAAATTTATAGAAATACTAAAAAAAACATGGCTTGCTAGAATAAATAATTGGATATAGAGCACCATCGCGCAGATAGACAAATGTGACACTTTTTTGTTTAGAAATATATAAGAAACGAAAAAAAAATTACCAGATAAAATCCCCAGTAGAAATGGCAAGAACGGACAAAATTGACACCAAATCGGCATTTTTAATATTTCTGATTATTTGTGTGGCTTATGTCCTTGTATCTAGAATTTTTTTTGCGAAAGCACCAAAATTCTGCTGCAAACTGGTGAATAATTAAAAATATTTTAAAGAAAATTCGATTAATCCGAATCAATAAAATATCTTTAAAAAAATGCGATTTTGCTTGTTTTTGTCAGCATAAAACCTTATCGTGTTTCCCCTGTATAGTAGCAAATTTGACTTTTTTTAAATTATTTTTTAGTAGTTAACAGATTTCAAAAACTTTCTGTGGTAAACCGTATTATTTGTTTTATATTTTCTGCTTTTGAGGATAAAAACAAAAAAAATATTTTTTTTAAATCGCAAATTTTTTGGAAAATCTAAATACTTATTTTCAAAAAAATTCTAATACATCATTTAATTAGACATTTTAACAGCTTTTAAAAAATATAGGTAGATAGACAGGGTGATCTCGTTTGTGAAAAAATATAATAAATAAGAGACAAGTTTGTAGGAATCTCGTATCTCAGTAGATCGCCTCTGCGCCTCAGACAAGTAAACAAAAAACTTGACGAAGTATAGGTTCTTGGAACCGTGGAATGGTACTATATATGTGTACAAAATATGGTAAAGAGGTACAATTAGTTGGACATCCTAAATTTTTGCCTTGTCTAATAATGAAAACGCCCACGGTAAAAATGTTTGTCTAGAATGAAAACACGTTCTTTTCTTGAATAAATTGTTTTACCGTAAAACAATTTGTTTTGAATTAAAATATTTCTTTTTAGTTCAACGCAATGTTTAATCTTAAAATGAGACTTTATTTTTCTTCTTTAATTGTTTTGTTTCAGTATATTCCATTTAGTAACAAAGCAAATTGTCTTCATTCAGTTCTAATTTATAAAAAAAAAATTCTGTTTCACATTAAAATAAGAGGCAAGACATTTTTTGTGCTATATCAAGAAAATATTCTCTTGGTGAATAGGAACAAATTATTTTACTTCAAAGCAATTTGCTTTGATCTAAGACAATTTTTTTTATCGTGCGGTATAAAATATTAAAACAGAATAATGTTTCTGACAATTATCGATACAAATTATGCAATATTTAGTTTTCTTTGGTTACGGGGGTTTGTGAGTATATGAATAAAGCAAGATAATTTTCAAATTAGGTGTCAGGCTTGACCTGACGTAACCTGAAGTAATTAACCATATCCTTAAAAAACCCAATCATTTCGAATTAGAAGTCATTAAAATAACTACATAAGAAAAGAAACTGCATAATTGTTAATAATTTACAGGTTTTAGTTGTATGTTTTCAGAGAAACCAGCAGATGCCGTAAAAAACGATCTTTACTGAAAACTTTTTTAACACTTGAGGTAAGTTAGCAGCCACCTGAGAAACGAAGTGTCTATGCACACTAAGTTTGGAGATAATTCCATTTTTTAGTATTTCTTATTTTAGGAATTGTTAGTGTAAAATATGCTTCATAACAATAAACAATATTAAGAAAATTAAAAACATGAGCCATTTAATTATTAAATACAAAAATAGTTCTCAACAACTTCTGTTACATCTAGTCAACAATAAATCCAGATTTCAATAAAGAAAGTCGCATTTAAATCGGTTCACTAATTTGAGACCTAGACACCTGCGAACAAACAGACTTGTCCGATATGATAATTATGAAAACTTCGCGAACAAATTTAGCCTCATAATAGTTAACGGTTCGATTTCGTTTTCTTGGCCTTTCGTGCGGGTGTCATAACGTAAGCCTGCCTGTTTTTTAAACTTTGGTGCTATTGAAACTTGGTAAAATATAGGCACCGGTACAAAACAGCGCGGAACAAAATAGCGGCATCAAAGTAGCGCTTTTTTAAGTTTGTTTATTGATCTGTGAGCAATTTTCCCTTACTTTTTATCGTAGCGTTGTTTGTCGCAGTGCTATTTCGTCGCAGTGCTATTTTGTCGCCCCTATTTTGTTCCGCTCCATTTTGCACAGCGCTGTTTTGTACCTACTGGTGTCTTAAAAACTAATACAATCTTCAAAGCCTTGAAAAAATAATAATATTCGGTTTTTGTTTATATAGGGTGTCCCAAAACTTAGGGGCCATAGGCCACCAGGTGATAGAGGTCTTGTCTGATAGAAACGTTCCTATAATGCATGAGTCAAAACTCTTTGTCGAGATACAGAGCATCAAATTGTCAATTTTTTTAACTTTTTTGATAATAACTTTTTAAAAAAACGCAGTAGAAAAATGAAAATGGGTAAAGTCGTGTACTAGAACAAGAGCAATAAATTGAAATAAAAATAATTGTAAAAAAAATTAATCGGTTAATTTTTTAAGTGTAAACCCACAGACTTCAAAATTTTGAAGTCTGTGTGTAAACCTCTTTAGGCGCGTTTAGCAGTTTTTGTGGGTAGTGAATTAAACTGAGCCGTCAGGCTCGGCTATGTAACGCTCATTCGGGTGAAGCCGGCTCGAGTCGACTAACTGTGAGATTTGTTGGGTGATCCGTGCATTCAGCGAGCGATATAATGATGCAGATGAAGGCCAGTATTATTAATTTAGCCTTGTTGAAGTTTACACTTCTGCCGTGTGGTCTTAAACACACACAATTTTTTTTTTAGGAAAAAACTATTTTTTTTTGTATATACTTTTATAAATGTCATATTAAACTCAATGTTTTTTTTATAGTCTCCAGCGAGACATAACAATGAAATATTATTGATATTTTTTTAAAGAATAAGTAAGCAAAAATTATTATTTTTTTAATTATTATTTTTTATACATTTTGGTGGTTATTTTGACAGCCTGTATCTCCTCAACTTGTAGTTTAATTAAAAAGAATACTACATTTTTGAATCACAATTAGCTTTTAAAACCCTTTTTCTCTCCACTTGTACAACTTAAAAAAGCCTATATCTTAAAAACAGATGTGTTTACCCCCATGTTATATAAACTTTTTTCTCGGAAATAACCTCCTCTATCCCCTGGCACTATGGCCCCTAAGTTATGGGACACCTGTATATGGTAAGCTTGCAGCTGCTCAATGAATATCCAAGAAGTAGAAACCAAACTTTTTTAAATGGTGATGCAAAATAAACTGAATCGACAATAGTCTATGTCCCATATAACAAGTAGCTGGGAGTTTATATTCAATGTGGGAATTACCTTTATTATCATTATTATTATTATATATCGTTCAGATTCATCGAAGAATATACCATTTTTGGATCAACATCTCAATTTTATATCTAAGAAATATTCAAATCTTACCAATACTATTACAAAATGGCTAGTTCAATATTCTAAGCCAATACTAAAACACGGGTCATGTGACCTTGATCAGCTAATTAATTTACACCGAAATTTTTTTTACCGAATTTACCTAGTGTTCTGAATTCATTAGAATCACGTGATTTTAATTCTGGTGAATAAGTGATGCCCCCTAGTAGTAACATTATGAAGTATACTTTTTCGCTCCGATATCGACTTTACTCCGCTTTTAAAAATCCTAATAGATCTCGCTTAGAAAATGAAAAAATATATATTTATCTTGTTTATATAAAAGATTTTGTCAAAATTGTCAAACGTATCTTGTTAGATTTTTTGTTTTTGTTTGTATTTACCTAAAACATAGAAAACACGAGAAATTATTGTTACAGTTCGCTGTAGTTTATACAAGGTGACGCAAGATCATAGATTTTCCAAACTTTGTTTTGAAGTGTTGTTGGGATTTAGCCATAAATATTTTTTTATCTTTTGAATAAGATAAATTAGCAAAAAACTGCCAAGATACAGTTGCGAAAAATGCTTTAAAAATGCACCCCTCAAAGTTTCGACGTGTGCCGCTTTCTCGTTTTCTAGTTCTATTAGAAAAAAGATTTGGCCAAAAAATGGGATATCAGTGTTGTCAGATGGTAAGTTTTCAGGCGACGTTTGCCCCCTTAAACTTAAAACTTCGTGGTGCTTACGGTCACCCAATACAATTTTTAACAATACAATGTACAGGGTGGGCAAAATACGATTATTTTTGGCAGTTTTAAGTATTTCTAGTCAAGATACATAAAAACGAATAGATGCCCTGGGCTTGATTTTCGAGACGTCTTTAAATATCAAAACCTCAATAGGCCTTGTAGTTTTTTAGTTACGAGGATATTTTTAAGTCTGCATTTATTTATATGGCCTATAACTTTTTTATTTATAATTTTTTTTTTAAATTCATTTGCAGGAGTAAATTTCATCGGTCACTTTTAGTATTTGAGATATTACATAAAGTTAAAAATTTTCCTTTTGAATGACTCTTTTTAGTCGATTTTTAAAATCGAATTCCTACTTAATGTGTAAAATTTTCTTTAAAATTACATTTCTCGATTTTTATATTGGTTATTTATTTTTTTAATTTGTTTATTTTAAAATATTTTAAACCTATTTGTTTGAAACTTGTAAGACAATGATTGAGTGGAAACAAAATTTTAGACTTACGTTGTTTTTATTTATTTTAATCAATGGAAGTTTATAATAAATAAAGACAATAAATCACACTATAAAATAAAAAATATCAAAAATACAAATAATATAAAGAAATTAGGGAGTAATTTCATTAAGAAATACCGATTTTATGAATATCTCAAAAACTAAAAGTGACACATAAAATTTATATGACAGTTGGATTTTTTATAAAAATAAATATAAAAGAGCATTTTACACCAAAATGATTTTTTTATATAAATAAAAGGGATAGGAAAATCCCCTCGTAGCTGAAAAACTACGAGGTCTATTAATAAATCGATCCCAGGACACTGTTTTTAACTTTATCGGCTAGAAATACCTACCCTCAAAAAATATAGAATATAGTGTTCGAGCCAGTTTTTTGAAACTTGAAAAAATCTAACTTTTTATCGGAGCATCGCATCAATATACGGTTTTAGAAATATAGTAAACCACATTTTTCTAAATAGTTTGTGTATAACCAAAAACTTCGTAGGCGGTTTCGTTTCTGAGATATTTACAAACAACTGTTTTCAAGGCTGATATATCCTGGAGTTCACTTGAGGTGTGCTAATAGGCCAGGAGGTATCAGATCTGTCATGGATCCATAAATTTTTTTTAAATAAGGATCAAGGTTTCGGTTCGGTTCGGTTCGGTTTCGCAAAACTCATAATTGAAAATACCCCTATCTAAGGAACTAATTAATTGTTTATTAAAAAAACAAACAAGTATTTTATCATAAAGCTTTGGTGAATTGGTTCCAGTTAAAGTCCCCACCCTGAATATATAAATGTCTGCATTTAAGATAAAGAATACCATTAAATAATATTTCAATTTACGCAAGACCTTTGCAAACCACAGGGAGAGAGAGAGACATTATCATTTTTTTTTTCAAATCCTAGCCATTGAACGAACTGATACAAAAGCAAAGAATAATAGTCGTCTTCATAAGCCACGTATGTAATATATATATAAAAACCTAAGTACGGACCTGTGTCCAGTTTTGTTTACCAAACTGTCACAAGGCAAATTTCAGTTGACAGCTAAATAAGTGTCATTTGTACATGGAAATTTTTGAATTTAGTATAAGTAAGTAAGTAAGCATGCAAGTGGATGAAAATTATTTTAACGTTAATAGAGCACAGTTCGCGAAATTAAACTGAAATAACCAGTCTGTTTTTTTTATCTAAGGTTTTTTTCAGGGACCGTTACAAAGACATATTGGCGGCATCAGATGCAATTAAATTCATGGAAACAATTTCAAAGAAAATTGTTAAAAATATTGCAAACATTTCATCCATTTCAGCAGCTCTGGTTTCGAATCCAGTAATATTAAATGAAACGGAGTTATCGAAATTAGCTGGGTAAGTGCATAATTTACCTGCGTTAAAGTAGCGATTTATTCAAAATAACTGGACTAACGAATAATGGGAAAGCGGATCCAGAAGCACGATTCGTCGAGAGCGGTTTGTCGCGTAATTTGTTAATTTATTTTCTATTAAAAACTTTGTTTTATGTAGATTTCTAAGAAATAGGAAAAAAACATTTATAAGTTTGAAATAAAGCACAGCCCCATTATTCGGTCAGTAGGGAAACCAAAACACTAATTAATAAATGGATTAATTCTTACAAAAAAATATAGATCGTATGGTGTCAAAATTGACCATGGCTTACCTTGAATTCCTATTTTCTTTACCTCGTGTGTACACCTCTCTTGTTGGATTCAAACAGAACGGCCACAGTGTCGTTATTCGTCGCCTCATGGTGGGGTGGCGCGCAGGTGTCATCAACTTTGACTGCCATTTTGCGCGCGCAATTTAAATTTTAAATTGATCAAGACTAAACAAAAATGTTGATCCTTTTTTTCATCAACTTTACCAAAATTGTAAAACGAAAAAAATAAAATAATAATTAATGTTTTTATTGCCACACAAAAAAAATATAAATGAATATGCTGCGTATATCTAAAACTAGGATGTGTGGCAACGGTCAGAGTTCGCGCTGACTGCTAGTTACCTAGCAGAAAACACGCTCTTCCACTCAGGCCCAATACATAAATAAAAAAAGTATAATTTAAATTATTAATTAACCTATTTTACAGGAACTCAGTTTTATCAAAATGCGTTCCCATAATAAGAATTAACCTAAATATAGATTAAAATAGTTAAACAATAAAAATAACATACCGGGTGGGCCAAAAAAAACCGGACAATTTTTTTTATTATAACTTGAACTATATCATCGATTTGAATGAGACAAATTGCACTTGGCAGGGAATTAATCAGAGTTTTGACTAAATATATTTTTTTGTCCTCCATCTTAAAATCCAAGATGGAGGACGAAATTAAATTGTACCCTTCAAAGATGCTCCTTTATTCTTATGCTGCGAACATGTTTTGATTATATTTTTAAATTAGTAGAAAAGTTGCACTCTTGCCACGCACAAGGTATGAATCAGCAAAATCGGTTTGATGATTCTAAAAAAAATATTTTTTTTTCAACCATTGTTTTGAATATTATACGATTGCCTTGCGAATTATGTCTGCATTTATTTCCCTATAAATACATTACTACTGAACCGATTTTAATGAAATAAAACATATCCTGGTAAGAATCGATTGCTTTTTAAAAGCTCATGATCAAAGTTTATCGCCATCCCAAATATGAAGATGGCGGACAGGATCATACTTGATTTTTTAAAATGACGTGTTTATTCTGATTTTCTGAAAATGTTTTAGTTTTTTTTTATTTTATAGAAAAGCACTACTCTTCCCCCGCACAACGAGGTATAAATTAGTGAAATCGGTGTGGTGGTTCTCAAAAAATCTATTTTTGTTTCAGCCATTGTTTTACAGATTATACGATTGCATTGCCAATCCTGTCTGCATTAATTCCCTTATAAACTCATTATTAGTGAACGGATTTTAGTGAAATAAAAAAAATCGTGGTGAGAATTGATTGTTCTTTAAAGATTATAATTGGTCGCCATCTTAAAAGTTAAGATGTCAGACAAAATCATACTTGACCCTTCAAAGAGGCAAATTTACTCTTATTTTCCGAAAATGTTTAAGTTTTTTTTAATTTATAGAAAAACACTACTTTTCTCCCGCATAAAGAAGTACAAATTAATAAAATAGGTAAAGTGGTTCTCACAACATCGGATTTCTTTATAAATTTATTATTACTGAACCGATTTTAGTAAAATAACAAACATTGCACTGATCTTTGCCCCATGATGTTTTTTATTTCATTAAATCGGTCCAGTAATAATAAATTTATAAATAATGAATGCAGGCGGGATTGACAATGCAATCGTATAATCTGTAATTTGATTTTTTATGAACTGCCACACCGGTGTTACTAATTTTTACCTCGTTGTGGGGGGAGAAAAGTAGTAATTTTATATAAATTAAAAAAAAACTAAAATATTTTTGCAAAACAAGATTAAACACGCCATTTTGAAGAATCAATTATGCTTCTGCCTGCCATTTTAAATTTTAGCATAGCGATAAACTTTGATGATGATCTTAAAAAAGCAATCAATTCTTACAAGGATGTTTTTAATTCCATTAAAATCGGTTCAGTAGTAATGAATTTATAAGGAAATAAATGCAGACATGATTGGCAAGGCAATCGTATAATATGCAAAACAATGGTTGAAACAATTTTTTTTTAGAATCACTAAACCGATATTGCTGATTTAACCTTGTTGGGCGTGGCAAGAATGCAGCATTCTTACGAATTTAAAAAAATTATTAAAACATGTTTGCGACATAAGAATAAACGAGCATCTTTGTATTGATACTTATGATTTAATGCTATATATATATAAGTAATAATTTTTTATTTTAAATCTTAAATCTATTTAAAAATAGATCTGGCGTAATAAATTTTTTTAAAGCAATAATACTTGACACATTTTTGTAATTACGGAATTAAGGAATTTTGTTATACAATTTTGCAATCGAATAATTGAAAGATCCGTGATATAAACTTGTTTTCGAACGAGAGATTGTAATAATGCCTTTATGTCGTGTGTTGAGAACATGAATGTTATGTCTAAATAGAACTTTTTCAAACAAGTATGGTGGCTTTTTCAATGTCATAACACCTAACAAACAGATAGAGAACTCAGGTAGTGGGGGGTGCTACGCGCATCTTTCAGGCAACCTGCCATTTTGGGGTCAACCACTCCAGAGGCGCATTCTGTATTTCAATATTTTTTAAACTTTTAGTACTTGTTGAGCATTAGTGGTTTGTAGATGTCAATTTTGTGTTTGATATTTGTGATATTTTATATATAATAATTAAGTGTCCTAGGAGATGAGTCTGTAAATGATTTGAGTACAAGGTAAAAACGATTCGCAGCGAGATTTTTGTTTCATGATATTACCATTGTTTTATTTAGCTTCAATTTATATAATAAGTATATTTGTTTAATTGTTTGATTATAACTTTTCTCAAACTTTCCAACTAGGTATTTGGTGGTAACTATACAATTCAGCATTTTTTTTAATTGGCAAAAATAAATAAAATGACGATTGCAAAATAGCGGTTTTTGGCATTTATGAACCGATATGCATCAAACTCGGAACTTTGACATCTTTCAGGTCTCTGGTTATTATGTTAAACTTACACTAAAAAAAATCAAAATGGGGGATCCAAAATGGCGGACTTTATTATTTTCACACCAATTTCCCTCAAACTTAAAACATCGCAGGGCTTAAGGTAATTCAATAGAATTTTTTACTCAAATTTAAAAACAAGAAAATGGAGGCTTCAAAATGGCGGATTTTCCCATTTCTTTACCGACATGCTTCAAACTCGGAGCTTCGAGTTCTTTTAGATCGTTAATTATGATTTTTAACTTAAACTTAAAAAAAATCAAAATGGCGGATCCACAATGGCGCACTTTATTATTTTCACACCGATTTGCCTCAAACTTGAAACATCGCGGCGCTTAAGGCACTTCAATAGAATTTTTGATTCAAATTTAAATACAAGAATATGGAGGCTCCAAAATAACGGATATTCCCACTTATGAACCGACATGCATCAAACTTGGAACTTCGAGATCTTTCAGGTCTCTGATTATGATTTTTAAATTAATTAGCTTAAGGTTCCGAGTTTGATGCATATCGGTTCAAAAATGGGAAAATCCGCTATTTTGGATCCGCCATTGTTTTTAAATTTGAGTAAAAAATTGTATTGAGTTAAGCGCCGCCATGTTTCAAGTTTGAGGCAAATCGGTGTGAAAATAATAAAGTGCGCCATTGCAGATCCGCTATTTTGATTTTTAAAAAGTTTAGGTTAGATATCATAATAAGCGACCTGAAACACCACAATGTTTTGAATTTGATGCATATTGGTTAATAAATGCGAAAGTTCGTCAGTTTGGATCCGCCATTTTGATTTATTTTAATTTGAGGCAAATCAGTTTATAAATAAGAAGGGGTGCCGTTGTAGTTAGAAATCTTAATCAGCGACCTGAAACACCCCAAAGTTCCGAATTTGATGCATATCGGTTCATAAATGGGAAAATCCGCCATTTTGTATCCGCCATTTTTTTTTTTTAATTTATGTTAAAAGTAATGATCAGCCACCTTAAATATCTTATCATTTCGAGTTTGATACAAATCCGTTCATAAATGGGAAAATCCGCCATATTGGATCCGCCATTTTATTTAATTTCCTTATAAAAAAAAATGTTAAATTGTATACTAACCACCAAATATCTGGTTGGAGAGGTTTGAAAAAAGTTAAAATCAAACAAATAAACAAAGATTTATGAAGTCAAGCTAAATAAGTCAAACTGTTTAAACAATTGCCAGTGGTTATATCATAAAACAAAAAATCTTGCGGTGAATTGTCCCCGCGGCGAATCGGCCGGCGGCGTATTGTTACCGCGGCGAATCGAACCTCGGCGAATTAAACCGCGGCAAATCGTAACGCGGCGAATTGTCCCCCACCCATCTAAAACCCCTTAATAAAAACAGAAAATAGTCATTTTAGCACTAAATTTATTACCAATTTTAAAACAGATTTTTGGGTAATAGCTTTCAATATTTTTAGATATTTTTAAATAATTTTAAAACTTAATTATTATCGTTTTGGTAATGCATAATTCAACAAAATTTTAATGGTCTGTTATAATTTTTAAGAAAGAAACAAAAAATCAAAAAGAATGCTAAGTTTAACACCCTGTAAAAACAAAGAGGTCTAACAAAATGTAATGAGAAAAAAATCTTTGGTTTGACCATTTCCACCACCACTTAAAGTTTCATGCATCATTTAAATTACACTCTGTATGATAAACTATTATATAACATTTGGTCAAGAGTTTTTGAAACAAATTTGTTATAATTTTTTATTATGCTACTGCATATTTACACTTTTATGAATACATATAAAACATTTTTTTTTAAATATTAGGCTTTTAAATTTTAAAATATTAATTTACTGTGAAACAATTTTGTGATAATTGTAAAATTATTTGGTCACCCTGTATCTCCTTAAACTTTCAATTTTTCGAAAAAACGAATAAATACCCTACAATGTCAAACTTCTTGTATTTAAAATTCACAATTTCACTCCTCTGAAATAAATGTTATCCCTGTAAAACAAAAAATCAATCAATTTTTTCCCCTTTTGTGTTTGGCTATATGTTGGAAACGATAACAGGCTAACGTATTCTGGACGAAAAAGAAGACCTCTTTTTGTGCTTCCCCAATTTCTTGTTCAATAGAACACATTATTTCCATAATCCCCTACAGAGGAAAACATATAATTTTTTTACACGGCCTTTTTACTTAAAATTCATTTTAACGCCCATTTTTTAAAGCAGTACAAAACTATTTTAAGATTTTTATTGTTTCTGACAGTAAAAATATTTTTTCCTAAAAACAATCTGATACATTCAAATTTTATGGTCAATTTATTTAGTCCGGCCCTGAGCTTGACTCCCAATGATCAGCCATCGTTGAATACACCGAGATCAAAGACCGCCAGCCGGCTTATATATCTGTTTGTTAGGTGTGTTAGGTGATCCGTGGTCATAATTTTGTGGTAAAAAATAGTAAATGAAGAAATCGCCTTTCTTTCATGTTCAACTAACCCAAATTATGTAAATGTTCTGAAATGCGATATCTTCTTTTTAGTCCACATATTAACCTTATGCATGCGTTTTGTAGTAACTGTAACCTTTTGATTTCTGATGACCGAATACGTTGGTCGTATATTATGTCGCCGTAATTTAGGTGTGATAAAACTAGTGCGTTACAAAGCATAATTTTTGTACCTATGTTTAGTCTCTTTTTGCTGTATATCATGTTAAGATTAGAAAATCCGCGCCTTATCAGCATAGATACATTGTGTTGAGTTGCGTGTCTAGAATTATCCCAAAATTTTTTATCGGGGTTAAAATCAAGACAGTACTGAGAAGAAACGTCTACTAACTTTATTAGGTCTTGATTTATTTGTTGGCAGCTAAGTGTTGAATCCTTCTCAAAGAATGATTTATATACTTGGCCATCGTCAGCAAAATTGTGAGATTTTGTATGATTTAAAGAATTTGTAAATTGTGACGTATATAATGTAGAAAAAAGAAGACCAAGCACAGATCCTTGGGCTACGCCAGAAACTAAAGACTTAAATGTGGAGCTTTACTGTCCAATCCTAGTTGACTGACTTCTTCCGCATAGGTAATTCTTGATACGACTCACCGCACCATTGGAAAAACCTGTATAATGTAGTAAAACTAAAAACATGGTGTGGTTAATCCTATCAAAAGCCTTAGAATAGTCAATTATGACCAGCACAGTAAGCTTATTATCATCAATACTTTTAAAATGTCATCAGTTACTTTAGGTACAATTCATCCGTAACCCCGACTGACATTCAGGAAGAATGCTGTTTGCATCTACGTATGTTCGAATTTGCCTTTCAATAATTTTTTCAAAAGTTTTGGACAACACACAAAGAATACTAACGGGCCGAAGATCCTCAAATCTTTCAGGAGATGAGTTTTTTTTATTAAAAAATAAAACAAAAATAGTCTTGTGGAAAATATCTTTTCCCAATTCCAAACACCACTAACCTAACCTAACGCAACATGACGTAACCTAACTTGACCAAATGTTGATATATCATTTTGTTGCTGAATTCGATATACACGTTTTAATAGTGCTCGTGTATTTTCACGATTTCTCGATGAACTAAAGCATTAAAAATTTTAAATTTTGTTAATGTCGATTCTGCAGCGCTTCGCGTCTGTTTTGGGCTATAGTTGATGCTCCTACGTTTGCGCTTTGCAGATTTCACAAGGTTGGAATGTTTTTCTTCACGAGTCTTCTGAGTAAGCTTTACAGCAGGCGATGGTTCACTATCAGAGTCCTCAGAATCTTTAACAGTTTTTTCCAGCTCTAAAAGATCCTTTACAGTGTACTTGCTTTCTCCTATTTACAGGCAACCGTTCTTGATTTTTGCTACTAATTTTTGTTTCTTAGCTGGGCGAAGCGAAGGTGCTTGCCTAGAACTTCTTGATCTTGATAATCTACTACTACTATGTCGGTTTAGAACGTTGTCCGACGCCTATTCTCCACCTCCTTCGATCCTGACAATCATCTTTTTTGACTCATTGATCTTTGGATTGACTGTTGCCATTCCAGTTTAGGACGCCCTCTTTTTCTGCGCCCTATTGGTTGCCATTCTAGGACCTGCTTTGGTAATCTTTCGTCGTTCATCCGTTATACATGGGCGTACCATATCAGTTGTCTTTTAGTGATGTCATCCGTTATGCTTCCCTCGATTCCATGGGTGGCTAGTGCATAAGGGCTGCAGAGCTGCAGAACCCCCAAAATTTTCACATTATTTGACTATTTTTCAGCCGCTGCTGTTTTCTAATATAATTATTTTATTTCTAAAATTATTGGAATAGTAGTATATTTTCGGTCCGGTGTTGGTATAGTAGGCCTTCAAATCGCGTACGTGTGTTGAGTATCACGCCGCGCGCCGTCGCCGAAGGCCGCATTTCACAGTCGGTCAAATGAAGTTATTGGCATTGGTGCGCTGCTAAATTGCAACACAACGTAGCTGGGCGGCTAACGAGATCTGCGCTCGGCTAGGATCCCGTTCCTTCGCCCGCACCGCACTTGCTCACGGGTTTAGATAGCGAAATCTAGGCAAAAATAGAGCTGCAAAACTTGCAGTTCCAGTACAATTCCGGGCGTGCGGGCTCAGCGTTGCGTGCTTGCGGGCGCATTTATTTATTTAGGAGACGCCAAACGCATGAGCGGGAGGTTATGGTTGTGTTTGTTGTTTGTTTTTGTATAATTGTGTCACAATGAATGTGGTGGATAATTTAATTATGTAAAAAAAATCTCTCTCTTTACTTATGAAGAAAAACTAAAACTGAAAGAAGAAGGACGGCCATTGCCCGATATTTTAATAGAAAAGTGTGGTTCAAGCCGGGGAAAATCGTATAAAAGGATTTTTACAAGAGAAATTTATGCGAGAAACGACTGGATATGCGGATGCAATAAAAAACTTGTGAGTGTGAGTTAAATGTGAAGTTTTTTTTCAAATACATTTAAGTATACAAACTTATTCGACTACTGCCCAAAAGTGTACGAGTACGAGTTCTCAGATGTCTAGAAAATACGTGCAGGCAAAACATTGGTGAGTACATATTATGCTAAGGTAGTGAATGTGAATTATATCTTTTGTAAAAACGCTATTTTTTTCTAGGCATTGTAATTTCTGCCAAACTAAACCTGGCAATTTTTTACTTTTTATAATAGACACGTGATCTGGAGACTATAAAAAAATAGCATTTTTTATGCATTATCTGCAAAACTCACAAACTTTACTGTCACGAGCCGCCACTGCTCGATTCCCATTCTTTCTTTTATGATCTCATTTCTTATATGATCTGTTCTAGATATTCTCATTGATCTTCTTATTGCATCCGTTTCGACACTTTCCATTTTTGCTTTGTATTTTTCTGTTACGCGACAAGTCTCTATTCCATACAGCAGCGTGCTTTTCACCATTGTTTCATATATGTTAAATTTTACATTCTTTTTTATCTCTCTGCTCCATAAAATACTGTTAAGACAACCAATTACCTTTTTTGCTTTTTCAATTCTTTTTTCTAGAGTCCCTGTATGTTGATATATTTGGATATCAAAATATGTCAACATACAGGGACTCTACTTTTTTCTAGTTCTTCACAGTCTGTTCCTGTCTTATCAAATGTGTCCCAAGTATACATACTCATTGCATGGAGATATTGTTTGTCCATTGTCTAGTTCT
This sequence comes from Aspidapion aeneum, assembly GCA_963576565.1. Classification (NCBI taxonomy): domain Eukaryota; kingdom Metazoa; phylum Arthropoda; class Insecta; order Coleoptera; family Brentidae; genus Aspidapion; species Aspidapion aeneum. The sequence continues at coordinate 142,189,672 of OY755038.1, forward strand.
AACTCACTTGATTAGTTTCCAATACATAAGTACTGTGTCTTGTCCACGTTCACTGTTAACCCCCACTTTTGGTATTCTTCCGTTAATTTTCTCATCATATACTCCATGTCTTCTTTATCATTAGCTACAATTACTTGGTCGTCAGCAAACTGTAGTGTGTATATGGTAAATCGGTCGTTAAGTTGTATTCCCCTGCCGTGTGCTTTACGTTTCCAGTTTTTTAGAGCTACTGCGATATATATTTTAAAAAGAGTTGGAGAGATACAACATCCCTGTCTTAAGCCTTTCGTTACCTGGAATTCTTTTGAAAATCGATTTCCAATTTTAACTTTAGATTTTTACCCTTTGTAAAGTTATTTTATCGCTTTTATATATGTATGATTGATATTAGTTTGTTCTAACACTGTCCATAATTTTTCTACTGTAACGGTATCATATGCTTTTTGTAGGTCCACAAAGGTAACATGAGTCTCTATATTTCTGGCACTCCTTTTCTCAATTACTTGTTTAAGACAAAAAACATTTATCACTATAAGATCTGCCTGCACGAAACCCACTTTGCTCTTCTTCTTCTGTCTCTAAGAATCCTACCGTACAATCTACTTAGAGGACTGGTTACTGAAATTCCTCTGTAGTTGTTGCAATCCAGCTTGTTTCCTTTTTGATGTATTGAGGATATGAATGCTATTTTCCAATCATCAGGTACTGGATGGCCGTTTATGCATTGATTGATAATATATGTGAGATTTTCTAGTAGTTTTTCTGATCCATATTGGAGCATTTCAGCCTATATTCATACATATAAAAGCGATAAAAGAACTGTACAAAGGGTCAAAATCTAAAGTTAAAATTGGAAATCGACTTTCAAAAGAATTCCAGGTAACGAAAGGCTTAAGACAGGGATGTTGTATCTCTCCAACTCTTTTTAAAATATATATCGCAGTAGCTCTAAACAACTGGAAACGTAAAGTGCACGGCATGGGAATACAACTTAACGACCGATTTACCATATACACACTACAGTTTGCTGACGACCAAGTAATTGTAGCTAATGATAAAGAAGACATGGAGTATATGAAAGAAAGTTACCGGAAGAATACCAAAAGTGGGAGTTAACAGTGAACGTGAACAAGACACAGTACTTATGCATTGGAAACGAATCAAGTGTGTTAGAACTAGACAATGGACAAACAATATCTCCATGCAATGAGTATGTATACTTGAGTGTCACATTTGATAAGACAGGAACAGACTGTAAAGAACTAGAAAAAAGAATATTAAAAGCAAAAAAGGTAATTGGTTGTCTTAACAGTATTTTATGGAGCAGAGAGATAAAAAAGAATGTAAAATTAACATTTCATTTCATTTTCATTTCATTTATTTACTTATATAAAATACATTGCATTAGAAATATATATGCTATTTATTTACTCAGAGAACCAGACTAATATTTTTGAAAATTGGAAGGAGCTTTTACAAAGTCTTTAATTTTATTTTTTGTTAACTTTGTTAAATTATGTTTATTTCTTATAGAAGTTGGTAACAGGTTTAATAATCTGGGTCCTGTAAATAAAATATTTTTCTGTGTAGCAGAAAAATTAAGTATAGAACTGCAGAGTTTTGATTCGGTTACAGCTCTGGTTTGTATCGAATGAACAATTTTAGCTTCAAATAACTTAAATTTTGGAGAAAATTGTATAACTTTAACACAGTACAGTTGTCTCAGGTTTAAAAATTCAGTTTGAGAGAACAGTAAGTCGGTGGAATACATTTTAGGTTTAAATAACATAATTTTTAACACATATTTTTGAGCTATTTCTAATGGTGATAAGATAGATTCACATGCTGACCCCCAGCATAAGATACCATAGTTCATAATTGATTCAGCTACAGAATAGTACACTATTTTTGTTACTTGAAAAGTTAAAATATGTCTAAGCTGAGAAAATTTGTAAACTAATTTTCTAATTTTCTTACTGTACATGTAGTCAACATGTACATCCCATTTTAAAAATCTACTACTACTACTATGTCGGTTTAGAACGTTTTTCTACGTTGTCCGACGCCTATTCTCCCCCTCCTTCGATCCTGACAATCATCTTCTGCCAGATTCTTTTGACTCATTGATCTTTGGATTGACTGTTGCCATTCTAGTTTAGGACGTCCTCTTTTTCTGCGCCCTACTGGTTGCCACTCTAGGACCTGTTTTGGTAATCTTTCGTCGTTCATCCGTTGTACAAGGCCGTACCATATCAATTGCCTTTTAGTGATGTCATCCTTTATGCTTCCCTCGATTCCCATTCTTTCTTTTATGATCTCATTTCTTATGTGATATAATCTAGATATTCTCATTGATCTTCTTATTGCATCCATTTCGACACTTTCCATTTTTGTTTTGTATTTTTCTGTTACGCGACAAGTCTCTATTCCATACAACAGCGTGCTTTTTACCATTGTTTCATATATGTTAAATTTTACATTCTTTGTTATCTCTCTGCTCCATAAAATACTGTTAAGACATCCAATAACCTTTTTTGCTTTTACTATTCTTTTTTCCAATTCTTTACAGTCTGTTCCTGTCTTATCAAATGTGACACCCAAGTATACAACTCATTGCATGGAGATATTGTTTGTCCATTGTCTAGTTAAATACAATAGTACTGTGTCTTGTCCACGTTCACTGTTAGTCCCCACTTTTGGTATTCTTCCGTTAACTTTCTCATCATATACTCCATGTCTTCTTTATCATTAGCTACAATTACTTGGTCGTCAGCAAACTGTAGTGTGTATATAGTAAATCGGTCGTTAAGTTGTATTCCCATGCCGTGCACTTTTTTAGAGCCACTGCGATATATATTTTAAAAAGAGTTGGAGAGATACAACATCCCTGTCTTAAGCCTTTTGTTACCAGGAATTCTTTTGAAAGTAGATTTCCAATTTTAATTTTAGATTTTGACCCTTTGTATAGTTCTTTTATCGCTTTTATGTATGTATGATTGATATTAGTTTGTTCCAACACCGTCCATAATTTTTCTACTGGAACGGTATCGTATGCTTTTTGTAGGTCCACAAAGGTAACATGAGTCTCTATATTTCTGGCGCTTCTTTTCTCAATTACTTGTTTAAGACAAAAAACATTATCACTACAAGATCTGCCTGCACGAAACCCACTTTGCTCTTCTTCTTGTTCATGAAAATCATTCTCTATTAGATCTCTAAGAATCCTACCGTACAATCTACTTAGAGTGCTGGTGACTGAAATTCCTCTGTAATTGTTACAATCCAGCTTGTTTCCTTTTTTATGTATTGAGGATATGAATGCAATTTTCCAATCCATTTTAAGAATCTATCAAAAGTATATACCTAAGTATTTCATATTGTTACATGATTGCAATTTAAAGAGATGTTACATGAAGAGTTATGTAAAGTAATAAAATCTTTCTACGATATGCCCCGTTTAGTCATGGAGAATGATATAAATTTTGTTTTTTCAATATTTAAAGTCAGTTGATTTGAGTCTAACCAGCACTTTATTGTGTGTAGATCCAACTCTGCCTTCGTGTGTTCATCAAGCCATGAGTTTCCTGCGATTAAAAGAGCAGTATCATCTGCAAAACATACAATTCTACCACTAACTTTTAAATTTAAAAGGCTGTTTACGTATACCGAAAACGGAATTGGACCCAACACTGTACCTTAAGGTACGCCTACCTCCACTATTTTTACTTTTTGGTACCGATGATCAAGGTAGGATCCAAACAACCTATGTACCACACCGCGAATCCCAATGCTTTCAAATCGTTTAAGAAGAATAGGATGAGCAACCGTATCGAAAGCTTTTTTTAAGTACAAGAAAACAACTAGAAGTTTGAGCCCCTTATTCATACTTTGTGTAATAAATTGGTTGACTTCATTTACTGCATTATCGGTACTAACTCCCGGCCTAAACCCAAACTGATGCGGAGATATGATTTTATTCTCTTCAAGGTAGTCCCACAACTTTATCTTAATATATTTTTCAACTATTTTATTAAGGACACTACACAAAGCTATGGGTCTGTAGTTGTTTTGTCTGTTTTGTCTCCTCCTTTGTGGATCGGTATGACAATAGAATGTTTAAAAATTTTTGGGTAGTACCCCGAAAAAAAAGTAGCATTGATTAGATGAAGCAATGGCCTACTAACGCTTTTGTGATTTTCCTTAATAACTCTAGAGGAAATACCGTCCTCTCCGCATGAGCTAGTGTTTTTTAACGAGCCTATTACATTAATAAGTTCTGTCTCACTAACCGGTACCAGAAACATGGACTTATCAGTCAAACTCGAATATGTTTGGAATTTTGGCTCTATTTAGAGATTTAGAAGTTTTTTACCAATTGATGTAAAAAATGTATTACTTTCATTGGCTATTTCTTGCAAATCGGATGTCATTTGTCCATTTTCTTTTTTTATAAGCTTTATGCTACTTTTTTCCCGATATTCGTTTGAAGCCTCCTGAATATTTTGCCACATTTTTTTTGGGTCTCTTGAAGCTTGTGTTATTTTTTCCTTGTAGTAAGAGTATTTCGCATTTTTTAGAACTTTTGACAAACAATCCCTATATTCCTTATATGTATTAGCAGCTCTTGGACAATAATTAGATCTTACAACAGCCTTTTTAAGGTTATTTCTATGGCGAATACTTTTAACAAGGTTTGTAGTGATCCACGGTTTTAGGCATCTATGTTGATTTGGTATTTAAAAATGTTTAGTGCTTTTTTCCATGTTAAATTTTATTTTTTCAGTTAGTTTTTCAGCAATAGCATCAGGATGACTTTCGATCAGAATATCCCCCCAAGATTCGTTATTAAAACAATTATGTAGCATATTAAAATTAATTTTTTTACAGAACTTATTAACTTGTCTAGATTCGCGATGACTTTATCTCCATGCTTAGTATTATTGGAAAGTGATCTGTAATATCACTATTGATAACAGCAGCGTTAGTTGCCCAAGCTTTTTACGAAAAAATGGTCTAAACAAGAGTCTTTTCTTGTGGGAATCGTAATATGTGGAAAATAACCTAAGCCTGACAAAGAATTAAGATAATTTATAACATGTTTCTTCTTATCTAATGAATTGATGTTGGTATCTCCTGAGAAAATCTCTATGGGGCATGGAGAAAAGTGACCTTGTGTAATTAGGTCCAAAATTATATTAGAACATTTTTTCATCTAAACAAGGCAGCCTATAATGTCCAATCAGTCCTATTTTTGTATTGTTTTTTATTAGCTCGATGCGTAAAAATGTATTATTCTATATATTTATAATTTTGTCCTGTAATACTAGTTTGGTTTTTACATAAATCATAGTACCATCGCACCAGCTGATAGAACTTTCGTTATAAAAGATGGAGTATGACCTAATACTAAAGTCCGCGTAATTCTCCACAATGTGGGTCTCAGACATGATAATTACATCATAATCTACCTCTATAGAACTTAACAATAATACGAAGTTGTCGAAGTTAGTTTTAATCCCTCTAATATTTACATGTATAGCATTTAAGCTATTTGCACTGTTCGGTTTCCATAAAAAACCTCTTTATTTTTCTTTTATGTTCGAATTTTACTTTTAATTTTCCTATTTTTCATGGACTAAAATTTTGTCTTGAACATAAAATTATTAGTCTTAAATTTATATTAATGCTAAGTAAATGGGTCAACTATTAGTTATTATAAAATTTACCTAAAGCAAAATTGCATTAAAATGCGAGAATTAAACGCAAAAAATGTAATTTCTATTCTAAATTTAAGAATTATCATTTTATTTCTTATTTCTTTATTTTTATATACTTTGTAGTGCAAGCGTCCTCTATCGTGTTTTTCACATATCCATAAAATTTTAAATATAGTGATATGGTTTCCTATAGAGGGTGAAGTGCTGTGCGCATGTGCGAAAAAACTGCAAGCGCAGGATAGAGAGACAGACAAAATGTGCTGCGCGTCGCCATGTCTAGAAAACGACAACCTTAAAATTTAAATTTAAAAAATAGTGAAAATTCACTTTAAAATACCTCAAATAATTAAAATTATCGTGCCATCATCCTGTTGGAACTTCAAGTCACATAGCTCTTATGGAAAGGTGTACACCTTGCACTTTGGAACTTCAAAACAGCGGTAAGTCCCTCTCCATGAGGCTATATCACAATTTTATTTCTCTTTCAAATTTAACCTACAATTTTTAAATTAGTTACTTTCTCTGGTTAAATGAATTTTTTGCGCCAATGTTAATTATAGTCCACTGTATCTACCAAAACCCAATCTGAGTCATCGGAGTGCTACATATTTTGGTCCTTCGAGCCGGATTTTGATTTCCATTTTCTTTTTGAAATTTCAAAAAAATTCATTTTCGCTAGAGTGAGAGCAAACGCTAGTAGTGTGAAAGTAAGAAAGAGACGCCATTAATAAATTAAAATTATAATATAGGTAAATAAAATAGGTACCTATGAATTTGTATTAGGAGACCTATACCTACATCTCGCAAATTTTATAAAAAACGCAAGGACGTATATTCGAGATTGGAGTCTTGGGTCGCTATGTGTATGTAAATGCAAAAAGTTTATCTTTGTATTTTTGAAAGATATATCTGTGTGTAGGGAATTTCGGAATATAAGTTATTTATTTCCTAATTTATAAGGCGCAAATAAATACCTACATGTTTATTTGTTTTTCTTTTCGCTGTAGTTTGCATGCCTATATGTAAGAAGCTACGGTTACATACGGTTATTTTAAATCGAATTAAATTTTTTTAAATATTTAATCTATAGATTTTGATTTTGTTTACTTTGCCTAATTTATTACAAAATAATGTCTGAAAAGGTAAAGAAAATTAAAGTCTTTCGTGACATCGAAGATTCAAATTTAAATGAAATTTTAACGGTAGCTAAATTGGCTAAAACTGATGCAACCAAACATCTTAACTTTAAGATTCGTTACGAAGAGCTTGACAACGTCCAAGAGAAATACCTTAAAAAGCACACCGCTTTATTAAATGAAATTTACCAGGATCAGGAACAAGTAAAGACTTGTATCGAGCATCTTCATTCATTTCAAACAAATGTTGCTCAAGTCAAAGAAATCTATGATAAGTTGTTTCAAGCAGAAAATACTGCGCCGCCTTCGCAAGGTGGAAGTCGCCGACTTACTTTTAACCCCTACTCTCCAGGAGATTCACAAACCTCTGATTATTTTCCAAGTTTACCGAAAATTGACATTGAAAAATTCACTGGCAATGTCAATGATTTCCCTACCTTTTATGATCTTTTTAAAACAATGATTCATGATAATCCGCAAATTCCAAATATACAAAAATACTCGCTTTTAGTTACTTATTTAGATGGTCCTCCAAAGGAATTAGTTACGCAATTACCAGTTTCGAATGCAAACTATCCTATTGTTTTCAATAATCTTGTAAAAAGGTATAAAAATGATCGCATTTTAGCCCAAAATTATTGGAATGCTATCGAAAATTGCCCTAAAGTAAACTCTGATGACTCCGTAGCTCTAAGAAACTTGCTTGATATATTCCCAAAAAATATTGAAGCTTTAAAAAATGTTGGTTTGCAACCAGATTTTTGGGACTTTGTCTTAGCCCAAAAGTTGTTGAAATCTATTGACAGTTCGATTCAAACGCGATTTGAAGTTTTTCATGGTAAGCCTACCGAAATCCCTTCATATAAATCAATCTATAATTTTTTGGATCAACATTGTAGCTCGCTTTTTGTAGTTAACGCCGCCAGTACATCCAGTACGCAATTTTCTATGAAGCCCAAATTTACAAAACCGCCCCATATAACTCAAAAACCGCAAAATAACTATAATACCCGCCAAAAGCCTCGTGCATTTTTTACGGCACAGCAGGACTCTCAAAATAATTGTTCCTTATGCAATTCGAATACTCATAATTTGACTTTTTGTCCTGATTATTTAAATAAAACGCCTCAACAAAGATTTAATTTATTAAAAGCAAAACAATGGTGCGTAAACTGTACCTCTAATTGTCATAAAACCTTCCAATGCAAAAGCACTTTTAATTGTCGATTTTGCACAAAAAGGCATCATAGTTCAGTTCATTTTAACTTGCGCCATGTAAACGAATCCTCGTCTCAACGGCAAGAAAATAATAATGCAGATTTGCCGGTAAATAGCCAACAAATTAACGCGTTTCGGCAGGAAAGAAATGAAATTAGTAACTCATCCTCTTCGCAAACTCAAAATCAAGGTGCTTGCTACTCTACACAAAGTTACAGTAACTCTAGTACTTTGCTTTCTACCGCTCTTTTTCAAATAAAAGATATAAGAGGTAATTATCAAACTTTTCGTGGAGTTTTAGATTCCGCATCGCATCTGTCTTTTGTATCTTTAAAATGTGCCAACAAACTATGCCTACCCCGCTTTAATATTGAAACTGAAGTCTTTGGAATTGGTGAGACCAATATGCAATCAAAATTAGGATCTATTGATATGATCATTCGCCCTTGCAATCAATCTGAACTGACCTTATCAGTACAGAGTGCAGTTATTTTACCTCAAATTTGTTCTTCGCTTCCCTTAAATGACATAAATATTAGTCAAATGGGAATTATAAAAAATATAAATCTCGCGGACCCTTATTTCTATAGACCGGGAGCAATCGACGTTTTACTTGGAGCCGATATTTTCCCTTATATTCTTAGAGATGGTCGTATTGTAGGTAATATAAATGAGCCTATCGCATTAAACTCAATTTTTGGGTACATTTTAATGGGACAAATTGGTAACACAAACTCGCCCCTCGCTTCGGTATCCCTTTTATGCCAAATTTCAAATAATCAACTTAATGATTCACTATCGAAATTTTGGGAAACTGAAAATATACCGGAAATTAAACCTATTCTTTCCCCGGCTGACGAAGCATGTAAAAAAATATTTAAAAATTCTACTTTTCGTGATAATACAGGGCGTTACGTCGTGACTTTACCCTTTTGCGAAAATAGTGAACCAAGTTTTCCAAATAGTCGTCAACTTGCATTAAAAAGATTTTTATCTCTCGAAAACCGCTTAATTAAAACACCGGAAACCTATCAAAAATATTCGGACTTTACGCATAACGCAAGCGCAGTATCGCAAACAAATACTGGAAGAATTTCCTTAAATGACACGGTTTACGCCGGTCCCAAATTACAAAAGGACATTTGTTCTATTTTATTAAATTTTAGATTAAATGAAGTCGCTCTTTGTTGCGATATTTCTAAAATGTTTCGCGGCATTTTAATAGCCCCGCATCATCAACATTATCAAAAAATCTTATGGAGGTTTAGTCCTACCGAACCTATAAAAGAATATAATTTAAAAACCGTTACATATGGTACTACCCCCGCTCCTTTTTTAGCTTTAAGAGTCTTACAGCAGCTAGCTGAGGACGAAAAGCATAATTTTCCCCGCGTCGCTAAAGTTCTTATGACAGATAATTTTGTTGACGATTTTGTCACAGGTTGTAGCTCCGTTGAAGAAGCTATATCTCTCCAAAAGGAGTTATCACTTTTATTAAAATCCGCAGGATTTAAATTACATAATGGGCTAGCAACAATAAAACTGTTTTAGAGCACTTGCCAGAATCCGATATTAACCCTAAAGTTCTTTCTCTTGATATAGAAGAAACTACAAAAATTTTAGGACTTAGATGGCAACCCTGTTCAGACTATTTTTCATACTCAGTAGCGCCTCTAAATCGTAGTTGCACGAAACGCAATATCTTTTCAGAAATTTTTAAAATTTATGATCCCCTTGGTTGGTTGTCGCCAGTTACTATTTTAATTAAATGCCTAATCCAGGAATTTTGGAAATCTGGATTGGACTGGGACGAAGATGCTCCCATAGCGATAAGTAGCCTCTGGGAACGCTATAGGTTAGAATGACCACTTTTAAAAGAATTTCGCTTATCCCGCTTTATCAATATTTTTTCTGGAAACGCTCAATACGAATTAATCGGTTTTTCAGACGCTAATTTATAAAAATAAAATTTTTATTTATTTTTTATGCTCAAAAACTAAAGTCGCCCCTATAAAATTTACAAGTATTGCACGACTCGAGTTAGCCGCTTGTAATATATTAGCTGATTTAATTCAATTTATTCTTCATAGTTTTGAAAACAGACTTAAAATTCACCAAATATTCGCATGGAGTGATTCTCAAGTAGCTTTATCGTGGATTAAAAATGGACATCCGTCTAGGTGGAAAACCTATGTACAAAATAGAGTCACGCAAATTCATGAAAAAGTATCTCCTAAAAATTGGCATTATATTTCCACTTCTCAGAATCCCGCTGATGTAGCTTCAAGAGGTCTCTATCCTAGTGAACTTATAAATCATAGTTTATTTTTTCAAGGTCCCCAATTTTTAAAATTACATTATTACTATTGGCCTATAACCTTGGAAATAAAAGACACTTCTGAAACTTTAAATGAAGAAAAAGCTAATAAAAACTTAACTTTAATTACTACGCAAACCCCAAACTTAAATTTTTTAACTTCGATTATTAATAAAAACTCATCTTTTACTAAACTGTAGAATTTTAGCGTATATTTTACGCTTTATAAATAAAAAATTTCTAAATAAAAGTATAATTTTTGAAACTTTTTTAACGTTTCAAGAAATTCAAACCGCACTTTATTTATTAATAAAAAACGAACAATCGATCTATTTTTCGGAAGAAATAAATTCTCTTAAAAATAATATAAAATTATCTAAACCGATGCAAAAATTAAATCTATTTTTAGATGACCAAAATTTATTACGCGTCGGTGGAAGATTGCACAATTCTCTCTCTTATGACAAAAAATTTCTAATTTTATTTCCCCGCGAAAGTAGAATTACTTATTTAATTATCGAACATTTTCATTTAAAATTTTTACATGCTGGATTAAGAACAGTACATTTTTTACTAAGCCAAAATTATTGGATAATTGCGGCAAAACGCAAAATTCGTCAAGTTTTAGCAAAATGCATCCCCTGTTTTAAGTTATCCCCTAAATCGGTACAACCCCCAATGGGTTCACTTCCGTTTCCACGAGTTTCTCAACTCAGAGCATTTTTGCATACGGGAGTAGATTTAGGTGGCCCCATTCCTATTTTAATGAACCGAACCCGCGGTGCCCCACGTACTTTAAAATCATATATTTGCTTATTCGTTTGTATGAGTACGAAGGCGGTACATATCGAAATAGTCAGTGATTTGACAGCCGATGCTTTTATCGCAGCAATGCGTAGGTTTGTGGCTCGTAGAAATTACGTAACTGATATGTATTCTGATAATGGAACTAACCTAGTTTCGGCAAATAGACAGTTGTTACAGATTGATTCTTCTCGTCCAATTAAATGGCATTTTATTCCAAGTCACAGTCCCAATTTTGGAGGGCTTTGGGAGTCTGGGATTAAAACTGTCAAAAAACATTTATTTCGAACCATTGGTTCACAAATTTTAACATATGAAGAGTTATATACAGTCACCTGTCAGATTAAAGCTATTATGAACTCTCGACCGCTAACTGAAATTTCCTCGGGTCCAAATGACATTTCTGTTTTGACACCAGGTCATTTTTTATCATTGGAACCGTTGACAGCTCTTCCTGACGTTGACTTAACAGATGTCAAAATTAATAGATTAACTCGTTGGCAGCTACTTCAAAGAATCCATCAGGATTTCTGGAGACGCTGGCAGCAAGAATATTTGCATACACTTCAACAAAGGAGCAAGTGCTGGACCCCACTTGTACTCCAGAAGTTGGTCGTTTGGTAATAATCAAGAATGATTTTATACACCCGCTACAATGGCAGCTCGGTAGAATAATTGAAATTTTTCTGGGTAAAGACGGTGTAAATCGAGTTGCTAATGTCAAGACAAGGGACTCGGTGTTAAAGAGACTAAGCTCAAAGCTATGTCCTTTGCCACTTGATACTTTAGAAAATGCATAGCATTTTCGGCCGGCAATATGTTCGGTTTCCATAAAAAACCTCTTTATTTTTCTTTTATTTTTGAATTTTACTTTTAATTTTCCTATTTTTCATGGACTAAAATTTTGTCTTGAACATAAAATTATTAGTCTTAAATTTATATTAATGCTAAGTAAATGGGTCAACTATTAGTTATTATAAAATTTACCTAAAGCAAAATTGCATTAAAATGCGAGAATTAAACGCAAAAAATGTAATTTCTATTCTAAATTTAAGAATTATCATTTTATTTCTTATTTCTTTATTTTTATATACTTTGGAACTACAAGCGTCCTCTATCGTGTTTTTCACATATCCATAAAATTTTAAATATAGTGATATGGTTTCCTATAGAGGGTGAAGTGCTGTGCGCATGTGCGAAAAAACTGCAAGCGCAGGATAGAGAGACAGACAAAGTGTGCTGCGCGTCGCCATGTCTAGAAAACGACAACCTTAAAATTTAAATTTAAAAAATAGTGAAAATTCACTTTAAAATAAAGCAAATAATTAAAATTATCGTGCCATCATCCTGTTGGAACTTCAAGTCACATAGCTCTTATGGAAAGGTGTACACCTTGCACTTTGGAACTTCAAAACAGCGGTAAGTCCCTCTCCATGAGGCTATATCACAATTTTATTTCTCTTTCAAATTTAACCTACAATTTTTAAATTAGTTACTTTTTCTGGTTAAATGAATTTTTTGCGCCAATGTTAATTATAGTACTGTATCTACCAAAACCCAATCTGAGTCATCGGAGTGCTACATGCACTGTTTATGGAAAACATTTTTACGTCATTTACAATGTTACATTTTTTATTTTCACATGAGCGGTAACAATCTAAAAAATTATTGTGTTCCACTTTGAAATATAAAAGTATAATAACCAAGTATCTATACAATGGTTTAGATTTTTGTTTTTTTTTGTAATATTTTGCGATCTTATTTTACGTTTTCAGACAGAATCTTTTGTAAGTCTAATGTGTTGCGTACTTTAATAATTTTCTCACCTTCTTTCCTACGTAAAAGCACCGAGCCATTTTGGCACCAGACATACTTGAATCCATGATCCTTACATTTTTTTGCCTCTTTAAATAAGTTGTATGTTAGATCGGATAGATGCTCGTGTATATATATTTTTGTGTTAAACATATTTATTCCACATGACTTAGTATCTAAAACTTCGACTTCTCGACGCTTTTTTATTATGTTTTTTGTTCACTCTAATTGCCTTAATACTAACCAAGTTTTGCTTAATGATTGAGTTGTCAACTAATTCTAGAACTTTTAGAGATTTTTCGAGCATTATCTCCTCACTATCCTCTTTATCAAAAGCACCATTAATCATAAGCTTAGAATTTATTTTGTCTGCCTCCATTTCCATTAGCTTGGTTTGAACCAATGCAAGATCCTCTCTTAATTTTTTATTTTCGCATCTAGTTTCCTAGATCATGTCACTCATAACCTTGTTGATTTGGCGTTGTTTATCGTACATACCATTCAAGAACTCAAGAGATGTTTTTAGCTCACCCATGTCGCTGTGAACTACTGCCACTTCGGTTTTTAACTCTAGTAGTAGAAAATAAATTGACTCCAGATCTCTTTCCTCTGGGATAGAAGAAGCACGCCTGTTCATGTTAGAAAAAGATTCTCTATTAACGGTTAGGCCTAGTCCACTTGACGAAAGCCTTCTGCATTTTCTACAGCTCCAGGGCTTCTTCTGTTCGAGAAGAAGACGTTCCTCAATTTCGTAATTTTGGTGCACGAACCTGAGTGGTACCATTTTTTGCACTCAACACATTGCATATTAGGGCCCTGCTTGGCAACCCTTGAATTACATTCTCCACAATTCGCTGAAGAGCGCGTCATTTTAAGTCAGGAAATTGAACTAGCACAAATTATCACAAAGATAACAGTAGTTTTATTTAAATTATGTTGTTTCTATACAAATTATTCGGTTAATTTATCACTGCATTATCTAAAAGCACTTATTAAAAGGTCTCTAACATAATGAAACAATGGTGAAAAGGACGCTGCTGTATGGAATAGAGACTTGTCGCGTAACAGAAAAATACAAAGCAAAAATGGAAAGTGTCGAAATGGATGCAATAAGAAGATCAATGAGAATATCTAGAACAGATCATATAAGAAATGAGATCATAAAAGAAAGAATGGGAATCGAGGGAAGCATAACGGATGACATCACTAAAAGACAACTGGTACGGCCATGTACAACGGATGAACGACGAAAGATTACCAAAGCAGGTCCTAGAATGGCAACCAATAGGGCGCAGAAAAAAAGGGCGTCCTAAACTGGAAATGTAACAGTCAATCCAAAGATCAATGAGTCAAAAAAACCTGACGGAAGATGATTGTCAGGATCGAAGGAGGTGGAGAATAGGCGTCGGACAACGTAGAAAAACGTTCTAAACCGACATAGTAGTAGTAGAGTATCAAGATCAAGAAGTTCTAGGCAAGCACCTTCGCCCAGCCAAGGAACAAAAATTAGCAAAAATCAAGAACGGTTGCCTGTAAATAGGAGAAAGCAACTACACTGTAAAGGATCTTTTAGAGCTGGAAAAAACTGTTACCGATTCTGAGGACTCTGATAGTGAACCATTGCCTGATGTAAAGCTTACTCAGAAGACTCGTGAAGAATAACATTCCAACCTTGTGAAATCTGCAAAGCGCAAGTGTAGGAAGGAGCATCAACTATACCCCAAAACAGACGCGAAGCGCTGCAGCATCGACATTAACAAAATATTAAGCGTGCCCATATTTTTACTTTTATGTAGTTTAGTGGTATTATATACTCTTGCTTTGAATATATACTGATAGGATAAATTTACTCTTCTAATTTTTTACAGTTCTTTGTGTGCATTTATATTATTTCTTTTTCTACTAATTTTAGTTTTTAAGCTTGTATGAATTGAATAAATATAAGTATTGTTTTTTTTAATAGTTTACCCGTAGGTATAATTGTCCAAATAAAAACCATTTTTACTTACCAAAGATATAGAGTGAAAAGAAAGAGTTCCATATTTAAATGTGAGATCAATTTTTACAGGTCATAATACTTTAGAAAAGATAAATGAACAACAAAAAACTGACATACTGGGGTTATCGGAAACCCGAACCTGAAATACCTACAGAAACAATAAATTTTAATGGCTTCAATTTGTATCGCAAAGATCGCAATGGTAGAGGTGGAGGAGTCTGTTTCTAGGTTAATAACACAATAGAAAATAAATAAATTGACATCGACTATGACAAGTACAATATTGAACAGTTGTGGATCTCATTTACCGTCAATCAAAAGAAAATTGCTTTTCCAGTCTTTTATAAACCTCCTAAACTTACACACGTTTTTGGATCAATTTGAATTAGTTCTTGCTTGTTAGCTCCCGCTAAATTTCGCGGTTGTTTATATATTTTTAAAACCACACAATTGTATGAAGGACAGAGTGCATTCGCATTTTTGGACATGCGCACCAGAATCAATGAGATCCTTTGTCAAGCGCCTCGAGAAATGGCGTGTTAATTTCAAATTTCTACACCTGAAAGTTCTCGATTTTGGTGTACTGAAGCATAGAACTAGAAACTTCAGCTACGTGGTGACATCATTAAATCCAATCAGGGGCCCCTTGGAACGTGGAGAAATTGGCTGCAAACTGGTGAGTGCCTTTGTTTCTGATTGCCGTTGTGTGGCACAACAATTAACCTATGGACCTTTTCATTATTTCGTAATTTCATATCAATATATTTATGTTTGTTCGCGCTTCATTTAATTAAAATATTTACAGTCCATTGCAGTTATCGTTTTTCTAACCGCGGGCATAACATAAGTGTTCCATACGACGGTATTAATAGGTCGGCCATTATTTTCACGCCGAAAACAAGGCGGCCTTGAATGTTTCGCATCGTATTGAAACGAGAGAAAGTCGTGTTCGCACCGAAGGTCGGTGTGGTGTCGGCAGTACCTGTTTTCGCGTACCGCGTGGTATAAACAAACCACGAGAAGGAATCAAAACAAACAAAACAAACGTTCAGTGTGTTAGGGGTGTTCCATATCATTTCGATATTTAAAATAATTTTCATCAATTGCGATAAATTAGTGCATATTTTCGACAATTCGTCATTTTTCTATTTCAGAAGCATTAATTTAGCGTTAATTGTATATTTACCGACAATTTCGTCATTTCAAAGGTAAAATCATGTCTGTCAAAAAAGCCGTGCAAACACGCAAGGGTTTTTTATCTGAGATCACCGAGTGTTATGTGTTTTCACAGACCGCGGCAAAGGATGAAAAAGCGGGAAACGAGTTTCAAGTGAGGTATTCCGATTTGGATGAAACCTTCGATAAATGCATGCTGGCACATAATGACGTCATTATGTCGATAGACGACGCGGACGACGAGGAGTTTAAAACGCAGGATGCGATCCTTTCAGAAGCTCGTAAATATTTTTATGCGTGTAAGGGGGTTTACTCTAAAATATTTCCGGTTGAGGCCCCATCCTTTTCGGGATCATATGTTCAACAAAACGAAACTCCAAAACTCAAAGAGTTAGGTATTCCCATATTTCGAGGTGATAAAAAATTATGGCCAAGCTTTTTCGATCTTTTTAATAACATTATAGATCAAAATCAAAGTCTAAGTAACGTTCGAAAACTTCAATATTTATTTTCATATCTCGAGGATGAGCCTTTAAAATTGATATCAGGGATTAGCTTGTCGGATCAAAATTATAAAATTGCTTACGACACATTAGTCAATAGATATCAAAACAAGCGAGACCTCGCAAATGATGCTTTAGGCACAATTATGAACTCCACTCCAGCTAAAGAATTGCGTAATTTAATTGACATCTTTTCTGAATCCCTAGAAATTTTAAAATCACTTAGCTTTTACGTTGACAGTTGGGACTTTATTATTTTTTTCATTTTGTTAGAAAAATTGGATATTCCGACGCGTTCAAATTTCGAAATGAGTCACGCCAATACTAATATCGAAATTCCCACTTTTCAGTCACTTTTTCAATTTCTAGAAAAAAGATGTAAAGTTTTGGAATCACTTCCTCAATCAACAGCACCCAAAAGGGTGCCTATCTATCAAAAATCAAATTCTATGCAAAATCAGTCTGGGCAAAAGCCTACCTATCAAAATTCAAATTCTATGCAAAATCAGTTTGGGCAAAAGCCTACCTATAAATCATCCAATTCGCCTTTTATAAGACTGGCTGGCACCTCAACTAATTCAAGTACGGGAATAAAATGTTTCCGGTGTAATCAAGATCACGTGCTTTTGAAATGTCAAACATTTCTTGATCTCTCACCTATCGATCGCCTATCTTTCGTCAAGCAGAAAAAATTATGTCTAGCGTGTTTTCATCCCTTGCATAGGGTAGATACGTGCAAATCCAAATATTCATGCAGGACTTGCAATAGTAAAAGGCACCACACTTTAACTCATATCTTAGAAACTAATCAAGAGTCTGGAAGCCAAGATACTAGTCCTGTCATTCACACACCCCCTGTCAATCAAATTTCTTTTATGCACCGCCATAATAGATGTTATGGACGGTTGCGGAAATTTTCAACCTGTAAGGGCACTGCTTGATTCTGGATCACAGACAGGATTCATCAGTGAAAAGTTTATTCAGCGTCTTAATCTTCCTAGGCGAAGTTACACCACTGAAATATTCGGATTAAATCAGATGTCTTCTTTTACTTCCAAAGGGCTCGTTCAATGTTACATTAAGCCACAAGGACAGGACTTAATTTCGAAGCAATTGTTGTTCCACAACTATGTTCCAATATGCCTACATTCACTTTCAACGATAATCAGTGGAAACACTTGGAAAACCTTAAACTTGCCGACCCATCTTATTTCAAATCTAGACCTGTGGACCTAGTTATTGGTTGCGAGCTAGTCGCACAGATATTCAAGGAGGGCAGGGTTCTTGGACAAATAGGGCAACCTTCAGCCCTTGAAACTATCTTTGGCTGGGTCGTCATGGGAAAGGTTGACGAAGTAGGTAGTCTTACGGAACGAACCAGTTGTTTTTTAACGAGTCATTCACCTCCTTTATTGGTCATTCTCCCTAGGTTTTGGGAAATCGAACATTTGCCTAAAAAACAAATTTTATCAAAGGAAGAAAAACAAGCAGAATCAATCTTTACTGCGAGTGTAGTACGGCAACCGAGCGATAGATTCATGGTAGATCTTCCGTTTAAAGATAAAATAAACCCTGACCTAGGAAATACTTATCCGCAACCTTATCGTAGATTTTTACTTCTAGAAAATAGATTAATCAAAAATCCTGATCTGTACACTGCCTATTCAAGTTTCATGCAAGACTATATCGATTCTAATCATATGAGTCTAGTTTTATCTAGTCAACCAAAAGTCGACGTAACATGTTTTTTAGCACATCATTGCGTATTAAAGCCGGAAAGCTTAAGTACAAAATTAAGGGTAGTCTGGGATTGTTCGGCAGTCACCCCAAAAAATATTAGTCTCAATGATACGTTGTTATCTGGACCGAAACTTCAAAAGGATATTGCTTCTTTACTCCTTACGTTTCGTCTTAATCCTATTGCCTACATTGCTGATATCAAACAGATGTTCCGTCAAGTCCTTATCAATCCTTATCACCGTCCTTATCAAAGGATATTGTGGAGGTTTTCTCCACAGGACCCACTTTCAGTGTGGGAACTTTCTACTGTCACTTTTGGCATGACATGCTCACCTTTTCTAGCCATGCGTACATTAAATGAGCTGGCAGAGAGAGAAAAGGAACGTTTTCCTATGGCTAGTACTGTTCAAAAAACGTCAATCTATATCGACGATATCTTGGGAACTAGCCCTTCGCTTTCTGAAGCTCTCTCCCTTCAAACAGAACTTACATTACATTACACAACATTAATGATTTGTTGAAGTCGGGAGGATTTGAACTCAAAAAATGGGCAAGCAATTGTCCTGAGTTATTGGCAACATTGCCAGAGTCCGATCGTCAAATGCCTCTCTCTTTCGACAAGGAGGAACCCCACTTTATCAAAGTTTTAGGACTTCAATGGCATCCAAAAAACGACATTTTTTCTTATCAATGCCGAATGAAGGACAAACCCCCAACCAAACGTGCTATTTTATCTATCATAGGAACAATCTTCGATCCCTTAGGTTTTCTTTGTCTCTTGTTGCTACAAGCAAAATTTATTTTGCAACAGTTGTGGATATCAAAAATAGGCTGGGACGAACAACCAGATTCTTCTATCATCGACTCTTGGAACAGGCTGCGTTCTGAATTCCCGCTTCTTTCCAATTTTCAATTACCCCGACAAATCAAACTGTCAAAAACCAATACCTGTCAAATCATCGGCTTCTGTGACGCTTCAATTCGAGGCTACGCAGGCGTCGTATATTTTCGTGTAGAAGAGGAAAATAATATATCTGTTTCTCTCATATCTGCAAAATCTAGGGTCGCGCCTATAAGCCGCCGGACCAAAAAGTTATTTTTGAGAATATTGTTTTTCCTACCACCGGTGAGATGCAAAGTGCGTTATACCTTAAACGCGTTCAAGGTTCTTGTTTTTCTGAGCTTTTTTCCGCGTTATCTAAGGATAAACCAATACCGAAACCTTTGCGAAAACTTTCACCTTTTCTTGATGAAAATAATATCATTAGAGTCGGTGGCAGATTACAAAAATCTGACCTTTTGTCTTATTCTGCAAAACACCCCGTCTTACTTTCGAGTAACCATCGTTTAACTACTCTTCTTATCGAGTCCGCTCATCGACAATATCATCATCCTGGGTTTAAAACATTACATAATCTGCTTTTACAGCAATTTTGGATATTATCTGCCAGACGGGCAATTCAAAGAACCATATCCAAGTGCTTGCAATGTTTTAGAATCAACCCTAAACCCTATAGACCGCCCATAATGAGTTCACTTCCCGCTCATCGAATCAATCAACTTAAACCTTTTTCGAGTGTAGCTATCGACTTTTGTGGACCTTTCTTTGTGATTCCTCATCGTTACCGTGGTTGTAAAGCTTTCAAATCGTATGTCTGTGTGTTTGTCTGTACGGCCACACATTGCGTGCATTTGGAATTAACCATGGAACTGTTCACCGAAGGGTTCGTAGGTGCATTCCATCGATTCATTTCCAGACGTGGAAGCGTGACGCAATGCTGGTCAGATCAAGGCAGTAATTTTATAGGGTTTCGTAACCAATTACTTGATTACGCAAGAAGTGCTGCCACCAGACTTTCTATTCGTTGGCATCTGGGACCTCCTCTGAGTCCACATTTCAATGGCCTGGCAGAAGCTGGCGTCAAAAGTTTTAAAACTCACTTTGTTCGAGTTGTCGGCGACCAGAAGTTGTCTATCATGGAGATGTCCACCCTTACCTGTCGCATAGAAGCCGTACTTAATAGTCGCCCTTTATCTCCTGCCTCTTCAGACCCACACGATCTTCAACCTCTTACCCCTGGGCATTTTTTGACACTTGAACCCCTTAACTCAGAAATTCCGGAGTCAGATTGTCCGAGGTTCCCCTAAATCGGCTCTCGAGATGGCAACTAATCCAAAAGCTACATAATGATTTTTGGAAACGGTATTCTATAGAGTATTTGCATACGCTACAACAGCGACACAAGTGGGCTGATTCGTCCCCAAATATCAAATTAAATGATTTGGTTATCATAACAAGTGATCACATTCAATCACCTTTAAAATGGCTGGTCGGTCGGGTCATCGAACTGCATCCCGGCGGGGACGGTCAGGTGCGTGTTGCGACGGTACAAACGGTTACCGGTGTTTATAATCGGCCAGTTGTAAAACTGTGCTTCTTGCCAAATTAAAAGTAATTTTAATTTTGCTACCTATTACCGGGTATTACAATAGGTTTTTCGTTATTTTTTTTTTGAATTTTTTGTTTGTTTGTTTTGCCTTTTTCGGGATTTTGTTATCTCTAAATAAACTTACGATACTTATCTGTTTTCATTCATTTATATTTATCGGTCGATCCTTTTCTTATATCTATATCTGTCCGGTTGAGATTCTAGAATTGTGTGTTTTGGAGGGCAGTTATGTTAGCTCCCGCTAAATTTCGCGGTTGTTTATATATTTTTAAAACCACACAATTGTATGAAGGACAGAGTGCATTCGCATTTTTGGACATGCGCACCAGAATCAATGAGATCCTTTGTCAAGCGCCTCGAGAAATGGCGTGTTAATTTCGTTCTCCAACTATTTCAAATTTCTACACCTGAAAGTGCTCGATTTTGGTGTGCTGAAGCATAGAACTAGAAACTTCAGCCCTTCAGCTACGTGGTGACATCATTAGATCCAATCAGGGGCCCCTTGGAACGTGGAGAAATTGGCTGCAAACTGGTGAGTGCCTTTGTTTCTGATTGCCGTTGTGTGGCACAACAATTAACCTATGGACCTTTTCATTATTTCGTAATTTCATATCAATATATTTATGTTTGTTCGCGCTTCATTTAATTAAAATATTTACAGTCCATTGCAGTTATCGTTTTTCTAACCGCGGGCATAACACTTGCTTTTGTTTTGCCTACTGTTGTCTACGTTATATGCGCGGGGGATATAAACATTAACATGTTTCAACTAAACAACCCTGTAACCTCATGTTTCGACTGTTTTGATATGCGGCAGGCTATTAATGAAGGGACAAGATATAATACAAATACAAAAAAATCATCATTAATTGACTCCATTTTCGTCTCTGGCGGCGCCGGCCCGTCGCTAGACTAGTGGCCGCCTGGAGCAAGACGGGGAATATGCCGCCCGCATATTTGTATACAACACCCAGGATCGCCAATCGGCTTTCGCCCGAACATCTCTGGTAAATAGCAGACGATATGGTAAATCGCTTGGGTAACAAACACCCGTGATCGCAAAAATGTTCGTTTAAAATCAGTCTGGAACAATCTTTCTTAAGAAAGAATTCGTAAATTTCTAACATACATATATTTTAGCGCACACATATACTATACTATAGTAGTGTGAGCTATGGTGATCCTAATTTTTTCGAGAAAAAAAAAGTTGCTCCGATTTCAAAAATTTTTATATATCTTTGCGTTTCAGATGATTTTGAAACTTTTTTGTTGCGCCGTCTGTCTGTCTGTCTGTATGTCTGTAACGACCAACGCGCATAACTCAAAAACCGCTTAGCCGATTTTAATGAAATTTGGTACCTAGGCTGGGTCTTGGGTCGAGATGGTCCCATTTAAAAATGAACAAAATCCACCGAACAGAAACCAAATAAAAGGGTGGGGGTAGATTTCAAAAATTAGAGTTTATGTGAAAATATGGCGTGTGTGATATCAAACGAAAGGTAATTGAGTCTGCAGTTAAACAAAATACATTTTAATTTATTTTTAAAAAAAGGGTGGGGGTATATTTTAAAAATTAGAGTTTAAGTGAAAATATGGCGTGTGTGATATCAGACGAAAGGTAATTGAGTCCGGAGTTTAACAAGATACATTTTAGTTTTTTGTTTTTTTTAAGGGTGGGGGTAGATTTCAAAAATTTGAGTTTAAGTCAAAACATGGCTTGTGTGGTATCAAACAAAAGCTAATTTAGTCTGGAGTTAAATAAAATATATTTCAGTTTTTAGTTATATTAGCTCACACGTACACTATAACTATAGTACCTAGTGTGAGCTTAGGAACTCTTTGCCTGTCGTTTAGATGTGTTTGTTTTGTACTATTTATTACAGTGAGCACGACTGAATGAATTTGCTTTCTTGGGCTTTATAAACGCTGAACCTCTCGAAATTTTTTTTTTCTTATAAGGTGTCAAAATATCCCTTTTTTTTAGCAATTTTAGATTTTTTTTAACTGGGAGGGGAATTTTGTGACCAGAATTACAAAAAAAAAACGGATGTAAAATCAAGAGTTTGGGTATATACTTCGTTCGATCGTGATCGCTGTAATGAAAACTCAGCATTACATTATGCAAGCACAATCTCGCGTAATGTAAACGAGGCATTAGTAGACTTTTAACTCATATTTATTTTCGCAGATCTAAAAGCGAAGAAAGAAGTTTAATTGTTCAGCTTTGGTTAGCTATTTTAATGAACAACCAGATTTGGACTTCACTCGAGCAAGAGAAAAATCTCCAGGCCGCCCAGCTTTGTGTGTTTGCCCAGCATGTTCATACAGGTAAAATTTTTATATTCTCACCTTATTGATGGTATGGTATTTAAAATGCGTCTAAAACTGATTACGGATAAAACCGTGGCGCCAAAATCACACGCCCCAATACCACATCGACTCGACTTTCCTGAAACCGCGTCTAAGAACAAAACCGCTTCTAAGAACAAAACCGCGCTGGACAAAAACTTGAGAATAAAATCGCGCCAAAGCAAAACCGCACATGACAAAACTTCTTCTATTCAAACAGCTTTGATGTTAGTTATTTAGTCAGTTAGTTTTTAAATATATGTGATAGTGATTAGTGATAGGAGAGGTCAAAATACTCTCTGTTTTCAAAAAATAGGTTTTTTAAAATTTGGCTAATTATAATTTTAATTTTTTTTTTGATACTACTATGTCGGTTTAGAACGTTTTTCTACGTTGTCCGACGCCTATTCTCCACCTCCTTCGATCCTGACAATCATCCTCTGTCAGATTTTTTTGACTCATTGATCTTTGGATTGACTGTTGCCATTCTAGTTTAGGACGCCCTCTTTTTCTGCGCCCTATTGGTTGCCATGCTTTGGTAATCTTTCGTTTTGGTATTCTTCTGTTAACTTTCTCATCATATACTCCATGTCTTCTTTATCATTAGCCACAATTACTTGGTCGTCAGCAAACTGTAGTGTGTATATGGTAAATCGGTCGTTAAGTTGTATTCCCATGATGTGCACTTTACGTTTCCAGTTTTTTAGAGCTCCTGCGATATATATTTTAAAAAGAGTTGGAGAGATACAACATCCCTGTCTTAAGCCTTTTGTTACCAGGAATTCCTTTGAAAGTCGATTTCCAATTTTAGTTTTAGATTTTGACCCTTTGTATAGTTCTTTTATCGCTTTTATGTATGTATGATTGATATTAGAGTTCAGATCAATGGTTTTCTTTCTGATAGTTTCGCAATTAAAAACTCAATCCGCCAAGGGTGCCCACTTTCGATGCTGCTCTTTAGTATTAGTCTAGAACCATTTTTACAATTAATTCAGTGTTCGTGCAACTTTAATTTTAAATTAAAATTTTGCGCCAAATTCCCGTATTCGGAAAACCCACACAATTTCAATTTTGATTGGCACAAGCAAAACGCCAGTGCCATCTACGAAAAATGAATCTGCGGAAAAAGGCGTAACCAAAAAAAGATTCGTCTGTCGTATTCTATCGAGATCACCACGCAGCATGGTGATAAATTCTATTAACCAAAAAATCCAATAACACTCTTAGAAAATCAAACTAAACCATTACACAAACAAGTGATTCTAGTGTGGATCGACTGCAACGACTGGGCCAGCGAGAGGAGCTCCTCTGGACGACGGAAACAACTAAAAAGGTGAGTGCCAATCCTCTATATTGTCTTTGTGTGGCTCGGAAAAATTAATATTTTTACATCGTCCTTTTAAGGATTTTTGCACCCAGATATTATAAAACGACCAGCGCGCTCTACCTCATACCTCAAACCTCAAAACATCAACATTTTCTGGTCTCATGACCCAGATAGTTTTTTAAAATTTGTTTGCTAAAAATATTAAATATTTTCGCCATCTTGGCTCGCGCTTGTTGCCGTGTCCAGTTTAGGAAGGAGGTTCCGTCCCCCCTTGCGTGGCTTAACGGTTGCTCCACCCACATTTCATTGCAGCCGAAATTGGCACTTCGTACGTCGTTTTGTTTTGATTCAAAAATCGAAATTTGTTTAAATAAATAGTTATTTTCAAAACAACAAAAGTGCTTGTGAGTTAAATGCTTTATTCTTATTTAACAGGTAAACAAACACATCTAGTAGAATTAGTATTTACCTGTAAATAATAAGAGAAGCGGTAGTAGGTACAAGTTGTGTTTGTGTGCATTTATTTTGGGAGAAAAATCGCGACCTAGGATAACAGCTGTTGATAAGTTTTTTGCATTTTATTCGAGAAATCGATAATAAAATATATGCTTGTTGGACTCTTTTGGACTGATTAAAGTCAATAGGGGTCAAGTGTTAGTTTTATTCTTTTTAAATATTTTTTTTTTTTTTAATTAACAATATGTCGTTAAAAAAGCTTGAGAATCAACGCAAAGTTTCAATATCTCGTATTACGGAAATCTATAACTTGGGAACAAAAGCTAAATCAGATAGTTCTTCCTTGCCAATTTTTAAGGCGTTTTACGAATCGTTAGATGATCACTATGAACAATTTAAAAACATTCATAATGACATCATAGGTGTCTTGAAGGACGACGACGATGCTGAATTCGAAGCACAGGACAAAATTAGGAAAGATACGGATCTATTCTACCACCAAGCTAAAGTTCTTTTTTCGTTTATGTTCCGATTCAGTTCATTCAAATTTTACCCCCGCAACTTCACACTATTCACGTAGCGATGATCTGGGCCCTTTAAAGGTACCTTGCTTTATTGGAAACGTAAAAAAGTGGCCAACCTTTTACGATGTTTATTCTTGTTTGGTTCACGAAAACTCTAATTATTCCGATATAAGGAAATTTCAACATTTGCTAACTTTCCTTGAGGGTGAACCACTTAATATTTTAAGTTCTATAAAATTAACGGCAAGTAATTACGCAATCGCCTGGAAGGTATTAACAGATCGCTATCAAAATAAAAGACTTTTAGCTAGTACACTTGGGGACTAATTAAATGGCCGCTGCCGTTTTCAGAAGAGCTAAGATGAGAATCCGAATTTAATAGAATTTTGATATTACCCAAGCCAGCAATATTAGACTGCAAGCCAAACGAAATACAGTAAAGAGCCCTGAGTTAATGCTTAAATTAAATTAAATAAGGGCCTACGTGCAAATTTTATGAAAACGAGCTTATTTAAGAAATCTAATGATATATTTAAAAAAATATTAATTTAAATAAATAATAATGCCCTTAGAAGAACTCTAGCGCAATTCTATCAAATTCTAATCAAAAAGTTATTAATTCTAGACATTTACGTTTTTGGAATAAATTGCATATTAATTTTAGTACTTTTTTGCAGATAAGCCTTTTTAGCCGTAGAATGATGATTGTCGCGTCTGGCAATACCTACAGAATTTTTAATTGTGCAAAGAAATATTTCGTATTTTATAAATAATATGTAATATAATACAGGGTGTAGCAGAATGAAGGTGCGTTTTTAAAATATGAATAACTCAGCTAATTACAAGAATTTAAGTTGAGATTTTAACAGTTGAAAAGTGAATTGGCGTTTTGAGAGGAATATCAGGTAGATGACGTCCGTTTTCTGCAATGTTTGAGTCGTTCCTCAAAGTTCCGCATCACACAAATCAATTTCAATTGCCCCTGGGCGTAGTTAGGGTGGCTTGGGTGGAGGTTAAGCCTTCCCGTCCAAAGCTTATTAAAATTAACCCCCCCCCCCTGAAATTATTCGAACATTACCATAGACACACAAACACAATTCAGAAGAGAAAGTATGACTATAGCCTCCCAGAAGAAGAATATGGGTAGTTATTCTGAGTCTTAAATGATGTGACCATCCACATCACACGCTTTGACCAATAGCAAACTCTGAGCGGTCGCTTTTTATGCGAATTGAATTGTCTTGACCAATAGCATAGTCACCCGCTCTTTAGAGTTAATGAATTTTACGCGTTTGAAGTGAAATCTGTTCTCCTGCCCTATAGCGACTGATCGTCCAAAAATCGTCGTGTGCAGGGGGTGATGGGGGTAGATTTTCCAAAAATTTGGAAAACAATTGTTTTGCATTTTTTGAATCTATAAAGTGTGCTCATGACTCCACCAAAAGCATATAGTAATATTACTATCAGAAACATTTATTTTTCAATGTTAAAAATATCGTTCCCAATGCTTTTATATGGAGTTCCCTATTAGTATAAGAGCCCAGTAGGATTTTGAGCTTGAATTGCAAACCGATACTCATATATTTTAATCGATTCGTCATAAGACCATGTCTCAAAAAAAATGGAGATACCTGCGAAAATCCTGCATAAACAAGCCGCCATCTTTGTTTAAAGATGGCGAAAAGGAGTTTGAATCAAATGTACGTAACTTTTTTATTACGAAATCGATTTTACTCAGACAAATTGTGATTAGCTTCTACTATAATGGCCTCTCCAAAACACTATCAATACTTTGTTTTTTATCTGTCTCTATACTATAAATTCTGTAAGTTCCTTTTTTTTTAGGTTTTTTGATTTTTTAAAGAAAATTACGGGTTTTACAAAAAAAACATAAATAATAAAAAATATGCAGATTGTTAAGATGTATTCATGGTAAGTCTAATATTTGCTGTAGATTAAGCGGTTCTGAATGAACCAAAGTCATGAAAGTTACTAAAAAACTAAACAGATCGAAAAAGGATGTCAACCTAAATAAGAAACGGCTATTAGTTTCAAAAAGAAACTGATACTGAGGTAGAAATGGCGGCTTAAACATGGCCGAAGCGTAATTTACAATTTTATTTTTGAGGGTGATTATTTTATGTAAAACGAACCCCCACGGGGTCAAAATGTACCCCCGCTAAAAGACAATTTAATTACCTTCAAAAAAGGATGGAATACTTTTTGTCGTAAAGTTAATAGTTTTTCTGAAAAAAACAAAAAATATGCGGCATACATAATTCGATGTTTTCGTTCCATAGAAGTACGACAATGGCATGGGTCCATTAAGAAAAAATAATTTATGCACAAATAAGCGAACCCGCAGTTACATATTTAAACTCAGCATCAAAAATCTTACAAAAAACATATTTGATACTTTTCTGTTAAATTAACAGGTGGTCACGTGATTTTGGCAACTTCTTAACGGTTTAAGCTAGAGTCTTGGTTCTTTTTTTGATTTGTAGACAAAAATGTCCGATCAAAATTAATCACCACTGGCATGTTTTTAAATTTGTAAAAATATATACAGGGTGTCCCAAAAATCTGGGTCTAACCAAATATCTGCCCAACTATTGAAGATAACTGAACCATATTTGGTAGTGATTGATGACATCGAGAGATTTATTTTATGCACACATTAACAAAAACGTTTAAAAAATACACTAAGAAAAAAGTTTTAGCTATTTATTCGGTTTTTATTTTCTAAAAAACGCCCTGTATTTCTAAAACGGAGCAATGTCGGATTAAAGTAATTGACTTTTAATTGTCTTATTTTGACCTCAGAAATATATCTTAGGCTTTTGCACTCTCCGTTCATAGACACATATTGTATAAGTAATTTTATCAATATTTTCGTGCTTTTCCATGTTTTTCCCGGGTACGCTGTAATTGACCAGAGGCAATCAACCAAAACCTTAACCTACATGGCAATACCAACAAAAAATATGTGGCAAAAATTCCCACCTATGGGGGATGGCGGGTATAACTATGGTTAAAAATTTGTAAAAAATGGTGAAATAATAAGTTTGACAGACGATAGATTTTGACACGTTTTTCGTCATAGGTAAGGGACAGTTGGCGTACATGGTTTTTCAAAGACCTTTCAAACAAGATATCTCTCAATAGGGTATTTGTTTAAAACAACAAACTTGTGAATTTTGACAAAAACTGAAAAAATTAGTTTTGACAGATTTGATTGTGTAGACAATTAAAGGCTATATCAAAATATTTAATTTTCAAATACCTTTATAACGAGGTATCAATCGATAAGGATTTATAATTAACATTTTTAAGTTGATCGCCCCTATGCCGCCCCCTAATGCAGGGGTAGCACAACCGCCCCTTCATAAAATAGATATCTTGATGATTCGGTTCGGTTCGATTTCTGCCAAATATGATTCGGTTATCTTCAATAGTTCAGAACATATTTGAGCGGACTCAGAGTTTTGGGACACCCTGTATATATATCTTGTTTTCGCTCACTCTCCTGGCATCTCCTTCTTACCCTCTTGGCTAATTTCAGTGCCAGGAAGAGTAGAAATAATACAAAAAAAAGAAATTTTAATCTTAGCAACCATCTCAGGAAAGGAAAGACCTCGGGCAAGACTGCATTCCCGGCCGTTTTAAAAAATAGTAAAATTAAAGAGCCCTCAAAAAGTTGGCGGCAAATTCAGTTAAAAAGGGTACACTAGAAGATGGGATTTTCAATAAACCAAAACATATTAAAAAGACTTATTTTATAATAATTTTTATTGGGTCATATAGAAATAGCGGTATATGATACCGCTAACAGCGTTAATCTAAGTTTTTTTCATTACACTACTGAGTAAATCTATTGAAAAAAACCTGTAAAATGTAAGAAATACAATTTTGGATAAATGTAAAAAAAGCAGAAACTAAAAATTGTCTTAATTATTATATATTTATTTATTGATCGACATTACAAAAACCCCTGTAAATACTTTTAACTCCTATAGAGCATCTGTATCATTTTATCCAAAATTGTATTTCTTACACATTTTTCGAAATTGAACTTTATCTGGGACACCCTGTATGTTATCTCGATGTTGAAAATTCATGAATAACGAAGTAGAAATAGTGCCAATTGAAATGGAGATGAAAAGTGACAATTAGGGTTAAAAAGTGGCAGACCAGGCCTAAAAAAAAGTACGAAAAGTAGCGTATAAAGCATTTTTTTTCTTGGCGCATTGTAGAGGGTGACACCAGCTTTAAATAAAAGTTTCACTTTAGAAATACTACCGCAAGAACAAAGGGAAATATACCAATATCAACATTATAATCAAAAAATTTCAAAAAATTTATTTGGAAAAGTATAATGTTTTAATTATGCAACAGTTAAAATATCAAAATGCGGATTCAACTAAAATTTGTTTTGGGCGCCAGGCGGCACCGTATTCAAAATTTTTTAAAATTTGTTTTTGTCATCAAAATTGGATAATTTGGTCTACAAATCAAAAAAAGAACCAAGTCTCAAGTTCAAAACGTTCAGAAGTTGCCAAAATCACGTGACCACCTGTCATTTTAACAGAAAAGTATCAAATATTTGTTTTGTAAGATTTTTGACGCTGAGTTTAAATATGTAACTAATGGATGTATGTAAATATGGACCCATGCCATTGTCGTCCTTCTATGGAACGAAAACATCGAATTATGTATGCCGCATATTTTTTGTTTTTTTCAGGAAAACTATTAACTTTACGACAAAAAGTGTACTATCCTTTTTTGAAGATAATTAAATTGTCTTTTAGCGGGGGTATATTTTGACCCCGTGGGGGTTCGTTTTACATAAAAAAATTAACCTCAAAAATGAAATTGTAAATTACGCTTCGGCCATGTTTAATCCGCCGTATCTACCTCAGTATCAGTTTCTTTTTGAAACTAATAGCCGTTTCTTATTTAGCTTGACATCCTTTTTCGATCTGTATAGATTTTTAGTAACTTTCATGACTTTGGTGAAAATATGAAAATTTTGTACTATTAGATATAGGCCAATTTAGTGGATTTTTGAGTGTAACTCGAGAACCGCTTAATCTACAGCAAATATTAGACCCAACATGAATACATCTTAACAATCTGCATATTTCATATTTCTTATGTTTTTTTTGTAAAACCCGTAGTTTTCTTTAAAAAATCAAAAAACCTAAAAAAAAAACAGCGTATTAAAGGAAAAATTACGTACATTTGATTCAAACTCCTTTTCGCCATCTTTAAACAAAGATGACGGGTTGTTTATGCAGGATTTTCGCAGGTATCTTCATTTTTTTTGGGACATGGTCTTATGACGAATCGATCAAAATATATCGGAGTATCGGTTTGCAATTCAAGCCCAAAATCCTACTGGGCTCTTAGACTAAATTAAACAAGTGCTCGCCCTGAAAACGCGTATTTATAATAATTTATAATTTGTTATAACTCGAGAACCCTTTGCTTAATCAAAAAAACACCTTGATTTTTGAAAAATGTCAATCGGACGCATAGTTTTTTTTAAAGTAGCAAAGAGTGATACCATGACGCGACGAACGCGGCAGACACTGACATGCGACGAAGGATCAGATATTTTACAAATGCACGGCGGGCCAGGCGAAACGCGACTCTATGTCTTGAGACAAGTCGAGACACACATAAGTTCGTTTTTCGTTTAACTCTCGCGGTTACAGATGTTTAAGTTACTTACTTGGTTTTTTGCTTGTGAATTGCGTTATGTATAAATGTTGTGCTTGTGTGATTTGGCCGTGAAGGGCCAAATATCAAAGGCTAGGCGTGAAGAAAAGGGAAATTTAGTTCTATATTAGAATGTGACTCTTGGCCCTACGGGCCTCCAATTTATTTCTATATTAGTATGTAACTCTTGGCCCTACGGTCCTCCAGTCGTCCAAATTCACTATATTAGTATGTGACTCTCGGCCCTACGGGCATCCATATTTAAAAGGGAAACTATCCGACTCCAGTTTAATTCTATATTATAATGTACCTCTCGGGCCTACGGGCCTCCAATTTATGTCTATATTAGTATGTGACACTCGGCCCTACGGGCCTCCGGGAATCCATATTTGAAATTGAAACTACGCGCCTCCCGTTAAATTTGATATTAGAACGTGACTCTCGGCCCAACGGGCCTCCAATTTATTTCTATATTAGTATGTGACTCTCGGCCCTACGGGACTCCAATTTATTTCTATATTAGTATTTGACTCTCGGCCCTAGAGGCCTACGGGAGTCCATATTCACTATATTAGTATGTGACTCTACGGGCCTCCGGGAATCCATATTTGAAAGGGAAACTAAGCGCCTCCCGTTAAATTCTATATTGGAATCGAGACTTTTGATTTGAGCCCCCCACTCCCTGCTATAGGCATAATATGTGAAAACAGAAAATTTGACATGGTGTAATTAGTTTAAACCTGGAAGACGGTAATGAACTATGTATTTTTTTCTTGCAAGCCTACACAATAGCGTATCTGTCACCGTCGAGATAATTAAAATAAATTGTCGGCGTCTTAAAATATGACTCTTCAAAGAAGCACCAATTTTTGGCAAATTTTGATGGTTTTTTGACAAAAACTCAAAAAGTACCAAACTAATCTAAAATTTTTTCTCTGATATTTATAGATTTTAGGCCCTATCGTTAAAGTTATTATAAATTTTTCATTTTGACGTCTCGGTTTAGAGATATAGGCAAATAATTGAAATTTAAAAAAAATCTGTTTTTGAAAAACACAGGGACCTATTGCGCGTCAATGCACTAAGTGAGTGACATCTAAAGCCACATAAATTTATTTTGTTATCGTAGAAATAGGTTCAATCAAGGGCTGTCAAGTCACCGGAAGTGATGCAGCAAAATCGTTTCTGAGATATAATTGTCAAAATATAACCAATTTAATGTTTTTTATATTTAAGGAGACCTGGAGAGGAGGGATGCGACCTACAAAAAAGTTTATTTGAAGTTTTTTTGTTAATTTGACCGTAAAAATAATTTCTGTTATTAAAAAATTAAATTATTGTTTTTTTTTTTCGCCTGATGACGTCACTTACATAAACGATGCCAGCGAGTGCTTTTATTCGAGATAAAAACTTATCGTAGAGCTCTGAAATTTGGCACACTAATAGGCATTGACAAACTAAATCGAAATGGATTCCTTCATTTTTTCGATTTAACCCTATACGGGCCTCCGGGAATCCATATTTGGAAGGGAAACTACGCTCCTCCCGTTAAATTCTATATTAGAATCGAGATTTTTGATTTGAGCCCCCCACTCCCCGCTATAGGCATAATATGGCAAAACAGAAAAATTGACATAGCGTACACCTGGAAGACACAATTTTAACGGTAATGATTTATGATTTTTTTTTGCAAGCCTATACAATAGCGCATCTGTCCCCGTCGAGATAATTAAAATTAATTGTCAGCGTCTTAAAATATGACACTTTAAAGTAGCACCACTTTTTGGCAAATTTTGATGGTTCTTTGGCAAAAACTCAAAAAGTACCAAACTAATCAAAACTTTTTTCTCTGATGTTTATAGATCTTCGTAGGCCCTATCGATAAAGTTATTATAAATTTTTCATTTTGACGTCTCGAGATATAGGCAAATAATTGAAATTTAAAAAAATGCTGTTTTTTAAAAACACAGGGACCTATTGCGCGTCAATGCACTAGGTAGGTGACATCTAAAGCCACAAATAATATTTTTACCGTAGAAATAGGTTCAGTCAAGGGCTGTCAAGTCACCGGAAGTCGAGCAAAAAAAGAGTTTGAGATATGACCCTTCAAAGTTTTACATAAAAACGCTGATATCTCAAAAACAACTAAATCGAATCTGATTTGGTTTTTGGTTTTCTCAATAAGACCAACATTGCTATGATTCTTAAAGAAAAAATTTTCGTTTTTCCCAACTTTGAAAAAAGAGGAGGGGGAGCTTGATTTAAAAAAAAATAGTCCACTTCGGGGGGAAGGGGGGGGGGGGTGGTGGCGGGGGGTGGGGGGGAGGGGGGTGGCGGGGGCGAGAGTCACATACTAATATAGAAATAAATTGGAGGCCCGCCTTTGATATCACACAAGCACAACATTTATACATAACGCAATTCACAACAAAAAACTCTGTAACCGCGAGAGTTAAACGAAAAACGAACTTATGTGTGTCTCGACTTAGAGACGCGTTTTCGCTTGGCCCGCCGTGCATTTGTAAAATATCTGACCCTTCGTCGCATGTCAGTGCTTGCTACTTTAAAAAAAACCATGCGCCCGATTGACATTTTTCAAAAATCATTTTGATCCCTGATATTTGATACACAAAGTTTACAGAAGGTGTTTTTTTGATTAAGCAAAGGGTTCTCGAGTTATAACAAGTTATAAATTATTATAAATAGCCGTTTTTAGGGCGAGCACTTGTTTAATAGGGAACTCCATATAAAAGCATTGGGAACGATATTTTCAACATTGAAAAATAAATGTTTCTGATAGTAATATTACTATATGCTTTTGGTGGAGTCATGAGCACACTTTATAGATTCAAAAAATGCAAAAAAAATTTTTTTTAAATTTTTGAAAAACTACCCCCACCACCTCCTGCACACGACGATTTTTGGACGACCAGTCGATTTTGCATTCTTAGGGTGTAAGAAATGATTTAAATTGTTTCTTAAATTTTAGCAATGAAGTGCACACGAAAATCGGTTCTAGAAGACTTTTACGCGCTTATAAACTCTAATAATATTGAAAGCGAACCGATCCGAGCTCTTCTGTGGTTTCAAGAGGGAGCGTGACCTTGTCGAAGGACTGCCGTGCCCTCAGATATAATCAGTGACGGATCTAGACCCCGAAAATTGGGGTTGCCCAAAAATAATATTTAATTATTACTTTTTGCAAATTTGTTAAGTACTATTAGTTAATTCATAAAAGTATATACCAGGTGGGCCAATTTTTGTTATAATGTTCGAACTATACTACCGATTTTAGTAGGATAAGCGGCAATTAATTTAATTAATAAAGATTTTAAAATCGGTGATATAGTTCCAAGGTAATTATGTTTCTTTAGTGGCCATTTTAACAAAAAATAGGAGTTATGGACGAACCAGAGGGGGGGCGGCCCGGCCCCTTCCCCAACGTTAAGATTTTTGTGCCACATATTAAATGAGCAAAAAACTTAAATTCCATAAAATCCGACATCATGGGGTCTCGCCACCCCTCAGGCATATTCGTCGGTGCGCTACTGAGTAACCTCTTTAACCCATTTGTTCCCAAGCAGTGGCCTATCTTATCTAGGCCCTTAAAGTTGGTGGAGCCCTAAAATAAAACTAAATTATGACTTTTTTACAGATAAAACTGGGGTCGGGCAAAAGTAAATTCGAGGAAAAAATATTTTTTTGTTTTATAGTTTAAAAATTTTAAGCGTTGCGAACAAAGCATCGAAACACAAAATATCAACAGTTCAAAGTGTCGAAAACACAAAAAATCGAAATTACAAAACACCGAAAAGACAAAATGTCGAATTACAAAATGTCGAAATGCAAAATAAAAGATAAAACCCAACCTAACACGATCTGGTCAGGTTAGATTTTATGTAATAACCTAACCAGAACATGTTAATACTTTTTGTTTACTAACGAAACCAGGTCAGGTTTAAAACCTATTAATATTATACAATAAAATTAACCTGATCTGGTCAGGTTAGTTTTTTTTAATTATAATAACCTAACCAGAACAGGTTTTTTTTAATAACTTCGTCATTTTGTACTTTCGTCATTTTGTGTTTAAACGTTTTGTCCGTCATCCCAAAACGCACTAGAACAATATAAAAATAATATATTTTTCCTGTCTTTTTAAGTGTTTAATATGTATTTAAAAGGAAACAGCTACCACTAACACCTTTGACACCAACATAAAAAACTCAAACTTTTATATGCCTTATCCAAACCATCTCTCTCAGTCATGGCGCACCTAAGGTGGGACACTCGGGGCCCGGGCCCCCTCCAAAACCTTCGGATTTTTTGGATATTTTTTACATGTTTAATGAAAATAGCATAAGATACGGCATTTTCGGGTTTTGAGCCTCCCCCAAAACGTATTCCTGGGTGCGCTATTGCTCAGTTAAACGTATTTGAAACAAGACAAATATTAAACACGATCTTCTCGCACAAATTTGCTGTTAACCTTCAGATACACCGTAACAAGGCTTAGCTAATCCATTCTCCCTCTTTGTTGTGTTGTATGTGAGGAACAAGGACTTAATCGCGATTAAACCCAAAATTGCGCTTAAGTGCATCTGAGGGTAAATCGTGTATAATTTTCAGAAGATATCATTACTGAATACTGATTTTGGTAATAAGACCGCAGCATTTTTTGCTTTTTTAGTTGAAAAGATGCACTTGTCCGATAAACTATTACTTGGTTTCTTTGCAATTTACCAAACTTGGGAAGATTAAGTACTCTATTACCTCCCTTTGTATGCGCCGGTGTTCTTAATAATAGCAAATAATAATTTAATTTAACGTTCCTTTCAATATGGTCTCAATTTAAGTGCAGGCAGCCTGCAGACCAAACATGTTAAAATGCGTCCTGCAGGCCGGTTGCCCCGCTCTGTATACCCAGCCAGATCCAGCCATGATCAAACGAATTAAAAAATAAGCGGGCAACGTTCGAAATTATGTAAAAATGCACCCCTCATATTCTCACTAAAGATTTACCTGCATGAAACAAATAAAAAAAAAATCCCAAACTCACAAAGAAGGGTGATTCTTGAGCGCAAAGTGAAACGTTCGAAATTACGTAAATTGCCTCAGACTGATCACTGAATATTTAACTGTGTGAAACAAATAAAGAAGAACATAATAGGTATCACCGAGTAGCTATTCTTGATCGCAGAGCCTTTAACTTTCATTGATAAATGCAAAATCACTAATATTTTTAGGCTGTATAGTTTAGTATAGTAGCCAAATGGATTCATTCATGGTTTTAAATTAAAAGGACTAAATAAAAAGTCCGAAATTCTCATCCCAACTTGGTAGCGGCCATTTAATTAGTCCCGGTCTGTACCTACTGGAACTCAATCTACTATGCAAATTCTTTAAAGGGAAACCAGTCAGCAAAGGATCTTAGAGTCTTGGTAGATACCTTTTCTGAGAATATTGCGGCGCTCGAAAATCTTGAATTTCCAGTAACGCCGTGGTGTTTTTGTTTATTTTCAATTTTATTATCAAAAATCGATCAAACCACAAGAACCGCTTTCGAATTAAAGTAAGTACTACCGAGATTCCAACATATCAAAATCTAATTCAGTTTCTTATTAACCAATGCCGTGCTCTTGAAACAGTACAGCTATCTCCCCAAAATATGCAAATGCAACCTTCGACTTCCAAACAGCAAAAACCAAATTATTCGAATTCTAGTAACCAAAAATATAATTCTTATTCAAATAATCAGTACAAATCAAGCCCTCCATCAAATTTTTTAGCGCATACGCACTAACAAGTATCAAATAAACAATCCAATATTCAATTTCGACAAAACCAACAACCCTATAAGTGCAAATTATGCAATAATTCTTTTCATCCACTCTAGCAGTGTGGTGTTTTTATTTCCAAATCTCCTTTAGATCGGTTTACTTATGTAAAACAACAATCTTTATGTATCAACTGTTTACGTTCAAATCATCAAGTAATTGACTGCAGTAGTACCTACAAATGCAGGGTATGTCGACATAGACACCATAGTCTTATTCATCTATCGCAAATGACAGATTCAATCCGTCAGAATTCAAGTCAATCCTTTGTTAATTCAAGCCAAAATTCAAATCAATATTCGAACTTAAATCAAAGTTTTAATTCAAATCAAGTGGCCGTGCCTAGCACAGGCACAACCTTATCGTATCAGAATTCAAATTCAAGTCTTAGCCAACAGAACCCTAGTTTTGTTCAACCCAGTTCAAATTCAATTCAAATCAATTCGAATCCAAATACATCTACAAATCAATACTCTTCGTTATCCACCTTGACGCCCCGGACGACAGTGCTTCTAGCGACTATAAAATTAGAGGTACTTGATAGTCGGGGTAACTACCAACCTGTCCGAGCACTTCTGGACAGCGGTAGCAAAGCTAACCTGATAAGCTAAGCTTGTCTTAACAGGTTAGGCTTGCCAAGAAACAAAATTTCGATCCCTGTTCTGGGACTAAATCAATCTTCGTCGGCCACTAACGGCATTTCTACTTGCACTATTCGAGCCCTAGGCCAACAAGAGCCTACCTTTTCTATTCAAGTCTTCGTTTTACCGAAACTCTGTTCGAATATGCCCTCAGTACAGGTAGATTCATCCAATTGGAGTCATATTTCAAATCTAAAGCTTGTAGATAACCAATTTTACAACCCTGGTCCAATTGACTTACTCTTAGGTGCACAACTTTACACAGAAATCGTCAAATCAGGACGAATTCCAGGACCTCACGGCCTACCCTCCGCCTTTGAGACAGTTTTTGGGTGGGTCTTGATGGGCCAAACTCAAAACATAAATATTTCACCTCAAGTCAATTCTTACTTTACTTCCTGTGAGCAGTCTCTCGACTTTAATATTCGCAGATTTTGGGAACTAGAATCAATTAAGTCAAAAACGTTTCTCTCACCCGAGGAAAAAAGATGTGAAGAGATTTTCCAAAAAACTACCACTAGAGATATTTCTGGCCGATTTACTGTAAATTTGCCTTTTCGTCACATTGACCCTCCTGACCTAGGAGACACATATTCAGTGGCCTATCATCAATTTTTGTCTCTTGAATCTCGCTTAATAAAAAATTCAAATTTCTATAGTATGTACTCGGATTTTATGAGAGAATATCTCAAAAACGGGCACATGTCTTTAATTCCAAGATCCGAACCTAGACCTCAGTTATGTTCTTATTTACCACATCATGGAGTCCTTCGTCTTGACAAATCAACGACTAAACTCCGGGTGGTTTTTAACCCCTCGATTAAGGGTTCACAAGGCCTAAGCATGAACGAAACCCTTTTAATAGGACCAAAATTACAAGCCGATATTTCCGAAATTCTATTAAAATTCAGATTTTATTCTATCGTATTTTTGACTGATATAAAACAGCACTTTTTACAAATTCAAATCAATCGAATTCATCGGGACTACCAAAGGCTACTTTGGCGATTTGATCTCAACGAACCCCTGCAGGAATACAGGCTTAATACAGTGACGTTTGGTGTTAGTTCAAGTCCCTATTTAGCTATTAGAACTCTTAGAGAACTAGCCATCCTGGAGGCTAAGAATTATCCTGAAGCATCCCAGGTCCTTTTAAATAACATTTTCATGGACGACATTTGCTGTGGAGCTAACTCTCTAGAAGGTGCTTTATCGCTTCAAAAGGATCTCATAGCGTTGCTTAAATTGGGAAAATTTGAATTAAGAAAATGGGCATCAAATAATCCGAAACTTCTTTCACATTTGTCGCCCGCTGATTGTCAGATCCCTGTTACCTTTGAAGACGATTCTTCAACATCGATTAAGGTGTTGGCACCCTTCTACAGATACCTTTACCTATTCTTGTACCCCTTGTGAAAAACCTTGCACCAATAGGAATATTTTATCAGCTATCGCTAAAATTTGGGATCCTATAGGTTTCTTATCGCCTGTTTCATTTTTAGCCAAAGTGATTATGCAAAAACTTTGGTTATGCAAAACTGATTGGGATGAAATACCCCCCGATTCAATCAAAACTCTTTGGAATCAATTCAATAATCAATTAACCACTCTTTCGAATCTTTGTATACCTAGACATATTTTTTCGAATAATATTCAACGGTGACAGTTGCTAGGTTTCTGCGATGCATCCGAGCTAGGATACGCTTCTTGCGTATACGTTCGCGTCCAATTACCAAATAAAATTATCAAAACTGCTCTAGTCATGGGCAAGTCAAGGGTTGCACCCTTACACACTATTTCAATCCCACGTTTAGAACTACTTGGAGCTACTCTATTAGCTGATTTACTCGAACTAGTTATTCGCACCTATTCATCATTACTCGTAATCGATGAAATTCTTGCGTTCTCGGACTCACAGGTCACGCTTCATTGGGTCACATCTTCACCTCACAAGTGGAAGACCTTTGTGGCAAACCGCGTGAGTCGTGTTCAAGAAACAATCCTCGAAGTCCCATGGTATCACATTACTTCACTCGAAAACCCTGCCGACTCACAGTGGAACGTTTGACTAATCTAGATGGACATGGTTAAGTACTATAAATTAACATCCTAGATCCAAAATATTATTTTTTTTATCCCCTCTGGTTGTCAAGATATTTGCATTGAAAGTTGCATCTTAAAAAATATTCTGCTTAGACATTCTTATGTATGGGCAATGCTTTAAAACAATATTGTTTTTTCCCGCGTAGTAGGCGCTGGAGTAATGACATTTTCTTTTTGATACCTTCACAAATGTGCCCTTGGGGATTTTCTAAGCTAAATTAGTCAATCTTCGTGCATTTTTCTATATCACGATGAGTCAATGTGTCTGTTTGTCTACAGGGTGTCCTGATAAAAGTAAGTACATAGGGCTTTGTGGGATTTGCAGAAACGGTAACACTTACGATATTCGTTCAAAAGGAAAAAAGTGGCGCTATTACGAGCTTAATCGGATGCAGTGTCGAAGTTAAAAATTTCTACAGGGGGTTTCAAAATAATGCTTAAAAACTTAAATTGAGTTATTCGAAAAATTAAAATATTGTCGCCTTCTTTTAAACAAATTGAATAAAACTATATAAATATGACTAGGCCAATAAAATGACAATTTTTTTAGGACTTTATTTTTTTCAAAAAGTCACAATTTTTTGTTTTTTAGGTATTATTTTCGACGAAAAAAATTTTTTTTTGATAACGCCGAAAATGTGTTATTTGGGTGTATTTTGACCTATCCTAGCAATATGGTCGTGATGTCTGTCTGTGTGTGTATATATTATTTCTGTCCGTAACACGATAGCTCCTAAACCGCTAAACCCATTTTCATAAAATTTTCAGGTAAAATAGTGCTCGACACTAACGAGCTGGTTAGATTTTGGTTTAAATCTATTAATGACAATGACAGTTTTTTGACAATTAAGATTTAAAAAAATCTATCTTTTTAACGGAGCATCGTATAAATATACAGTTTTCGTAATATAGTAGACTATATTTTGATCAATAATTCGTGTTATAACTAAAAACTCCGTAAGAGCTTCGGTTTCTCAGATATATACAAAAAAACTTTTCAAAGCTGATATATTATCATGGATTCACTTGAAGTGTGCTAATAGGCTAGCTAGGAAGGTATCAGATCCCTCATGGATCCATTTATTTCTCAATATTTTGAAAACGCATATAAATGTTTTCTTTGATACAATAGCGCCACTTTTTTACCAAAATTGGCATGTCTTATCGTCTCATAAATCTGCGTCTGCACCAAACCCCAAGGGAAATTTTTTGAGGTTAAAAAAATCCAAAAAATTAAGTTTTAAACGGAGCAAGTTATTAATGCGGTTTTAGAAATATGATAATATATTTTTCTCAGATTGAGAAATTAATTAACACAGTTTAGTTTGCAAGATAATAATAAAATGGACTGTTAGTTAACTATTCTATTATTTGTTATGTTAAGTAATGATATTTTTCAAATAAAAATGGAATTTTCCAATTTAATAAATATTTTTTTATACTTTCTTAGTTATATAAAATTAAAATCCAAATATCTCTTAAATTTTCTCACATTAAACCACTTTAAAGATAATGCCATCCGATGAACATTTCCCATTATAATTTTATGGGTTGGTTTCACCCCAGGGCAAGGGGTGAGAGGTTTAAAATTTTTAATGCATTTATTTTTCATATAGTGACAGGTAAGAGCGGAATTTTTTTCTTGATCGTCCCTTACCGCCTAAAACGTCTTTATTTAAATTTTTCTGAAACACCTTGTATATTGCAAAACTGTTTTATTTAAATTCCTTCTTGCAAAAACTAAAAAAAATATATACCGTTACTTCATTGTTATAAAATTTGTTGAAACAATTTTCGTTAAAAACATACAGTATGACTACAAATCGTTAAAATCTGAATCACCCTATATAAGAGGTAGATAATATTGCAAATACTAAATGCTTTTAAATATTTTATGTTATTTTAAAGCTAAAAAAATCAAGCATTAAAGAGTGTTAATGTTGCTCAGGGGTTGTCCACCTAGATCTTCAAAACGTTCCACTGTGCGACTGCGCTAGCAGAGGGTTGTCGCCTAATAACTTAATAAATCACCCTCTTTGGTTTCACGGCCCTCCATGGATTACCTTGCCCACTACGGAGTGGCAAATTCAAAGGTTTATAAATGAACGTTCTTTGGGAGTTCCAGACGAGGTTCTCAAAGAAGAAAAATCGGAAAATTCAGTGGTGCTGACGGCAGACTAATCGATAAAATATCCAATTTAAATACCATTCAAAAAATCATTTGTCATTTTCTAAGACTTATTCACAATCGAAAAAACTCAGTTGACCCTTTATCCGGCGTTTTTTCCGCTTTTGAACTACACAAGGCTCTACTTGTTTTAGTTAAAAGGGTCCAAGAAGAGTGTTTTTCGGATATCATTCAAAAAATTCAAAATACTCAGCTATTACCTAAGCCGTTTCGTAAACTCGCGCCCTTTTTGGACGAATTGGGTTTCCTTAGAGTGGCGGACGCTTACGGCATTTTCAACTCTCCTTTGAGGCAAAACATCCCTTATTATTGCCGAAATCTCATAGATTAACCCAATTGATCATTAATCAAACTCATAACGAAAATTTACATCCTGGTCGGGATAATCACATTCGAGTTGCTACTGTTAAAACACAACACGGACTTTTCACTCGTCCTGTGGTCAAGTTGTGCCCACTACCTTTAGATGCGCACTAAACTCCCAAGCAACTTCTTTTTGTTTCGTGTGTCGTTATCTAGAATATATATATATTTTTTTGCTTTTTTTTTTTCTTTTTAATTCTATAAACCTAAAACGGATTTCAATTACCTACCCTTGAAGGTTTTGAATTAACTTATATTTTTTTTATATAGCCATTTGTTTATTCAACTTAATCTCTATGTAAAACTTCGTTTTAAGTGGGCGGAAAATGTTCGT
The DNA here is from genome assembly GCA_963576565.1 of Aspidapion aeneum. Lineage (NCBI taxonomy): Eukaryota > Metazoa > Arthropoda > Insecta > Coleoptera > Brentidae > Aspidapion > Aspidapion aeneum. The sequence goes on from OY755038.1 coordinate 142,232,390, forward strand.
GCAACTTTAATTTTAAATTCAAATTTTGCGCCAAATTCCCGTATTCGGAAAACCCACACAATTTCAATTTTGATTGGCACAAGCAAAACGCCAGCGCCATCTACGAAAAATGAATCTGTGGAAAAAGGTGTAACCAAAAAAAGATTCGTCTGTCGTATTCTATCGAGATCACCACGCAGCATGGTGATAAATTCTATTAACCAAAAAATCCAATAACATTCTTAGAAAATCAAACTAAACCATTACACAAACAAGTGATTCTAGTGTGGATCGACTGCAACGACTGGGCCAGCGAGAGGAGCTCCTCTGGACGACGGAAACAACTAAAAAGGTGAGTGCCAATCCTCTATATTCTCTTTGTGTGGCTCGGAAAAATTAATATTTTTACATCGTCCTTTTAAGGATTTTTGCACCCAGATATTATAAAACGACCAGCGCGCTTACAGTCCCGCGGCTCTACCTCATACCTCAAACCTCAAAACATCAACATTCAGTTTTCCATAAAATATCGGCTTTAGCGGATGATGTTAATGTTTTTGTTAAGTTGTTAAATAATCTTCAAAAAATCGGAAATTTAATTAATATTTTTGAGAGAGGTTCAAGTGCTAAAATAAATTGTGAAAAATCGAGTATACTTCTTTTAGGTTCTTGGTCACACAATGGAACGCATCTCTTTGATTTCCCCATAAAACAAGAAATAAAGGTTTTGGGTATGTTGACCAGGCCACATTTTTCTGATATGGTTAATAGGAATTGGGAAAGAATAATACAAAATATTCAAAGTAGTCTGCTATCTAACATCCCTCGTTGCTTAGATTTAAAAAGAAAAGTATGGTTGGTCAATACGTATTTATTATCTAAAGTATGGTACCTAGCTCAGGTGTTACCACTACTACTATGTCGGTTTAGAACGTTTTTCTACGTTGTCCGACGCCTATTCTCCACCTCCTTCGATCCTGACAATCATCTTCTGTCAGATTCTTTTGACTCATTGATTGAGGTGTTACCGCTTCCAAAAAAGCATAGCCAAAAAATAGTGTTAATTACAGGGAAATTCATATGGGGGGGCTGTCTATATAGGGTTAAAAGGCAACAGATTGAATCCGATTATAAAGTGGGCGGGCTGAATCTAGTAAATGTGGAAAATGATTTTATTCAGTCATCTGTTCATTATAATTATATTTAGATGTCAGTGGTGGTTTTGAATATACGAATATTTGAATTTTCAACAAATATGACTTAGAAAGGCATCGATTTATTCAAGGAGTGCCTAATTTATTATCAATAAAATGTGTTGAAACACTTACTAGCAATGAAATTTATACAATTTTCCGGCTGTACAAAAAGCCCTACTTAGGGGATTTTGAATTTTATACAGATTTAAGCAAATATACTTAATTTCAAAAAAATACTAAATTTTGGGAGTCTATATTTTTTTTCTTGAAACCACACTTTCTAGAAAAAGTGAGGTAGTTTTTTTAAAAAACTAATTTTTGAAAAAGCATTTGTTTTGAACACATTTTTTTTGTGGAAAATATAGGTGTCTCGACCAGTTAGGGTATGTTTGCGATTAATTGACAAAGGTTAGGTTTAACATCGTTTTTGATCTTTTAACAGGAGAACAGAGGAGCTATGATTTATGGAAAAATAAGTTAAGTTAGGTGAGTCGGCCATGGCGAATTGGCGGCTTTTTTAGCGCTAACAAAGTGACAATAACGACACGAAATATTTCAAAAGAAAATAGTTTTGCTTTTCTTTTTTCCTTGATCCTAAAACTATAACAAAGTGCACTACCTCAAGTAGTTTCTTTCATTTGTTGACCGTTAAGATACATTGAATGTATTTATATTTAAATATTTAATTTGGTTACGCATTTGTGTAAAGTAGAATTAAAAGTTATCCTGCATTCAAAACTTGTTTCTTAAAAGAATGCACGAAATTAAACTTTTTCAAAAAATCAAAGTTACAACAAAAGTATGGTCGAGAATATATGGGACTATACTTAGTTAAGTATCAGCTTAAACAAAGCCTGGGAGCAATGGACGGAAATTCTCAAAGACGAAAAAAGCAAAGACAAAGAACTCTGAATATAGCTACATGGAACGTAAATGGGATAAACCAAAAGTTGGACATTATTGCAACCGAAGTGCAGAGAGACAAAAAAGAAAGGAACAGGTACAAGTAGTGTCGGTAACTTTGTTCACTTATTCACTGGAGTCTCAAAAGAAAGGAGAGCAGCCAGTGCCAACCATAAGATTACAGACTACGAGTGCATTAACGAAAACTTACTTCGAGTTAACATGAAGATGCTTGGACACAATATAAGCATAATAGCAGCCTACGCACCATCAAATGACGAAACGGTAGCTATAAAACAAATGTTCTTCGACCAGCTTGATGAGACTATCAGTAAAATCGGCAATACCAGGGAAATAATTATGCTTGGCGATTTTAATAGTCGAACTGGTAGACAAACCAAAAGCAAAGTGGTAGGACCATTTGGAGAGGAAGTAACAAATGATAATGGCTTGAGACTGATGCAATTGAAACCCACAATCTAAAAATAAATAATGGTTTTTTTAAACATAAGGAAATTCATAGAAATACCTGGATTCAGCCAACAAGAAATCTTAGATCAATCATTGATTATGCTATAGGTGGACAACATTCGGAACTAAGGTGGTATGATGTGCGGGCACTTCGTGGTGTTACTTGTGGATCTGACCACCATCTGGTAAAAGCAAAAATATTATTCCCTGTAAGAAAAACAAATAGAGACGAAAGTATTGGAGAAAGTGAAAACCTAGAATGCATCGAAGAAAATCAAAAATACAACTTTAGAAGTCTAGAAATCGAAAGTACGCAAAGATTGTATCAGAAACGATTGATGAAAAATTAATGAACACACAGCATTTATCTAAAGAGATATATACAAACATAGTAAAAAGCTTGAAGGAAGCAAGCAAAGAAGTTGTTGGATATCAAGATAATAAAAATAACAATAAGATGTTGTAGACGGAGGAAATACAGGAAATGGTCAAGAAGAAAAAACGTACATATTTGAAATGGCTCAGTACCAAAGAGCAAAGAGACCTAGAAATCTACAGGGAAACCAGAAGACAGCTAAGAAATCTGATACGCCCGGAAAAATGAAATGTTTGAGCGAAAATGCCATTATTTATTTATTTATTTATTATTTATATACACACGTAGGAGGTAGGCAGAGTTCTGAAGTATGGAAATTCATTTCAACGTTAAAGAACCCAACAAAAGAAAAAGTAAACATCCAGATCATCAAACCAGAACAATGGACTGAACACTACAAGAGACTGCTGCAGGAAACAAGACCCGAATATCTGTCAGCCTCTCTGAGGAGAGACATAGAAGTACATGGAGCGGAAGTGATTATCGAAAAAGAAATTATAAAGAATAGTATTAAAAAGCTTAAATCCGGAAAAGCTAGCGGACCTGGGGGAATATATGCTGAAATGCTCAAATATGGATGAGAAAAACTACTAGAAAATCTCACATATATTATCAATCAATGCATAAACGGGCATCCAGTACCTGATGATTGGAAAATAGCATTCATATGAACCTACAAAAAGCATATGATACCGTTCCAGTAGAAAAACTATGGACAGTGTTAGAACAAACTAATATCAATCATACATATATAAAAGCAATAAAAAAACTTTACAAAGGGTCAAAATCTAAAATTAAAATTAAAGTTGGAAATCGACTTTCAAAAGAATTCCAGGGAACGAAAGGCTTAAAACAGGGATGTTGTATCTCTCCAACTCTTTTTAAAATGTATGTCGCAGTAGCTTTAAAAAACTGGAAACGTAAAGTACACGGCATATGAATACAACTTAACGACCAATTTACCATATAGACACTACAGTTTGCTGACGACCAAGTAATTGTAGCTAATGATAAAGAAGACATGGAGTATATGATGAGAAAGTTAATGGAAGAATACCAAAAGTGGGGGTTAACAGTGAACGTGGATAAGACACAGTACTTATGTATTGGAAACGAATCAAGTGAGTTAGAACTAGACAATGGACAAACAATATCTCCATGCAATGAGTATGTATACTTGGGTGTCACATTTGATAAGACAGGAACAGACTGTAAAGAACTAGAAAAAAGAATAGTAGAGTAGAAGCAAAAAAGGTAATTGGTTGTCTTAACACTGTTTTATGGAGCAGAGAGATAAAAAAGAATGTAAAATTTAACATATATGAAACAATGGTGAAAAGCACGCTGCTGTATGGAATAGAGACTTGTCGCGTAACAGAAAAATACGAAGAAGATCAGTGAGAATATCTAGAACAGATCATATAAGAAATGAGATCATAAAAGAAAGAATGGAAATCAAGGGACGCATAACGGATGACATCACTAAAAGACAACTGATATGGTACGGCCATGTACAACGGATGAACGACGAAAGATTACCAAGGCAGGTCCTAGAATGGCAACCAATAGGGCGCAGAAAAAGAGGGCGTCCTAAACTGGAATGTCTACAGTCAATCCAAAGATCAATGAGTCAAAAAAACCTGACGGAAGATGATTGTCAGGATCGAAGAAGGTGGAGAATAGGCGTCGGACAACGTAGAAAAACGTTCTAAACTGACATAGTATAGTTCAAATTATACCCATTTGTAATGACGTCATTTTTGTTTATCTTTGTTTAGTATATTATAAACAGCGGTGGCGATAAACTTTTTAAAAAAAGTAGTGTCTATGATTTAAATAGGTAGGTAATTGGTTATGTGAAGTATCCGTCACTGTCAATTAAAAAACATTGATTGGCAAAAATATCTACGCCATACGTTTTTTTCTCACCTGGTGACGTCGTTACAAATGCGTATAATTTAGACTATAGTAGTATCAGCTTTTCACAAGTCAAATCTAGATTTCCATTAGTTCCTCGACTTTTCCTATAGTTGAAGTGGGCGGAAAGGCAGTACTGCACTAATTAGTCTTAAGTTTATTTAGTTTTTTTACTATTACATAAATATTTATGCAAGTGTATTTTTTTAGGACTTAATTTAACTAGAAGTGATTTTTTAAGCAGAGTGCCATTGTTACGATTGTTAAAAGACAATTTAATCCACCTGAGAGCGACAATTTTGCAGCAAATTTCTTTTAAACTAGAATATGTAGAATTTTCTACCGAGGTAAGAATATTACACCCTGTAGTCCTAGTCGTCTAAGTTCCTATGCGTCATTTCATCTTAATTCATCGAATTAAAGTAAATTGCAAAAGCAGTATATAAATGAAGATTCAATGATAAAAAAACACAAATTAAAAAGATAAAGAAAAACAAAGACAAACATAAAAAAAACATATATTTTGACTGCTACGTCAGTAGGGAAACAAATAACAAATAAAGTATACAAGCACGTTATGGATGTTACAACTAAAGACAAATAAGATGAATAGGCATATAGTAGTGGTCATGGGGAAACAAATAACAATTGAAATATACAAATGCGTTACCCGTACAGCCACGTCACGTACTATGTACGTACCGTTCCTTGTTCAACATCATTTACGCCCCCGGTACGTCCTTGGGATGTGGTGCAGTACTTGTATGTATACATATACAGCGTGTCCACCGATTGAGTGCAGGTACGGTACAAACATCAAATTTTGGATTTAGATTTTGATTTTCTAGGAATCGCTTTTGCTTGGTCGCAAACTAAGATGTTAAAAAAATGAGCCAAATCAATTAATATGTCCGTCATCCAATTGTGTGGTTTTAAAATTTTAAAAACAACCGCGAAATTTAGCGGGAGCTAACACAGGGTGGTTTAGTTGGCTGATTTTATAAAAAGTGTTAAGAGTAAAATACCTTTGTTTTAAAAGATATCGGAAAAGGTTATTAAAAAGAGTTGTTAAGAATCAAAAGTTACGGCAATGAACTTTGATTTTGTCGGTTATGAAAATTTTTCTTTAAACGATTTTACCTGATTTTTCTGAAAATTGAGAATTGGCTGTTGCTTCTGATTGATTATTAAACAAGATTTCTTAATAACTTTTTCTGATATCTCTTAAAAAACCCGTACTTTCATTTTAACACTTTTTATCGAATCTAGTGAATGTGAATGAACCACCACATTGATTGATTTGGCTTATTTTCTTAACATGTTAGTTTAAGACCAAGAAAGAGCAATTCCCAGAAAATCAGAATCTAAATCGAAAATTTGTTGTCATTTATACCTTACGTGCACTCAATCCGTGGACACACTGTATATACATTTTGGCAAAAATTTAATTTTTTCTAATATTTTTTTTTTATTGCTCTGTATGTTATTTTTAATTTCTTTCTGAGTTTTATCGCCCCCAAAAAGTGCCGCCTAAAGCTAAACAAGCTAGTTAAGCTACTAATATATGTACAGGGGTTTCCCGTATATTTTTTGTATAAAATAGGTATATTTGTGTATAAAATTCATAAAAGTAAATGAAATTAATAAAAATGACGAAAGTAATAAAAATTAATAAAAATAAATAAATAATAAATAAATAAAAAGAACTCTATAAATAAAAACTTTCTTCCAGGCCGGATTCTTTCGGAATGGTACCCAGAATTGAGGCAGCATTGCCTCTTTGTATTGCTAGGCTGATCCTTTGGGTGATGAAGCTTTTAGCCAATTTACTATTAATTTTTTTACTAATATCAAAAATTAGGTTTTTAGCTGTATCACACCAAGGACCAAATGTCTCTACACTAAAACGTATAAAAGCAAAGTGGTCCTCCTCATATTTTTTTGTGTTTTGCTTCTTGACCACTACATGCAGCTTCACCGGCTTTAATAGATGTTTGTATCAGCCATCGTGTCCCTATATGTAGCGTCCCACAGAAGTGCCCTGCCTACTTTCCAAGGCACCAAAGATGCCCCATCCACCCGCTTCCCATCCCCTCGGCAAATACCAAGCGGCTCCAATACGGCTAGAATATTAGCTGATTGTAGGGACCGCTTTAATTTAAGTTATTTAAATTTTATAGTTAGAATTTATTTAGGTTTAGTGTAGTATTAGGTTGACGTATTTTATGGTTGTATTCTTAATCTAGGTTTTAGTTGCGTTATCTGTGACAAACTGGTATGCGAACGGTCCGTGTTCTAGAAAAGGCTGGAATAATTCCGAATCGAACAAGGATGGAGAATTCTCGAATAGTAGGCAGACCCTTATATATAGGGCCGGACGTCGTGCATCGCGCAGTCAAAGATAACCAATGGTAGTGATCGCTAGATGTTAACGCGAAGTTAATAGGCGAATTAAAGTAGTGAATTATTAGCAAGTTATTAGTAAGTTTAAGTGCGTGTTTTTGTACATAATTTGTCGAAATAAATTGACGTATCGTTTTTAACAATTGCGAGTTTTAATTGTTGTGGGGAACCCGTAACAATATCGTTTATCATACTGTATCTCGACAACATTTCCTGCACTATTTTTACTACTATTATGTCGGTTTTGAACGTTTTTCTACGTTGTCCGACGCCTATTATCACGAGTCGTTAAATACCGAGATGAATTCCAAGACGTGCGCAAGCGTTGATCTGTCACTTCTGCCAACCAATTAACTGAGAGATATTTCAGTATGGTTTTATACAGCAAAACTTTAATAATTAAATTCGTCGTTTTTGTGCTGTGAAAATGCCGGTGACGTGCAAGTTGTGTGACAAATTATTTAGTGCCCAATTTAATTTGAATAAACACTGTCATCGGGGTTCTACTGTATGTCTATGCTACTATAAACATTTTTTAAGATTTAGCGAATTTAAATTTGTCAATACTCCCATGGCAAAACAAAATAAACGTAAAATGCATATATAAGAAATACTGCATATACCTCAAAAAATATTAATCGCAGCACATAGATATTGTATATTTTTGAAATCAGAAAGAAAAGACGAATCTTAAAATGCAAAAATATACAGGGTGTTCCCTCTCAAAAATCGACTTCATTGTCACACCCTGTACAGGGTGTCCCAAATTTGTTGTTTTTTTGTGGTGTCGGGTATTTCTCGGAGAGATAGAAAAAAACTGACCCCTCTTTGCGACGCTCAAATATCAAGAGAAGCCTAAAGGTGAAAACCACATTTAGATATAGCAAGCCGTTTTTAAGATACGGAGTGTTTTTGTCTGCATTTTAGGAGGGGGTCTATAACTTTTTTGTTTATGAAAATTTTGTTTTTGTGTAAATAGCTTTCTTATAGATCTTTTCTTAAAGAATTGACAGATGTAAAGATATTGCATAAAGTTGTTATATTTTTCTTACAGAATAACTCTCTTTTTATTCGATTTTTAAAATCAGCATAAAATTTCCTTTAAAATGATGTATCACACTCAATATTTTAAATTTTTTTATTGTTTTCTTTATTTTTATTTTTTAAGCACCTCTTTATTATTTTTTTATTTTTATAATTTTATAATATTAAAATATTTTAAACCCATTAAGCAAACTAAAATATGTGGTAAAAATAAAAAAATACAAAAATATAAAGAATAAATAAAGGGATCCTCCCATAAAGAAAAATTAATTTTATGTGATATCTCAAAAACTAAACGTGACAAATGAAATTTAATTTAACAGTTGAATTCCTTTTAAAAAAGTGTCTGTGTCTGAATGTTTTCACAGAAATAAAAAATATTAATAAATAAACAAGTTATAGACCCCTTCCCAAAATGCGGACTTTTTAAAAACACCCCGTAGTTTAGAAACGGCGTGCTATATCAAAATGCGATTTTCACCTTTAAGCTTCTTTTGAAATTTGAATGTCGCAAAGGGGGATCAGGTTTTTTTAACCCCTCTAGAAATACCCGAAACCCCCCAAAAACATCGAATTTGGGACACCCTGTACATGATGACGGATAGAAAAAAATTATGTTGGTTTTTAAAGTTGTCATTATTAACCAAAAAAAATCTACTATTTATTATAGCCCTTTATTTTCAATGATAAAGTTGCTGAGTGCTCCGGTTATAAAAAACCACCCGGTACGTACATAAAATCATACCTAAAAATTAGAATTGACCATTATTTTATACCTTGAATTTTTTATTATACGTTAAGCTCTTCGATCTCGCGCCAATCCCGGTATTCGCGCCAATAATTTAAATTAGACATTTTGACGTTAATTTTGGCGCATGCTCCTTTGATGGAATTCGTCTCGGTATTTAACGACTCGTCTATTATCCACCTCCTTCGATCCTGACAATCATATTCTGTCAGATTTTTTTGACTGATTGAACTTTGGATTCACTGTTGCCATTCTAGTTCAGGACGCTCTCTTTTTCTGCGCCCTATTGGTTGCCATTCTAGGACCTGCTTTGGTAATCTTTCATCGATAATCCGTTGTACATGGCCGTACCATATCAGTTGCCTTTTAGTGTTGCCATCCGGTATGCTTTCCTTGATTCCCATTCTTTCTTTTATGATCTCATTTCTTATGTGATCTGTTCTAAATATTCTCATTGCTTATTGCATCCATTTCGACACTTTCCATTTTTGTTTTGTATTTTTCTGTTACGCGACAAGTCCCTATTCCATAACAGGGTGCCTTTCACCATTGTTTCATATATGTTAAATTTTACATTCTTTTTTTTATCTCTCTGCTCCATAATTTACTGTCAAGACATCCAATAACCTTTTTTGCTTTTACTATTCTTTTTTCCAGTTCTTTACAGTCTGTTCCTGTCTTATCAAATGTGACACCCAAGTATACATACTCATTGTATGGAGATATTACTTGTCCATTGTCTAGTTCTAACTCATTGGATTCGTTTCCTTTACATAAGTACTGTGTCTTGTCCACGTTCACATTTAATCCCCACTTTTGGTATTCTTCCATTAACTTTCCCATCATATACTCCATGTCTTCTTTATCATTAGCTACAATTACTTGGTCGTCAGCAAACTGTAGTGTGTATATGGTAAATAGGTCGTTAAGTTGTATTCCCATGCCGTGAACTTAACGTTTCCAGTTTTTTAGAGCTACTGCGATATATATTTTAAAAAGAGTTGGAGAGGTACAACATCCCTGTCTTAAGCCTTTTGTTACCAGGAATTCTTTTGTCGATTTCCAATTTTAATTTTAGATTTTGACCCTTTGTATAGTTATTTTATCGCTTTTATGTCCATAATTTTTCTACTGGAACTGTATCATATGCTTTTTGTAGGTCCACAAAGGTAACATGAGGCTCTATATTTCTGTCACTCCTTTTCTCAATTAAGACAAAAAACATTATCAGTACTACAAGATCTTCCTGCACGAAATCCACTTTGCTCTTCTTCTTCTTCTTGTTGTTGCAATCCAGCTTGTTTCCTTTTTTATGTATTGAGGATATGAATGCAATTTTCCAATCATCAGGTACTGGATGTCCGTTTATGCATTGATTGATAATATATGTGAGATTTTTGAGTAGTTTCTCTGATCCATATTTGAGCTATTCAGCATATATTCCTCCAGGTCCGCTAGCTTTTCCGGATTTAAGCTTTTTAATAATTTTCTTTATCATTTCTTTTTCGACTCCTACGTGTGTATTTATATCGTGGCATTTGCGCTTGAATGTTTCATTTTTTTCTGTGCGTATCAAATCTCTTAGCTGTCTTCTGGTTTTCCTGTAGATTTCTAGGTCTCTTTGCTCTTTAGTACTGAGCCATTTCAAGTATGTGCGTTTTTTCTCTTTGACCATTTCCTATTTTTTCTCCGTCCACCACATCTTCCTTCTATTATCTTGGTATCCAACAGCTTCGTTGCTTGCTTCCTTCAAGCTTGTTATTATGTTTGTATATATCTCTTCAAATGACTATTCTGTGTTTATTAATTTTTCATCTAATCGGTTCTGATACAATATTTGAGTACTTTCGATTTCTAGACTTCTAAAGTTATATTTTTGGTGGTCTTCGATGCACTCTAGGTTTTCATTTTCTCTAATACTTTCGTCCTTATTTGTTTTTCTTAAAGGGAATAATATTTTTGATTTTACCAGATGGTGGTCAGATCCACAGGTAACACCACGAAGTGCTCGCACATCATACCACTTTAATTACGAGTGTTGTCCACCTATAGCATAATCAATGATTGATTTAAGATTTCTTGTTGGCTGAATCCAGTTATATCGATGAATATCCTTATGTTTAAAAAACCATTATTTATTTTTAGGTAGTGGGTTTCACACAATTATTGCATCAGTCTCAAGCCAATATTATTTGTTACTTCCTCTCCAAATGGTCCTATCACTTTGCTCTGGGTTTGTCTACCAGGATATTTATTCTTGAATTTTTAAGAGGAGAATGTGAGTAATCCTCACCGTAAAAAGGTGAATGCTCTATTCTCGAAAGAACGCTCCCGTGAATTCAAGTTCACCACCTTTTACCCGGGAGAAAACAAGTTCCCGGGAAAGTTTCTAACCTCACTTTTTTGTTTTGTAATTTATTTTTTTTGCGAAAGTAAAAATAGAGTTTTTAGGTTTATTTAGGCCCTATTTAGATATATGTATGTATATGCATTGAAACTAAATTGCTATACTGCGGTGTATTGGTTAAAAGCAATATCTCCACTTTCAGACCCAATTGAGTGAGAGTGTTTAATTTAATGCATAATATAAATGTGTACCTATATATATTACATCTTAGAAGTGAGAAAAGCCGCGAGTTTATTAATTTGAAACTACAGAGAAACGTTTATCTGCCTAAAGGCGGTTTAAAATAATGTATAATGTAGTGTTCTTACAACTACATTTTTAAACTGTCCTTATATAACAGCACTTTAATAGGCCTCTATAAACAAAGTGTTAACCATTAATAATCATAACTCAATTTGGCCTGAAATAACTGACAGAAATAAGTGTGAGTTATGTTTATGTAGACATAGACGCACCAAGGGAAGGGTCTCGAGCCAGGGCTCCCTAAAACCAAAATTTTTTTAGATTATTAGGGACTTATTGCAATAAAGCCAGGCACTAATTGTGCACTATTCGACAGTTTCCCATTATAAGAACAGCTGTCTTCTTTCAAAATTAAGCCTTTGTGTATTATAAGAGCCGGAATTAATAGTGCCGCCATTATTAATGGAAAATAAACTACTGGATTTATAAATTCGACTTTGGTATGTCAATTTTGAAAGATCAACTGTCAGTTTTCAATGGAAAACTGTTAGAATAGTGCCCGGCACTATTACTGCCTGGTTTTATTTGCAATAAGTCCATAATTTAAAAAAAACTTCCTGAATTCAAAAATAAAATGGCATAAAACGCACTTTGGTTAGTTGCGAAATACGCGGCAACGTTGTGCACTGGATAGTCTATGGACAAATCGGCCTAAAAGGGGGTTTCGTGTGCAAGTCGTGCCAACTTTTTGCCGATAAGCCAGGTTTGTTAAGGGCACTCCATAGATCAGGTTTTGACTTGTTGTCATTCTGGTAAATGCGTTTTTTTAAAGAAATGGCCCCCACCACTTTTTTTTTGTACGATACTTTTTAAAACGATGTATCTTTCTTAAAAATAGTCATAGAGGGTTGCAAAAAATGGCAAATAAATCAGTAAATACCCGCAATAAAATAACTTTCTATTATATTTTTCGAGATTTTGCTTCCTTTTTTAGAAAAAATAAAATAACTGAATTTTTACTTTTTTTTTGTATAGCTAGTAAAGTTTAACCTACATTTTTATTAACACCAAAGCAAAATTTAGAAAAAAAGTTTAAATAAAAGTTTTAGAATGAACATTTTTCTTTAATTCGGTGTATAAAAGTCTTATATGACTGTATATTTTATATTTGTTTCAATAAAAAAACAATTCGTTGTCACCAAAACGACTACCGAAGGTGTATTACCGTACGCGGACGCCTATAAGGCAGCGCGCGGCTAGTATCTAGGTATCTAGTATAAAACAGGTGATTGCTATTATTATTGTTACCGTTGTTTGATGGACATTAATAGGTCACAGACTAACGATTTGTTTTTGGTTCAATTTTTTTTTTCCCCCCTCCTTATATAGTCGGGTTCGAATTTGTAAAAATGTATCAAGTTGACGCCCTAAAGACACAATGACATAGAAATGGATCAAAAATGTGTAAAATCTAATTTAAAAATAAAATTATATTAGTTTTTTAAATTTTAGATGCAAAATCCCCCAAGCCCTCCCAGACTCCCCAAGTCCTGAAATTTTTAGATTTTTTCAAATTTTCTTAAAAACTAGGCTTAAGGAAAAATATATACTAATCTTTATTGTAGACCATAAAATTTCCTTTTCAACAATGTATAAATCAGTGAGGTACGACTAATGACAAACTCTCCAGCGGCGTCCGTTTATTGAGGTAGTGTAAATAAATTTAAAAAAGGAACATGTTTATTACAGTTTTTACCCGATTTTCTTAAAAACCGAGCTCTATATCAAAAAATATATTACACACTTTGTTATAGACAATAAAATTGCCTTTTAAATGATGTATAATAAGGCAATGGTAGTTTTATCTATAACAATTTAGGGGCGTCCTTAAATAAATTCAATTTTTAAAAATCACTAAATTTATCAATTTATCACTAAGTTTTATCCAATTTTCTTAAAATATAAGCTTTTTGGGGAAAAAATTATTTCGCCGTTTATTGTAGAAAATAAAATTTCCTTTTTAACAATGTATTAATCACTTTAGTCAGGCTAATGACAAACTCTCCAGCGGCGTCCGTTTATTAAGAAAATATAAAAAAATTAAAGAAACCACATAGGTTTTACCCGATTATCTTAAATACCAAGCTCTCTATCAAAAATTGTGACCTATAGTCGATTGTAGACAATAAAATTTCCTTTTAAACCTGTATAATAATTTAAGATTTATTAGATTAAAACTTCACAGGCCCGTACAACTTAAATCAATTTTTACAAATCACCAAACAAATTAATTCTGTTACAAGTTTTTTCCAATTTTTTCAGAAACTAAGCTTAATTGGCAAAAATGTGTTTTATAATTTATTGTAGGAAATAAAATTTTCTTTTTAACAATGTGTAAGTCAGTGGGGTTTAATTATGACAAACCCTTCAGCGACGTCCGTATATGGGGGTCAATTAAAAATAAAATAAGTAAAATCATTTTTGTCACTTGTATCAGCCAATTTTTTCTTCGAACATTAAAAAAAATTAATTTTTTAAAAAGTATTTTTTTAATACATTTTAAATCAAGTAATTTAAGCTTTGTTGTATTAAAATCGGATAAAAAATAAAAAAGATACAATTTGTTTTTAAATATGCTTTTCCGCCATATTGAATCCGCCATATTTAAAAAAAAGCGCGATTATCACAATGACAATAAGTCAAAACCTGATCTGCTAGGTATGTTAAACAAATTTAAGTTACTTTCAAAAAGTTCTTATGGTTTTCATTAAAAGCATAATTTTTAAATATACCCCAGACCCCTATTTTTTTCCAGTTATTTGGAAATAACTTAAAAACTAATTAACGCATTTGAACATTTGAACCAGATTTGAATAAAGAATCAAAATAGCTATATTTTTTATATAAACTTTTTTTTTCTAGCTCCAATAGTTTTATAAATAAAATAAAAAAAATTTACCCTTTTTTTTGAATTTTTTAATTTTTTTGACAAATATAAAAAAATACATATTTTCTGCAAGCAAGTATTTTAAACTTTGTTCCATGAAAATCGGATAAGAAATAAAAAAGTTACAATTTTTTTAATGATACGCCTTTCCGCCATTTTGACCCCGCCATATCTTTCAAAAACGCATTTACCAGAATGACAACAAGTCAAAACCTGATATAAGGGATGCCCTTAATAAAGTTAGCTTATCGGCAGAAAGTTGGCACGACTTGCACACGAAACTTGATTTGTCCATAGACTAGGAGTTGCACGGCGTGATTCCAAACCTTGCACTCACAAACTGCTTCGGGCGTTCAAGAATACGACATTTTCAATCCCGGGAGAAAAAGTGAGTTTGATTTCCCGGGAACGTTACCGGGATCACTCCCTTCACAAACTTTGAAGAATACGGTTCCAGTTCGGCTATTAAAATCGCCAAGCATAATTGTTTCTCTGGTATTACCGAGTTTGGTGATAGTATCATCAAGTTGGGCAAGGGACAGTTGTTTTGTAGCTACTCTTTCGTCATCTGATGGTGCGTAGGCTGCTATTATGCTTATATTATGTCCAAGCATCTTCATGTTCACTCGAAGTATGTTTTCACTAATGCAATCGTAGTCCGTAATCTTATTTTTTGGTTTTTCTTTATTAATAAGGATACCCCTCTGGCTGCTCTCCTTTCTTTTGGGAATCCAGTGAATATATGGCCGAAATTGCCGACACTATTCGTACCTGTTCCTTTCTTTTTTGTTTCTGTGAGTGCAATAATATCGATCTTACAATTCTGCACTTCGGTTGAAATAATATTCAACTTTTGATTCACTCCCTGTACGTTCCATGTAGCTATATTCATAGTCCTTTGTCTTTGCTTTTTTCGGCTTCGAGAATTTCCATCCATTGCTCCGAGGCTTTGTTTAGGCTTTTTGGTAATTGCTTTGTTTTACATGTATTAGAGAACCAGTCTGATGCCTCAACCCCCTACTTGGAGGGCCAGGATTTTTAATCAAGGTTTTTCTCCTCTAGCCTTTGACGAGCCAATGCCATACTGTAAGGCAACAGTTGCCTTTTATACTATCCTTAAAAGAAAGGGTTGCCACCTACGCTATGATCAACGTACCGAGGTCCATTCTCTCCGCCTTTCATATCGATGTGGTCTTCTCCCGTAACGCTAGGAAAGGGACCCTAGACAGGAGTAATATTTTTACACCATATTGTCGCACCCCGCTTTGCAGAGGGATGCCTAGCAATATTTTTCGGTATATTTTTACTGGTCTGCAGAAAAAAAAATTCTTGCGCCCTGGCCTTATTTCCGCTGATTCTTATGTAAGACGACGCCCTGAATCCAAGTATAGCTTGCGTTTTCTTCTACCACCCATCATTTTTGAGGGAGCAGCCCTTTAACCTATTTTTATAATTTTTCGATAATAATTATAATTTTATCGACATAAATTAAAATTTCTAAGTATAAAGAGAGTTATTTTAGTTTTAAACAATAATAAATACATGGGCGCACCCAGAGGGGACCTTGGGGAACGCCCCCCCCAAGCCTAAGATTTTTTTACATATATTTCACATATTTCATAAAAAAAACACAAAAAATAGCTTAAAATTCGACATCATGAGGGTATAGAGGCGTCGGGCCCCCCAAGACATATTCCTGGTGCGCCACTGATAAATAAGAACTTTCGTACCTTCACTTGGTGCTTGCTTTCCTTTTATACCCTGAGGTACAACCCTCTCGTTTCAAAAACCAGCAGTACTCCGCCAACAGGCTTGCATTTCACTTCCCTGAAAACCTCTTTTGCAACTTAGCGATGTTTTGATGAAACCGTTCCCCGTATTCATCCGAGACTGCTCCTAAATTTTCCTAAGAGAAATTCCTCGACCTGAGCGACATAATCATCACTTTTATGGTCACCGAAAAAGTTCTTACACACGTTTTGGCATGCAAACTAACCTCGTTTTTCTTTTTGATTCAGGTGTTCAATAAACGTCGAATCTTGAAAAAGTTGTCTAATCTGGGGCCCCACAAAATCTTCCTTGATTTTAGCCTCACTAAGACGAGGAAATTTAGTTTTTCAAAATATAAATGCGTCGCCTGTTTTGTCCAGTGCTTTGACAAATGGTTTGATCAATCCAAGTTTAATGTGCAAAGGCAAGTAAATATTATCTTGCGGGACTAATAAGGATCGTTGACGACATTTTTCTGACCGGGAGTAAATCTTTCTCGCAAAGGCCAGTTCCGTACAATGTAATGTTTGTCCCGCGCTCGGCTGTCCCATTCACAAATAAAGCAACAATATTTTATTTTTTTATTATAGTTTCTGCATGAGCGTATACAAGGGGGAGGGGGGCTTGGGGGCGAAAGCCCCTCAAGAATCTAAAAATAGATTATGTTAAAACTATTTATTTTCCTACTTTTTAATATGTTAATAAATAAAAGTGGAAAAAATTTCCAAGCCCCTCCAAGGCGATTTTTTTTTAATACATTTTATATACTAATATGTTGCTTTATACTTTGCTATAACGTTTATTACCTTTACCGTTAAGCTGCAGGCAGCTAAAATTTTATAAAAATAATTAGAAAATGCATATAAAACGGTAAAGTCGACAATGTCCATTTACCATTTATGCAAACCCACCCCCAAACCAAATGGCTTACCACCTTGCTATAAATATTAATGTTTGAGAACACTAAACTCTCCAGTCTCTCAGAAATAATGATGTTAAGGCAAAAAAAAATCCTTTCCGTCCCACCAAACTATTGAAAAGCAGTAAAACTAGGTAGGGTGTCTTCCCCAAAAATGGGGGGTGATGGAGAAAAATGGAGTTCATATTTGGATTCAGGAGGTCATTTTACATAAGAATTGGCAAGAATGGTGTCAGGGCCGATTTTCATGCCGACTAGTGTTATCGCCTTCTGATTTACAACTTCTTATCATAGTAGTGGGAAAAAGGAACTTAAGAACTTACTTACATTCGAAATTTGTTTGGCGTTAGCCTTCGGGGTTGGTGATCAAACTTTCTTACAGCTTTCTGTTGACTTTCACTCGACTCTCTAGTAATCACGAACTTGCATGATTCTTTGAGTTGCTTCGCAACATCGATTTGGGTAAATCCGCCGATACAGCAATTTTACCCATTTACGCATACAGGCGTAGGTAAGTCATTGACTTTTGATACGTAACAACCCAGGGTACAAAAAAATTTATATCTTTTTGTAAAATATTTAAAATGATTAATTTTCCTACTTGACATATTTCCACCGCCCCCGAATGCTGAACCCCAGCATTAAAAATTTGTATGCCCAATTTCATAATTATAAAGTAAACATATTTCTTATAAAAAAAAAATCCTAAAAAAAATTTACTTAATTAAAATCACTTATTCCAAAATGAAATAAATCATAAATATCAACAATTTTCTTAACCTAAGAAATTATGGTAAATAAATTCATATTTAAATCCAAATTCACTCGGCTGCTGAATGGCTTGACAGATATGACAGAGCAGGGACACTAAATGGGTGGAACGAAGTCATATTTTTAGAGCCACGTAATTGACACGTTGAAAATTACATACATGAGAAAAGACAACGCGGAAAAAACGTGGACACAGTTTAAAACTGATTTCATAAACAGTTTCGCGGGAGGTAGCCCTTCAGAAAATGCAAAACTACAGCTGATTAGTTGGAAGCAGTTTGAAAATGAAGATTTAAAACTTCTTATCATACTAGTGGGGAAAAGCAACTTAAGAATAGAATTAATAAGTTCGTTTGACGGTTTTACAAACTATAATTATTGCCGCTGAGGATTATTTGTGTGTATAAAAGTTAAAAATGTATAAAAATAAACCTAAAGCTACTTACATTCTAAATTTGTTTGGCGTCAGCCTTCGGGGTTGGTGATCAAACTTTCTTACATCTTTCTGTTGACTTTCACTCGACTCTCGAACTTGAATGATTCCCCTGAGTTGCTTCGCAACATCCATTTGGGTAAATCCGCCGATACAGCAATTTTACCCATTTACGCATACAGGCGTAGGTAAGTCATGACATGGTAAAACTGCTGCATCGCCACTTTTGATACGTAACAACCCAGGGTACAATAAAATTTTTATCTTTTTATAAAATATTTAAAATGATTTATTTTCCTACTTGACAATATCTAAAACGTTTATTTGCATCGATATCAAAATATGTTAAATTCAAAAGTTTCATAATTTTTTACGAAGTTTAAGAATCTTAGTGATGCAAAAGTGTCAGAAAATAGATTCTTACTTAGGAGGTAGGAGAAGTACCGAAAGCTGGAAAACTATAAGATCGATTAAAAAAGAAACATGCAGAGATATTATTTCACCAATACCAGACAAAGAATGGGATGAGCATTTTAAAAAACTTTTAACTGAAGATAGAGCAGAATTCAAGGAAGAAGAAAGAGACAATATTATTAGAACGATGGGATCTCCAGTACCCCTCACAATCTCTGAGGTCAAAAACGTGTACACAACCTTAAAAAGCGGTAAGTCTGCTAGACCCGGAAATACCCCAGCTGAACTTATTAAATATGGCACTGAAGAACTGTTTTGGAGATTACAGAATCTTTTCCAAAAATATTTAAATGGAGCTGTAGTACCAACTGAGTGGAAAACGTCATATATATCCACAACACACAAAAATGGAAGGAAATATATATGTGACAATTATAGAGGTATATCTGTAACTAGTACGCTAAGCAGAATATATGGCAAAATAATAAGAAATAAAGTGTGGAGAGCGAATATAAAGTTATTGAAAAGAAAATGGCATACGGACAAGAGCTGCATCTGCTTTACGTAGATTTGCAGAAGGCATATGATGGCGAAAACTAATAGAAGAGTACAATAGAGGTTAATATCAATAAGACAGAGTATATGTGTATTGGTGGAACGAAACAGGATCTAATCTTAAATACTGGACAGAGAATCCAGTCCTGTGATGAGTATAAATACTTAGGGCTAAAAATTACAGCTGACGGAACACTAGACAAAGCTATAAAAGATAGAAACGTACAAGGAAGAAAAGCCATAACTTTATTAAATGGAATAATTTGGGACCAGAGTATATCAAAGCATAAAAAAAGGTTATATATAACACCATTGTAAAAAGTATTATTACATACGGCTCAGAAGTTTGGCCAATCAAAGATAGAACAGAAAAAATGCTTTCCGCTACGGAGATGGACTGTTGGAGAAGAGCAGCAGGGAAATCAAAAAGAGAAAGAGTTACAAATCAAAAAATAAGAGAAGTTATGACAGTGGGTGAACGTACTTTAGTGGATGATATAATAACAAAACAACTGGTGTGGTACGGACATGTACAAAGAATGGATGATGGAAGACTACCTAAACAAATATTACAATGGAAACCAACTGGCCGAAGAAAACGAGGAAGGCCGAGGAAAAGCTGGAGAGAAGGAATAGACAGTGAAATAAGAATAAGAGGCCTAGATGATGAATTATAATATCGGAAGACGTAGAACGTTATGAAACCGATAATATATATATATATATATATATATATATATATATATATATATAAGAATCTTAGGGTCAGAATGTAAAGTTTTTTTCTAAAGGTCAAAAGTCGATGGTTTTTTTTTTAAATTGAACACCCTATATATTATTTTAGATTTTTATAGATCTTTTCTTCCTGATTTCAAAAATCTATATGTTAGAATTATTTCGTTTATTAGTTTTGGAGATATATGCGGGTAGAAATTAAATTAATACTCTTTAAAATGTCAAGGCAGCCATGAAAAAGATAATCGCATTGACACAAACAGTCATGCTGTTGGTTTTGTATTTTGTAAGATATATAATTTACTAATATTTACCATCTATGATGATTCTGCGCAGTAATGTGTGGCGCCGCAAGCCAGTAAAAGCAAAAAATAATACGATTTTTTTTAGAAAAAAATAATAGTTCAGTCAATGAATGGCCATTAAGGGGTTGTAGAGTGCATGGAGGGGGGAGAATTTTTCTCTCCGGGAATATATTTAGAGTAGTTAGGACGTTAACATATTAAAAGTTCCCACCCCTAGCCCTCCCGCTTCAGTAGCGGAGGGGGGTGAAAAGGTGCCGTTTTTCGGATTTTAGCCTATAACTCGTTTACGGCGCGTTGTACAAAAAAAATGTTGAATTAAAAATTAAAGAGCATCAAATTCCCTACAAAACGGTTATGCATATCCTACCTTTAAGTGTAACAGATCATGAGATAGTGGCCACCATAAACCGTTAATTTTTGAAAAACACATTTTTGCCCCTTATTTTTTTATCAAACTAACACTTTTGTTTTTAATTTTAGAACAAATTTCTCAATATGGAAGCTGTAACTAACTTATCTATAACATATCAAAAGATATAGCAAATTAAAATTTTTAACCAGATTTCTCAATTTTCACAAATACAATTTCTTTTTTATTATTTTTTTGTATTATGCAAGAGTGATACATTTGATAAAATAAACTGAATAAACATATTTTAATATACAAAAAATATAATTAAAGGCAGTGGCGGATGCAAAATTAGAGCAATATTTGTAAATCTTGTGTAGGGAGAAAATAATCAAACTATGATGTGGTCTTTTGACCGCATACGATTTGGTGACAAAAAAGATCCTCAAATATTTAACCAACCTTACCAACCAACCTAATAAACCGACCCAACCAACCGACCTTTGTAATGAATACCTAAGTCAGATTCTTCAAAACCCATTATTTAGGTAAGTTTTGCTCTGTTGTTTTCTAAGAGCATTTGAATTAAATAAATTCAATCCTCTAAGATGTTGTTAATAAAGATATAACATTAAAAATTGAGTACAATGGCTGCAAAAATAGACGCTATTGTGTGGAAAAATCAGTTTATAAAACTATTGATAATCTAATTAGTGGAAGTCAGGAATTTCTTTCCAATCCTAAAAGCAGAGATTGTCTTATAAAATTAATTAAAGAAGCACTTTAATAAAGTACACGTAATCAAAACGCTGCAAGCATCATAGGATATTGTGAGCTCTGCAATTTCAAACTCCATGCAGTCGTCATTTTAGAACAAATATTTTTCGGTAACCAGGTCGTAAATACTCCACTTATAAATCCTGTCAGGGATAAGTAGAAATAGCATATTCCATCTACGAAATGCAGAAGCTAGGATTAAAAGAAATATTGTTCCTGCATGCTTTTAATACTTGCGATTGAACATCAGACGCATTTTGGAGGGGTCAGCTAGGATTTATAAAGCTTTACCAAAAATAACCTTAAATCCATAAACCAGCTAATGTGTTTTACAATCCCCGCTGTTTGCATGCTAAAGTAGAACTTGCATAACAATAATACCTGCTAAAATGGTATCTCTTCTGAAAGTTCCCTAAATGCCGACAGATGTCCTTTATTTATAAAATCAGAGGCAAATATGGAACTATTGACTTAAAAAAAATTGTGAAGCGCAGCAGAAACTTAAGAAAGCAACACAAACAAAATAATTATTATTACATTATATTACTCTGACTTATTATCACATTTCCCAAGGGTGTTAACAACAAAACAACATAAACTTAAAACATAATATCAAGTAACTATATACCCCTTAGGTTATCAAATTGGCTAGCTCCAGAACTATGGGGTTAGTTCCAGCCTTCACCAAATATTCAGTGGCTTCAATAAAAATTTTAAGGATGATTTTTTGTAAATGCGCAATTGACTACAATAGCACCAAATGTAGCTGCAAAAAGATGTCCATGTTCCATTTATGCCACAAATTTCAGAGAGAATTTTTAAAGAGTTTGTCCGTTTTAATCAATCATAATGAAGATGAAGGAGTCGAGCCAGAATTATAAAGATTCTCACACCACCTCTATCCAAATATTACTACGTTTGTACAGAATTGAATCAGTTTTTGTATCTACAGATGTATACGTTTTCGTTTTATTCCATAAGCAAAATATGAATTTAAAATTAGTAGGCATAGTGAATACAATATGTTAAGAATGCTCTATGGAAAGCTAATTGATATAAATCAATCTAAAAATTGTTCTTATTATACGTGTAAAAACTTAACTATCAATGACTAGGTATCCAATCTTTTAGCTGGCGCTGACTTCCAACTGGAGTGAGAACGTTTTTCCTTAATTTTCCTTTCAAATAATACTTATTCCTTTTAATTTACTCCGGTCCTAGTGCCCTTGAGGTCGATAGTTTGACCGAAGACTCATAATGCTGATGATGATTAAGAAGGTGATAGTAAAAGTAATTATACAGTTTTAGTAGAAAATCAGAAATATCAACTTAAAACTAAAACACCTGTAAGTTTTTATTTATGAAAACATATTTAAAAATAAATACATTTCTTTTTCAAAATTGAATGCACTACATTGTCGTTATTCACGATTTTTTCTAAAATTAAAAACAAAAGTTTTAGATGAAGAAGTCTGATAAAAATATGGGGCAAAAAAGTGTGTTTGCAAAAATTACCGGTTTTTGGTTGCCACTATCTCAAAATCTGTTACAGTTAAAGTTCAGGTTAGCATACAAGTTTTGTAGGGAATTTAATGCTCTTTAATTTTTAATATAACATTTTTTTGGCACCGAGCCGTAATCGAGTTATAGGCAAAAAACCGAAAAATGGCACCTTTTTACCCCCCTCTGCCACTGAAGCGGGGGGGGCTAGAGGTGGGGACTTTTGATATGTTAATGTCTTAACTACCCTAAAACTATCCCCGGAGAGAAAAATTGTCCCCCCTCCATGCACTTTACAACCCTCTCGTTGACTGGACTAATAAGTATTTAATACTTTATTGATAATTTTCTACATAGCCTCCTTGATTATTAATACAATTTTCAATATTTCTAAATTTTCTGTGAATAGCTTAATAGATAGAGTGCGTAGAATTTCCATTGAGATGGACGAATGTCTGTTCTATTTTCTCTTGTAGAATTTAAACAGGCTAGAAACACTTCAAATTCTACAGGAGAAAATAAAACAGACTATCTATCAATCTATTCACAGAAAATTTATAAGAATTATTCAAAATTGTATTAAAAATTAAGGAGCCTATGTAGGAAATTACCAATGAAGTATTAGATAAGTATTTATTTCTTTTCTAAACAAAATTGTATTAATTTTTTTTTACTGGCTTGCGGCGCCTCATATTACTGCGCAGAGTTATCATGGATAATAAACATTAATTAATTATATACCTTTTTTTTATTTATTTTTTTTATTTATACTGGGACTTTCCATCCAATCAGGATCAATTGCCCAGTTTCGCAAAGTTCGAGCAAGGTTAAACCATTTTTTAAACAAACAAACAACCAAGTACCTAGCCAGGAATCGAACCCGGACCGTCGGTATGGGAAGCAAACATTCCTGCCACTAGACCACGACGGCGAATTATACAGGGTGTCCCAGATAAAAGCAACTACATGGGGATTTCGGAAACGGTAAGAGATACGAGTTTGTTTAAATGAGAAAAAAGTTGCGCTATTCTAAGCCCAATCAGGTGCTGTATCAATATTAAAGATATCTACAGGGGTTACTAAAATATCGAGCAAAAACTAACATTTGTGTTTTTTGAAAAATTTAAATATCGCTTCTATCTTACAAACAAATTTAATGAAATTGGGTTGTTTTGTATAAGCAACTACGGCCAATCGAATGACGTTAACAAATTTTTTCTAGGCCTTCTAGTTTTTTTGAAACCATAGACAACTTTGTTATTTTCTTATGACCGCCTCCTCCTATCTACAATTTATGCAACTTATTTAACAAGTATGCATCAGATGTTGATATTGACAATGTTAGCTATAAGAAATTTAAAAAAAATTATAGATCTAAAAGTGCGCAGCAGTTATTTAATAAGTAATTATGTAATTTGATTTGTTTGTTATTTATCATGTGTAATGTAAGTGACGTATTGTATAAAATCTTTTTTTTAATGTAAGAAAATATCTGTAATTGGCTTTTTGCTGTAGATACTGTTGAAATAAATAAATAAATAAATATTGAATTTATAAGTCAATAAATAGAGCATTAAAAGAGCTTTTCAACCATGTAAATAAGCCTATCTTTGCATGACGGAAAATGGGAATTTACTTAAAAAACTGCTTTTCACTTGGTTGGCTGTGAAACAAATGGAAGGGCGAAAAAATATCGAAACACAAAATATCGAAAAACAAAATATCGAATTAAAATATCGAAAGTACATAATATCGAAACTACAAAATATCGAAACTACAAAATATCGAAACTATAAAATATCGAATAAGAAAATATCGAATAACAAAATATCGAAAATATAAAATATCGAAACTACAAAATATCGAATAACAGAATATCGAAACTACAAAATATCGAAAATACAAAATATCGAAACAACAAAATATCGAAACAACAAAATATCGAAACTACAAAATGTCGAAAACAAAATATCGAAAATATAAAATATCGAAAATATAAAATATCGAAAACACAAAATATCGAATAACAAAATATCGAAAATACAATATATCGAAACAACAAAATATCGAAAATCAAAAACAGAAAATTTCGGAACCTTCACCTAACCTGACCCTGGCCTAATCTAACGTAACCTAATCTGATATAACCACACGAAAATAGATAGTTTCAAAAACCTAACCTAACGAAACCTAACAAAATCTAACCGAACCAAATCTAAACCAACAATTTTTTTCAAAAAAAAACTTTATTTACTTCTTTCCCGGGATCCTAGAAGGTGTAAATTCATTCGAACCGAACTGAACCGAACCGAACCGAACCTATCCAAACCTAACGATACCCAACCAAACCTAATTAGCAGTGTTGTAGTTTAGTTTGGTTAGGTTAGGTTTGATTCGGTTCAGTTACGTTCGGTTTGGTTCGGTTCGGTTCTTATTCACACCTTCTAGGATCCCGGGAAAGAAGTCAGGAAAGTTTTTTATTTTTTTAATTGTTGGTTTAGTTGCTTTGGTTCGGTTCAGTGCGGTTCGGTTCGTTTCGGCTAGATTTGATTAGGTTTTGTCAGGTTAGATTTTTAAAACTTTCTATTTTTATGAGGTTAAGTCAGATTAGGTTTAGTTAGATTAGGTTAGGTTACGTCAGGGTCGTTAAGGTTTCGAAATTTTCTATTTTTGATATTTTGTATGTTCGATATTTTGTGATTCGATATTTTGTATTTTCGATATTTTGTGTTTTCGATATTTTGTATTTTCGATATTTTGTATTTTCGATATTTTGTGATTCGATATTTTGTAGTTTCGATATTTTGTAGTTTCGATATTTTGTGGTTTCAATATTTTGTAGTTTCGATATTGTGTAATTCGATAAAATGTAGTTTCGATATTTTGTGGTTTCGATATTTTGTAGTTTCGATATTTTGTATGTTTTCGATATTTTGTATTTTCAATATTTTGTGTTTTCGATATTTTGTGTTTCGATATTTTTTCGCCCTCCGAAACAAATGCCGTAGTTGCGTTTGTTGTCATATCTACGTAACTATCTGTCAAAACTTTGTCATTTATTTGATTTATCTGTAGGAGGTTTAAAGTTTCTAAATTACTTAAGATTTTTTTTGACTCACATTATCACATTATTGTTGTACAGAAAGTTATATTTTGTGTAATAAGAATCCTGGAAGAGCTCGAGTTATGTACTTTCAGAAATATCCAGAAACACGACGACCAGGTTTGTCAATCTTCAGAATACTTAGAAATAATTTAATTGAATATGGTTCCTTTAAAAAACAAAATCGTAACCGACAACCTGATAATAATATTGATGCTCTGGTTTTACAAAATGTCGTTGACAATCCTCGCATCTCCCTTCGTAAACTGGAAAATAATGTTGAAGTACCCAAATCAACTGCACAAAGAATTCTTAAAAAATTTAAGTATCATCCATATGCAACACATATTAGTCAAGCACTCCGAGATGGTGACTTAGAAAGAAGAACCTTTTTGTTTGAAACTCGTAGACAATGATTGTGTAGAAATAAAATTTCGTACTTCCATTGTCTTTATTTATTTTAAAACACGACGTTTCGGTTAGTAAGTATAGTTTACACTTGATAACGGTTAGAGATACTTACTAACCGAAACGTCGTGTTTTAAAATAAATAAAGACAATGGAAGTCTGAAATTTTATTTCTAAGAAGAACCTTGTTTTGCAATTGGTTCATACAAAAATCGCAAGAAAACCCTCAATTTCCGCTTAAGGTTCTGTGGTCCGATGAAAGCAGGTTTACAAACTGCGGGGTGTTTAACAGACATAACTACGTGTACTGGGCTGACGAAAATCCGTTCTTAAGTCGAATAATTTGACGGCACCTCGATATCTAGAAATTCTACAAAATAACGTTGACTAAATTTTAGAAAATTTGCCTCTTCAAGATGGAGCACCTCCACATAATGCAAGAATCATAACCGACTATTTGAATCAGCAACATGGAAATAACTAAATCGGAAATCGAGGTCCAGTTGCCTCGCCTGTACGTTCGCCGGACCTTACGCCTCTTGCGTTTTGTATTTGGGGATACTTAAAGGATAAAGTTTATTCTACTACTCATAATACGATGGAAGAACTTGAGGCAGCCGTTGTTCAAGCCATAGAAGAAATTTCTTCTCTTCTTCGTCTTTAATTCCGATGTAGGATTTGCATGAATAACAACGGTGGAATTTTCGAACATTTGCTTATTTAATTCAGTGCTTTGTTATCGGTTTTTAGTTTTATTTTAAATTAAATAATAAATGCAAACTTTTGTTTCAGAAATAAAAGATAGATTTTCAGAAATGGTATTATTTCTTAGCCAGAGAAAAATTTAAAAATAAGGGCCTTAAAGATTTGCATATAAATCAAATAAATGGAAAAGTTTTGAAAGGTAGTTACGTGGATATGACAACAAACACAACTACGGCATTTGTTTCACAGCCAAGTGAAAAATATTTTTTTTAATAAACTCACATTTTTTTGTCATCCAAAGATAGGCTTATTATACACGGTTGAAAAGCTCCGTTTATGCTCTATTTATTGAGGTATAAATCCAATATGGCGGTCATAAGAAATAACTTTAACTTAATTAGTGTCCTTAAATGTTTTTAGTTGATAGTTGGTTGTTGGCATAGGACAAACAAATTCATGTAACTGTTCCAATGATTGCAAACGTTTCGGTTTATTGTTTAAACCTTCATCAGTGCTAAAAGTAGATAAAAGAACATGTAGTAAGATAGTTAATCAAAGCAAAAACTAAATTGATTAATTCATTGATAAAAATAATTGTTTAGAAGAAACATTTTAATAAACAACTTTATATTGAAAAAATATTATTAAATCTTTTTAAAAATTATTAAAGGTTAAAACATTTTTAAAATTATTTAGAAAAGAAAAAAACATTACGGGAAAACAGAAAAGAACTTCTCACTTCCTAGCAGCTCCATTCGTCAATATAATTGTCTTTCAAATGCCAATATGTTATTTTATTGTTGATGCTTGTAATATCTGGAACAACGATTAGCAATTAGTTAAAAATAATAAAGTAAAACACAAAAAAAGGACAAATAAAAAATATTGCAGAGTTAATAGCTGAAAATAAAATGAAGTAAAGCTTACCCTTCTTACCTTCCTCCAAGAGTCATATTACACAAAAAAAAACGTTTTTTAAAATGAGAAAAATATAAAATTACGTCAAAACACAATAATAATTAAAATTAAGACGTAACAAGAATTAAAATTATTAAAATAATGCCGACATAACACATTTACAATACGCGAAAGACAAGCAACAATTAATCTTTAATTTATATGCCTACTTATCAATTTGTCAGTTATTATTATATTTTTAAAAATCTGATTTTAGGAGCCTAGTGGCGTTATCTGTAGAAAAATGTTAAAACTTTGTTTAAACTTCAAAAAGAAACCTAATAATAAATATTTTATTGATATTACTTTTAGTCATTGATCTGAAATTCGTAGAAAAATTATTATTTTTATTTTTTTTTAATTACAAAGTTTTTGATTATAGAATTAGTAAATGAGGTTGTAATATATGTCGGAGTCGCATTGGCGAAAACGAAAGTTTATTGAAGCTGCGTTTATAATGCAGAATAAAAAAGTTTTCATCAACCAAGCACGGACATACCAAACATATGGAAACCACTCCTTAAGGAAAACAGGCGCCTTAGGATTAAAAAAGGGGGCGGGCCGTCACACCTGACTGCACACCAAGTAGTATAAGTAGTAGCCTAAAGACTAGATTGTTTAGTTTACACTTGATAACGGTTAGAGATACTTACTAACCGAAACGTCGTGTTTTAAAATAAATAAAGACAATGGAAGTCCGAAATTTTATTTCCCCGATAATTGGTTGGTCAATCTAACTGAAGTAGAAATTCCTGAGAGAGAAAAAACCATATTAGCATTGGGTCCTAAGTTTGCCATTGATTACAACATTAGTGACTTCCCAATGTTTGATTTACTAAAGGACACAGAGTATTACATAAAAGCTTACCAGATAATATTGATAAAAATTCAATAAGAGCTTCTTGCACAAAACAAAGCACGTTAATTTATTAAAACAAAAAAATCGTACAGAAATTGATAAGGATTATAACTCCACCAATGTTTTTTAAAGGGTAACCCTGATTTGTTTGTTACGAAATCAGATAAAGGTAATTGTACTGTCATAATACATAAAGAGGAGTATACCTCAAAGATGTCAACACTTCTAAATGACCCGGACACTTATAAAAAACTATCTAAAGATCCTACAACAAAATTTGAAAATAAATCTAACAAATTATTTAGGGGGCTTTTTAATGAAAACTATTTAAATGAAACAACATATAAAAGCTTTGTAACTCATACATCAACAGCGCCTAAAATTTACGGGTTACCTAAAATTCATAAAAGGGATAACCCATTAAGAACAGTCGTGTCTTTTATAGGCTCTCCATCATACAATATTTCAAAATATGTCACAAGTATTTTGAATAATTTGAAGCCAAGCTTTAGGTATGAAGTTAAAAATTCTTTTGAATTTGTGGAAAAAATTAGAAATACTGAGCTACCCGCTAAATATATTTTAATTTCGCTAGATGTCTCGTCACTATTCACTAATATACCTAAACATTTAATTTATGAAATTTTTGAAAGAAATTGGCTTGAAATTACTAAATTTACTGATATTGATAAAAAAACATTTTTAACTTTAATAGATTTTATATTCGACTCGAGTTATTTTATATATAATAATGAGTATTATGAACTAATCTCAGGAACAGCAATGGGTAATCCGGCATCACCGATTTTGGCCAACATTGTGATGAATGAGTTACTTGAAAAAACAATACCTCAACTGCCATTTGAATTTGGTTTTCTTTATTTGTACGTAGACGACATAGTTTGCTCCATTCCAGAGGGCACTGAAGACATAGTTTTAAATTATTTTAACGCATTTCACCCTAAATTAAGTTTCACAATTGAAAAGGAACAAGAAGGTTGTCTTCCATTTTTAGATATCTTAAGTAGTACAGTTGTGGAGGTTCTAATTAAATTGGTAACATGCCATCCACTTCTCCGAAGTGGATGACCTGCTGCTGAAGAAGTGAACTTGGTATGACCTTGGGGCTAAAAGAAGTGTGCAAGAAGCTGTCAGCAATGACGTAACAACCAGAGGCTGTTGAAAGGCCCTATTGGTCAATGAGTTAGGTGCTAGCGAGAGAGTAGGTAAATGGGGTGTTTTTTTAGTAAGCTAGCTACTTCACTAGCTTCGCCTGGTCTAGGTAAGGCTTAGCTGTTGAAAGGCCCTATTGGGCAATGAGTTAGGCGCCAGCCAGTAAGATAGCCACTTCACTCGCTTAGCCTGAGCTAGGTAAGTCCTAATATGAAAAAGGCCTTAGCTAGGTAATTGTTGGTTAAAAAATAAAATAATTTTTAAAAATGTTTGTTTAAATTAATCGGGATAGCCTGTTATTTTCTCTGTGTGTTAAAATAATTTCTAAAAATATTTGTTAAAGTTAATCGAGCCTGTGTATCTCTTATCGTGGTTTATGCAGTTATAGGATAACCTTATGACCCGCATACGTTCCTATTTTATCTAATACAGCTGGTTATTTATGCTGTACAGGATGTCTCAAAGTAAATAATTCTAAAATAAAAACTAAAAGTATGTTTTAATTATATATTTTTATTCATATGTATCATATAAGCCACATTCATCTCGACCATCAAATTTAAAAATAATTGATTGAAGATGTTTTTTCACGTCATAGTTTGGATATATTTTTGTATATTCCAGCGCTGCCTCTGTTAATTTACGTTTCCATATTGTAGGTAATAATGGGTATAATGTTGGTAGTTTTTCCTCAATGATGTACCTGCATGAATCAAACCCAAAATATATCCATTCTGCATTTATAAATATTTTCATAACTTTTCTCTTCTAAAAGTTCTTCTAGTTCAAAGTCAATTTTAGTTGACCAATAATTATATTGAAAGTCCATCTTAAAGTGTTCTAAATTTTAATTTATGATCTAACTGTCATAGCTCTTGCTGAACGAATGAATGAAGTGTAGGTTAAGATATTAAGGCAAAAGTTGTTTGTGGTGTTTAACACCACGTGACCAATGCATGATATAATAGTGATATGTGTTTGTATTGCATCACCTACCTATTATGTGACGTAATCCGTGGCTGTTGTTCAAGTTTGAAGGACCCAAGAAATAATGTGTACCTATTATTGTGTTGTTACCTAACACGGTTTAAAATTGACAGGATAGCCAACAAAAAGACCTCACTAGCTTAGCCTGGTATGTTTGAATGTAAAACAGGCGTTAGTTGATTAATAATAATAATAATAATTATTGTCTCTGTTTGTTAAAAAATAAAATTATTTCTTGATATGCATATTGTATGTGTATTTTTTAGTGTTGTTTATATAGTTAACAGATAACCTTATGACCCCTCACATGTTTCTGTGTTATCGAATTAGCAATAGCCACGAGGTCACGTAATATGATGCAATCGTATGGAATATGATGCAATATTAAGTAATACAGTTGGTTATTTACTTGTCAAAATATTTGATAAAAATGGTATTTTTTAATTTTTCATTTTTAAGAAATGATTGTAATGATCGCCAACAAGAATATTGCAAACATATTGAATGGTAATATTTCAGCACAACTAAAACTGCATCAAAATACTTATTAATTTTAGTACCTATTGGAAAAACACACAAACAAAGGCTTAAGCAAGCAAGAGATGTATGTATCATAAAAATACCTTCCCTAAATAAAAGCCAATATGCATAATAAAATAAAATAAAATAAAAATAAGGGTGTGCATGTGCGCATGTTTTGCATCGACAGTTTCCAAGAAAGACGCATTTCGGTGTACTGCGCAAATCTCATTTGGTCCTTAATAGTTTTTCACTAATTTCTCAGCACCTATTGAATCGATTCGAGAAATTCTTTTTGTATAGGATTTACCTATCTATTGAACCGATTCGAGAAATTGTTTTTTTAGTGCATTGGTGTGGTTAACTTGTACTAATTTTTAAGGAGCAATAGATCACCCAAAAGGTCATTAATAGTTTTTCGCTAATTTCTCAGCACAGATTGAACCGATTCGAGAAATGCCTTTTTTAGTGCATTGATGTGGCTTAACTTGTACTAATTTTTAAGGAGATCTAAGTCAATCAAAAGGGTCTTATTAACTAGGTATGTAATAGTTGAATTAATGAAGTGTTGGTTTAAAAAGCATTAGTGTTACAGGGTGAGGTGTAAAAATATGGATGTTAACCAAAAAGACCTTATTATACCTTTCGACGAATTAATATGTTGGTTTAAACGGCATTATTAAAGTTGTTTGTATTTAACATGTGATCAATGTATGATTAGGAAAACCAGTTTTTCAATATTGTGTTTACGTTTTGATAGGTTTGTAAAACTAAAAAGTGATCCAATTGAAAAATAATCACTTTTAACGTAATTTAGGTTGTTTGATAGCTATTGAGTAAGTACATTAATATCTATACATATGTGAAGTATGTTTGTGGTGTTTTATGCTAGATTAAATTTCATATAACCGGCAGGAAACTAACTTTACAGGTTTCCTCAGGGTAGTGTAAAAAGGGCCTTATTACCTAAAAATAGTCATTTTTAACGTAAATTATGGGTTGTCTGATAGAAATAAATATACTAGCCATTGAGTAGGTACATTAATATTTATATATATTTTATGCTAGATTAAATACCATATGAATGACAGGAAACTAACTTTACAGGTCGGTCTCCTCAGGTTACTGTAAAAAGGGTCTTAATAACTAAAAATATTATAGCTCTGGTTAAATGGTTAGATTAACAAAATGTTGGTTAAAAAAGCATTAAGACTAATACTAGGCTAGTGTAGTCTAGTGTGACACACCTCTTTGTTAAACAAGTTTAGTAAATTTTTGGTATTTGGTTAGAAAAGTTATCTATATCTATTACAAATAGAATGATACAAACACGAAAAAGCCAATGTTATATTTTTTTCCTAATTTCTCAATATATATTGAACCGATTTAAGAAATTATTTTTGTATGTGATTGGTGCTGGATTCACATTGACTTTATTTTTTAAGAAGATAACTCTCGGTCACTAGGACCTTGTTAGGTTTTTGTTGATATCACAACTTTAAATAGACCGATTTGAAAAAAAAAATTGTATTGAATTGGAGGATTTAAATATTGTTTTTTAAGTAGAATTTTTTGGTTCAAAAATAAATGAGAAGAGAAAATTATTTAATATTAATAATATATTATTTTAATATGCAATCCAAAGGACATTATTATATAAACACACCCTAGGAAAAGTTGTTTACCTATAAGTTTAATTTTTGTTTGTTACCTATTTATTACTATGTGAAATTTGATTTTAAAAATTGAATTCGAACTAACACTTTAATTTAAAATAAAGCAAAGAAACTAATTTAAAATAAAGCAAAAAACTTTAATTTAAAATAAAGCAAAATCATTTTTGGCAATGAGATAATTTAACTAACTACCTATGTAACTGCTAAAGAAATTATTATTAACATTTTCGTCTTTGTTTAAACTTTAGACAAAATCCTTCAAGATTTAACATCCGAAGATGCCTGAATGTTAACGAAGATTTACGATTACCTTAGGAAATCTGGTTTAATGTTTGAAGTTAGGTACAAAAACTCTGGACGTAATGGATAAACGAAGAAGGCTGAACTTCTAAAGATAGTTAGTGGTTGCCACAAATCTCTCATATAAGCTTTTCAGTACAGCGTTAAACAGAATGGTAAAAAATTGATAAAATGTGCACGCGCTTGCAGATAGAACAACAATCTATGAAAAAAAATATGGATATGTTTCTTTTGATAGCGTTATATTTTTTGAAATCATTTTGCATATATATTAAAGCGAAAAACAGAATTAAACTATCATATACAAACAAGTGTTTCTTTATTGAACAATATTTGGCATTTGGTAACAAACCAGTGTTTCTTTATTAAACAACTGTTTTTGATTTATTTTTTCTTTATTAATACCATAGACTATAGTAGAAGACTAGAAAATAAATAAAGAACTTTAAAATTTATTTTAAAAAACGTACTTACTTAATAAAGAAGTTTAAAATCTTTGTTTGGCCCATCGATAACTCAATTTCCTTTCTCTTTAAGAATCACCAAAATTGTATTCTCCTCTAACCTTTATTTTTCTTTTTAAAATCAATGCGAGGGAAAACTAAAACAGTGCTTCTTTAGAAACCCTTATAATGATCATAGAACACCAAATATTGCAAGCCTTTCTTAAACCAATTGTAGAGAAAGAGATAAAACTGTTACTATGATACCAAAATATAAAGGACTGAATCTTTAAGATCTGCCTATAAATTCTGAATGGTAAAATGCGACGTTGAAAAATTTTTTTGGTAGTTTTAAGTTTTGATGTTATTTTTAAAGTCAAAGAACATTTAAAAGATATTAAAATGATGCGAGAGTCACTTATACAACAAAACTGAACAAAATTGTTCAGAAATTTCGTTTCTCAGGTAAATCTTTTGAAACTGCTTGACCTTCAAACACCTTTTAAATCAAAATCATAAGTACAAATAAATCAAAGACATTTTGAGAATAATTAAGTGTAACTTTTTTTAGCACATACCAATATAGTACATTTTTTTAATCCTGTCATTCAAAAAATGTACAGAGTATCCCAAACTTTGGTGGTTTTAATACTTCTAGGTCTAGGGGATATGATAGGGTTACTGCATCCTGGAAGCCTGGCGTCTCCATAAGAAGATACTACGTCTTTGTGATGCAGTGACCCTAGGATATGAAAATCATCAGAGCCTCATATTTTTAAACTTCGGCATCCGTATTTGAGAATATAACCTCAAAAATGTTATTATTGTTTATTTTTATTGTAAATATGTCTATTCAGACGCCGATACTGGTAAATCGATAGATGTACTCGATGTATAAAGAATAAATATACGTATGTCGTGTTTTATACAGCGTTGTTATACACTTTCTTAAAAATATTTATCTTTTTCTAACTTATAGGCGCATGTTGGGGGTAAAAGCGAATTGTTTTCATGAATCAATTTTTATCGCTGTTCCGGGTCTTTTGGTGTGGTTGGTCTTTGGGCGTTAATAATTAATACTATCTACCTACCTACCAAATAAATATTTAAAAAAAATAAAATAAAATATAAGAAAAATGTATTTATTTATATTATGGGCGATACTTATTTTTCAAGTTATAACAGAATTCACCTCGAATTTTTTTGCGCTTCTAGCAGTTTAACACATAATCAAACTAACTAAAGTTTATAATTATATACTTTCTTCTGAAAAAAACTAAAATCTTAACCATATTGAATTGATAAGTGAGGTAAGTAAGTGGCAGAATAGATTTGTCCTGTAAATGTCACTTATGTCCCGCTACCTTCTTCTTTTCCTTTCCAAAATATAGTACTAATTTTATTAACAGTTGTTTTTTAAATGATCTCACTTGATTTGACTGCAAATTTTTTCCAGGACTTAAGCAGTTGCGGAAAAATATTTTACTTGTGTTTTTTTTCTTGTAGTTTTAAACTTTTTTTATTTTTTAGTAATGGAAGCACAAACATAGAAACAAGTTTTTGACGAGAGACACGAGTGAATCAGAACCTGGATATAAAATGTATATTTTTTTAAATGCAAATAACTTGATGTTTTTAGTAAGGTTTAGTAATTCCTATACTCCAAAAACATGTTTAAAATAATTATATCTTATGCTGTTTTATTTTATAAAAAAATTACATTGTTATTAAAAAAATTATACTGAAGACAGAGACACCACAAACTATAACTGATTACATTTAGTCTGCCTCAGATTAATTTCTTTAGTGATTTTTGAACAACAAGATCATACGTGAGTACTAATCATAGGGATATGATTTTAAACAAATGAGAATTGCTTCACAATAATATCGGGCACTTCCGAAGGCTACAATTTACACAATGTGTTCACCTATATACATAGATAGTTAAATAAGCAAATTCCTAAGCAAACCTGGAAACCATATTTAAATAGTAAAATTCTTCCCCCCAAATTTTCGGTATCCTCATGTTCTAGACATTATTCTAAAGTTGTCAGACACCTTTATACAACATTATATAGTAACTACTGGCCGTAATTTAAACAAGTAGTATGTTCTCAAGACTAGGCACTAGTTTTCTTTTTAATAAAAATATGCTGCCTGCAAATTTATATTTTTATCATATGTAGGTTTTGTCTTGTTTTTAAATAAAGGCCAATTTTTTTTAGTCTTACAAGCTTGCATTCTTTAACGCCCTCTAGAATCTCGATGGACACCGCTCAGCTCTAATATTTGTTTGTAGATCTGATGCTCTAGAGGTGAAAACTTCTTTGGTTCTTTAAACAATATTAAGTTTTCAAGCCCCGGTGTTCTTGAAAATGTGATCATCTAAAGCAATATTCTCATAATCCATTGATATTTTCCTATTACCTTACATCCACTTATTGTTATAATATCGGGGACCAAAAACCTTACCATACACATCTTCCTTATTGGAATCATTATCGTCTTGAACAAAACTTAATGCAGTTTGTTTTTGAGGTTCGAAGAATAGCTTTAAAAAGTTTTCTGTTTGCTCTGCCTTGTCTAATTCCACTCTTTCTAATACTGAGCACCTATCATTTACACCGTACAACAACATATTGGTAAGTTAGTTATGTTTAAACTACACCTGAGGATAGCTGATTTACGTCTGCAGTACATCTGAAGTACAGCTGAAGTACATCTGAACTACAGCTGAAGTACATCTGAAGTACGTCTGAAGTACATCTGAAGTACAGTTGAAGTACATCTAAAGTACATCTAAACTACAGCTGAATTATGTCTGAAGTACGTCTGGATTATATGTGTTAAGTTTTCAATTTTTTGCTTACAATATGTATAGAATTGCTGATCTCCCCACAAACCGTCTTCTTCTCCAAATGAAGTTGGCATTTTCCAAACATTTAAATTGTTCTTATCATTTAAGAAAGATATTAATATAGTTTATCTTTATTTAACCCACCTTTTGCCTTTTATGTTGCTAATAAATAATAATTTGTATTATATTTTACAGATGGTACAAGGCTCTTGCAAATATAGTCAAGAACTGACTGTTATTTAAGTTTTATTAATCTATTTGTTTATTATTTTGCTTACAATTTGATGAATATTTTCACGCACTTTAATTAAGTTATTTGAAGCCTTATCGAAGTAAACAGCTGTTGACTTGGTCTTATTTTATTTTATTTTATTTTATTTACACCACTTAACAGGAGTTAACCCAATTACAAAGTGGGGAAGAATACAGTGATTAACAATAACAGAAACTAAGGATAAAATGAAGTACAAAATAAAAGAAATTTACTACATCTACACTGAGTGAGCAGAAATAAAAATTATAAAAATCGTATATTTTTTAAAGTAGAGATACTGCAATTAAATATGTCACATCTGTCGCAAGTCTGATTGCACGTGTTACAAGCCCGAATTATTGGAGAATGTTTGCAAATATTGGTGCGCTGGTAAGGAAGATAAAACGGAACAGTAGTGCGTGCTGATGTTCTGGGTACTAAAAAATTAATCTTATGTAATAATTCCTGGGAGTCGATTTTATTATGTATTAATTTGAAAATGAATTGCAACTCTGCCAACTTGCGCCGGTCCTCCAACGAAGATATACTGAACCTTTCACAAAGGACCTGGTTCAGAATACCAATTTCGGGATACACACCATCAAGCTTAAAAACAAGGTACTTCAGAAACTTACGTTGAATTTTTTCAATAGTATTAATGTGAGTATCATAATACGGAGACCATACTATGCATGAGTATTCCAATTTAGATCTGACATAAGCAAAATAGAGTAATTTTATACTAGAAATATTTTCTAGGTACTGAGAATTACGTATTATGAACCCAAGCATTCGGTAGCTTTTCTTTACAACATCCTGGATGTGGGGAACAAATGATAGAGCACTATCGAATGTTACTCCGAGATCTTTAAATTCCAGACTCCTGGGTATTACGGTTGTATCAATGGAGTAATTGAATTGAATTACCTGTTTTCTAAGGGTGAAAGACACTACATTGCATTTAGATGGATTGAGAGGGAGAGAGTTATCAAGACACCAAGTATATACCTTATTTAGAGCAGCTTGAAGTTTTTCACAATCAGCAATGTTATTTATTCTACAGATAAGTTTTAAGTCATCAGCGTACAATAGGCAAATAACTTCTATGTCCTGAACTATGCTATTTATAAAAGCTATAACGTGATTAGGTAGATAGCTTATATTTTGCAAGCGTCGTGTTATTTTATTATTTATATCGCGTAATTTTAATTAAACTTTTAATCGTTACAGAAAATGTCTCTCTTTACTGATGTCGTGAGCCTCACCTACTTATTGACTCTACCTCGCGTCTTTTTCAAAAACCACTAAATATTTTCTCTTCAATGAATTAAATCATAATGAATAAAATGATAAAAATCAAGATATATTAACAAAATGCAAAACCAAACAGACATTGTGACCAACAATATCCCATGGCTACCAACTTAATAGAAATTACCAACCAGTCAATGATACCAACCAAATTTCACTGTTACCAGTGTTACCAACTTAAAAGTTATCAATATGACAATGAGAAAAACATCTTCAAAAATTATTAAACTAATTAGAACATACTGTTTACAAGATTGCATAATTTCAAATACTAAAACAAATAAGAACTATTTATCATCAAGCTCTTGATGTGACTAGTCATGTCTGTTATTATGCGAGAGTACATCAGATTAAATAATATAATCAAATATGGTAGTGAAAAGGCATTTATTCGGGCAAATTACTGTGGTGTATGCTTAGCTGCAAGTTTAGTTTTCCACGAATTAGCTGAGAAATATGGAATAAAAACCAAGGTACAAGTGAGTAGTAAGTTATATTCAAATGGAATTAAAATTTAACCGCATTTCTGGCTTGAGCCTAATAATTTAATCTACGATCCTACTATTGCGATAACGCAACATTATCTACCACAAAATTTTGCTGTTAGTCATAGAAAAGGTGAATTAGTATGCAAAATAATGGAACATTTTAAAATGTTGGAAATGTTCCATGAATTTGAGAAGACCAAGTCAACAGCTGTTTACTTCGATAAGGCTCCAAATAACTTAATTAAAGTGCGTGAAAATATTCATCAAATTGTAAGCAAAATAATAAACAAATAGATTAATAAAACTTAAATAACAGTCAGTTCTTGACTATGTTTGCAAGGGCCTTGTACCATCTGTAAAATATAATACAAATTATTATTTATTAGCAACATAAAAGGCAAAAGGTTAAGATTCCTATTTGAAATTCGGAAAAGTAGTTTAAACCAAAACAAAAAAATTGTGAACCATACCTCTGTCTCTATACATACATATTTAAAAATGGATTTTTTTTTATTTCTTTAAATGATTAATTTTGAAAGATAAAAAATACAACGGCAATTTAAAAAGTCCCCGACTCTACCATCTGTAAAATATAATACAAATTATTATTTATTAGCAACATAAAAGGCAAAAGGTGGGTTAAATAAAGATAAACTATATTAATATCTTTATTAAATGATAAGAACAATTTAAATGTTTGGAAAATGCCAACATCATTTGGAGAAGAAGACGGTTTGTGGGGAGATCAGCAATTCTATACATATTGTAAGCAAAAAATTGAAAACTTAACACATATAATTCAGACGTACTTCAGACATAATTCAGCTGTAGTTTAGATGTACTTTAGATGTACTTCAACTGTACTTCAGATGTACTTCAGACGTACTTCAGATGTACTTGAGCTGTACTTCAGCTGTAATTCAGATGTACTTCAGCTGTACTTCAGATGTACTGCAGACGTAAATCAGCTATCCTCAGGTGTAGTTTAAACATAATTAACTTACCAATATGTTGTTGTACGGTGTAAATGATAGGTGCTCAGTATTAGAAAGAGTGGAATTAGACAAGGCAGAGCAAACAGAAAACTTTTTAAAGCTATTCTTCGAACCTCAAAAACAAACTGCATTAAGTTTTGTTCAAGACGATAATGATTCCAATAAGGAAGATGTGTATGGTAAGGTTTTTGGTCCCCGATATTATAACAATAAGTGGATGTAAGGTAATAGGAAAATATCAATGGATTATGAGAATATTGCTTTAGATGATCACATTTTCGAGAACACCGGGGCTTGAAAACTTAATATTGTTTAAAGAACCAAAGAAGTTTTCACCTCTAGAACATCAGATCTACAAACAAATATTAGAGCTGAGCGGTGTCCATCGAGATTCTAGGGGGCGTTAAAGAATGCAAGCTTGTAAGACTAAAAAAAATTGGCCTTTATTTAAAAACAAGGCAAAACCTACATATGATAAATATATAAATTTTGCAGGCAGCATATTTCTATTAAAAAGAAAACTAGTGCCTAGTCTTGAGAACATACTACTTGTTTAAATTACGGCCAGTAGTTACTATATAATGTTGTATAAAGGTGTCTGACAACTTTAGAATAATGTTTTAAAACATGAGGATACCGAAAATTTGGGGGGAAGAATTTTACTATTTAAATATGGTTTCCAGGTTTGCTTAGGAATTTGCTTATTTAACTATCTATGTATATAGGTGAACACATTGTGTAAATTGTAGCCTTCGGAAGTGCCCGATATTATTGTGAAGCAATTCTCATTTGTTTAAAATCATATCCCCATGATTAGTACTCACGTATGATCTTGTTGTTCAAAAATCACTAAAGAAATTAATCTGAGGCAGACTAAATGTAATCAGTTATAGCTTGTGGTGTCTCTGTCTTCAGTATAATTTTTTTAATAACAATGTAATTTTTTTATAAAATAAAACAGCATAAGATATAATTATTTTAAACATGTTTTTGGAGTATAGGAATTACTAAACCTTACTAAAAACATCAAGGTATTTGCATTTAAAAAAATATACATTTTATATTTAGGTTCTGAGTAACTCGTGTCTCTCGTCAAAAACTTGTTTCTATGTTTGTGCTTCCATTACTAAAAAATAAAAAAAGTTTAAAACTACAAGAAAAAAAACACAAGTAAAATATTTTTCCGCAACTGCTTAAGTCCTGGAAAAAATTTGCAGTCAAATCAAGTGAGATCATTTAAAAAACAACTGTTAATAAAATTAGTACTATATTTTGGAAAGGAAAAGAAGAAGGTAGCGGGACATAAGTGACATTTACAGGACAAATCTATTCTGCCACTTACTTACCTCACTTATCAATTCAATATGGTTAAGATTTTAGTTTTTTTCAGAAGAAAGTATATAATTATAAACTTTAGTTAGTTTGATTATGTGTTAAACTGCTAGAAGCGCAAAAAAATTCGAGGTGAATTCTGTTATAACTTGAAAAATAAGTATCGCCCATAATATAAATAAATACATTTTCTTATATTATATTTTATTTTTTTAAAATATTTATTTGGTAGGTAGGTAGATAGTATTAATTATTAACGCCCAAAGACCAACCACACCAAAAGACCCGGAACAGCGATAAAAATTGATTCATGAAAACAATTCGCTTTTACCCCCAACATGCGCCTATAAGTTAGAAAAAGAGAAATATTTTTAAGAAAGTGTATAACAACGCTGTATGAAACACGACATACGTATATTTATTCTTTATACATCGAGTACATCTATCGATTTACCAGTATCGGCGTCTGAATAGACATATTTACAATAAAAATAAACAATAATAACATTTTTGAGGTTATATTTAAAAATATGAGGCTCTGATGATTTTCATATCCTAGGGTCACTGCATCACAAAGACGTAGTGTCTTCTTATGGAGACGCCAGGCTTCCAGGATGCAGTGACCCTATCATATCCCCTAGACCTAGAAGTATTAAAACCACCAAAGTTTGGGATACTCTGTACATTTTTTGAATGACAGTTAGGATTAAAAAATGTACTATATTGGTATGTGCTAAAAAAAGTTACACTTAATTATTCTCAAAATGTCTTTGATTTATTTGTACTTATGATTTTGATTTAAAAGGTGTTTGAAGGTCAAGCAGTTTCAAAAGATTTACCTGAGAAACGAAATTTCTGAACAATTTTGTTCAGTTTTGTTGTATAAGTGACTCTCGCATCATTTTAATATCTTTTAAATGTTCTTTGACTTTAAAAATAACATCAAAACAACTTAAAACTACCAAAAAAATTTTTCAACGTCGCATTTTACCATTCAGAATTTATAGGCAGATCTTAAAGATTCAGTCCTTTATATTTTGGTATCATAGTAACAGTTTTATCTCTTTCTCTACAATTGGTTTAAGAAAGGCTTGCAATATTTGGTGTTCTATGATCATTATAAGGGTTTCTAAAGAAGCACTGTTTTAGTTTTCCCTCGCATTGATTTTAAAAAGAAAAATAAAGGTTAGAGGAGAATACAATTTTGGTGATTCTTAAAGAGAAAGGAAATTGAGTTATCGATGGGCCAAACAAAGATTTTAAACTTCTTTATTAAGTAAGTACGTTTTTTAAAATAAATTTTAAAGTTCTTTATTTATTTTCTAGTCTTCTACTATAGTAACAGTTGTTTAGTAAAGAAACACTGGTTTGTTACCAAATGCCAAATATTGTTCAATAAAGAAACACTTGTTTGTATATGATAGTTTAATTCTGTTTTTCGCTTTAATATATATGCAAAATGATTTCAAAAAATATAACGCTATCAAAAGAAACATATCCATATTTTTTTTTCATAGATTGTTGTTCTATCTGCAAGCGCGTGCACATTTTATCAATTTTTTACCATTCTGTTTAATGCTGTACTGAAAAGCTTATATGAGAGATTTGTGGCAACCACTTACTATCTTTAGAAGTTCAGCCTTCTTCGTTTATCCATTACGTTACACCAAACCGATAATTTATATGACACATGTCAGAGTTTTTGTACCTAACTTCAAACATTAAACCAGATTTCCTAAGGTAATCGTAAATCTTCGTTAACATTCAGGCATCTTCGGATGTTAAGTCTTGAAGGATTTTGTCTAAAGTTTAAACAAAGAAGAAAATGTTAATAATAATTTCTTTAGCAGTTACATAGGTAGTTAGTTAAATTATCTCATTGCCAAAAATGATTTTGCTTTATTTTAAATTAGTTTCTTTGCTTTATTTTAAATTAAAGTGTTAGTTCGAATTCAATTTTTAAAATCAAATCTCACATAATAATAAATAGGTAACAAACAAGAATTAAACTTATAGGTAAACAACTTTTCCTAGGGTGTGTTTATATAATAATGTCCTTTGGATTGCATATTAAAATAATATATTATTAATATTAAATAATTTTCTCTTCTCATTTATTTTTGAACCAAAAAATTCTACTTAAAAAACAATATTTAAATCCTCCAATTCAATACAATTTTTTTTTTCAAATCGGTCTATTTAAAGTTGTGATATCAACAAAAACCTAACAAGGTCCTAGTGACCGAGAGTTATCTTCTTAAAAAATAAAGTCAATGTGAATCCAGCACCAATCACATACAAAAATAATTTCTTAAATCGGTTCAATATATATTGAGAAATTAGGAAAAAAATATTACATTGGCTTTTTCGTGTTTGTATCATTCTATTTGTAATAGATATAGATAACTCTTCTAACCAAATACCAAAAATTTAATAAACTTGTTTAACAAAGAGGTGTGTCACACTAGACTACACTAGCCTAGTATTAGTCTTAATGCTTTTTTAACCAACATTTTGTTAATCTAACCATTTAACCAGAGCTATAATATATTTAGTTATTAAGACCCTTTTCACAGTAACCTGAGGAGACCGACCTGTAAAGTTAGTTTCCTGTCATTCATATGGTATTTAATCTAGCATAAAATATATATAAATATTAATGTACCTACTCAATGGCTAGTATATTTATTTCTATCAGACAACCCATAATTTACGTTAAAAATGACTATTTTTAGGTAATAAGGCCCTTTTTACACTACCCTGAGGAAACCTGTAAAGTTAGTTTCCTGCCGGTTATATGGCATTTAATCTAGCATAAAACACCACAAACATACTTCACATATGTATAGATATTAATGTACTTACTCAATAGCTATCAAACAACCTAAATTACGTTAAAAGTGACTATTTTTCAATTGGATCACTTTTTAGTT
Organism: Aspidapion aeneum; assembly: GCA_963576565.1. Classification (NCBI taxonomy): domain Eukaryota; kingdom Metazoa; phylum Arthropoda; class Insecta; order Coleoptera; family Brentidae; genus Aspidapion; species Aspidapion aeneum. Next base: position 142,276,794 of record OY755038.1, read on the forward strand.
TTACAAACCTATCAAAACGTAAACACAATATTGAAAAACTGGTTTTCCTAATCATACATTAATCACATGTTAAATACAAACAACTTTAATAATGCCGTTTAAACCAACATATTAATTCGCCTAAAGGTATAATAAGGTCTTTTTGGTTAACATCCATATTTTTACACCGCACCCTGTAACACTAATGCTTTTTAAACCAACACTTCATTAATTCAACTATTACATACCTAGTTAATAAGACCCTTTTGATTGACCTAGATCTCCTTAAAAATTAGTACAAGTTAAGCCACTCCAATGCACTAAAAAAGGCATTTCTCGGATCGGTTCAATCTGTGCTGAGAAATTAGCGAAAAACTATTAATGACCTTTTGGGTGATCTATTGCTCCTTAAAAATTAGTACAAGTTAAGCCACACCAATGCACTAAAAAAACAATTTCTCGAATCGGTTCAATAGGTAGGTAAATCCTATACAAAAAGAATTTCTCGAATCGGTTCAATAGGTGCTGAGAAATTAGTGAAAAACTATTAAGGACCAAATGAGATTTGCGCAGTACACCGAAATGCGTCTTTCTTGGAAACTGTCGATGCAAAACATGCGCACATGCACACCCTTATTTTTATTTTATTTTATTTTATTATGCATTTTGGCTTTTATTTAGGGAAGGTTTTTTTATGATACATACATCTCTTGCTTGCTTAAGCCTTTGTTTGTGTGTTTTTCCAATAGGTACTAAAATTAATAAGTATTTTGATGCAGTTTTAGTTGTGCTGAAATATTACCATTCAATATGTTTGCAATATTCTTGTTGGCGATCATTACAATCATTTCTTAAAAATGAAAAATTAAAAAATACCATTTTTATCAAATATTTTGACAAGTAAATAACCAACTGTATTACTTAATATTGCATCATATTCCATACGATTGCATCATATTACGTGACCTCGTGGCTATTGCTAATTCGATAACACAGAAACATGTGAGGGGTCATAAGGTTATCTGTTAACTATATAAACAACACTAAAAAATACACATACAATATGCATATCAAGAAATAATTTTATTTTTTAACAAACAGAGACAATAATTATTATTATTATTATTAATCAACTAACGCCTGTTTTACATTCAAACATACCAGGCTAAGCTAGTGAGGTCTTTTTGTTGGCTATCCTGTCAATTTTAAACCGTGTTAGGTAACAACACAATAATAGGTACACATTATTTCTTGGGTCCTTCAAACTTGAACAACAGCCACGGATTACGTCACATAATAGGTAGGTGATGCAATACAAACACATATCACTATTATATCATGCATTGGTCACGTGGTGTTAAACACCACAAACAACTTTTGCCTTAATATCTTAACCAACACTTCATTCATTCGTTCAGCAAGAGCTATGACAGTTAGATCATAAATTAAAATTTAGAACACTTTAAGATGGACTTTCAATATAATTATTGGTCAACTAAAATTGACTTTGAACTAGAAGAACTTTTAGAAGAGAAAAGTTATGAAAATATTTATAAATGCAGAATGGATATATTTTGGGTTTGATTCATGCAGGTACATCATTGAGGAAAAACTACCAACATTATACCCATTATTACCTACAATATGGAAACGTAAATTAGGCAGCGCTGGAATATACAAAAATATATCCAAACTATGACGTGAAAAAACATCTTCAATCAATTATTTTTAAATTTGATGGTCGAGATGAATGTGGCTTATATGATACATATGAATAAAAATATATAATTAAAACATACTTTTAGTTTTTATTTTAGAATTATTTACTTTGAGACATCCTGTACAGCATAAATAACCAGCTGTATTAGATAAAATAGGAACGTGTGCGGGCCATAAGGTTATCCTATAACTGCATAAACCACGATAAGAGATACACAGGCTCGATATCTCGATTCATTTTAACAAATATTTTTAGAAATTATTTTATTTTTTAACACACAGAGAAAATAACAGGCTATCCCGATTAATTTAAACAAATATTTTTAGAAATTATTTTATTTTTTAACCAACAATTACCTAGCTAAGGCCTTTTTCACATTAGGACTTACCTAGCTCAGGCTAAGCGAGTGAAGTGGCTATCTTACTGGCTGGCGCCTAACTCATTGCTCAATAGGGCCTTTCAACAGCTAAGCCTTACCTAGACCAGGTGAAGCTAGTGAAGTAGCTAGCTTACTAAAAAAACACCCCATTTACCTACTCTCTCGCTAGCACCTAACTCATTGACCAATAGCGCCTTTCAACAGCCTCTGGTTGTTACGTCATTGCTGACAGCTTCTTGCACACTTCTTTTAGCCCCAAGGTCATACCAAGTTCACTTCTTCAGCAGCAGGTCATCCACTTCGGAGAAGTGGATAGCATGTTACCAATTTAATTAGAACCTCCACAACTGTACTACTATCTTAGTGATAAGAAATCTAACTAACAATAGAATTACAACTGACTGGTATAAAAAACCTACTGCATCTGGAAGACTTATTAATTTTAAATCAAACCATAAATTGTCGCAAAAAATTGCAATAATTAAATCCTTAAAACACAGGGCAATAAATCTAGCTGATCCAACATTTAAAGAAAACAATTTTGAAATGATTCGAAAAATAGGAAAAGATAATCATGACCCTATAAAACTAATAAACAACAAAATACTATAAGATTCCGGCAATACCAGGCTTATCTGACAAACTAACAAAAATCATGAAAGTTGATGACCGTAACATAGTCACATATTCAGGAAAGACGGTAGGTAATTTATTTACTAGAATAAAAGATAGAACACCTTATGTTGACTTATCAGGCTTGGTTTACCGAATTGACTGCAACAATTGTCCTAAAACATATATAGGGGAAACTGGTCAAAAATTACGCAAACGTGTTACACAACACAAATATAACTGCAACATAATTAACGCTAACAAAGCCCAAAAAACTGCGATAGCAGTACACCATTTTGAAACAGGGAATCATTTTAAGTTTGACCAACCAAGGATCCTATGCAGAGAAAACAACCGGCTTAAAAGAAAATTGTTAGAAATGTTCCACACAAAGAAAAATGTTGCAGAAACAGTTAACTTTAAAACAGATACACAGAATTTAAGCAATATATAGCATATATTACAACCTGATTTACTAATTCTATAATCTAAAACTTTGTAATTAAAATAAAAATAAAAAATAAAATTAATAATTTTTCTACAAATTTCAGATCAATGACTAAAAGTAATATCAATAAAATATTTATTATTAGGTTTCTTTTTGAAGTTTAAACAAAGTTTTAACATTTTTCTACAGATAACGCCACTAGGCTCCTAAAATCAGATTTTTTAAAATATAATAATAACTGACAAATTGATAAGTAGGCATATAAATTAAAGATTAATTGTTGCTTGTCTTTCGCGTATTGTAAATGTGTTATGTCGGCTTTATTTTAATATTTTTAATTCTTGTTACGTCTTAATTTTAATTATAATTGTGTTTTGACTTAATTTTATATTTTTCTTATTTTAAAAAACGTTTTTTTTTTGTGTAATAATGAAGGAATAAGAAGGGTAAGCTTTAGTTCATTTTATTTTCAGCTATTAACTCTGCAATATTTTTTATTTGTCCTTTTTTTGTGTTTTACTTTATTATTTTTTACTAATTGCTAATCGTTGTTCCAGATATTACAAGCATCAACAATAAAATAACATATTGGCATTTGAAAGACAATTATATTGACGAATGTAGCTGCTAGGAAGTGAAAGGTGGGGCTTCTTTTCTGTTTTCCCGTAATGTTTTTCTCTTTTCTAAATAATTTTAAAAATGTTTTAACCTTTTTTTTTATAATAATTAAAAAAAGATTTAACAATATTTTTTCTATATAAAGTTTTTTATTAAAATGTTTCTTCTAAACAATTATTTTTATGAATGAATCAATCAATTTAGTTTTTGCTTTGATTAACTATCTTACTACATGTTCTTTTATCTACTTTTAGCACTGATGAAGGTTTAAACAATAAACCGAAACGTTCGCAATCATTTGAACAGTTACATGAATTTGTTTGTCCTACCCCAACAACCATCAACTATAAGAAATAACAAAGTTGGCTATGGTTTCAAAAAAACTAGAAGGCCTAGAAAAAAATTGGTAACGTCATTCAATTGGCCGTTTTTTTCTTATACAAACTACCAAATTTCATTAAATTTGTTTGCAGGATAGCGGCGATATTTCAATTTTTCAAAAAACACAATTTTTAGTTTTTGCTCGATATTTTAAAAACCCCTGTAGATATTTTTAATTTTGATACGGCATCTGATTGGGCTTGGAATAGTGCAACCTTTTTCTCATTTAAACAAACTCGTATCTCTTACCCTTTCCGAAATCCCCACGTAGTTGCTTTTATTTGGGACACCCTGTATACATTACAAAAGCATCAGCATCACTTTTTGTGTCTATGCGATTGTCTTTTTCATGACTGCCTTGATGTTTTAAAGAGCATCAATTTAATTTTTAAAACTTTTAAACGCATATATCTTCAAAACTAATAAACGAAATAATCCCAACCTATATATTTTTGAAAGCAGGAAGAAAAGATCTATAAAAATCTAAAATAATATATAGGGTGCTCAATTTAAAAAACACCATCAACCTGTCAAATTTTGATATTTACAAGAAAAGAAATACATTGTGACCCTAAGATTCTTAAACTTCGTCATATTAAATATGGTGTAAAAATATAAGGGAAACCCTGTACAAATATCAGTAGATTAACTATGGGGGTGACAGGGTGTTTCGCTTTGGGCGGCACTTTTTGGGGGCGATAAAACTCAGAAAGAAATTAAAAATAAGATACAGAGCGATAAAACATTTTTATTACAAAAAATAAAATTTTTGTCATTATGTATATACAGGGTGTGCTAGGTAAAAGCAAGTACATGGGGATTTCGGAAACGGTAAGAGATACAAGTTTGTTTAAATGAGAAAAAAGTTGCGCTATTCTATGCCCAATCAGTTGCTGTATCAATATTAAAGATATCTACAGGGGTTACTAAAATATCGAGCAAAATAAAAATTGTGTTTTTTAAAAAATTGAAATATCGCCGCCATCTTGCAAACAAATTTAATAAAATTAAGTAGTTTTGTATCAGCAACTACGGCCAATCGAATGACGTCAATACATTTTTTCTAGGCCTTCTAGTTTTTTTGAAGCCATAGCCAACTTGTTATTTCTTATGACCGCCATATTGAATTTATACGTCAATAAATAGAGAATTAAAAGAGCTTTTCATTCATGTATAATAAGCCTATCTTTGAATGACGGAAAATGTGAATTTATTTAAAAAACTGTTTCTCACTTGGTTGGCTGTGAAACAAAGGTCGTAGTTGCGTTTGTTGTTATACCTACGTTACTATCTGTCAAAACTTTGTCATTTATTTGATTTATCTGTTTAAGTTTTAAAGTTTCTGAATTAATTAAGATTTTTTTTTGAGTCACAACAATCAAATTTAACATGGAAAGGTTTCCAAATTGGGAGAAAGTAGATATGTATGAATGTTATATTTTGTGTAATAAGAATGCTGGAAGAGCTCGAGATATCCAGAAAGACGACAGCCAGGCTTGTCAATCTTCAGAATACTTAGAAATAATTTAATTGAATATGGTTCCTTTACAAAACCAAATCGTTAGCGACAACCTGATAAAAATATTGAAGCTCTGGTTTTACAAGGTGTCGTTGACAATTCTCGCATCTCCCTTCGTGAACTGGAAAATAATGTTAAAGTACCCAAATCAACTGCTCAAAGAATTCTTAAAAAATTTAAATATCATCCATATGCAACACATATTAGTCAAGCACTCCGGGATGGTGACTTAGAAGGAAGAACCTTGTTTTGCAATTATTGGTTTATACAAAAATCGCAAGAAAACCCTCAATTTCCGCTTAAGGTACTGTGGTCCGATGAAAGCAGGTTTACAAACTTCGGGGTGTTCAACAGACATAACTACGTGTACTGGGCCGATGAAAATCCGTTCTTAAATCGTGAGGTGCACGATCAAGTTAGGTGGGGTTTGAATGTATGGCTAGGAGTTATAAACGGACACATACTATTTGTTATTTTTCATAATAATTTGACGGCACCTCGATATCTCGAAATTCTACAAAATTACGTTGACCAAATTTTAGAAAATTTGCGTCTTCAAGATGTAGCAAACATGTGGTTCCAGCAAGATGGAGCACCTCCACATAATGCAAGAATCATAACCGACTATTTGAATCAGCCACATGGAAATAACTGGATCGGAAATCGGGGTCTAGTTGCCTGGCCTGCACGTTCGCCGGACCTGACGCCTCTTGATTTTTATATTTGGGGATACTTAAATAAAGTTTATTCTACTACTCATAGTACGATAGAAGAACTTGAAGCAGCCGTTATTCAAGTCATACAAGCAATTCCTGAACCAATGGTTAACGATGCATGGAATTTTCGAACATTTGCTTATATAATTCAATGCTTTGTTATAAATTAAATAATAATTGCAAACTTTTGTTTCAGAAATAAAAGATAGATTTTAAGTAATTGTATTATTTTTTAGCCAGAGAAAAATTTAAAAATAAGGGCCTTAAATATTGTTTGTAAAAAAGTTTTGAAAGGTAGTTACGTAGGTATGAAACAAACACAACTACGGCATTTGTTTCACAGCCAACTAAGTGAAAAACTATTTCTTAATAAATTCACATTTTCCGTCATCCAAAGATAGGCTTATTATACACGGTTGAAAAGCTCCTTTTATGCTCAACTTTCAAAAAAACTAGGAGGCTTAGAAAAAAATTGTTAACGTCATTCAATTGGCCGGAGTTGCTTATACAAAACTTCTAAATTTCATTAAATTTGTTTGCAAGATGGCGGCGATATTCCAATTTTTCAAAAAACACAATTTTTAGTTTTTGCTCGATATTTTAAAAACCCCTGTATTTTTGATACGGCATCTGATTGGGCTTAGAATAGCGCCATTTTTAATTTTGATACGGCATCTGATTGGGCTTGGAATAGTGCAACTTTTCTCTCATTTAAACAAACTCTCTTACCATTTTCGAAATCCCCATGTAGTTGCTTTTACTTGGGACTATGTATGTACATTAATATTCCAAAAGCAAGCCTAATTTTTGTTGGCCATAATAATAACCATTTTTTTTTTCGTAGAATTAAGTAATATAGTTGGTAAATATTTTAAAACTTATAAAAAAACTACAATAACTTAAAAAATATTGTGACAATTTTTGTTTAGTTTGTTCCTTTTTCGGACATATTTTTAAATGACGACTATTATTTTTTTGTATTTCGCCATAAAGTATATCTAAAAAAATCTTAGGCTTGGGGGGGGCCGGGACCAAGGCTCCCCCCTCGGTGCGCCCTTGTAGGTCCAAATACACCAAATTAACACATTTTCGGCGTGATTTAAAAAAAAATTGTCGAAAATAATTCCTTTTCTAGCCATTGCTGCGCGGGCTAGGAACATTGACATCTGTGCGAAATTTCACGTAATTATATAAGTTCGTCAGTCCTAATATTTCTGTTAATTCTACCAAAGGAGGAGGCACTAAATGCATTGTTTGAGATATGTTAAAGGTCAAACCTTCCTGATATGTTTTAAAAAAAAATTGGGGGGTCATAGGATTTGTTTTCGAGGTATACTTATTTAAATGCGCGCCACTAAAATATGGAAAAATGTGACCTTTTTTTAGTTTTTTTGTAATAACTAACTAACTAACGCCAAATTAAAATAAAAAACCGATATTAGTCGTATTTTATTGAAAAAGAGTCCTTTTAGAAGTTTTATCAATTTCTGACATACTTACACAGTGGCTCAAAAAAATACAGGAAAAATACCTGAGATTTATTAAATATAAAGAAAAGAAGCTAAAAATGCATAGTAAAAATTAACTTTTCTTGCTTTCATGTGAGTCGTTTTAACTATTCTAGAGTGATGTTTGCATAATAGGTTATGTGATAAACTTACATGGTATTTCAAACATTTTTTTAACTCAACGCACGACATGTTTACTAATTGTGTACGGAATAGTGTGTTTACCCGGATACGTCAAATGATGGGAATTTGTGTTAGTTTTCCTCACATATCTACAGAGTGGCTCAAATTATGAATAATAGAAATACATGAATAATAATAAACTTAAAGGGTAATGCAAAAATTTTTTGAATTCGCATGACATGTGTACTAATTACCCATAGAATAAAGTGTTTACTGGGATGCGTAAGATGCGGTGAATTTGAGATATTTATGTTACAGCCTAAGCGGTAATACTTGTTTCGAGAAAAAGTGGTCATCGGTTTCGAGCTATATTTATTTAAATGCTGGAATATAGGAAATGTGACTTCCGTGGGGGACATAAAGGGGTCTATTCACCCCTTTACGGGGGTTCTACCAACATTTTGTTGCATCAGAAAGAAAGCCTGTGAACAAACTTAATTGACAAAACTTTAAATATCGACATTTTTATCTCTATAAGGCGGTAGAAGTTGTAGAAAAAATTCATAAGAGTATAGCTCGAAAACGAAACCGATAACCTCCCCCTCCAATTTTTTTAAAGCAAGTTTCAGGTTGGCTCAAGCTCTAACATATCTCAAATTTACCTCATCTGACGCATCCCGGTAAACACACTATTCCGCTAAACAGTTAGTACATCTATTATTTGTATAATTTAAAAAATGTTTAATATACCCTATAAGTTTACTACGTAAACCATAATATATGTAAATGTTTTTTTTATATTGGTTACAGCGACTCTCATTTCATCCCTTTAGTTATATTTAACAAATCCCAGTTATTATTCCTGTATTTCTTCATTCATATTTTGAGCCACTCTGTAGATATGTGACGAAAACTATAAAAAAAAATTGAGAACATACTTAAAAAGACTTTTTTTTAAACCAAATAAAATTAATATTGCTTTTTTATTTCTATTTGATGAGAAGTTAGCATAAAAAATAGCAAAAAAACTACAAAAACTCACATTTTTCTATATTCCAGTGACGCAGATTTAAATAATTATAGCTCAAAAACGAAACCGATGACCCCCCAATTTTTTTGAGACATGTATCCGGACAGTTTGGGCCCTAACATATCATAAATTCACCTTATTTGACGCATCCCGATAAACACACTATTCCGTAGACAAAATTAGTAAACATGTCATGCATTGAAATAAATTTTTCTTTGAAATACCCAGTTTATCACATAACCCATTATGCAAACATGACTTTAGAATAGTTAATTTTGACCATGTATTTTCAGTTACCTTTCTTTATATTTAATAAATCAGGTATTTTTCCTGTATTTTTTTATAATTATTTTGAGCTACTCTGTAGGTATGTGAGGCACATTATATGTCAAAAATTGATTAAATTCTTAAAAGGGCTCTTTTTGCAATAAAACAAACCTAATATCGTTTTTTTTTTATTTGACGATAAGTTATAGCAAAAAAAACTACACAAAGGTACATTTTTCCATATTTCAGTGGCGCGCATTTAAATAATTATAGCTTGGAAACGAATGACCCCCCCCCCCCAATTTTTTTTGGAAAAAATTTCAGGAAGTTTTAGCCTTCAACATATCTCAAATTCAGCTTATCTGACGCATCCCGGTAAACAATGTATTTAGTGCCTCCTCCTTTCATATATGTATCCCTATCGAGAGCTTGATTGTTATTTTTGAAACGCTGAAAACGGTAAAAAAGATGGCCTTCTAGAATAAATAATTGCATATAGAGCGCCATCGCGCAGATAGACAAATGTGATATTTTTTTATTTAGAAATATACAACAAATGGAAAAAATATTACCAGATAAAATCTCCAGTAGAAATGGCAATGTTATGAGGTAAAAACGTACAAAATTGAAATCAAGTCAAAAGATATCAAATAGGCATTTTTAATATCTGATTATTTGTGTGGCCTGTCCTTGTATCTGGATTTTTGTTAAAAAAATTTGTGAGAGCACCATAAACCTCATTTAAATAATTGAAACGGTTTTAAAGAAAATATAATTAATCCGAGTCAATATTATAATATCTTCAAGGAAAGGCGATTTTGCTCTGTTTTTGTCCGCACAAAAACTTATCGTGTTCTCCCTGTAGCGTATTTAACTTTTTTTTTAAATTTTTAGTAGCCTTTAAATTTTTGTGGTAAACTGTATTGTTTGTCTTTTGCTTTTAAGAAGTAAAAAACAATTTTTTTTTATTCGCAAATTTTTTGGAAAAACTAAATACTTTATTATATTTATATTTACTCATATTTCATATCATAACAAAAACATTTCATGTAAAAAAAGCCCAGTACGCGAAAATGGCATTCCGTAAAAAGAATTGAGATAAAAGTAAAGCCAAGTTCTCCAATACAAATTTCAAAATGAAAGGTTCTTACTAGTTTGGAAATGTTTTTTTAAACTTTGCTATTGCAGCCAAATTTCTTTATGATCAATTTAGCACTGTGCCTAAGAGGCATTTACAGCCGTAATAGCCAAGTTTAGAAAAATATTTCCAAACTAGTAAGAACCTTTACGGAATGCCATTTTCGCGTACTTGGCTTTTTTTTACATGAAATGTTTTTGTTATGATTTCACTTCTTTTTTAAAGGAATTGGATTGGAAACTTTTGCAATGCCTTTTTGAAATTTTTGAGGTTTTTTAATTTTTTTCCATGGTTTTATCGTAGTTCCTATCAGCCTTCCAAAGCTCAGCTCTCTAGCGTTTCTGAAAGTGCACAATGTTACTTTTACATAACTTTACATGTATAGGAAAGGGAAATAAATTAAAATTGTCGTGTTTTTAATTTTTGTCCTATAGTTTTATCATAGTTCCTATCAGTCTTCCAATGCTCAGCTCTCTAGCGTTTCTGGAAGTGGCTAATGTTACTTTTACATCACTTTGCATTTATAGGGGAGGAGAGTAAATTAAAATATTGGACTTTTTTTCCCATGGTTTTATCATAATTTTTATCAGCATTCCAATGCTCAGCTCTCTAGCGTTTCTGGAAGTGGGCAATGTTAGTTTTACTTAACTTTACATTTATAGGGGAGGGAAGTAAATTTGAATTTTGGGTTGTTTTAATCTTTTCCTATAGTTTTATCATAGTTCCTATCAGTCTGCCAAAGCTCAACTCTCTAGCATTTCTGGAAGTGGGCAATGCTACTTTTACATAACTTTAAATGTATAGGGGAGGGGAGTAAATTAAAATTTTGGGGTTTTTTGATTTTTTCCTATAGTTTTATTATAGTTCCTATCAGTCTGCCAAAGCTCAACTCTCTAGCATTTCTAGAAGTGGGCGATGCTACTTTTACATAAGTTTAAATGTATAGGGGAGGGGAGGGGAGTAAATTAAATTAAATTTTGGGGTTTTTTGATTTTTTCCAGGGGTTTGGTCATAATTTCTATCAGTCTGCCAAATTTCAGCTTTGTAGCATGTCTGGAAGTACAGTAGAATATTGATGATCTATACATGAGTGAGTGAGTGGCAATTTCGACGTTTTTTGAAATTTCGTAACTACTTTACTACTTTATGGAATTCCATGAAACTTGGTTGTTAACTTCATGAAGATCTACGACTGTGCAAAGTTTGAGATTCGTAGCTCATTCCGATGTAGAGTTTTAGGTAGGTCAAATATCGGCTGAAATGTTTCAAGAAAAGATGGTTACGGCGCGCGAACTTGGCGAGGCACTGCCGTGCCCTCAGATATTGTAATACATCATTTTACTAGACATCTTAGCAGCTTTTAAAAAATGTAGGCAGTATATACAGGGTGGTCCCGGTTGTGAAGAAATGTAATAAATAAGAAACTTATGTGTGTACGAATCCCCTATATCAGTAAATCGCCTCTGCAAATTTGGTAAAGATGTACGATTGTTTGGAATTCCTAAATTTTGTCTGGTCTACAGCGGGAGGCCGGATTAGCGAAAAAAAAGCAATAAAACTCGGGCGAGCAAAGTATTTCGCGAGAGTGAATCCACTGTAAGTTACTACACTGTGGTTATAAGTACTATAATCATTATAACTATATCCACGCGCGAGAGTGTTCTTGTATTTATTTCATAAATATGTATGTAATATATAGTTAAGTTACAATAAATGCTACATAAGATTTCTTTGAGGACAGACCCCAAAGTATACAAATGTCCCCGAACTATTCGTTTTGTTGTTTATTTTTTAGGAAGCCATTTATAGTTTAACTGCTCAAATACTACTAGATAATGCTACTGAATGGGAAGTTTTACAACACTTTATCAAACACAGGGATCAAGCCTTAGATTCAGTTTTGAAAACACAGTTTCCAAATGTGCGATTGTTGGTTGTTGCTCTAGCAAGATGTTTGGCTACAACTATTACGCTGTTTTATCAATGTTTTATAAGTAAGTTTTTAGTTCTTGCCATAAAACATTTCTTTGTTTTCAAAAAAATATACTTTCATTCTTTGTTTTTCAGAATACTGAATAAAACATTTCTCTCCGTCTTGTTAGGTAAACTTTTATATTTTTATTTTCGTGCTTGTAAAGCAAATAATTATTTTAAAATTAAGAGAAAAGATGCTTTTAAAATTATGCATGATTAGGGTTGCCATAATTTATTCTATTCTAAATAATTATGCTCCAGTCATAATTATATGACTTCCCTCACTCAAAGGTATTACAAACCGCCTTGCCAAATGGTACTACACTTGGATTAACATAGTTCCAGTAGCTGGAGCAAGTACAAGGACAAGTTACTGGCTTTAGTAGTTGTTCCAATTACTGGAACCATATAAATCCGTTATAAGACTTTGATATCCGAGGTGCGCGCATCTATGATTCGTATTAACCGAGCTTCTACTGTATTTCCATACAATCCCCTTGGCTCGTGTAAGAGGTTCCCCTTTTATGTTTTTGGAATTTTTTAGCATGTAAATTTGCGTGGATGCAGTGCTTTATTATAAATTCGAATTATAGAAGTTTTCAGTTATCCGAGAGGGGTTCTCCTGTAAAAGATTTGGGTTTACTATTTATTAATAATACCTATTTATGACTCCGGGTGTACTTACTTTTTACATTTTTTTTTGACAAATTAAAAAAACAAAAATTATTGATTGCTTTATTATATACATACAGTCGAACCTCTCTAACTCGAACCTCTATAACTCGAACCTCTCTATAACTCGAACCTTTTAAGTGGTCCCTGCACTTTTTACATGTATTTTAACCTATGTAACTCGAGTTTCTATAACTCGAACTCTCCATAACTCGAACTGTTTTGGTTGTCCCTTCAGGTTCGAGTTATAGAGGTTCGAGTGTATATACGTATGTTTGATGTAACTAATTTATTCAGCACAAGATAAACATTGCATACTTGATTACATAGATAATAATGTTATATATCCACAACGTTTGCAACTTTGTTTTACCAAACTGAGGAGGTTACAACGTTGTTTGAAATATTAAAAACAGAATAAAGTGTTTAGTCGTTTACCGCTTGTAGCTGAGTCATAAGAGACTTTGTTAAACTAACATCTATTTTTTTCTGAAACAACCTAGACTACGCAGCAATTACTTGAAAACAATGCAAAAGCGCGCAATTTTATAGGCCGTGGTGTCGCTTGCAACATTGTTACATGAAATAACAAATTCTACTAATCAAAATATAACTAGAAAACCAGCAGAATTTTTTTAAAGACCCTACTATTTTGCGGGGGATTAATTTGCGGACATTCATCGTCTTTCTATGGAAATACAGTATTTTACACATATTGGCGGTTACAACATTGTTCCAGCATTAGGTTCAACTGGCACTCATGTTCATGTACGTAAATATTGTTAAGGGTTCACAACGACAAATTAAAACTCGCAATTGTTGAAAACGATACGTCAATTTATTTCGACAAATTATGTACAAAAACACGCACTTAAACTTACTAATAACTTGCTAATAATTCACTACTTTAATCCGCCTATTAACTTCGCGTTAACATCTAGCGATCACTACCATTGGTTATCTTTGACTGACTCCATACGCGGCGTCCGGCCCTATATATAGGGTCTGCCTACTATTCGAGAACCATCCATCCTTCTTCGATTCACGAGCATTCTCGTCTCTTCCAGAAAGTACGCGTCCATGCATGAGTTTGTCTTAGATAACGCAACTAAAACCTAGACTAAGAATACAACCTTAAGATAAATCAACCTAATACTACACTAAACCTAAATAAATTCTAACTATAAAGTTTAAATAACTTAAATTTGTAACACTATCCTCCTCTTCAGGTTTGACCGTCTCGATCAACATTTCCCAGGTTTTAGTCTGTCTAGATCAACAACTTGTAACGATTTTTTCTTAACCCTAATAGCAAGTAACGTTTTTAACAAAAAAAAATAAAATACTTGTAGGACCCTGTACAACTAAAAATAAATCAAAGAATTATCCACATAAAAAAAAAGTATCGTCGATGGAGCGATCCTCCGGTGGCTGCTTGTGGTGCGTGAGCGTTTGACGCCTTGTCCACTGAACCACGGTACTTCATGATAAAATTTGTTTCAACAAGCGTTGTTTAGAGTCGCTTTACGGCACGTTCCCCACTTCGTCGTCGCGCGGCTGTACTCAGACTGATCCAAGCTGCTTTGTTCGGTCAGGGAAACCCGCCGTCTCTTTTCAAATGCACGTAGCTGAGAGAGTCAGCTACATGCGGATTCTCGATGCAGTTTAACTTCTATATGGTAACCGAACTACTTTAGTTTTTGTGATAGCTAATACTCGGTTTCTCGCAGATTTTGTGTGTTTCAGAGAGCATTTTAACACCGTTATAATATGTGCTAATAAAATATATTAAAAACTTATTTTAACCAAGCATAACTGCTACTCAAAATGTTGTAAAACTTACAGAAATTGTACAGTGTTTTGTAACAGAGTTAGTTTCGTGAAAAATGCTGGTGTGATTAAAAAGGTGGACCATTGTTCATTACTGGTGAGTTTGCCTAATTTTTTTATTAGACTTTTTGCTGAGAACATAAACTTTTAATTCTATAGAAACATAAAATACTATTCTGAAAATTGATTAAACTTAAACGCATTTCTAAGACAACAATGACCTTTTTAGGCCATTCCATTTTATGAAGCCCATTCCATTTTATGAAGCCCATTCCATTTTATGAAGCCCATTCCATTTTATGGAGCTCGTTTTCGGGGATCCGTATATGTTTTGAAGCCCGTACATCACACATACTTTGAGCGGAAGCCCGTAATTGTTTACTGAAGTAAAAGCCATGTTGTACTAGCCGATGTTACTGCTTTCTTTTTGTTTTGCTGTCCCGTTTTGAAATCTGTTTTGTTGAAGTACCAACCACACTACCTACTCAAATCTCTTGAGGACTCAACCTCCAGCGTGGGATTTGGCAGATAAGATTTAATACTTATTTTTACTAACCATTTTATTTAACTGTGATATATTTATTTTTTATAGCACTGGTTATCATTTGTTAATATTTTTGGTAAACCTATTTATTGCCCTTGTTAAGATCTGGCAACAATGCACCCTTGTTGAGTAGATGCGCATTTACCCTCCCAAGGTATTAATTTTTCTTAGGTCCCAAAAATATATTATATTTTTTTGTGTTTAGCCAAATAGGTACATACTTTTTATTTAGGTACTTCGATAATTTTTTTGTTGTGGCTTGATTTTATCGTCCGTGTGTTTTCTTACTTTTTATTAACATAAAATAATAAGATAAATTCTTTTATTGAAATAAAAACCAACTCTTTATAAATAGAAATTAAATTACATTCTTGAGATAATAAAAATAAATAGTAACGAACATTCTGTGATAAGAAACAAGGATATAAAATAATATTTTTAATCGATAGCTATATAATTAAGTATTTAGGTTAAAAGATCCTTATATATTTATTTTTTTGTAAATTTCCTTCTTGCAAGTCGTTTGCTGATAAAAAAATAGAGACTATTTTTTTAAAAAACCTTTTGCGTTTTAATCAAACATTCACCATCTTTATTAATACTTAGTGAATAATACAAGGTTCACTAAGATCTCGATACATTCTTTCTATTTTACTTTTAAACTTGTATTGGCGCCCTTTAGGCAAAAGAAAGTTAATTTATTTCACATGAATATTGTTGAGTTTTTTTTTGAGGTGAACACCACGACCTCAGTCCCAACTGAGCTACCGAGAGCATTTTAGTTTGTAACAAAAAACCGTTACTTTCTTCTTCTGTATTCGGTAGACTACATCATTAATTCTCTTAACAACTTTATAAGGTCCTTCCCATGGTGGTGTCAACTTAGGTGATCTTCCTTTCTTGCGTTGAGGATTGTATAGCCAGACTTGATCATTCTCTTTGAACCCTGAAGAGTTTGCTTTCAGGTCATATCTCGCTTTCATGCGGTTACTGGCTATTTCTATTCGCTCTCTAACGACCTCATGGATATCGTGCAGCTTTTGCCTTAAACGTTCGACATAATCATTAACCTCTAAGTGTTCTTCTTCAGGTGAACCAAACATGATATCACATGGTAAACGCAGTTCTCTACCAAACAGGATACTAGATGGAGTAGCTCCTGTCGTATTGTGTATGGCGGTTCTGTAGGCCATCAAAAACAATGGAATATATTGGTCCCAATCTGTTTGGTGCTCATCAACAACTTTGCAAAGATGTTCTTCTATTGTTTTATTAAATCTTTCAACCATACCATCTGATTGTGGATGTAAAGCAGTAGTTCGTGTTTTATGTATTCCTAAAAGGTCACAGAGATTCTGGAAAAGCTTTGATTCAAAGTTCCTCCCTTGATCTCAATGTAGTTCCAAAGGAATTCCAAATCTGCTGAAAACATCATTTACCAGAACTTCTGCAACTGTAGTGGCCTCTTGGTTAGGCAAAGCAAAAACTTCTGGCCATTTACTAAAGTAATCCATGACAACAAGGATGTATTTGTTGCCCTTTTTAGTTTCTGGAAATGGTCCGGCCACATCAATAGCAATGCGTTCAAATGGCAGGCCTACGTTATATTGTTTCATTTGACCTCTGGACCTTGTTTTGGGACCTTGGCTGGCTGCGCAAGTCGAACATCGGCGGCACCAGTTTTTTACATCTTGAAAGTAATTGACCCAATAAAATCGGTTTCGAATTTTGTCCATAGTTTTATTTATGCCTAGGTGCTCGCCTGATTTTCCACCATGGCATTCGGCAATTACATTGTCTACCATGCTCCTAGGAATTACTACTTGATTAATCACAGTAAGGCCATCGGCACTTTCCCAGGCACGTTTAAGAATGTTTTCTTCTACTATCAGTGAATCCCATTGTGCCCACAGTGATTTGAATATCATCCCTTGATTTGCGATATCTTGCCATGATGGTCGTGGCTTGTTCTCTTCTTTTAATCGCAAAATAGGTCCTACATCTTTGTCGTCAAGTTGTGTGGTTCTAATTGAAGCCGCCATCCATTCTTCATCCGGTTCCAATTTTATCTGACGCACATAGGTAATTCCTTCTTTCTGGTCAATTCTCCTGCAATGTTTACAATCTTCAGGGCAAGGTCTTCTGGACAATGCATCTGCATTATTATGCACGTTTCCCGCTCGGTGCTTAATTTGATAATGGTATTGTTGTAGCTTTTCTATCCATGTCGCGACTTGCCCCTCAGGTTGTTTCATTTTCATGAGCCACTGTCACGCAGCATGATCTGTTCTAATCAGAAACTTTTGTCCGTAGAGATATTTGTGAAAGTGATCTACGGATTTAATTATGGCTAGGAGCTCCTTTCTGGTAACACAATAATTTCTCTCTGGTTTGGATAGCTTCTTGCTGAAAAATTCGATGACCCGTTCTTCTCCATCTTGTACTTGGGAGAGTACTGCTCCTATGCCATCGTTGCTCGCATCAGTATCTAATATGAATTTTCCTTTTGGAATGGGATATGCAAGAATCGGACTAGAACATAATGCTGCTTTTAGTCTTCTAAATGCTTGGTCACATTCGGTATTCCATTTATAAGAAGCTTTATCTTCTGTAAGTCTATGTAATGGAGACGCTATTTGGGCGAATCCTTCTACAAATCGTCTGTAGTATGTACACCGACCCAAAAAGCTTCTCAATTCATGTTTGTCACGAGGTTGAGGCCATTCTTTTATTGCTTGTAACTTCTTTTCGTCGGTATGGATGCCTTCTTGGGAAACGACGTGACCGAAGAACTCAACTTTTTCTTGGAGTAGAAAACATTTCTTTGAGTTTAGTTTAAGATTTGCGTTCCTGATTCTTGAAAATACTTCTCGTAAATTGTCTAGATGATCTTGAAATGATTTTCCCATTACTATGACATTATCCAAATAGACTAAGCAGGTTTTCCAAGTAAGGCCTCGTAGAACGACTTCCATTAGTCTTTCAAATGTAGCTGGGGCATTGCATAGGCCAAATGGCATCACATTAAACTGATAAAGTCCACTTCCAGCAGAGAATGCAGTCTTCTCTTTATCTCTTTCAAAGATTCCTACTTTCTACTACTACTACACACTTTCCATTTGGAGAGGGACGTCTGTTTTCTTTTAAAGAGTCAATCTTCTCTATCAGTGATTGAAGAATTTGACTTAGCGTCTTTGAGGGAACCTCTTGTTCATTGCTCATTTCTTCACCCTCCTGAATTGATACAGCCCTTACTTTTGGCCTGGACATATTATTTGATGACTCAATTTCAAGGGCTCGAATCAACACTTCGCTGCTGTTATGGAAGCGTTCTCGACGAAGTAATTTTGTCCGTGTCTCGCAAGACGTTAATAAAGCGATCTACCGTGAAGGGATCTCTGTAATTTTCTGGCATTTCTGGGTAAGCCAAGTACATCAGCCTCCTGATATCCGCTTCATACTCTTGTAATGACTCCCCTGCTCTTTGTTGACGAACATTTAATTCTGACCAATGTAAATTTCGCAAGTGTTCGTCTCCATACCTTCTTTCTAACGCTGCCACTAAAACGTTATAATTCTGTTTTTGTTCGACTGAAATGGACCGTAAAAGTCCCAGAGCAGGTTCTCGTAGAGCTACTAAGAAAGCTCTAGCTTTTTCGTCATCATCCCAACCATTTGCAGCAGCGGCAGCTTCAAACTGTTGTTTGTAAGTAGACCAGGAACACGTACCATCAAAATTTAGAGGCTTAATGTTTTGGTTGGAATTTACAACACATCCTTGAGATTTTATTTTGTTGTGTTCTTTCTGAAGCTGTATAAACTGTTTTGACATGTCCTGGAATTTTCCTTCCATGGGTTGAAAAACTTCTTCCCTAACATTCTGTAGTTTGGTCTCCACTTTTTCTTCAACATTCTGCAATTTGTTTTGTACCTTTTCTTCTACATTCTGCAATTTATTTTGTACCTTTTGTTTCACACTATGCATTCTTTGAGTTATTTCTTCCTTAAGATCTTCGGTTGCAGTCTTGAACTCTTCTCTCAGTTGTTCGGAGTTGCTCTTTATTTGATCGAAGTTTTCTTGAATGCCATCTAATCTTTGTTCAAATGTCTGTTTCATGTCGTTCTGGTTTTGTTCAATGGTCTGTCTCATATTGTTTTGGTTTTGTTCCATGGTCTGTTTCATGTCGTCCTGGTTTTGAGCCATTTGAGCTGCTAGAGCCTGCATCATTTTAGTTAGATCTTCCATCTTTGCCGATCCTTGTCTGGTAAGCATCAACTTTCTGACAAATCTCTATAAACGTTTGTTTTTGGCCTATAAAGCTAATGTCGCAGTCGGTTTTTCAATATATCTACCAATTCTTAAATAGAACCTAATGGAATGTTCTGCAATATACTGGTAAATGTTACTCTTTCTGCTACTAGACAAATGTAGAAGTCACTTTTTGATTATCTCTTTTGTTTCTCGAATAGACCATCGTAGAATGTTATGGAATATTCTAGAAATAATATCTAATTCTTACTTTTAAAATAACTAAGCTACTGTCGAAGTCGGTTTTTGTATATCGCTTCTGGTTTTCGAATAGAACGTCGTAGAATGTTATGGAATATTCTAGAAAATCTTGCTAATTCTTATTTTTGAAATAACTAAACTAATGTCGAAGTCCGTATTTGTATATCTCTTCTAGTTTCTGAATAGAACGTCGTAGAAAGTGATGGAATATTGTAGAAAGTCTCTCTAATTATCAATTTTTGGACTGTAAGGTTAATGTCGAAGTCGGTTTGTGGTTTGAGAAATAACAAAGTTGGTTATGGTTTCAAAAAAACTAGGCCTAGAAAAAAATTTGTTAACGGCATTCGATGGGCCATAGTTGCTTATACAAAACCACCAAATTTCATTAAATTTGTTTGTAAGATGGCGGCGATATTTCAATTTTTCAAAAAACAGAATTTTCAGTTTTTGCTCGATATTTTAGTAACCGGTCTAGATATGTTTAATATTGATACAGTACCTGATTGGGCTTAGAATAGCGCAACTTTTTTCTCATTTAAACAAACTCCTATCTCTTACCGTTTCCGAAATCCCCATGTAGTTGCTTTTATCTGGGACACCCTGTATAGTGGAATGTTGTGCCAGTTCTATTAGGATTTTCATGATTAATAAGTGGTCAACTGTCCTGAAACCTTTTTTGAAGACTGCTTGTTCCTTTGATTGATGCCCGTCAAATTTTGTTGTTAGTCTATCTTCGTAATATTTTAGGTTTTATAGGTGGATAGTTTTTTAGGTCTGGTCTATCGCATTTCTTGTGTAGAATAATGGTTATGGATTATTTCCAATTGTTTGGGATTATTTTTTTTTTAGCATTTTATTCAGGAGAATAGGGAGGGTATTAACTACAGCTTTACAACCGCACTTGAACATTTCTGCCGTTACTCCGTCTTTTCCAGGTGATTTGGTATTTTTCATTTTCTATAATGCTCTCTTTATTTCCGCTTTGCTTATTTCAGGTTGTAGCTCTGAGTTTATGTTCTTTATTTTTGTTTGGAGTTTTTTCATGGTTTCTCGTGATGGTTCCCGTTTTGGTTGGTATAATTCTGTATAGAATAGTTGTGTGATATCTATGATATCCTCTTTAACGTAAGTTTATAAGGCCGTTCATATCCCTTTTTACCCAAGTGCAGCACGGCGAAAGGAAGGGTAATGTTTTTCGATTGTTGTATGTAAGTAAATATGTATGTTTGTGTCACGCTAGAGGCTAAACGGCTGAATAAGTGGTCAACTGTCCTGAAACCTTTTCTGAAGCCTGCTTGTTCTTTTGATATCCGTCAAATTTTGTTGTTAGTCTATCTTCGTAATATTTTAGGTTTTATAGGTGAATAGTTTTTTAGGTCTGGTCTATCGCATTTCTTGTGTAGAATAATGGTTTATTTATTTTATTTATTTATTTATTTATTTATTTATTTACACTGCCCAACAGGTAATACCCAATTACAGGGAAGGAAGTTTACAAAATATCTAGAAAAGTAGGAACTCTAACGTCTAAAGACTTGTTTGACTGCAGAAATACTGCAATTAAAGATATCGATACCCTGCATATATTTATTATGAGTCTCGCAAATTGTATAGATTGGCGAGAATTGCATTGCATTCACTCGAGAAGTAGAAAGATAAAAAACTGGTGATTGTCTTGAGTTTAGCCGTGGAATAGAAAAGTTTATTCTCTCTAAAATATTTATGCTATCAATTTGGTTATGGAGAATTTTATATAGAAACGTTTCAGAGGCCGATTGCCTACGTGTGTCGAGTAGCTGAATATTAAACAGTTGCATAAGGTCAGTGTGGGGGTGACCTTGAGGAGGATAATTACCGGTTGATTTAAAGTACAAAAGCTTAAGTACACGTCTTTGTATCTTTTCTAGCGATTCTTTCTGAGTAAGTAGTTGTGGTGACCATACTACGGAGGCGTATTCTAATCTTGATCTAATAAAAGTATAATATAAAAGTTTTATGGTTTCAAGGTCTTCAAAGTTTCTGCTAACTCTTACTAAAAATCCGTATGTTCTGGTGGTTTCAGCTATAATAGTATCTATGTGCTTATTAAAGGTTAGCTTAGAGTCGAAGGTAATTCCAAGATCCCGAATAAACTCCGGTCTATTTAGTACTTTTCCATTTATAGAATAGTTAAAAGCGATCGGTTTAGTTTTTAGGGTGAAAGTCATTACTTGACATTTTGCAATGTTTAAAAGTAGTTTATGTTCATTACACCATATGCTAAGAGAGGTTAGATTATTCTGAAGATTCAGGCAGTCTTCGATTGAGTTAATGCATGCTTCTAATTTTATGTCGTCAGCATATTTTTTAAGTTTCGTCGTTTTAAGGCATTTGCTTACTACATCAATAAACAGATTAAACAGAAGTGGTCCCAGGACTGATCCTTGAGGAACACCGGAAGAAGCATTAATCTCCTTTGACTTTATACCACGAATTTCAATAAACTGTTTACGATTAGTGATAAGAGATTCAAAGAGTTCAGTAAGGCCAGTGGAGAAACCAAAGTAATTTAGTGTTTGTACTAAAAGCAAGTGATCCAGTTTATCGAAAGCTTTTGGATAGGTCAGTGTAGAATATGTCAATTTGAGAGGAAGAGTTCAAAGCTTCAGCAATCTCTTGAGTGGTTTCTATAAGATTTGTTGTTGTCGATCGACCTGTCATGAAGCCATGCTGATCAGAGGATATTCGATATTTAAGACTAGGATAAATTGTACTGTGAATAAGAGTTTCAATGCATTTTAAAAAATTATTTATTAACGTAATTGGTCGGTAGTTACCTACCTCAGTTCTACTATCTTTTTTGTGAATTGGGCTAATTTTAGAGAGTTTCCAGATGTTAGGTATTTTTTATTGGCCAAGCAAAGGTCATACAAATACGTCAGAGGTTTGCACAAGACAAAGGCACAGTCTTTAATAATATAGGAGGGTATCAGATCTGGTCCAGCTGTTGATTTTGACTTCAGTTTACGTAGGATAGAGCATACCTCTTCTTCGTTGAATGACGTAATGGAAAGAGGCTGAGACAGCGAGTTTTGGTCAGTGATTGATGATTGATTTCCCTTTCAGTAAAGTATTGAAGAAAATGAAAACCTAGAATGCATCGAAGACAATCAAAAATACAACTTTAGAAGTCTAGAAATCGAAAGTACTCAAATATTGTATCAGAACCGATTGGATAAAAAATTAATAAACACAGAACACTCATTTGAAGAGATATATACAAACATAATAAAAAGCTTGAAGGAAGCAAGCATCGAAGCTGTTGGATACCAAGATAATAGAAATAGCAGGAAGATGTGGTGGACGGAAAAAATACAGGAAATGGTCAAAGAAAAAAAACGCACATACTTGAAATGGCTCAGTACTAAAGAACAAAGAGACCTAGAAATCTAAAGGGAAACCAAAAGACGCTGAGAAATTTGATACACACAGAAAAAAATGACCTGTTCGAGCGCAAAAGCCACGATATCAATACACACGTAGGAGGTAGGCAGAGTTCTGAAGTATGGAAATTCATTTCTACAGTAAAAAATTCAACAAAAGAAAACGTAAACATCCAGATCATCAAACCAGAACAATGAACAGAACACTACAAGGGACTGCTGCAGGAAACGAGACCCGAATATCTGGCAGCCTCTCCGAGGA
Organism: Aspidapion aeneum; assembly: GCA_963576565.1. Lineage (NCBI taxonomy): Eukaryota > Metazoa > Arthropoda > Insecta > Coleoptera > Brentidae > Aspidapion > Aspidapion aeneum. Next base: position 142,300,446 of record OY755038.1, read on the forward strand.
GAGACATAGAAATACACGGAGAGGAAGTAATCATCGAAAAAGAAATGATAAAAAATAGTATTAAAAAGCTTAAATCCGGAAAAGCTAGCGGACCTGGAGGAATATATGCTGAAATGCTCAAATATGGATCAGAGAAACTAATCGAAAATCTCACATATATTATCAATCAATGCATAAACGGACATCCAGTACCTGATGATTGGAAAATTGCATTCATATCCTCAATACATAAAAAAGGAAACAAGCTGGATTGCAACAATTACAGAGGAATTTCAGTAACTAGTACTCTCAGTAGATTGTACGGTAGGATTCTTAGAGATCTAATAGAGAAGGATTTTCATGAACAAGAAGAAGAAGAGCAAAGTGGGTTTCGTGCAGGCAGATCTTGTAGTGATAATGTTTTTTGTCTTAAACAATTAATTGATAAAAGGAGCGCCAGAAATATGGAGACTCATGTTACCTTTGTGGACCTACAAAAAGCATATGATACCGTTCCAGTAGAAAAACTATGGACAGTGCTAGAGCAGACTAATATCAATCATACATACATAAAAGCGATAAAAGAACTATACAAAGGGTCAAAATTAAAATTGGAAATCGACTTTCAAAAGAATTCCTGGTAACAAAAGGCTTAAGATAGGGATGTTGTATTTCTCCAAATCTTTTTAAAATATATATCGCAGTAGCTCTAAAAAACTGGAAACGGAAAGTGCACGGCATGGGAATACAACTTAACGACCGATTTACCATATACACACTACAGTTTGCTGACGACCAAGTAATTGTAGCTAATGATAAAGAGGACATGGAGTATATGATGAGAAAGTTAATGGAAGAATACCAAAAGTGGGGATTAACAGTGAACGTGGACAAGACACAGTACTTATGTATTGGAAACGAATCCAGTGAGTAAGAACTAGACAATGGAGAAGTAATATCTCCATGCAATGAGTATGTATACTTGGGTGTCACATTTGATAAGACAGGAACAAACTGTAAAGAACTGGAAAAAAGGATAGTAAAATCAAAAAAGGTTATTGGATGTCTTAGCAGTATTTTATGGAGCAGGAGATAAAAAAGAATGTAAAATTTAACATATATGAAACAATGGTGAAAAGCACGCTGTTGTATGGAATAGAGACTTGTCGCGTAACAGAAAAATAGAAAACAAAAATGGAAAGTGTCGAACTGGATGCAATAAGAAGATCAATGAGAATATCTAGAACAGATCACATAAGAAATGAGATCATAAAAGAAAGAATGGGAATCGAAGGGAGCATAACGGATGACATCACTAAAAGACAACTGATATGGTACGGCCATGTACAACGGATGAACGACGAAAGATTACCAAAGCAGGTCCTAGAATGGCAACCAATACGGCGCAGAAAAAGAGGGCGTCCTAAACTAGAATGGCAACAGTCAATCCAAAGATCAATGAGTCAAAAAAATCTGACAGAAGATGATTCTCAGGATCGAAGGAGGTGGAGAATAGGCGTCGGACAACGTAGTAAAACGTTCTAAACCGACTAAATAATAATAATTGATGATTGCAAAGGATTTTTGTTGATCGGGTTAAAGGAAGTTTGAAAGAAGTCAGCAAATGAGTTTGCTATTTGAGTATCTGAAGTCAAAGGTAAATTATTAAAAGACATGGATTCGGGAACGCTGCCGGTGAAAGAATTTGTACGAAGAAAGGACCAAGAAAGGATTTTGCTTTATTGTGTTTTCAGCTATCCGTGCATGCTGCTTATATGCAAGATCAATATCTTCTTTAATTTTTTGTCGTAGATTGCTAAACTCTTGGTATGTTTCGACATTATTATTATTCTTAAGCTTGCGATGAAGAATAGACTTTTTCCGAATATCTTTTATTATGGTAGCTGAATACCAACAAGGATACTTTTTAGAAAAGGTTTTAGGACGTTTTGGGACACAAGAATCAAGAATAGAATAAATACAGTTTTAAAATGCCTCAGTGGCATCCTCGATATTAGAGAGTTTTTGTAGGAAGGACCAGTCACAAGTTAGAATTTTGCCGTATAACTTTTAAAAGTCTGCTTTGCGAAAATTATAGGTTAGTGAAGAATTTAGTCCGGTATTTTTATCAAGATGTTTAGTTTTTTAAATGGAAAATATAGATATCTCAAGGGCTGGATGATGTGGGACTTCTCTCATAATAAGATCTATAGCTCTTTCTACTTTACAAAGGTTGGATTTAAATAAGACTAGATCTAGCAGTCTGTTGTTCTCATTTTCTACAAAGTTGTGCTGTTGCAAGTGTAGGATTTCCAAGATATTATTAAGAAAGGTCACCAATGTTAGATAATTCGAGGTATTTTTTTCAAGAAAGCCTGCATAGTCTTTTACGTTAAAGTCTCCCAAAATAAGTATGTCCTTATCGTAGGTATATTTTTGACAAAGAAAGAACTCTAAAACACTGTCAAGATCGTCAGCGGTCATGGGTGATGGTATATAAACGACAAAGATAAATAATGGTTTATGCTGAAGGGTTAAAGAACTTGGGGCCTGAAGCTAGTTAGTTCTAGTGGAAAAGGAGACAGCTGTTTGTTTACCGCGATCAGAACACCTCCACCCTCGTTTAAGTTAGTAGCAGTGCGATCTCTATCGCAACGAAAAGTATCAAAATCATTGTGCATAAACTCTTATAATATGCGTGTATCGCTCTTGTTTGGGTAAATTTAGTATTTTTTCTGAGATAATGTGTGGGCTCTGTAATGAAATAGGTAGATTATTTAAATCATACCGAATCATGTTCACAGGAGATTTTAATATTAATTTACTTGAAAACAGTTTAACCAAAAAAGAGTTTTTAGATTTGTTTTTATCATACAACTATCACCATACAGTCTTTGATGCAACTAGGGTAAACAAGGATAGTGCCACGTTACTCGATAATTTTTTTGTAAATTTTGACGACTACTCTAAAAATTATTTATCTGATCATAATGGAATAGGTATTTTAGTTAATTTTATAAACAATTTTAAAACTTGTAACGCAAAGGAGTATTGAAGTAAAAAGAATATATTCGCAAACAAAATTGAGGGATTTTGAAATAGAAATGCAGGATGTAGACTGGTGTGAAGTGTTGGCGGAACCTGTTGTCGATAAAGCATATAACAAATTTGTGGGTATTTTTCAAAATAAGATTAACTTAATATTTCCAAAAAAAGAACTTAGACGGGACCAAAAAAGCAAAACATGGATAACAAAAGGAATTAAGATTTCTTGCAAAAATAAACGTTTGCTTTTTGAAAACTTTACAAAAGGTGAAATTTCAAAGGAATATTATGACAAACACAAATCTATTCTTAGAAGTGTGATTAAAACAGCGAAACTTATGGAAAGCTCTAGGGAAATATACACTGCCGATAACAAAACGAAAGCTACTTGGAACTTGGTAAATAAAATAACCAAGCCGAAGAAACCAAATGAATCAGTCTTTATTCATTTTCAAAATAGTAACAATAAAAAAGAAACTTTAGATGATTTTAATAATTTTTTTCTAAATTGTTGTGAAAATGTCATGTCCGATACACACTTTAAAAATAATATTCCCACTAAAAATATATTTAAATTCAACGGTACAACTACAAACGAAGTAATATCAATAATTGAAAATCTGAAAAATAAAAAGTCCGTGGGCAGTGATGAGATTCCAATTTCCATTTTAAAATCATCAAAGAATAGTATCGCTGTTCCCCTAAGTCATATAGTAAATTGCTGTTTTAATACTGGTGTTTTTCCTACAGTATTAAAAGAAGCATACATAAAGCCAATACATAAAAAAGGGAAAAAAGTTGAAATAAATAATTATAGACCCATCTCACTATTATCAAATGTAAGTAAAATTTTTGAAAAAGCAATAAGTGAAAGACTAATGAACTTTTTTGAGGCAAACAACTTATTGAGTGACACTCAGAATGAATTTCGTAACTCAAATAAAAAAACTATTGCTTTGTTTTTGGATTTGTCTAAAGCTTTTGATAGCGTGGATCATAAAATATTGTATCAAAAGCTTAGTAACTATGGTGTCAGGGATCGCGAGTTGATGTTATTTGTATCATACTTGGGTAATAGAAGCCAATGTGTGGTAGAAAAATATCAAGGTAAACTTATCAAATCTTCTCCAGGACTGGTGCAAAAGGGGGTACCGCAAGGGTCAATTTTGGGACCACTTTTATATATAATATATACAAATGACATCAACTCAGTAGTCAAAGATTTTCTGTCTCAATTCTGCGACGATGTTACTGCTGTTATTCAGGAGGAGACACCGGAATCATGTGGTATGCAAGCAACTCAATTGATACATACAGTTAAAAATTACTTCCAACCAAATAATTTGCTACTTAACACTAATAAAACACAAGTTATGAGCCTTAGAAATACCAAGGCGGAAATTCAGATTGATGGTGCTGTTAGCTCCCGCTAAATTTCGCGGTTGTTTGTAAATTTTAAAACCACACAATTGGATGACGGACAGAGTGCATTTTCGCGCATTTTGGACATGCGCACCAAGAATCAGTGAGATCTTTTTTCGACCGCATCGAGAAAATGGCGTGTTAATTTCTTTCTCCAACTATTTCAAATTTCTACACTTAAAAGTGGTCGATTTTGGTGTACTGAAGCATAGAACTAGAAACTTCAGCCCTTCAGCTACGTGGTGCCATCATTAGATCAAGACAGGGGCCCCTTGGAACGTGGAGAAATTGGCTGCAAACTGGTGAGTGCTTTGTTTCTGATTTCCGTTGTGTGGTACCAACAATTAACCTATGGACCTTAATTATTTCGTGATTTCATATCAATATATTTATGTTTGTTCGCGCTTTCATTAATTAAAATATATACAGTCCATTGCAGTTATCGTTTTTCTAACTGCGGGCAAACATAAGTGCTCCTTCGACCCGAATTATTTAAATTTACTCCATACGACGGTATTAATAAGTCGGCAATTTTCACGCCGAGATCATACGGCCTTGAATTTTGCCAATCGTATTGAACCGACAGAGAATTTCGCTCGTCCTTCGGTTGTCCGGCGCAATTCACCTGTTTTCGGTCCGCTGCTATGGTAACGCAGGGTCTACCGCGTGGTCATTCAGTAAACAAATCGAGAAGCAATCAAAACAAACAAGCACGAGTTTTATGATTAGGTGTGTTCCATATCATTTCGATATTTAAAACAATTTTCATCAATTGCGATAAATTAGTGCATATTTTCGACAATTCGTAATTTTTCTATTTCAGAAGCATTAATTTAGCGTTAATTGTATATTTACTGACATTTCTGTGATTAGATGTGTTCCATATCATTTCGATATTTAAAACAATTTTCATCAATTGCGATAAATTAGTGCATATTTTCGACAATTCGTCATTTTTCTATTTCAGAAGCTTTAATTTAGCGTTAGTTGTATATTTACCGACAATTTCGTCATTTCAAAGGTAAAATCATGTCTATCAAAAAAGCCGTGCAAAAACGCAAGGGTTTTTTATCTGCGATCACCGAGTGTTATATGTTTTCACAAACCGCGGCAACGGACGCAAAAGCGAGAAACGAGTTTCAAGTGAGGTATTCCGATTTGGCACATAATGATGTCATTATGTTGATAGACGACTCGGACGACGAGGAGTTTAAAACGCAAGATGCAATCCTTTCAGAAGCTCGTAAATATTTTTATGCGTGTAAGGGGGTTTACTCTAAAATATTTCCGGTTGAGGCCCTATCCTTTTCGGGATCATATGTTCGACAAAACGAAACTCCAAAACTCAAAGAGTTAGGTATTCCCATATTTCGAGGTGATAAAAAATTATGGCCAAGCTTTTTCGATCTTTTTAATAACATTATAGATCAAAATCAAGTCTAAGTAACGTGCGAAAACTTCAATATTTATTTTCATATCTCGAGGATGAGCCTTTAAAATTGAAATCAAGGATTAGCTTATCTGATCAAAATTATAAAATTGCTTACGACAAATTAGTCAATAGATATCAAAACAAGCGAGACCTCGCAAATGATGCTTTAAGCACAATTATGAACTCTACCTTAAAAAACGAGTCAGCTAAAGAATTGCGTAATTTAATTGACACCTTTTCAGAATCCCTAGAAATTTTAAAATCACTTAGCTTTGACGTTGACAGTTGGGACTTTATTATTTTTTTCATTTTGTTAGAAAAATTGGATATTCTGACGCGTTCAAATCTCGAAATGAGTCACGCCAATACTAATACCGAATCTCCCACTTTTCAGTCACTTTTTCAATTTCTAGAAAAAAGATGTAAAGTTTTGGAATCACTTCCTCAATCAACAACAGCCAAAAAGGTGCCTACCTATCAAAAATCAAATTCTATGCAAAATCAGTTTGGGCAAAAGCCTACCTATCAAAATTCAAATTCTATGCAAAATCAGTTTGGGCAAAAGCCTACCTATAAATCATCCAATTCGCCTTTTATAGGACTGGCTGGCACCTCAACTAATTCAAGTACGGGAATAAAATGTCTCCGGTGTAATCAAGGTCACGTGCTTTCGAAATGTCAAACATTTCTTGACCTCTCACCTATCGATCGCCTATCTTTCGTCAAGCAGAAACAATTATGTCTAGCGTGTTTTCATCCCTCGCATGGGGTAGATACGTGCAAATCAAAATATTCATGCAGGACTTGCAATAGTAAAAGGCACCACACTTTAACTCATATCTTAGAAACTAATCAAGAGTCTGGAAGCCAAGATACTAGTCCTGTCATTCACACACCACCTGTCAATAATCTTCATGTGTCATTAAATACCTCAGGACCTCAGGTACCTTTCTTTTATGCACCGCCATAATAGATGTTATGGACGGTTGCGGAAATTTTCAACCTGTAAGGGCACTGCTTGATTCTGGATCACAGACAGGATTCATCAGTGAAAAGTGTATTCAGCGTCTTAATCTTCCTAGGCGAAGTTACACCACTGAAATATTCGGATTAAATCAAATGTCTTCTCTTACTTCCAAAGGGCTCGTTCAATGTCACATTAAGCCACAAGGACAGAACACTCCTTTCCTTATTTTCGAAGCAATTGTCGTTCCACAATTATGTTCCAATATGCCTACATTCACTTTGAACGATAATCAGAGGAAACACTTGGAAAACCTTAAACTTGCCGACCCATCTTATTTCAAATCTAGACCTGTGGAACTAGTTATTGGTTGCGAGCTATTCGCACAGATATTCAAGGAGGGCAGGGTTCTTGGACAAATAGGGCAACCTTCAGCCCTTGAAACCATCTTTGGCTGGGTCGTCATGGGAAAAGTGGACGAAGTAGGTAGTCTAACGGAACGAACCAGTTGTTTTTTAACGAGTCATTCACCTCCTTTAGAGGTCATTATCCCTAGGTTTTGGGAAATCGAACATTTGCCTAAAAAACAAATCTTATCAAAGGAAGAAAAACAAGCGGAATCAATTTTTACTGCGAGTGTCGTACGACAACCGAGCGGTAGATTCATGGTAGATCTTCCGTTTAAAGATAAAATAAACCCTGACCTAGGAAATACTTATCCGCAAGCTTATCGTAGATTTTTACTTCTAGAAAATAGATTAATCAAAAATCCTGATCTGTACACTGCCTATTCAAGTTTCATGCAGGACTATATCGATTCTAATCATATGAGTTTAGTTTTATCTAGTCAACCAAAAGTCGACGTATCATGTTTTTTAGCACATCATTGCGTACTAAAACCGGAAAGCTTAAGTACAAAATTAAGGGTAGTCTGGGATTGTTCGGCAGTCACCCCAAAGAATGTCAGTCTCAATGACACGTTGTTATCGGGACCGAAACTTCAAAAAGATATTGCTTCTTTACTCCTTACGTTTCGTCTTAATCCTATTGCCTACATTGCTGATATCAAACAGATGTTCCGTCAAGTCGTTATCAATCCTTATCACCGTCCTTATCAAAGGATATTGTGGAGGTTTTCTCCACAGGACCCACTTTCAGTGTGGGAACTTTCTACTGTCACTTTTGGCATGACATGCTCACCTTTTCTAGCCATGCGTACATTAAATGAGCTGGCAGAGAGAGAAAAGGAACGTTTTCCTATGGCTAGTACTGTTCTAAAAACGTCAATCTACATCGACGATATCTTGGGAACTAGCCATTCGCTTTCTGAAGCTCTTTCCCTTCAGACGGAACTCAATGAATTGTTGAAGTCGGGAGGATTTGAACTTAAAAAATGGGCAAGCAATTGTCCTGATTTATTGGCAACATTGCCAGAATCCGATCGTCAAATGCCTCTCTCTTTTGACAAGGAGGAACCCCACTTTATCAAAGTTTTAGGACTTCAATGGCATCCAAAAAACGACATTTTTTCTTATCAATGCCGAATGAAGGACAAACCCCCAACTAAACGTTCTATTTTATCTATCATAGGAACAATCTTCGATCCCTTAGGTTTTCTTTGTCCCTTGTTGCTACAAGCAAAATTTATTTTGCAACAGTTGTGGTTATCGAAAATAGGCTGGGACGAAGAATCAGATTCTTCTATCATCGACTGTTGGAACAAACTTCGTTCTGAATTCCCGCTTCTTTCCAATTTTCAATTACCCCGACAAATCAAACTGTCAAAAACCAATACCTGTCAAATCATCGGCTTCTGTGACGCTTCAATTCGAGGTTACGCAGGCGTCGTATATTTTCGTGTAGAAGAGGAAAACAATATATCTGTTTCTCTCATATCTGCAAAATCTAGGGTCGCGCCTATAAAGTCACAAACTTTGGCTAGGCTAGAACTTCTAGGCGCATTTCTTTTAAGCGAATTAATTGACTTCGTTTTATCTAGCTATGAAGGAAAAATAACTTTTACAAATATCGTTACTTTCTGCGATTCGCAAGTCGTATTGCACTGGCTTTCATCCCCTCCTAATCGCTGGCAAACCTTTGTTGGAAATCGAGTCAGTAGAATTCAAGAAATCATTCCCTCAAACTCATGGCGCTACATTCCTTCTGCTTTAAATGCAGCCGATATTGCGTCACGAGGGGCCACCCCCTCACAGCTCATTTCACATGACATGTGGTGGAACGCACCGTCGTTTTTGTGGTCTCCCGAAAACAAATGGCCCGATTTTCATAAATCAAAAATGCCGATTGATTTCGGTTCGGTTTATCTGGAGGAAAAGCCAAAGGTCTGTTGCAATGCGATAATTGATGTCAACGTCTTAGATCAGCTTCTTATCATTTGTTATGTCCTTCGAATAGTGAACCTTTTTCAAAACCATTCCTATCAAAAACCCACTAAGCCACCGTACCAAAAATTTTTTTTTGAAAATATTGTTTTTCCTACCACCGGTGAGATGCAAAGTGCGTTACACCTTCTTATCAAACGCGTTCAAGGTTCTTGCTTTTCTGAACTTTTTTCCGCGTTATCTAAGGATAAACCAATACCGAAACCTTTTCGAAAACTTTCACCTTTTCTTGATGAAAATAATATCATTAGAGTCGGTGGCAGATTACAAAAATCTGACCTTTTGTCTTATTCTGCAAAACACCCCGTCTTACTTTCGAGTAACCATCGTTTAACTACTCTTCTTATCGAGTCCACTCATCGACAATACCTTCATCCTGGGTTTAAAACATTACATAATCTGCTTTTACAGCAATTTTGGATATTATCTGCCAGACGGGCAATTCATAGAACCATATCCAAGTGTTTGCAATGTTTTAGAATCAACCCTAAACCCTATAGACCCCCCATAATGAGTTCACTTCCCGCTCATCGAATCAATCAACCTAAACCTTTTTCGAGTGTAGCTATCGACTTTTGTGGACCTTTCTTTGTGATTCCTCATCGTTACCGTGGTTGTAAAGCTTTCAAATCGTATGTCTGTGTGTTTGTCTGTACGGCTACACATTGCGTGCATTTGGAATTAACCATGGAACTGTCCACCGAAGGGTTTGTAGGTACATTCCATCGATTCATTTCCAGACGTGGAAGCGTGACGCAATGCTGGTCAGATCAGGGCAGTAATTTTATAGGGTTTCGTAGCCAATTACTTGATTACGCAAGAAGTGCGTCCACCAGACTTTCTATTCGTTGGCATCTGGGACCCCCTCTCAGTCCACATTTCAATGGCCTGGCAGAAGCTGGCGTCAAAAGTTTTAAAACTCACTTTGTTCGAGTTGTCGGCGACCAGAAGTTGTCCATTATGGAAATGTCCACCCTTACATGTCGCATAGAAGCCGTACTTAATTGTCGCCCTTTATCTCCTGCCTCTTCAGACCCACACGATCTTCAACCTCTTACCCCTGGGCATTTTTTGACCCTTGAACCCCTTAATTCAGAAATTCCGGAGTCAGATTTGTCCGAGGTTCCCCTAAATCGGCTCTCGAGATGGCAACTAATCCAAAAACTACATAATGATTTTTGGAAAAGGTATTATGTAGAATATTTGCATACGCTACAACAGCGACACAAGTGGGCTGATTCGTCCCCAAATATCAAATTAAATGATTTGGTTATCATAACGAGTGATCACATTCAGTCACCTTTGAAATGGCCAGTCGGTCGGGTTATCGAACTGCATCCCGGCGGAGACGGTCAGGTGCGCGTTGCGACGGTACAAACGGCTAACGGTGTTTACAAGCGGCCAGTTGTAAAACTGTGCCTCTTGCCGAATTAAAAGTAATTTTAGTTTTTCTACCTATTGAAGTCAGTTATTACAATAGGTAATTCTTTATTATTTTTTTTAATTTTGTTTGTTTGTTTTGCCTTTTTCGGGTTTTCGTTATCTCTAAATAAACTTACGCTACTTATCTGTTTTTCATTCATTTATATTTATCGGTCGATCATTTTTTTTTATATCTATATCTGTCCGGCTGATATTCTAAAATTGTGTGTTTGGGAGGGCAGTTATGTTAGCTCCCGCTAAATTTCGCGGTTGTTTGTAAATTTTAAAACCACACAATTGGTTGACGGACAGAGTGCATTTTCGCGCATTTTGGACATGCGCTCCAAGAATCAGTGAGATCTTTTTTCGACCGCCTCGAGAAAATGGCGTGTTAATTTCTTTCTCCAACTATTTCAAATTTCTACACTTAAAGGTGCTCGATTTTGGTGTACTGAAGCATAGAACTAGAAACTTCAGCCCTTCAGCTACGTGGTGCCATCATTAGATCAAGACAGGTGCCCCTTGGAACGTGGAGAAATTGGCTGCAAACTGGTGAGTGCTTTGTTTCTGATTTCCGTTGTGTGGTACCAACAATTAACCTATGGACCTTAATTATTTCGTGATTTCATATCAATATATTTATGTTTGTTTGCGCTTTCATTAATTAAAATATATACAGTCCATTGCAGTTATCGTTTTTCTAACTGCGGGCAAACAGGTGCTCAGTTGGAAAATCTTGATTCGGTTGTAATTTTGGGCCTACATATGGATATAGATCTAAACTGGAAACCCCATGTTGAAAATTTAGCGAAAAGCATGTGCAGGTATTGGTACGCCCTAAAGCTAATTCGGGATAACATCGGTGTGGCAGCTTGTCTGCCAGTATTTCACGCCTACATACAGTCAAGGGTTAGGTATGGAATAGTTTTTTGGGGTAATTCAGTTGAGGCCATTAGAATCTTAAAACTGCAAAAAGGGGTCTAAAAATAATTTTTCAAATGAAAAAATCCGTTAGCTGTAGGCAGGTTTTTATGGAAAATAAAATACTCACAGTATTTTCTTTACACATACTGGAGTGTGTAAGTTTTATGGTCGCCAATCCAGACCTTTTCAGTGGCTTGGAACAAGAACATGTATATAACACAAGACATAAAAGTAATTTAAAAACTGAAATTGCACATTATACTTATGTCCAAAAAAATGGTAAATATTCCATCGTAAAAGTGTGGAATAAATTGCCATCAAAAATCAAAGATTTGCCTCCCAAAACTTTAAAAATTAAACTAAAAAACTACTTACTAAGAAAAGCATACTATTCCATTGATGAGTTTTTTGGTGACAGTTTGAGTGACATTTTTTAGATGTTGTAGGTATTTGTATCTTTTGTGTCGTTTTTTTTTTAATGTTACTTGTTTGATTTTATGCTACACTTGTAGATACTACAAGTAATTTATTTCCTTACTGTTTTATTTTGTAGTTTTTTTATTATTTTATTATTTTATTTTAACAACCATACTTTATATTGACTAAATAAAACTATGGGTATTTTAAATGCCTACTTTAGGTAAATAAACAATAAATAATAATAAAACTTTTGTATTGTTAGGCTTAATTAGATGCTTAAAAATGTTGATGTAGAATTGTAATATGTATTTTGACTGGATCCACGCCCATCTGGGTAATACGGATTTAATAAAGAATTTACTTACTACTACTTACTCCCTATTATTTATAGCAGGAACCATCCAGGTTTCGGTGATCACTATTACGCTGTAACTGGAGTGGGTACTCGAGTGAAAACAGTCGTTCAGTTTCGACCGCATACCGCCTACTTTTTGATAACATATATCTAAGATACTTTCAGTGGGGGAAGAGACTGCGTTGTGTTTATGAATCTTGTTCTGGGTATGGCTATAGATTGCTGCTGCCAAAGTGACCCTGCTGAGATGCGTTCTAATTGCTATTCACACTGAACATCGGACTTTCGTTTAAGAAGAGCATTTTTGTATGCAGTACAGTTCTTTTTTTCCCACGCGGCATGGTTTGTTGCCAAATTTATACCCTTATCTGACTTTCGAAGTTTAATACAATTTGGACAGGATAGAAAAGTTGCCTTACAGTCTCTTGCCTCATGCTCACCCCCACACCGAGGGCAACAGAGGGTCTTTGAACAGAATTTTGACGAGTGATGAAACTCACTACATCTAAAACAGCGATATATTTCAATGCCTTCATAGACCGAACAGCTGTCGAAACCAATAAAGACGTTACCTGCAAGCATAGCATTATCATATGTTTCCCTATCAACTTCGAGAACTGCCTGATAGATGTTAGAGTTCCTTTTCGTTTGACCAATTTTTATGACTATAAGAAAATAAAGAATTAAAAATATCTGAATTAATAATTTTAAGAATAGAAATAAGGACGTCTTCATCATACATATCGCGGAAGCCAACAACACGGATTCTTGGGTGTACACATGCATCTCTCTAATTTCATAATTTTCTGCCAATTTTTCCTGGGCAAGTTTTTTCAGTTTTTGATTTTCAGATGGGTTTGGTTCGGTTCGGTTCGGATCAATGTTTTCGCTTAGGGTTAATAAGAATAGCCGGTTTCGTATTATTTTTCAAAGTATCGGAATATCTTTTAGGAGGAGCCGAAGTCGATGGTTTTTCAGTAATTACAGCGTTAAGTTTTTCTTCGGTAAGTTTAGTAAAGTCATTTTTCAGCGAATTAAATGTTTCCGACGGTTTTTCCAGAGATTCCTGAACTTGTTTTTCTATGGTAGCTTTTAAGGACGACTTGTCTACAGTTATATAGGTTTTAAGACACTCAGAGCATGTCCAACTTAGGCCTTCGATTTCACTAAGCAGAGATGATAAGTCGGCAGATTTGTGTAGACAGGCAACGTGGCAATGTTGTTCGCAGGACGCACATTGTATGCTTTTCTATATATAATACAAAAAGCCATTTTTTAGTTACTTACAGTAATTATTCGTGATATTCTCCACTTATTTTCTTCGAAGAGCAATCGAATATTAACTGGATCTGGAGTAGAATTAAACATCGTTAGTATCAGGAATCACTTGAACACACCATTAGATTTTAATATCACTTAAATATCGGATTTTAGAAGTACTATTTGCAGAGCCTTTTCGAACGACCTATTGCAATCGCTAGTCGCTAAAGTCTTCTTGCATATTTAAGATAGGAATCAGGTTTTTTTCCGCTTTTAAGACATTTAACTAAACAAATGATTTTATTTTGGTTATATGTTATGGTGCAGTTAGAAAATGGAGTTTGTTGTCTACATTTATAGGTAAATCTGCATTTGTTAATATTACTGTTTTCCTGTTAAAAATTTTTAAAAATGACAATTTCTGGCATATTTAAGATAGGAATCAAGTTTTTCTCCGCTTTTAAGGCATTTAATGTTTCGTCTCTCCACTGAAAGCTCCAGAAACTCTTCCTCTGGGACTTCGAAAAAATCGAACTTTGTCTATCTCCATTATTTAGGCAACCCACAACTTGTCAGTCAATAATAACTTTCATTTAAACATCAAACTCCTCAAACTGACATTAAATTTTGTCTTAAATTTTCTGAAACTAAGTATATTTTATTGTTTTACCTAAGCTGAAACAGTGATTTAAGTTTTGAAAACGACTTTTTTGATACATGCATGACAGATTTTGCAAAGTGCAAAGTGAATGTTCATTGGAAACACAAAATACATTTTACCTTTTACCATTCAGTTCTGTTCAGCGAAAGAAAAACTTATTTTTCAGAGGTTGCCTAGCGTGTAAAAAACTTTATTTTGAGAAGTAGTTAAATAGAAAAAAATTGTTAATGTCATTCAATTGGCCGTAGTTGCTTATACAAAACAACCAAATTTTATTAAATTTGTTTGCAAGATGGCGGCGATATTTCCATTTTTCAAAAAACACAATTTTTAGTTTTTGGTCGATATTTTAAAAACCCCTGTAGATATTTTTAATTTTGATACGGCATCTGATTGATCTTAGAATAGCGCAACTTTTTTCTCATTTAAACAAACTCGTATCTCTTACTGTTTCCGAAAACCCCATGTAGTTGCTTTTATTTGGGACACCCTGTATACCCAGAACTATTTTTTATGTACCTAGTAATTACCAAAAAATAATTTAAATAATTACAAAATTGAATTTGACAAATCTATTTTTTATTCATTTTTTATTTTATCCGATTAATAAAGTTAAATTATCCGCTTTGTGAAATATTTGTTTGGCACACGATGTATATAAATTTTTACAACCACACAAAATCCTGCTGTTTTTTTTTGAGGTTTGTTTTAAATATTTTTTTCTTTTGGTCCTAGGTAGATAACGCTGGGATACTCTGTACAAATACATACTTGTAGGTGTTTCATATCTCGGAGCCATCTAAATCAAACAAAAACTTCAACTGAAGTATTAAAATACATTTTTTGTAATAAATTAAAATACAAGCAGAAAATGCAGCTATCATGTAGTGATATACATATCTCAAACACTATAGCAACATATGAAAATTATTTTTAAAATAAGAAAATAACTGCGTAATTTAAAAATAAAATAATACCCAGACTACTTATTTCATTTAATTTAAGAAAGTGGTTGGTAAAATTTTTCAATTTTATATGACATTTGACATATCTAACAAATGCCATAAGATTACATTTTTATTTACTGTTTACTTGCAACAATATGGAAAATCATCCTGTAGAAGAAGTTGAATTTTGGAAAAAAAATTCTAGTTTCGAATTATTAGTTATTTTATAAAAAAAATACCATCTTTTAAAAAATTTTTTTGCAAAATTGCACATCTGAAACATTTAATCTATTTTTGATTATTTTTTAAATTTATTTTATTAAAAAGCAGAATATTTTTACTCACAAATCGATTCCAAAGAAATTGAAAAATAACCGTCTTAAAAACTGAGGTTTGAACAACCACCAAACAAAATATTACCGCGACCTTTAAAAAATCGTTACGTAAGAAACGGGTGCAATGATATCACCAACTGCTCGTGTATTCTTAAATTTATAATAATTTGTACTATTTAAAAAATTACTGCGCGACGGCCGTCTGTGTACTACACTATAGGAATGCGCTGAGGCCTTCTGTGTGTTCCCCAAGCGAGGAATTTAACTCGTTAGAGAAACAAACTCGACAACGGTGCAGGCTTTCAACTGTTTTTTCGTAGGCTCGCCTCGATTGGGTCAAACTTCGGCATAAATCTGTGTACATATTACAGTCAAACCAAATCATGTTTTTTGAAGTAACGAAATTTTTGCGAATTTTCTTATTGAGATGTTACAAGATACTGATATAGCCAAGTTTTGTTTAACGGACCTGTTTTGACGTGTCTACAAGTAAATGGGCTATAGGAGTTCAGCCTATTTTCCCATGTAAATTCCCATAAGAAAACGCTAAGGTTAAAGTTACCAAAAATCGGCACCTTCAAGGTCACACGTCTGTATGACGTCACAACTGTCAAAACATATTTAATAAGTTTGAGGTGATCTGTCAAATATCATTGGTCAATCTGTCATATGTCAATCTGTCATGTGTCAATCAGTCAATTGCAATAATAAGCTGGCATTTGGAAATTTTTAATGGCTTCGTTTACAAAATGGGTGTCCTAAGTTTACGGTCAATATCAGTTAATATTTGTATCTAAACCAAAAAGACCTTAGTCTGGAGCAATATTCATGAATGATGTTCGAAAACGTTTAAGTAAGAGAGAGAGGGAGATAGAGTAAGAGAGAGAGAGAGAGAGAGAGAGAGAGAAAGAGTGATGGAGAGAGAGAAAGAGAGAGAGAGAGAAAGAGAAAGAGAATTAGTGTGAAAGGGCCTTATTAAATAAATATGTTATAGCCATGTCTGAATGAACGAAGTGTTGGTTAAAAAGATATAAGGCGAAAGTTGTTTGTGGTGTAAACACGTGACCAATGCAAGATATAATAGTGATGTGTGTGTACTGTGTCACCTATTCTGCTACGTAACCCGTGGCTGTAGTTCAAGTTGGGGACCTATATGAAATGTATACCTATTGTGTTACCTAACAAGGTGTAAAATTGACAGAATAGTCAAAAAAAGACTGCACTAGCTTATCCTGATATGTTTTAATACAAAAAAGTTGATTAATCCCTGTTTGTTAAAAATAAAATCATTTTTAAAAATATTTCTTTAAATTTTTCGATGTGCATTTTCCTATATGTATCCCTTTGCACTGTTTATGTAGTTAAATGATAACCTTATGACCCCTCACATGTTTTTGTTTTATCTACTTAGCAAGGAGGAAAAGTAATATGATGCAATACGTAATGCAGTTGGTTATTTATATGGTGTGCAATTGTCGTAATACTTGAAAAAAATTGCAATTTTTAATTTTTTATTTTATAAAAATGGTCGCAATGATGGTCAAGAATATTGCAAAAACGTATTGAATGTTAATATTTCAGAACAACTAAAACCGCATCAAAATAATTATTAATTTTAGTATCTATTGGAAAAAAAACCCACAAACAAAGGCTAAAGCCCTTGCTTAATAAGTATCAAAAGTCATAATAAAATAAAATAATAATAAGGGCATATAATGAAAGATGGCTATCAGCTGGGGGTAGCAAAGCTACTTTTTACGCTATGTGCGCATGTTTTGCATTGACAGTTTCCAAGAAAGACGCATTTCGGTGTACTGCGCAAATCTCATTTGGTCCTTAATAGTTTTTCACTAATTTCTCAGCACCTAATGAACCAATTCGAGAAATTCTTTTTGTATTAGATTGATATGTTTAACTTGTATTAAATTTAAAGAAGCAATAGATCACCCAAAAGGGCCTTAATAGTTTTTTGACTACTTTCTCAGCACCTACTAAACCGATTCAAGAAGTTCTTTTTGTATTGCATTGGTGTGGCTTAACTTGTACTAATTCTTAAGGAGATCTAGATCAATGAAAAGGGTCTTTCCTTTTTCCACTAATTTCTCAACATCTATTGAACCGATTCGAGAAATTCTTTTTTTATATTGGATTGATTTGTCTAACTTGTATGGATTTTTAGAAAGACAAAGGTCGATCAAAACGTTTTTGTTTGTTTTGCAGGACAGGATTTCAAAAATTTTTATTAGATTCACAAAAATAAATGAGAAAATAGGAATGTAGTTTAGCAGGCAATCAAAAGGATATTAATAAATAAACACACACACTTACCTACTATAAGTATTATAATGCATTACGTTTTTCATATACAATTGTAGAAATTTAATAAACAAGCAGTTATGTTTTGTTATGTTATATATTTATTTCCTATAAATAAAAGTTTTACATAGCAAATATATTAAAATAAGAAATAAATAAAGAGAAGCCACTGAAGCCTTCGAGAAGCTTGTGCGTGGCATTTTTCTTTTATAAATTTCAAATTTTAGAATTACAATAGCAACACTAAGAAATTAATCCTAAAATACAATAACAACAATATTAATAAAGAATAAGATTAGTTTGGTAATATTTTGCAGAATAAAACCATCAAATTCAATATGTACCTCCGTTGCAAATTATACCCTTTTTATATCACCCACTTTTTCAATAAAAAAATTTAATTCCCAAAGCATCCCTTCATTAATAATCTTTTTAAAAATTTTCTTTTATTATTAATTGATCTAACCTCTTCCGATATCAGACGATATACATGTGGCCCAAGAAAAGCAATAGTTCTTTGACCCCTTACTGTTTTAGTTTTTATAGTTTTTACATTTATTTGCCTTCTATGTCTTATATTGTATGTGTGTTCTATTTCTATCAAATTATTTTTGTTTTTGTGTTGATAATTAAGCAATTGTAAAATATATATTTCATTTAAATCCATAAGGCCGCTCTCACTATACAAAGAATCTGTTCTGCACAATCGAGGTTTATTTAACAAAATACTTAAAAATGTGTTTTGAATAATTTGTACCTTTTTATTGTATTATGAAATGCTGCCCCCCAACTTACAAGTTGTTAAGATAAAAGTAGGAATCCTCTAACCTTTACCTTAGTATTAGGGGTTAGTTGTGATAAAAGAAATTGATCTGGTTTAATTCTATTCTTACCCATTTAAACTTTTGTGACTTTTTAAACATTAAACATACAGGTTCTAAAATAAAAATCAACACAAAGTTAAAATTATATGTCTCAAAAAAAGAGGTCTGAAAGAAACGCGCTCCACACAATAATATTGTACAACATATGTTTCATCTATCTAGCCTGCTTCGATCCATCTTTAGATATAGGTCTCCCCCAATATCGTCCATTCTTCTCTGTCTGTCGCCATGTTTATCCATCTAGCTCCTTTATGTCTCTTCAAATGATCCGCCCATCTTATTTGAGGGTTTTTCCTACTTCTTTTATTTTCCCAAGGTCTCCAGATTACAATACACATGTTCAATCAATCGTCTTTCTGTTTGATATTATGACCGGAAAATTTCCATTTTAAATTTGCTACTTTTCCTCTTACATCCCTTACTTTTGTTTTAATTCTTATCAACTCATTTCTTTTTCTATCTGTTAGCCTTATATATAACATTAATCTTTCCATTGATCTTTGGGCTTTTCTTACCTTATCCATGTTTGATTTTGTAAGTGTCCAGGTCTGGAATCCATAAGTAAGTACAGGAAGAATACATTGGTTATACACTTTTGTTTTGAGGTACTAAGGATAGTTTTAATTTTTTAATATGTAGCTTAATTTACCGAATGCTGCCAATGCCAATGTTACTCGTCTCGTGATTTTAGCCATTTGGTTTTCTTTTTTAGTTCAATAATTTTTCCCAGGTATATATATCTCTTATTAAGGGAATATCATCAGCATATCTTAGTTGGTTCAAGTCCGTTTACTTTGATGCCTATTTCTTCCCAATCTATGTTTTGAAAAACCCTTCTAGGGCCTGGTTAAATACTTTAGGGGATATTGTGTCACAATATCTGACACCCCTTCTTATGAGGATTGGCTTGGTTCCTTCGTTGATTTTGATTGATTTTGTTGCTTTGGATATATATTGGCTATTAAGTCAGTGGATCTGTAATCTATTCGGCTATTAATTAAAGATGCTTTTACTACCCAGTGCTCAATGCTATCAAAAGCTTTTTCAAAGTCTATAAACGCAATATATAGTGGAATGTTATATTTGGTGGCTTGTTCTATTAGGATTTTCATAGTTAATAGGTGTTTAACTGTACTAAAACCTTTTCTGAAGCCTGCTTGTTCATTTGATTGATATCCTTCAAATTTTTTAGTTATTAATTATATTGAGCAGTTTTATAGGTTAATAATGGTTATTGAATCTTTCCAGTTAATTGGGTTTATTTTTTCTTTTAGTATTTTATTCAGGAGAATATGTATGGTACTAACTACAGCTTTACCACCGTATTTGTGCATATCTGCCGTTACTCCGTCTTTTCTAGGTGATTTATTATTTTTCATTATCTATAATCCTCTCTTTATTTCCGCTTTGCTTATTTCAGGTTGTAGCTCTGAGTTTATGTTCTTTATTTTTTGTTTGAAGTTTCTTCGTGGTTTCTCGTGATGGTTCGCTTTTTGTTTGGTATAATTCTGTATAGACTAGTTGTGTGATATTTATAATATCCCCTTCAACGTTAGTCTCCATACCGTTCATATCCTTTATTTTAATTATTTCATATCTAAATAGTCGCCTTAGACATTTCATATTTCTGTTATTTTCTACAACTCTCTCAATTTTTATTTCTTGGCTCTTTCTTTTATTTTCTTATATCATTTTTCTTATAGTTTTATTTACTTCCGTATATTCAATCGATGTTCTTTTTCCTTCTGTCTCAAGGTCCCGCCTTTTCTTCATCAGTTTCTTTATTTCTTCTGATATACAATTTTCTTTCTTTTTATGTTTTTATGTAATATCTTTTCTTACTTTTGTTATAACTCTTGTCAGCGTATCATTCATTTCATCTATATGTTTATTTTCGCAGGTTTGGGTTAGCATTTCTTTGTATAAAACTTTATTTTGTGTAAGTTTATTCGTGTCAAGTTGTTCATTCTTTTAATTGTTGCCAATGTAGATTTTTGTTCTGACCATCCTATGATCACTGCCTGTTGTAAAGCTGTTTAGGACTGTTGCATCTCTAACGATGTTTTTCTTAGTAGTCAGCATGTAATCAGTTTCGTTTTTCGTTATTCCATTAGGGCTGAGCCATCTCCACTTTCGTTGCGGTTTCTTTTTATATAAAGGTTTTTCGTCTACATAATTCCTAACTACCGACAATATACTAGATATATATCGACTTGTACAATTATTTAAATGAAGGAACAACCAAGTCAAAATACTTGCGTTTACTTGTAAAATTAAATTCTAAATTATTATACGATATCAAATCATAATCAAAAAGATGTTAGTATTTTCAGTTAAGTAGTTCACCATCGCTTTCATCTGTGGCTTCGGTTGTAAATTCTGAACTTGTCTTAAGAATGCTATAATGTCCCCACGGCAACGTTTCATCCGTTCCAGGAACGAGATACCTCTTATCATCATATGGTGAAAGGGCAATTTTAAGCTGGGTGATAGAGTGTACCTGATGGTTCTCTGACCGAATGAGATTTTGCGAAATCAACTTTTGCTTAAAACTATCGAGACATTCAATATAATCTTCAAAATTAATATTGGTTTTAACAACTGAGGATTTGACTCCCTTCGCTTTTTTTGTTATTCCCAAGTTTAATATGATGGAGTTAATTTCTTCTTCATCATACCCTTCATCCTGTAATTTCTTTATTTTCTTTAGTACATCATTTGAAGACGTTAAAACTTTGGTAGCATATAATTTCGATCTAAGACCTACATACTCAGTCATAGGAACACCGTTATTTTCATCCGTCATCATTCCTAAAACTTTTTTATTAACTTGTGGAATTCCAAAAGTATTATCGCTAGGATAATCAGAGGTATCAAAGTATTTATAGCAGTCTCGCTTTATAACTTCATATGGATCTTGAAAAAACTCATAAATCAGGCTGTCTGTGTCCGTGTAGTGTACTGAACAATTTTCAAAATTTGACTTTATATATCCATAGTGAAATTCGTATATTGTAGTCTTCGCTAAATCTAAAATTGCCTGGCCAACATAGATCGGCTTATTTAACCAAATTTGCAGTTTATTGAGCTCAACCGCAACTAGATCAGGTTTTTCGTTAAATATCACACAATTTTTGAATTCAGGCTTGGCTATATATGACTCAGCACCATAACGTCCATTCCATTCAGTTAGCAAACGAACATTGACACGCTTCCTAACATTCTCCATCGTTTTACCTACAACGAAAAAAGATAAGTTTAAGATATATCTATATACAGTATTTTTCATATAATAAATAAACGATAGTACCGTACTTAAGTACGTCGTTAAATATGTACTTTTTCACAAATATCACTTCAGGTCTATGAGAAAATAAAATCAAAATCCATATTTTTTCAACTTACCAAAGACCGCATTATTCATCAACTTGAATAAATTCTTCTCAAATTCATTCGCTGCCTTTTTACGAAGCTCTGTGTTAAGATCGATATAGCTCTTCAGTCATGGAGCTTGATTAAATTTAACTACGCGATGTACTTTCTTTAGTAGCAACCCATATGAAATTGCTTGTTTTAGAGCTCTATAATGAACCACATACTTCTTCTTATCTTCAAGTGTTGCCATTAGTCTGGTAAGCTCTTTAACATTTTTTGGAAGCTTTCCAGTCTTAGGATTTATGTGCTGCGGACAGAATGGGATATCTTTATGTTGATCATGTAGTTCGTAAGGATAATCTAAATCAACTTCCAATATATAGCCCTGGTTAGCATCGTCAGGGATTGTCGTGACATCAATGTTTGTATCACACCATTGGAAACCACCACAGGGAAGGTATTGCGACATCGCCCAACCATACTGTAAGAAAAAAATATAATTAATAATGATGACTAAAATGTATACCAATTATAAGCAATTATTTAAAACGGATTAAACGCACCTGGTTATTTACATCAAAGTACATCAGGAAAGATTCGGGCCTGGAAGGATCGTAGCTTGGAAGGTATTTGTTGTTAGCTCTGGCTTTTCTCTTACTGCAGACTTGACTTAGACCGCCTCTAATACCCCTTTCCACGAAAAGAAACATATCAGCATCAGTAAGAAGCTCTAGCTCTATACCAGTATACTTCATCATCGCATCCCATGTATATCCTGGTAAGGTGAAATAGTGAGGAGGATCCAGTTTATAAGTTTTAAGGCAGCTCTCTCGAAACCTTTCAAAGACATCTGTCAAAAGCATGATATCTGTTTTCATATAAAGGTCGACATACTCTCCTAACGTTCTACAACCAAATTCATTCCAGACGAGTTTTGCTTGATGGTAGAGTCTGCTGGGACATGGTTTGTTCTTCAACTTATTATAGAAGGCATCTTGAGTCGGTAAATTTACTTCATCAAATTTATCGAAAGCGTCGAGGTAATCAAGGCATCACTCCCTTTTTTGTTAACAGCTTAAACTTTTCTTTTGGTAAATGTGAGAACTGTGATTCCAGACTTGGATAGTCCTCCAAGTACGAAGCTAGGTTCTCCAGTGAAGAAGCCATAAAACGAAAACTATCAACAAACCGGAATTGGATAGGAAAGTCATCGATATGTTTTGTAAAACTTATGTATTTTTCTTTCGTAATCGGAAGCAAATCGATAGACCCTTTCATTCTCGTAGCAGTATCTGTTATTATAAAGTGGGCATCGTAGCCACTTAGATTATGGAAGACTACGGGTATAACATGAGCGTCTTTATAATTAATGTTGCAAGATTCGTGAGCAGCACCGCGATAGTTGTTATTGGGGATCAGGTTGTTATGATCTCTAACTTTTTTATCGTCAGGAGTAAATTTTTGTTCGCATATATGGCAAAGTGTAGCTCTTTGTTGCTCAACTTCCTGCATCCATGTCATATCAATATCGAAAGGGCACCAAAACATGGTTGCCAAGTCTTCTGCTAGACTATTCATTTCATCAGCAAACCACTGCATGCAATCCAAACCTCGGTATGAACGGTAAAAATTTAAAGAGTCGTCATAGCTACATTTTAGGTAATAGCCAACAGCGTCAGGTATATGATGTTGGTTTATCTGAGGTTTTTTGGGATCATTCGTGGGTTTAAGCACACTCTCCAGATCAGCGTAAACTACGAATGGGACTTTCTCCTTATTTTTAAAGTTCGTAAATTTCAATGTATTTTTTCCTGGTTCAGGCATCTTGATTGCAGTTTGATTGATCTTCAAACAATCTTCGATATGTTTACCAAGTTTCTCTTCTGATCTACAGTAAATGAGACAACGGTCACAGAAAAATTTTTCACCATGTGCTTTACTGAGTTGACTGGAGAGGAAGCGAGATAAATTCTTGATCCAGACATAGTGGTATCGCACGGGAGTCTCAACGTCATCGTAACGATCTTGAATCATTAACAGATTAACATGGCGGTTTTTCTTATTTTT
The DNA here is from genome assembly GCA_963576565.1 of Aspidapion aeneum. Lineage (NCBI taxonomy): Eukaryota > Metazoa > Arthropoda > Insecta > Coleoptera > Brentidae > Aspidapion > Aspidapion aeneum. The sequence continues at coordinate 142,324,656 of OY755038.1, forward strand.
CGTTAGATAGGTAGGAAGTGTTTTCAATACATTTTCGTTTTTCTGAAGAATATAGATATTTATCGATACATTATTTTTTTGCTCAAAGTTTGGTATTTGCTTAAAAGTCATCGGGAATTGTATTCCTTTTAATTTAAGAACTGATGAATAGTGAGGATATGAAGTTATTAAATCTGAATTTCTTCTACCTACAGGATATAAAGCGGACGTAACAGCCCAAGCAAAACAGGCGTCATCATCATTTTTAACATTAATACATGCATGCTTTTTTTTAATCTCAGCAGGTAAATCACTGTATGAGGAGCCTAACTGCGGCGTGTATTTATTTACGTTTACTCCTAAGTTAATCACTTTCTTTAATGCCCAACCACTATCACGCTCTTGGAATTCTTCAAGTTCTTTTATGATTGGAGCTACAACTTTGGAGTCAAACCAGGCATTCAAGTTAGTATCTCTATAGATGGCTGAGTTAGACGTGGTGAAGTACTTATACTCTTTATGTATACTATCACCCTTTATCACCTCGAATTCCCCGCAAAAAGCTGCATTAACCTTTACAGTTTCATCTTTTTTAAGAGCGTTCTGGATACGTCTTACAAAAATAGCTTTGCAGTCAATTTAAATAAGCTTTTGGATCTTTATGACTCAGGTTCGTAATGACCGCCGTGCGAATTCTAGAAGCAAAAGCTGATTCAAAATCATCCCAGCGTACTCGATCACAGGCAGTTTTCTTTCTTGACAAAATACCTGAGCCTTGCTTTTGGGCCGCTTTAATTTGGTTCCTGAGACTTCTAACGTTCCGTAGACAAGCTATAATATATTGCTTCTCTCCCAAATTGCCTGAATTTTTTAATTTTTTGTTCATCCTTTGTATTGCTAGAGTACATTCACGCAATCCTTCTCTGGCTACTTTTTCATTATAGTGTGGTTTTAGAAGCCCCAATATGGCAGCAATATGTCTTACAACATCAGTAAAGACAGACATTTTCTGTAAATAAAAAAAGGTTAATTAACATTAGGCGATATAAATAATAAAATAACGCGCTTGCAAAATATAACCTATCTACCTACCTACTTATTGACTTTACGTCGCGTCTTTTTAAAGAACCACCAAACCTTTTCTCTTCAACGAATTGAAACATAATGAATAAAATGATAAAAAGCTAGATATATTAGCAAAATACAAAACCAAACAGACATTGTGAACAACAATATCCCATGGCTACCAACTTAATAGAAATTAAACCAAATTTCACTGCTACCAGTGTTACCAACTTAATCAGTCAATAATACTAACAACATTTCACTGCTACCAGTGTTACCAACTTAAACATTATTAATATGTCAATGAGAAAGACATCTACAAAAATTATAAAACTAATTGCACAAGATTGTATAATTTCAAATACTGAAACGAATAAGAAGTATTCATTATCAAGCTTTTGATGTGACCAGTCATGCCTGTTATTATACGAGAGTACATCAGATTGAATATAATCAAATATGGTATTGAAACGGCATTTATTCGGGCAAATTACTGTGGCGTATGCTTAGCTGCAAGTTTAGTTTTCCGCGAATTAGCTGAGAAATATGGAATAAAAACCAAGGTGCAAGTGGGTACTAAGTTATATTCAAGTGGAATTAAAATTTCACCGCATTTCTGGATTGAGCATAATAATTTAATATACGATCCAACTATTGCGATAACGCAACATTATCTATCACATAATCTTGCTGTTACTCATAGAAAAGGTGAATTAGTATGCAAGACAATGGAAGGTTTTAAAATGTTGGAAATTTTCCATGAATTTGAGAAGACCAAGTCAACAGCTGCTTACTTCGATAAGGCTCCAAATAACTTAATTAAAGTGCGTGAAAATATTCATCAAATTGTAAGCAAAATAATAAACAAATAAACTACTAAAACTTAAATAACAGTCAGATCTTTACTATGTTTGCCAGGGTCTTATGGATTCTACAAAATACAATACAAATTATTATTTATTAGCAACATAAAAGGGAAAAGGTGCTCTGCTTTGTGGGGAGATCAGTAATTCTATACATATTGTAAGCAAGAAATTGAAAACTTAAAACATAATTATATAATCCAGCTGTACTTCAGACATAACTCAGCTGTAGTTTAGATGTACTTTAGATGTACTTCAGATGTACTTCAGCTGTACTTCAGCTGTACTTCAGATGTACTTCAGATATACTTCAGATGTACTTCAGCTGTACTTCAGATATACTTCAGATGTACTGCAGACGTAATTCAGCTATCCTCAGGTGTAGTTTTAACATAATTAACTTACCAATATGTTGTACGGTGTAAAAGATAGGTGCTCCGTATTAGAAAGAATGGAATTAGACAAGGAAGAGCAAACAGAAAACTTTTTAAAGCCATTCTTCGAACCTCAAAAACAAACTGCTTTAAGTTTTGTTTAAGACGATAATGATTCCAATAAGGAAGCTGTGTATGATATATAACAATAAGTGGATGTTAGGCAATAGGAAAATATCAATGGATAATGAGAATATTGCTTTAGATGATCACATTTTCAAGAACACTTCGTGAGTTGGAAACTTAATATTATTTAAAGAACCAAAGAACTTTTCACCCTTAGAGCATCAGATCTACAAACAAATATTAGAGCTGAGCGGTGTCCATCGAGATTTTAGAGGGCGTTTAAGAATGCAAGCTTGTAAGACTAAACACAAAAATATTCGGCCTTATTTAAAAACAAGAGAAAACCTAAATATGATAGTGCCTATTCTTGAGACCATACTACTTGTTTAAATTACGGCCAGTAGTTACTATATAATGTTGTATACAGGTGTCTGACAACTTTAGAATAATATCTTAAAACAAGAGGATACCGAAAATTTGGGAAAAATAATTTCACTATCTAAATATGGTTTCCATTATGTTTGCTCTGGTTATTTAACTATCTGTATATATAGATGAACACATTGTGTAAATGGTAATCTTCGGAAGTTGTAAGTACCTGATTACGTGATATTATAAGGAATTCTCATTTGTTTAAAAGCATATCCCCAGGCATTTTATGAGTACTTACGTATAATTTGGTTATTCAAAAATCACTAAAGAATTTAATCTGAGGCAGACTAATTCTAAATAGTTATTTCATGATGTCCATAGCCTCAGTACAATTCTTTTCAACGACAATGTAATTTTGCGATAATAAACAGCATAAAACATAAAAATTTTAAACAAGTGTTTTTTTTTTGGGGTGCATATATAAGAAATTACTAAACCTTACTAAAAATATTAAGTTATTTGTATGTAAAAAAAACTGAAAAATATTTTGTATCCAGGTCACTCGTGTCCCTAGTCAAAAACTTGTTTCTGTGTTTGTGCTTCCATTACAAAAAAAATTAAAAAACCAAAGTTTAAAACTACAAGAAAAACATAAGTAAACTATTTTTTAGCAACTGTTTAAATCCTGGAAAAATTTCACATTCAAATCAAGTGATACCATTTAAAAAACAATCAGAGAACATTAATGAAAGATGTTTAGAAATCTTACATAGAACAAGTGAATGGCTTTGGACAAACAATTTATTGTTAAATGAGGACAAAATCAAAATAATTGCCAAATTATTAGGAGTTACAATTGATATAAATCTTAATTACATCGTGTATACTTAAAACTTATATATTAAGTTGAGTAGGACAACCTATGCAATTAAGATTTATATCAATTGTAACTCCTTAACAATTAGGTTTTGGGGGTCATAGCAGTTATGCAAATAGCGTATTTGTAAAGCATAACGAGTCATTCGTATAATGTTTAATCTTAACTTTAACGAAAGCTGCCGGGGCACTTTCAGAGAAAACAATCTTTTAACAGTAATAGGTATATATTTTTGAATGTGTCATATACCTAAAAAGGAACATACACAAATTCAATTATCTTAGACCAAACCATTCTTACGATACGAGGCTGAAACAACAAACAAATTACTTTAATTATCCTATTCTCAAATTAAGTTCCACAGAAAAAGGACCAGACTACGCGGCTAATAAATACTTTAACAAACTTCCTAAAGACATAAAAGATTTAAATAGTTTTAAAATGTTTAAAAGGTGTTTTTATTCAGCTTTTTAATGTGTAATTAAATAATATACAATATATTATAAATAAGTAATTTGATTTTTGGTTTAACCTTGGAAATTTATTGTGTTTTGGATATTTTATTCTTTTAGCAGCTTGGCATTTTTACATTAATTAGTGTTTTTTTGTTTCAGCTTTTTAATATGTTATGTTTTTTTTTATATTTAATAATTAATTTTTTAATATGTCTGTGTTTTCATTACATTTTAGGTCACTGTTATCAGTATATTATAAATAAGTAATTTGATATTTAATTTAACCTTGGAAATTGATTGGGTTTTAGATATTGTATTCTTTTAGAAGCTTGACATTTTGAATTTAATTTATCATTTATTATATGATTATTTTCCCAGAGTAACTGAAAACCAGGTTAAAATAACAACCATAATTTTATTATTCATATTGTAATTTTTGTGTTTTTTATAATAGTATAATTTTAAATATTAACTATGCATTTAGTTGACATACCATATATATGTAGTGTGAATTATATAACTAATATGTCAAATAAAGAATCTAATATAATCAATATTTTTTTAAAGATTTACTTGATAGCTAGGTAGATAATATTATTTATTAACGTATTAAGAGAGCAACGGAGACCAAAAGACCCGGAACAGCGGCAAAACTTCATTCATTAAAAGAATTCGCTTTGAGTAATATTTTTTGGAAAGTCTATAACAACGCTGTACGACACACAATATAAGTATGTTTAATGTCTATCGATTTACCAGTGTCGGCGGTAAAATAGTTATTGGATGTAAACAGTAAATACCTAACTCTTAAAAACAAGCAATTAAATTTAATTTACGTCTGAATAGACATATAGTTACAATAAAAAAATAATCAATAACGTTTTTGAGGTTACATTCTCAAATACGGATGCTTAAGTTTAAAAATATGAGTTAGGCTCTGATGATTTACATGTCCCCTAAACCTAGAAGTAATAAAACCCTCAAAAGTTGGGACACCCTGTACATTGTTTTGAATGACAGGATTAAAAAATGTACTGGTATATGCTACAACAAGTCACATTAAATTATTCTTAAAATATCTTTGATTTATTTGTACTTATGATGTATATATTTATCGGTTTCACAACGTTCTACGTCTTCTGATACCCAATCTCCACTCGTTTCTGTTTGCCCATAATTCATCATCTAGGCCTCTTATTCTTATTTCACTATCTATTCCTTCTCTCCAGCTTCTCCTTGGTCTTCCTCGTTTTCTTCGGCCAGTTGATTTCCATTGTAATATTTGTTTAGGTAGTCTTCCATCATCCATTCTTTGTACATGTCCGTACCACACCAGTTGTTTTGTTCTTATATCATCCACTAGAGTACGTTCACCCACTGTCATAATTTCTCTTATTCTTTGATTGGTAACTCTTTCTCTTTTTGATTTCCCTGCTGCTCTTCTCCAATAGTCCATCTCCGTAGCGGAAAGCATTTTTTCTGTTCTATCTTTGATTGGCCATACTTCTGAGCCGTATGTAATAATACTTTTTACAATGGTGTTATATATAAGCTTTTTGTTATATTTTGATATACTTTGGTCCCAAATTATTCCATTTAATAAAGTTATTGCTTTTCTTCCTTGTACGTTTCTATCTTTTATAGCTTTGTCTAGTGTTCCGTCAGCTGTAATTTTTAGACCCAAGTATTTATACTCATCACAGGACTGAATTCGCTGCCCAGTATTTAAGATTAGATCCTGTTTCGTTCCACCAATACACATATACTCTGTCTTATTGATATTAACCTCTAGTCCCCACTTATTGTACTCGTCTATTAGTTTTCGTGTCATATATTCGAGGTCGTCATAATCCTGAGCCACCACTATCTGATCATCGGCGAAACATAAAGTATACAAGGTGGTTTCATTCAACGCAATTCCCATGTTTTGGCATTTTCTCTTCCAGACTTTAAGGACCTGTTCCAAATATATCTTGAAGAGCGTAGGCGAGATACAGCAACCTTGTTTAAGACCTTTATTTACTTGAAAGCCTTTGGTTAGTTTTGCTTTTATTTTAACTTTTGCCTTACTATTGCGGTATAACTCTTTGATGGCCTTAATTAGTTGTACGCTTATGTTTGTCTTTTCCAACGCTTTCCAAAGTAGATTTAGTGGTATACTATCATATGCCTTCTGCAAATCTACGTAAAGCAGATGGAGGTCTTGTCCGTATGCCATTTTCTTTTCAATAACTTGGGTTATACAAAAGAGATGATCTGAAGTCGATCTACCCGCCCTGAAACCAGCTTGTTCTTCTGCCTCCATATCTTTATATTCGCTCTCCACTTTATTTCTTATTATTTTGCCATATATTCTGCTTAGCGTACTAGTTACAGATATACCTCTATAATTGTCACATATATCTTTCCTTCCTTTTTTGTGTATTGTGGATATATATGACGTTTTCCACTCAGTTGGTACTACAGCTCCATTTAAATATCTTTGGAAAAGATTCCGTAATCTACAAAACAATTCTTCAGTGCCATATTTAATAAGTTCAGCTGGGATATTTCCGGGTCCGGCAGATTTACCGTTTTTTAAGGTTTTGCACACGTTTTTGACCTCAGATATTGTGAGGGGTACTGGAGATCCCATCGTTCTAATGATATTGTCTCTTTCGTCTTCCTTGAATTCTGCTCTATCTTCAGTTAAAAGTTTTTTAAAATGCTCATCCCATTCTTTGTCTGGTATTGGTGAAATAATATCTCTGCATGTTTCTTTTTTGATCGATCTTATAGTTTTCCAGCTTTCGGTACTTCTCCTACCTCCTAAGTAAGAATCTATTTTCTGGCACTTTTGCATCCATGATTGATTCTTCTTATCACTGATCATTCTTCTCACCTTTGATTGCGCGATTTTGTATTCTTCTCTGCTTCTATCTGTCTTTTGGGATAAGTACGTGTGATATAATTTCCTTTTTTTCTCTATTTCACTTTCAATCTCAGCATCCCACCAGTATGGTTTTGTTCTTTTAGGAGTTTCTTCCACTAATCCTAGTGCTTCTTTTGCAGCTTGATGGATGCTTAATGTGATACATTCGTATTCATCTGGGGTTTCACCTGAACTTGAATTAAGTTTTTCGTTCAGTCTCTTTTTGTATAAGTTTTTTACGCTGTCATGTTCTAGGCTTAGTAGATTATATTGACAGTGATCAATTTCCTCATTCATTGTATCATCAAGATTTTGTTGATGGAGGCTTCGGCCTTGATAAGGAAAGAGAATTTTGGTCTCCAGAAAATAGTGATCACTTCCGCATGTTGATCCACGCTTTGTTCTGACATCTTGAATTTTTAGTTTTGTCTTTTGTTTAGTGATAAGATAATCAATGACGGATTTCAGGTTTTGTGAGGGTTTGGTCCAGGTATATTTGTGTATTTTCTTATGTTGGAAAAAACCGTTTTGGATTTTTAGGTCTAATTGCTCACATACTGTGATAAGCCGGTTTCCATTGTCATTAACAACATCTTCTCCATATTGGCCAACTGTCAGATCATTTACTCTGTTACCTGTTCTACTATTTAAATCTCCCAATATTACAATTTCTCTAGATGTACTTACTGCTGATATTTCATTGTGGATTTCTTCAAAAAAATTGTCTTTCACGGCGACATTTGCATCGTCATTATACGCATAGATTCCAAAAATCGTAAGTCTCATTCCTTTTAATGTTATAGTCATTCTTATTAGCCGTTCATTTACTGCTTCCCAGTTGGTGATATATTTTCTAAATCTTTTGTTGACCAAAATAGATACTCCTTGTTGCGCATGTTTTTCTTTTGCCACTCCGCTATAGAAATGGTCATACTGTCCTAGGTTTTCAGATCCTTTTCCTTTCTTCTTCGTTTCTGTTAGTACAGCAAGGTCAACCTTCATTCTGCTGCACTCATGGACTATATCATTCACTTTTCGACTCATTCCTTGTACGTTCCATGTACCAAAAATCATATTCCTGTTTCTTTGCTTGGTTCGTCTTAGGTTTTTCATTTCTTTCCGAGGCGTTTGATTGGGTTTTTTAACAGTGTACGTTTTTTCCGGGTATCAGAGAGTTAGTCTAATGCCCCAACCCCCAACCTGGAGGACCAGGTGATTTTTGATCGAGGTTTTCTTCCCCTAGCCTTTGACGATTCCAACGCCAGTACTACAAGGGAGCATCTTCTTCTTTTATACTATCCCTAAAAGAAAGGGTTGCCACCTGCGCTATGATCACCGTACCGAGGTCCATCCTCTCCGCCTTTCATACCGATGTGGTCTTCTCCCGTAACCCTGGGAATGGGACCCTAAACAGGTGCTAACTCTCCGGGTCAGAGAGTACCTGGAATCTACGGAGGGCAGGGGTCGATTCATTTCCCCTGATAGACATCTGACGAGGTCTACCCCGTACCGTAAGTGTACTTATGATCTTGAGTTGAAAGGTAGGTCAAGCAGTTTCAAAACATTTACCTGAGAAACGAAATTTATGAACATTTTTGTTCAGTTTTTTTTGTAAAAGAAATTCCTGCATTAATTTAGCGTCTCCCAAAAGTTATTTTACTTTAAAAATAATATAAAAAGAACTTAATCCCAATCAAAGATTTCAAACTTCGTTACCAAGGAAGTACGTTTTTTAAAATAAAATTAAAGTTTATTTTTTATATATAATATAGTATAGAAAATATAACTCACCAACAGTTGTTTAATAAAGAAACACTCGTTTGTTACCAAATGCCAAATATTGTTCAATAAAGAAACACTTGTTTGTATATGATGTTTTAATTCTGTTTTTCGCTTTTATATATACAAAATGATTAAAAAAATATAACGCTATCTACAAAAAACATGTGCATATTTTTGTCAAAACATTTGATAAATTGTTCTATCTGCAAGCGCGTGTACATTTTTTTACTGATTAATTCAACAGCTATTTCTAAATATAGGAGTAGTAGGGTCAGAGGTTATCTTGTTATTCCAATAAACACTTTTTATAAAGCTGCTACACAATGGTAGTACAAACTTAAATTTAATATTATTTTAAATAAAATATATTTATACAGGGGGCCTACTTGATGTATTACCTTTAGACAGACTATCTACCTTTGACGAGTCATATGAGATTACAATTTATCGAAATTAAAGTAGAGGGGTACAGGTAAATTTTGATACCTGTATATCCTACACTAGTGATGTGGGCATATAAGCCATAGCATTTAGGTTAGGTATGTGTGGATATTAATAGTTTAGATATACCGTGATTTTTATAAAATTGGATTGTTATTTCCAATGATAATAAATTAAGTACATACTTTCGGTCTTTTTCTTCTATACATTTTGTTAGACCAAAAATCTACGATGCTTATTCAGTCCATCGCGATAATTTATACAGCACACGTAGTAGTTTTTATACCTACTCTATTCACTATTCGTAAATCTTCGCTCACTTTCGGGCAACTTCGGACTCCGATGTGATGTTGGAGAGTGCTGGGTAAGGTTAAAACAAATAGGAAAATGTTAATAATATTTGAAAAACTTAATTTTGGGTCTAAATGTCTACAATTGTATATGAAAAACGTAATGCATTATAATACTTATAGTAGGTTAGTGTGTGTGTTTATTTATTAATATCCTTTTGATTGCCTGCTAAACTACATTCCTATTTTCTCATTTATTTTTGTGAATCTAATAAAAAATTTTGAAATCCTGTCCTGCAAAACAAACAAAAACGTTTTGATCGACCTTTGTCTTTCTAAAAATCCATACAAGTTAGACATATCAATCCAATATAAAAAAAGAATTTCTCGAATCGGTTCAATAGATGTTGAGAAATTAGTGGAAAAAGGAAAGACCCTTTTCATTGATCTAGATCTCCTTAAGAATTAGTACAAGTTAAGCCACACCAATGCAATACAAAAAGAATTTCTTGAATCGGTTTAGTAGGTGCTGAGAAAGTAGTCAAAAAACTATTAAGGCCCTTTTGGGTGATCTATTGCTTCTTTAAATTTAATACAAGTTAAACATATCAATCTAATACAAAAAGAATTTCTCGAATTGGTTCATTAGGTGCTGAGAAATTAGTGAAAAACTATTAAGGACCAAATGAGATTTGCGCAGTACACCGAAATGCGTCTTTCTTGGAAACTGTCAATGCAAAACATGCGCACATAGCGCAAAAAGTAGCTTTGCTACCCCCAGCTGATAGCCATCTTTCATTATATGCCCTTATTATTATTTTATTTTATTATGACTTTTGATACTTATTAAGCAAGGGCTTTAGCCTTTGTTTGTGGGTTTTTTCCAATAGATACTAAAATTAATAATTATTTTGATGCGGTTTTAGTTGTTCTGAAATATTAACATTCAATACGTTTTTGCAATATTCTTGACCATCATTGCGACCATTTTTATAAAATAAAAAATTAAAAATTGCAATTTTTTTCAAATATTACGACAATTGCACACCATATAAATAACCAACTGCATTACGTATTGCATCATATTACTTTTCCTCCTTGCTAAGTAGATAAAACAAAAACATGTGACGGGTCATAAGGTTATCATTTAACTACATAAACAGTGCATAGGGATACATATAGGAAAATGCACATCGAAAAATTTAAAGAAATATTTTTAAAAATGATTTTATTTTTAACAAACAGGGATTAATCAACTTTTTTGTATTAAAACATATCAGGATAAGCTAGTGCAGTCTTTTTTTGACTATTCTGTCAATTTTACACCTTGTTAGGTAACACAATAGGTATACATTTCATATAGGTCCCCAACTTGAACTACAGCCACGGGTTACGTAGCAGAATAGGTGACACAGTACACACACATCACTATTATATCTTGCATTGGTCACGTGTTTACACCACAAACAACTTTCGCCTTATATCTTTTTAACCAACACTTCGTTCATTCAGACATGGCTATAACATATTTATTTAATAAGGCCCTTTCACACTAATTCTCTTTCTCTCTCTCTCTCTCTCTCTTTCTCTCTCTCTCCATCACTCTTTCTCTCTCTCTCTCTCTCTCCATCAGTCTTTCTTTCTCTCTCTCTCTCTCTCTCTCTCTCTTACTCTATCTCTCTCTCTTACTTAAACGTTTTCGAACATCATTTATGAATATTGCTCCAGACTAAGGTCTTTTTGGTTTACATACAAATATTAACTGATATTGACCGTAAACTTAGGACACCCATTTTGTAAACGAAGCCATTAAAAATTTCCAAATGCCAGCTTATTATTGCAATTGACTGATTGACACATGACAGATTGACATATGACAGATTGACCAATGATATTTGACAGATCACCTCAAACTTATTAAATATGTTTTGACAGTTATGACGTCATACAGACGTGTGACCTTGAAGGTGCCGATTTTTGGTAACTTTAACCTTAGCGTTTTCTTATGGGAATTTACATGGGAAAATAGGCTGAACTCCTATAGCCCATTTACTTCTACAGTATATGAAATAGAAAAATTTAAGAATACACGCGCTGTTGGTGATGGAATTGCACCCGTTTCTGACGAAACGATTTTTTTTAAAGGTCGCGATAATACTCTGTTTGGTGGTTGTTGAAACCTCAAGTTTTAGGACGGGTATTTTTCAATTTTTTTGGATGTTCCACTTGTTTTATGTTAACAAATTAGGTAATCTTTCTCTTAAAATCGATTTGTGAGTTATAAAATAAATTTAAAAAATAATCAAAAATAGATTTAAGTTTTCTGGTGTGCAGTTTTGACAAATTTTTTAATTTTTTTCGTAAAATAACTAATAATTCAAAACAATTTTTTTTTCAAAAATCAACTTTTTCTACAGGGTGATTTACCATATTTTTGCATGCAAATATCTTTACTTTTATTAAGTACAGTAAAGTCCGCATATAGCGAACCCGTTTATAATTAACACTCGCTTATAGCAAACCCCGTTCAAAATACCCAATTTTCTTTTACTTAGGTATACAATAGTCTATATGTCATCTTATAATAAACCTCGGATATAGCGAACCAGTTTCCGTGCAATCTTCGAGTTCACTATATCCGGAGTTGACTGTATACACGTATACACCAAATATAAATGGAATATTTTGGTATGTATTAGATATGTCAAATGTCATATAAATATAAAAAATTTCACAAACCAGTTTCTTAAATTAAATGAAATAAGTAGTCTGTGTATTATTTTATTTTTAAATTACGCGGTTATTTTCTTAGTTTAAAAATAATGGTCATATGTTGCTATAGTGTTTGAGATATGTATATCACTACATGATTTTATGTAAAGGTGATCATAAATGCTACAATTGATGCAGCATTTTGTGTGTTTAGCTTGTATTTTAATTTATTATAAAAAATGTATTTTAATAATTCAGTTAAAGTTGTTGTTTGATTTGCATGGCCCGAGATATGGAACACCTATTTATTTTTACAGAGTATCCCGGCGTTATCTACGTAGGACCAAAAGAACAAAATATTTAAAACTAACATCTGTTAAAAAAAAACCGGCAGGATTCTGTGTGGGGGTAAAATTTATATACATGTGTGCCAATAAACATTTCACAAAATTAATAATTTAACTTTATTAATCCGATAAAATAAAAAGTTCAGAATAAAAAACAGATTTGTCAAATTCAATTTTGTAATTATTTAAATTATTTTTTGGTAATTACAAGGTACATAAAAAAATAGTTCTTAATATATAAGTCTAAAGAGTATTTCTTTACAGTAACCTGTCAATGCTGTTATATTAAATTTTGAAAAAATCGCAGCCAATGTTACTCGATTAATCGAAATCAACAAAATTACGTATCAATTGTAAAAAGCAAAAGGTAATTTTTCTTCAAGTACGTCTCAAAATTAAGTTTTTTACACGCGGCAACCTCTAAAAAGGTGTTTTTCTTAAGCTAAACAGCATGGTAACAGGTAAAATGTTGAGGTATTTTGTGATTCTAATCAACATTGATTCATTTTGCAGTTGTTAAAAAAGCATCGTAGAAAACTCGTTTAGAAACCCTTTTTCTCAACTTACTTAATTTGTGAACCTCGCATACGGCTTGGCCTAAGAAACTATCATGCATGTGTCAAAAAAGTCGTTTTCAAAACTTAAATCACTGTTTCAGCTCAAGTGAAACAATAAAATAAACTTAGTTTCAGAAAATTTAAAAAATTTACTCTCAGATTGACGAATTTGATGTTTAAATGAGAGTTATCATTGACTGACATTTTGTACTTTTGTGGGTTGCCTAAATAATGGCAAGACCCAGGAGAAGAGTTTCTGGAGCTTTCAGTGGAGACACAACAAACTTTGGTTAAATGCCTTAAAAGCAGAGAAAAACTTTATTCCTGTCTTAAATATGCCAGTTTGTAATATACAAACAATTTTAATAGAAAAACAGTAACGTTCATAAATGCAGATTTACCGGAGGGGTTATCAACTCGTTGCAATACATGCATGCATGCATTACACTCACATTACATTTGCATTACGACATTACGTTTGCATTACATGACATACCAGTCGCAATCCTCGCATTACACCGCATTACTTGCGCATTACACCGCATTACTTGCGAATTACACCGCATTACTTGCGCATTACAACACATTACCGCGGCAGTGGCACGTCGTGACTTCGCAGTTGTTGTAAAAAGTCACAAGAGTTCTAGTGACTTTGTAAAATACAGTTAACAGGTATGTAAATCCTCAATTTTAAAGATTTAATCGGATTTAATGGAAGATTATTAGGTTAGGTTTCCAGTAGGTAGGACTGAATTATTTTTATTCAAGGAGATTTTCACCTATAAATTTTAAAAAATGTGGTTGGGAGTGTGTAAAATATTAATCATGAATGCCCATCGTTCCCAATGACAGGTTTTTCCGCTTTTTTCTTGTTTCTGTTTTATTTTGGTGTTGTGGTAGAGCTTTTTTTTAGAGATCCGTGGGTAGAGCTGATGTAAAATTGTTTAATGAAGTATAAATATAACCGCAGTGTGTTGCCAAATGCCGAAATGACTTAGCTGTAGGATTAACCACTTACAAAGGGTGAAACCGACCTCTACAATTTAAATATGGTCTCCGGCCAGGTCTCGGGTAAAGTGGAAACTTGTTTTAGAAATATTTTTACTCAACTGAAGCACAGCGAAAGGGTTGTTTTTCGCTTGGGGTATCTATAGTTACGTTTGTGTCACACTAAAGGCTAGACGGCTGAACCGATTTTGACAAAAATGGCATCGTTGGATTGGTATTGTAGGTTTTTCTGTGAATAACTTTATGTGTTTATGGGCATAATTAGCTCAAATTTGGTGTTGGGGCTCAATATAAAAATACAAAATGGCGTCCTGCTAACGTCAAAAATAAAATACCTTTCTCTCATTACACTGGTCGGCATGAAAATCGGCCCTGACACCATTCTTGCCGATTCTTATGTAAAATGACCTCCTGAATCCAAATATGAACTCCATTTTTCCCCATCACCCCCCATTTTCGGGGGAGACCCCCCTACCTATTTCTACTGCTTTTCGATAGTTTGGTGGCACGGAAAGGATTTTTTTGGCCTTAACATCATTATTTCTGAGAGACTGGAGAGTTTAGTGTTCTCAAACTTAAAAGGTGGTAAGCCATTTGTTTTGGGGGAGGGGGTGTTTTGCATAAATGGTAAATGGACATTGTCGATTTTACCGTTTTATATGCATTTTCTAATTATTTTTATAAAATTTTAGCTGGCAGCAGCTTAACGGTAAAGGTAATAAACGTTATAGTAAAGTATAAAGCAACATATTAGTATATAAAAGTATATATATTGTTACAAATTTAAGTTATTTAAATTTTATAATTGGAATTTATTTAGGTTTAGTGTAGTATTAGGTCGATTTATCTTAAGGTTGTATTCTTAGTCTAGGTTTTAGTTGCGTTGTCTGTGGCTTGCGGTCGCGGTAGTGCGGGAACTTTCCGGACGTCGAAGGCTGCCGGAAAGTTCGAGAGAGATGGACGATCCTATATATAGGGCCGGGGTCGCGCACCAGGCAGTCAGTCACGATAGCGTGCTGTAGTGGTCGTGAGATTAACACGAAGTTAATAGACCGATTATAGTAGTGAATTATTAGCAAGTCATTACTAAGTTTAAGTGCGTGTTTTTGTACATAATTTGTCGAAATAAATTGACGTATCGTTTTCAACAATTGCGAGTTTTAATTTGTCGTTGTGAACCCGTAACAATTGGTGTCAGAAGTGGGATTAAAAGAAATAAATAGTGCAAAGACTATCCTTACATATTACCACCGGATAGGACAATTGGACAGAAAAACAGTAAGTGATTTTTCCAGAATATTCGAAGAAGTTCGATATTGTTTTATTCAAAAACTAAAAGAGATATTTAAGAACCGACTTCGACATTAACTTTACAGTCCAAAAATTGATAATTAGAGAGATTTTCTAGAATATTCTATAACATTCTGCGACGTTCTATTCAAAAACTAGAAGATATATACAAATACCGACTTCGACATTAGATTAGTAATTTTAAAAGTAAGAATCAGAAAGAATTTCTGGAACATTCCATCACTTTCTACGACGCTCTATTCGAAAACCAGAAGAAATATCCAAAAAGAGACTTCGACATTAGCTTAGTAATTTCAAAAGTAAGAACTAAAAAGAATTTCTAGAAGATTCCATAACATTCTACGACGTTCTATTCAAAAACTAGAAGAGATATACAAATACCGATTTCGACATTAGTTTAGTTATTTCAAAAGTAAGAATTAGAAAGAATTTCTAGAAGATTCCATAACATTCTACGACGGTCTATTCGAGAACCAAAAGAGATAATCAAAAAGTGACTTCTACATTTGCCTAGTAGCAGAAAGAGTAGCATTTACCAGTATATTCCAGAACATTCCATTAGGTTCTATTTAAGAATTGGAAGAGATATTGAAAAACCGACTTCGACATTCGCTTTATAGCCCTAAAATAGACGTTTTAAGTGATTTATCAGGAAGTTGATGCTTACTAGACAAGGATCGGCAAAGATGGAAGATCTAACTAAAATGATGCAGGCTCTAGCAGCTCAAATGGCTCAAAACCAGGGCGATATGAAACACACCATGGACGACATGAAACACATTATTGAACAAAATCAGAATGATATGAGACAGACCATCGAACAAAACCAGAACGACATGCAGGAAAACTTTGACCAAATAAAGAGCAACTCCGAACAGCTGAGAGAAGAGTTTAAGACTGCAACCGAAGATCTTAAGGAAGAAATAACTCAAAGAATGCATAGTGTGGAACAAAAGGTACAAAATAAATTGCAGAATGTAGAAGAAAAGGTACATAATGTTGAAGAAAAGGTACAGAATGTTAGGGAGGAAGTTTTTCAAACCATGGAAGAAAAATTCCAGGACGTGTCAAAACAGCTTATACAGCTCCAAAAAGAACACAACAAAATGAAAGCTCAGGGATGTGTTGTGAATTCCAACCAAAACATTAAGCCTCCAAATTTCGATGGTACGTCTTCCTGGTCTACTTATAAACAACAGTTTGAAGCTGCCGCTGCTGCAAATGGTTGGGATGATGAGGAAAAAGCTAGAGGATTGTTAGTAGCTCTACGAGAACCTGCTCTGGGACTTTTAATGTCCATTCCAGTCGAACAAAAACAGAATTATAACGCTTTAGTGGCAGCGTTAGAAAGAAGGTATGGAGACGAACACTTGCGAAATTTACATTGGTCAGAATTAAATATTCGTCAACAAAGACCAGGGGAGTCATTACAAGAGTATGAAGCGGATATCAGGAGGCTGATGTACTTGGCTTACCCAGAAATGCCAGAAAATTACAGAGATCCCTTCACGGTAGATCGCTTTATTAACGGCTTGCGAGACACGGACTTAGCAAAATTACTACGTCGAGAACGCTTCCATAACAGCAGTAAAGTGTTGATTCGAGCCCTTGAAATTGAATCATCAAATAATATGTCCAGGCCAAAAGTAAGAGGTGTTTCAATTCAGGAGGGAGAAGAAATGAGCACTGGAGATGAGGTCAACTTAAAAACGCTAAACCAACTGTTTCAATCACTGATAGAGAAGATTGATACTTTGAAAGAAAGTAGACGATCCCCTCCAAATGTAAAGTGTTTCAGATGCGGACGTACAGGGCATATTCAACGCGATTGTCGTGTCCAAATGAGGTCTCGCTCACCATCTAGTGGGACAGAGTACCGAAGAAGAGATCAGAAAAACTAAAACTAGTCAACGCAGAGGGGCGGGTGTTGGCTAATGGGAATTTAGCCCCTAAAATTTACTCTATCAAGAGCTTAAAACATACTGCTGACAGTCTTAACATCGACGGACTTATTAATGGAAGAAAAGTTAATATAACAGTAGACACTGGTGCTGCAATATCATTGCTTAGGTCCAAAATTGCAACGAGATATAAAATTCGACCAACAGAAAAGAAAATAACACTTAAGACTGTGACTGGAGAATCCGCCGACGTGTTGGGGCAGACGCACATAGACCTACAGCTGGGAAGATTGAGAATTCGCCACACTGTATTGGTTGCCGAAATAGAAGACGAATTTATTTTGGGAATGGACTTGATAAGTAAACATGGATTTGCGTTTGATAATAAACTTAATATCCTGAGATTTGGGAATGAAGAGTTCATTTTGTCAAATAGTCACTTCAATAAAGAACCAATAAAGGTCGTGGCATGTATGTATGTATGTACAACAAGACTGGTCGGTAATAGTGAGACCATAATTTTTGGGAGGCTAGAAAGTAAATCATCAAGCTGTGTCGGACTCATAAGCCAACAGAAATTATCCAACACCTACCTCGTTGCAAAGTCACTAGTTAAAACCGATAAAGACATCCCGATTAGAGTCGCCAATATTTTCCCAAATAGTGTCAAAATTAATAAGGGGGAGGTGGTAGCATTATTTGAGCCAGTCCAGAAAGTAACAAGATGTGAAGAGTTAACTTCGGAGGATAAAAGTAAGTTACCAACGGAGGTACTTCAGCAATTTGAGTCAACTTGGCAACATCTCACTCCAGAAGAATTTAGTAAAGCGAGAGAGTTTATAGAAGAACAAAGTAATATCTTCGAAACTAGGAGTAGTTCGGGAGAGAGATGGACGATCCTATATATAGGGCCGGGGTCGCGCACCAGGCAGTCAGTCACATATAGCGTGCTGTAGTGGTCGTGAGATTAACACGAAGTTAATAGACCGATTATAGTAGTGAATTATTAGCAAGTCATTACTAAGTTTAAGTGCGTGTTTTTGTACATAATTTGTCGAAATAAATTGACGTATCGTTTTCAACAATTGCGAGTTTTAATTTGTCGTTGTGAACCCGTAACAATATAAAGAAACCACTGGCGTATACAAAAAATCGCTTTGGAGGGGCTTGGAAATTTTTTCCACTTTTATTTATTAACATATTAAAAAGTAGGAAAATAAATAGTTTTAACATAATCTATTTTTAGATTTTTGGGGGGCTTTCGCCCCCAAGCCCCCCTCCCCCTTGTATACGCTCATGCAGAAACTATAATAAAAAAATAAAATATTGTTGCTTGATTTGTGAATGGGACAGCCCAGTACGGGCCAAACATTACATTGCCCCAAGGGTGCGCCCATGTATTTATTATTGTTTGAAACTAAAATAACTCTCTTTATACTTAAAAATTTTAATTTATGTCGATAATATTATCATTATTATCGAAAAATGATAAAAATAGGTAAAAGGGCTGCTCTCTCAAAATTGGTGGGTGGTAAAATAAAACGTAAGCTATATTTGGATTCAGGGTGTCGTCTTACATAAGAATCAGCGGAAATAATGGCAGGGCTCAAGAATTTTTTTTTACAGACCAGTGTTATGACAGAGGGGACCAGGACGAGGCGAAAGTCACATTAAAATGACGTCAAAAAGTGATTGCACATTTTAAATAAGGACTATTTTCTTACCTCAAAAATGTATATTCAAAAATTCTAGCTGCTCCTTTTTGTGAAATTTTGCACACAGTTCTATGTGAAATTTTGTGATCTTCTGATTTGGATGAAATTTTAATATGTTTTTGTTGGCAGCTTAAATTAAAAAACAGCTTTTAAGCGACAATAAAAGTTTGCAATTTTAGCAATAACTAGGTAGGTTATTAGAAGAATGACTTAATTTTTTAAAAATGAATTATTCTCACAAATTTTTAAATTTTACTTAAATATTATATTTGTGTATATAAAAATTACATTTTGAATGTATTTTAAACTTGTGTGCCGCTTAAATTTTACATTATGCGGGTGGGCCAAAAAAAACCGGACAATTTTTTTTAAATATAACTTTTGAACTATACCATCGATTTTAATGGGATAAACTGCACTTGACAGAAAAAGAGTTTTGACTAAATATATTTTTTGTCCGCCATGACCATTTGTAGTTTTTTTCTAATAACTTATCGCCAAATAAAAATAGAAAACTGAAATTAGCTTTACTTTATTGGTAAAGGAGTTCTTTTAAGAATTTTATCCGTTTTTGACATATAGTTTCAGTCACATACCTACAGAGTGACTCAAAATAATTTTAAAAAAATACAGGAAAAATACCTGATTTTTTATTAAATATAAAGAAAGGAAACTAAAAATGCATGGTCAAAATTAACTTCACTTGTTTCCATTTTTTTTTATAGTTTTCGTCGCATATCTACAGAGTGGCTCAAAATATGAATAACAGAAATACAGGAATAATAACTGGGATTTGTTAAATATACTTAAAGCGATGAAATTAAAAATGCATAGTCAAAATAAATGCATTTGCTTCAATGTGAGTCGTTGTAATTATTGTAAAGTAACATTTACATACATAATGGTTTATGTAGTAAACCTACTAGGTAAATGAAATATTTTTTAAATTAAACAAATAATAGGTGTACTAACTGTGTAGCAGAATAGTGTGTTTAACGGGATGCGTCAGATCAGGTGAATTTGAGATATGTTAGAGCCCGAGCCATCCTGAAACTTGCTCAAAAAAATTGGGGGAGGGGGGTCATCGGTTTCGTTTTTAAGCTATACTCTTATGGATTTTCGCTACAACTTCTATCTCTTTATAGGGATAAAAAGATGATATTTAAACTTTTATCAATTAAGTTTGTTCACAGGCTTTCTGAAAATTTTTGGCAGAACCCCCGGAAAGGGGTGAGTAGGCCCCTTTTGGTCTTTTTGTCCCCACATTTCCTATATTCTAGCATAAAATAAGTATAACTCGAGAACAAAACCGATCACCACAATTATTCATAGTTTGAGCCACTATGTGACGAAAACTATATGTCAAAAAATGAGAACATACTTACTCTTTTTTTTTTCAACAAAATAAAATTCATATTGGTTTTTTATTTTTCTTTCACGAGAAGTTCTAACAAAAAACTACAAAATCTTAAATTTTTTCATAATCCATTGGGCGCATTTAAATAATTATAGCTCGAAAACGAAACCGATGACCCCCCAATTTTTTATAAACAAGCATCCGGACGGTTTAGGCTTAAACATATCGTAAATTCACCTCATTTGACGCATCCCAGTAAACTCACTATTTCGTAGACAATTAGTAAATATGTCATGCGTTGAATTAATTTTTTTTTGAAATACCCTGTTAGCTTATAACATCCCCTATTATGCAAACATCACTCTAGAATAGTTAAAACGACTCACATGAAAGCAAGTGAAGTTAATTTTGACTATGCATTTTTAGTTCCTTTTCTTTATACGTAATAAATCTCAGGTATCTTTCCTGTATTTTTTTTAAATTATTTTGAGCCACTCTGTAGGTATGTGATGCAAACTATATGTTAAAAATTGATAAAATTCCTAAAAGGACTCTTTTGTCAATAAAATAAGACTAATATCATTTTTTCGTTTTTATTTGGCGATAAGTTATTTTAAAAAAATGACAAAAGGTCATATTTTTCCATATTTCAGTGGCGCGCATTTAAATAAGTATAGCTCAAAAACGAATCCTATGACCCCCCCAATTTTTTTTGGTAAAATTATCAGGAATGTTTGGCCTTCAACATATCTCAAATTCAGCTCATCTGACGCGTCCCCGTAAACAATATTTAGTGCCTCCTCCTTTATCGCCATCTTAAAATTTAGGATGGCGGATAGAATCATACTTGATTCTTCAAAATAGCGTGTTTATTCTTGTTTAGTCGTTCTCACAAAATCTGATTTTGTTTTAACCATTGTTTTACAAATTATACGATTCCATTGCCAATCCTTTCTGTATTCAGTTCTTTATAAATTCATTATTACTGAGCCGATTTTAGTCAAATAAAATACATCATGGCGCAAACTGATTGATCTTTAAGGATTGCACCATTATGTTTTTATTTCACTAAAATCGGTTCAGTAATAATGAATTTAGAAGGAAATTATTGCAGACAGGATTGGCAATGCAGTCGTATAATTTGTAAAACAATGGTTAAAACAAAAGCCGATTTTGTGAGAACCGCTACACCGATTTTATTAATTTGTAACATTTTCGCAAAATAAGAATAAACACGCCATTTTGAAGAATCAAGTATTATTCTGTCCGACATCTTAAATTCCAAGATCTTGGAAAATTTCGATAACAATCTTTAGAGAGCAATCAATTCTCACCACGTTTTTTTTATTACACTAAAATCGGTTTAGTAATAACGAATTTATAAGGAAATGAATGAAGTCAGGATTGGCAATACAATCGTGGAATCTATAAAGCAATGGTTGAAACAAAAATAGTTTTTTGAGAACCACCACACCGATTTTACTAAATTGTACGTTGTTGTATGAAGGAAAAGTAGCGATTTTCTATAAATATAAAAAAAAACTAAAACATTTTCGGAAAATAAGAATAAACACGCCATTTTGAAGAATCAAGTATGATTCTTCTTAGATTCTGATTAGCATATGATACCGTTCCAGTAGAAAAATTATGGACAGTGTTAGAGCAGACTAATATCAATCACACATACATAAAAGCGATAAAACTATACAAAGGGTCAAAATCTAAAATTAAAATTGGAAGTCGACTTTCAAAAGAATTCCTGGTAACGAAAGGCTTAAGACAGGGATGTTGTATCTCTCCGACTCTTTTTAAAATATATATCGCAGTAGCTTTAAAAAACTGGAAACGCAAAGTACACGGCATGGGAATGCAACTGAACGACCGATTTACCATATACACACTACAGTTTGCTGACGACCAAGTAATTGCTAATGATAAAGAAGACACAATATGATAAAAAATTTAACGGAAGAATACCAAAAGTGGGGGTGGACAAGACACAGTACTTATGTATTGGAAACGAATCAAGTGAATTGGAACTAGAAAATGGACAAACAATATCTCCATGATGAGTATGTATACTTGGGTGTCACATTTGATAAGACGGGAACAGACTGTAAAGAACTGGAAAAGAGAATAGTAAAAGCAAAAAAGGTTATTGGTTGTCTTAACAGTATTTTATGGAGCAGAGAGATAAAAAAGAATGTAAAATTTAACATATATGAAACAATGGTGAAAAGCACGCTGTTGTATGGAATAGAGACTTGTCGCGTAACAGAAAAATACAAAGCAAAAATGGAAAGTGTCGAAATGGAGCAATAAGAAGATCAATGAGAATATCTAGAACAGATCATATAAGAAATGAGATCATAAAAGAAAGAATGGGAATCGAGGGAAGCATAACGGATGACATCTCTAAAAGGCAACTGATATGGTACGGCCATGTACAACGGAGGAGCGCCGAAAGATTACCAAAGCAGGTCCTAAAATGGCAACCAATAGGGCGCAGAAAAAGAGGGCGTCCTAAACTGGAATGGCAACAGTCAATCCAAAAATCAATGAGTCAAAAAAACCTGACGGAAGATGACTGTCAGGATCGAAGGAGGTGGAGAATAGGCGTCGGACAACGTAGAAAAACGTTCTAAATCGACATAGTAGTAGTAAGTATGATTCTATCCGCCATCTTAATTTTCGAAATGACGATAAATTTTAATTTAAATCATGATCTTTAAAAAGCAATCAATTCTTACCAGGATATTTTTTATTTTATCAAAATCGGTTCAGTAGTAATGAATTTATAAGGAAATAAATGCCGACATGATTGGCAAGGCAATCGTATAATTTGCAAAACAATGGTTGAAACAAAAATATATTTTTTAGAACCACTTAACCGATTTTGCTGTTTCATTCCTTGTTGTGCGTGGCAAGAATGCAGCTTTTTCACTAATTTAAAAAAATAATTAAAACATGTTCGCAACACAAGAATAAACGAGCATATTTGAAGGGTACATTTTAATTTCGTCCGCCATTTTGGATTTTGAGATGGCGGACGAAAAAATATACTTGGTCAAAACTCTGATTAATTATCTACCAAGTGCAGTTTGTCCCATTAAAATCGATTGTATAGTTCAAAAGTTATAATGAAAAAAAAATTGCCCGGTTTTTTTTTGGCCCACCCGGTATATGCCAAGTAATAGTAAAAATTACAAAAATTAGCTTAGCTTTTTTGAGTTTTCTCAAAAAATTGTTTAAAAATGGTAGTTATTGTAAAATAACATTACGCATGACATTACAGCATTACCATTATATTATTGTGGCACTACCATGTGTAATGCGCGCATTACATGCATTACTTGAATTACTACCGAAATTACTGAATTACATAAGGGCATTATGACATTACAGTTGGCATTACGACATTACAGCTGACATTACGACATTACATTCTAAAATTACGACATTACACAAAAAATTATGTAATGCGCAATACATGTACAAATTTTTAGGGAGTTGATAACCTCTCGGATTTACCTATAAATGTAGGCAACAAACTCCGTTTTCTAACTGCACCATAACATATAACTAACATACACTCATCTCTAAAAATCATTAAATTACCAAAAAAAAATATTTGTTTGGTTTAATGCCTTAAAAGCACAGAAAAACCTGATTCCTATCTTAAATATGCCAGAATTTAATATTTTCTAACATTTTTAACAGGAAAACAGTAATGTTAATAAATGCAGATTTACCTATAAATGTAGGCAATAAACTTCATTTTCTAACTGCACCATAACATATAACTAACATACACTCATCTCTACAAATCATTAAGTTAGCAAAAAAAAATCAATCAAAAATGATTACACCTGAATGGCACTAAAACCGCAAAACGTGCTTTGTTTGTGACCCAAAATAATCAATATTTTAACTGTCAATATTAGAAAAACTTTGGGCGTAACGTAATGAAGGCCCCGTATCATAATTTCTGGTCAGCCCCTTTAATCATTACTCAAGAGGGTTCATTTTGCTTTTTAGATTGACTTATCTATTCGATTTATCCCTTTCGTCACGTCCACGTATTAAATATATCTGTACTGGGAAAGGGTCTCTAAAAATAACTACTACAAGCGTGCCGGAATGTTGGAATTTAAATGAACCCAAATGTATGGCTTGGATAAATTCAGAGTACTGATAATGGGTGCCGCGCTCTCAACGCTATCCTTTTCTAAGCATTTAATTTGTTTAAAAACAAGCCAAGGAAGCAGCTGCATCAACTCAACTTTGTTTTAAAAGATTCAAAATCCAAAAAATGTTCTTAAATGTAAATAAAAAATTAACCTCAATTTTGACAACGTAAAATCACCTCATTGACAAATTGTCAACGTTGTTTGAAAGCAGTGTCTTTCAAATTTTATTGAAAACAATAGCTTTTTTAATCCAAGCCATACGTTTTGGTTCAATTAAATCCAATAGGGCAGAACGCTTGTAGTATTCATTTTCCATTAATGGATTTATTACGGTCTAGAACAACTGGGCGCCA
Organism: Aspidapion aeneum; assembly: GCA_963576565.1. Classification (NCBI taxonomy): domain Eukaryota; kingdom Metazoa; phylum Arthropoda; class Insecta; order Coleoptera; family Brentidae; genus Aspidapion; species Aspidapion aeneum. Next base: position 142,349,642 of record OY755038.1, read on the forward strand.
CCAACTGGGCACCGGGCCTACTCGGCACCGGACTAAAACAATATTTTTTTCTATAACATGTGCAGATGAAAGCATAATATATTATTTATACAAAAATATCTTTAAAATCCTTTACGCAATTTCCGTGAAATTTGGTTTTGTTAAGTAGAGTTAAATCCGTTAAGTCCAGTTACGACATTTGGTTAAGGTGTAGTGTTCTTGTAACAATACAATTAAACTTTTTTTTATTAAGAAAATGAAAGATCCAAAATGGCGGATTTTCCTATTTATAAACCGATTTGTCTCAAACTTAAAAGATTGCATTGTTTAAGGTCACCAAATACAATTTACGACTCAAATATAAAAAAGTCGAAATGGCGGATCCAAAATGACGGTGTTTCCCATGCATAAATTGATATCTATCAAATTCTAAACTTGGAGGCGTTTCAAGTGGCTGATTATGATTTTTATCTCAAAATTATAATTTGAAATGGCGGATTTTCTTATTTACAAATCAATTTTGCCCCAACTTGACAGTTTGCCGTGCTTGAGGTCACTTAATACAGGTTTTTTTAATTAAAATTAAAAAATGAAAATGGCGGACCTACATATTAATAAACCGATTTTTTTCAAATATGTAACTTGGCGGTATGTCTCAAATTTGAAACTGGGCGGTGTTTCAAGTTGCTGATTATGATTTTTGACTCAAAATTATAAAAAATTTAAAATGGCGAACTTTCTTATTTACTAACCGATTTATCTCAAACTTGAAATAAGGTCACGTAATTCAATTTATGACTTAAACTTAAAAAATTAAATTGGTGGATACAAACTGGCGGACTTTCCCATTTATGAATCGGTATGTCTCAAATTTGAAACTGGGCGGTGTTTCAAGTTGCTGATTATGATTTTTGTCGAAAACTTATAAACAATTTAAAAAGGCGGATTTTCTTATTTACAAATCAGTTTTTCCCAAACTTGACAGTTTGCCGTGCTTGAGGTCACTTAATACAGCTTTTTCATTAAACTTAAAAAATTAAAATGGATCCAAAATGGCGAACCTACATACTGATAAACCGATATGTTTCAAATATGTAACATTGCGGTGTTTCAAGTCACTGATATTTTTGACTCAAACTTATAAAAAATTCAAAAAGGCGATTCCAAAATGGCGAACTTTCTTATTTACTAACCGATTTGTCTCAAACTTGAAATAAGGTCACCTAATTCAATTTATGACTTAAACTTAAAAAAATTAAAATGATGGATACAAACTTTTCCATTTATGAATCGGTATGTCTCAAATTTGAAACTGGGCGGTGTTTCAAGTTGCTGATTATGATTTTTGATTTAACATTATAAAAAATTTAAAATGGCGGATTTTCTTATTTATAAACCAATTATTCTCAAACTTGACAGTTTGCAGTGCTTAAGGTCACTTAATACAGTTTTTTTTATCGAAATGAAAAAAACTTAATATGATGTATGAATCGGTATGTATCAAATTTGATAAATTGGTGTTTCAAGTCGCTGATTATGATTTTTGGCTTAAATTTGTAAAAAATTATAATGGCCGATCCAAAATAGCAGACTTTCCCATTTATGAATCAATATGTATCAAATTGCCATTTTGCATCCGCTATTTTGATTTTATTGAGTTTAAGTCATAAATTATATAAAGTTTTTTTTTATTTAGACAAGAAAAAGGCGCATCGACTGCTGTGGGTCATTAGCGGAATTTACAATGCATTTTTCCTAACTATATTAAATTAATTACGTTAATGTCGTTTAGAAACGATAGAAGGTTGTTCGTACTGTTCACATCGTTGTTTAGTAGTCTTTTAAAATTTATTTCTATTCGGTGTTGCCTTCTAGAGTTTTCTAAAGCTGGGCATTCGGACAAAATATGTTTCACTGAGAAAGATTCATTACATCGGTTGCAAACAGGAGGGTTTATTTTTTTAAAAACATATTCATGTGTTAGTTTAGTATGTCCTATTCTAAGTTTTGATAAAATTACCTGGGTTTTTCGCGATTTGGATAAATATGGCCACTGTTTTATGGAAGACTTAACGGACCGAAGTTTCGTGCTCGATTGGTTCCACTTATATATGACTTGAAATCACTACACACTGTCCCGTTAACCACTATAGAGTCTATGTCACTAATTGATTCTTTCGCGTGTTTATCTGCTAAATTGTTTCCTGGTATGCCTACATGTGATGGTACCCAAATAAGAACTACATAAAGCGACAATTGTTGGATTTCATAGAGTTCATCTTTTATGAGTAAAACAATTGAGTGTTTTTAGTAGATTGTTAAAATTGAGCTTACAGCGCTTAGTGAGTCAAAGATAATCGCTGATAGCTTAAGTTTGTGGCTTCTTATATATCTTAAAGCTTGGTAAATGGCATAAAGCTCCGCTGAGTAAACGCTGGTATACTTTGATAGGTGGTATTTATGAATTTCGGAGTTTTCAACGACTATAGCCGCTCCTAACCCCTCTGGGGATTTAGAGGCATCAGTGTAGATTTTAATATGATCTTGTAGGATCTGCTTAATATTTTTAAATTCATTCTGGATCAATTCCAGATTTGTGTGGCCTTTGTCGAACTGGGTCATGTTCATGAGGTATTCTGGCATATTTATTACCCAAGGAGGCATGGTTGTAGCTTTTTCAAAAACCTCAGGAAATGATTCGCCTATTTCCGCTAGGTATCTCCGGATTCTTTCATAGAATGCAGGGGTGCTGTTAGGTTTTTGTGCAAATTTAGTACTAAATTCATGAAATTTAAGGTTTTCTTTGACTGGATGCGATTTGTTTTGCATTACTGTAGAGGTTCGAAGGTAGAGTGAGGGTTCGCCTGCCTCGCAAAGGAACCTTTCTATCGAGCTTGTTCGATAGGCTCCTAGTGCTGTTTTGATGTGAGAATTTTGAGTCGTGTCGAGTAGTTTTAGTATAGATTTAGAAGCAGAGGTGTACGCTATACAACCATAGTCGATTTTAGACCTAATTAAAGTTCTGTAAATTATCATCAAATTTTTTGTGTCAGCTCCCCATGTTTTACTTGATAAAACTTTAAGTAGATTTGTCGTTTTGTGGCATCTTACTACAAGATTTTTTATGTGTAGATTCCAGTTTAATTTTCGATCTAATATCATACCCAAACATTTGGTTGAATCCACGCATTTTAGGTCTGTATTATAGAAACAAAGTCTAGGATATTCTATATCTCGATTTCTGGAAAATACCAATACTTGCAAAAAGTTTTTGACAAAATAGGCCATTTGACCGTCAATACCCCTCTTTGATTTGTTTTGAATGCCTCCATGTTGTGTCGTAGGCTTTCTTAATGTCAAAAAATATCGCAATGCAGTCTTGGCTGTTTAGAAATGCGTTATGTATTTCAGATTCTAGTTCTACTAGATTTACTTGAGTGGACCTATTTTGGCGGAATCCGCTTTTTTCTATTGTCAGTAAATTTTGATTTTCAAGAAACCAGCATAGCCTTTTATTTATTGTTTTTCCAAGAGCTTGCCCATTACACAGGTTAGGGATATGGGTCTGTATGATTCCGGGTCAGCTCTGGCTTTGCCTTCTTTCAATATGGGTATAAAATCCATAAATCCGGAAAAGTGTTTTTCGTCCATATCATGTTAAAAAAACTCAGAAGAAGGTCCTTTGCATTTTCGGGTAGGTTGGTAAGAAGGGCCGCAGGGATATTATCCGGTCCAGGGGCTGAATTTTTGATACTATTTAAGCATTCATTAAATTCTACTTTGGTGATATTTGCAGCGTTGCAGTTAAAAAATCAGTGGTTCTTGCTCAGTTAGATATTTGTGGTTAAGCATTGTTGGTTATATTGTTCATTAGAGGAATGAAAATAGTATGTTTGTGCTAGTGAATCTGCTATGCGTTTTTTATCTGTTATGCCTTTGTTGTTGTAAGATAACTTCGAGATGTATGAGTGACTGCTTTGACCCTCAATTTTTCTGATTTTGTTCCATACTTAGAGTGTATCTGTGTTAATGGATGATATGTAGTTAAGTTAAGACTCTTTTTTACTCATTTTAACGATAAAGCGCGCTTTTGTTTTAAGTTTTTAAACAGAAATAAGTTTTTCTGTGTTTTGCGTCTTTTATACCTATTAAAGGCATTCTTACTTTGTTGGATGCTTTTTGCATAGTTTTTGTTCCACCATGGTACACATTTGCCGTTTTCGGGGTATACGTTTTTACGAATGGATTGGCACAGCTCATGAAAAGGTTATTAATATTTTCTAGTGATCTATTTACATCGCTTTCGAAAATTAATAAATTATTGGCTTCCAGTTTCTGTTTCTCTGTATAGTTGGGCATACGTTAGACATTACCAGACGCTGGGATGGTGTGATTAGTCTTCGAGCTTCAATATTTTCTTGGTTGACTTTTATCAAGCCGTGATCTTCCATAAATTTGTCGACTAGTTGTTTGCTAGACAGATAGATGCAGATACGATTATTGGAAATTCTAGATGAGAAAAGTATATTTTTTGGGCCAATAATATTACCAAGTGAAAATATGTATTCTTGTAGTGCGACGCTGGCAACAGAATAGCTTGTTGTTGTGTAGAAAATATCTGCTGGGAGGCTGTTGAAGAATACGATTTTCCGGTTGTTGAAGAAAGTACGGTATTGTTATTTTGGACAGTTGATTTTTTACTTGGGCTCATGTAGTCATGAGCGCCATTATTAATTATACTCATTTTCATTAAAATATCTATTCTACGGCCCTGTCGTGTTTTCTTTACACCTTTGCGGCGACCGAATGCAGCCACGCTGTCTACCTGAGTCAGAGAGACGTGCGCGTGCATCCGTGGTGTGGTTGCAAAATCGCTTGGTCTTAAACTGTTCTGAATCAAAAATTTTCTACTCACTGCGAAAATATGCCAGACATTGATTTCTTACTTTGCTGACAAACTTTTAAAAAAAATTTTGAAACGTGATTTCGGCGAAAAATACCTTTGAAATGGGACCTGTCTTTCAGCACGTTTACAGTGTTGAGGGCAGGACCGAACTCAAATTGTATTAAGTGATTGGTTCGTAAATAGAAAAGTCCGCCAATTTGGATTCGCCATTTTGCATTTTATAAGTTTGAGTCAAAAATAATATTCAGCAACTTGACATACCGCCAAGTTCCAAATTTGACATATCGATTCATAAATGAGAAACTCCGCCATTTTGATATTTTTTTAAGTTTGAGTCATAAATTGTATTAAGTGACAGAAATAAAATTTCGGACGAAACGCCCTCTTCAGGTTAGTTTAAATGAACATCTAAAAAGTACCCAATTAGGGGATATTGAAAAATCCGGTTTAGCAGATCATGCATGGTCAAATGATCACAGGATTCGGAGGTGAGAAGCTAAAGTTTTACATAAGGAGTCGCATTGGCGAAAACGAAAGTTTATTGAAGCTGCGTTTATAATGCAGAATAAAGAAGTTTTCAGTCAACCAAGCACGGACATACCAAACACATGGAAACCACTCCTTAAGGAAAACAGGCGTCTTAGGATTAAAAAAGGAGGCGGGCCGTCACACCTGACTGCACACCAAGTAGTATAAGTAGTAGCCTAAAGACTAGATTGTTTAGCTTACACTTGATAACGGTTAGAGATACTTACTAACCGAAACGTCGTGTTTTAAAATAAATAAGACAATGGAAGTCCGAAATTTTATTTCTACACAATCATTGTCTACGAGTTTCAAACAAAGAGTATTAAGTGACCTTAAGCAATGCAATCTTTCAAGTTTGAGATAAATTGGTTAAAAAATAAAAAAGTCCGCCATTTTGAATTTTTTATTAGTTTGAATCAAAAATCATCATCAACGACTTGAAACACCGCCAATTCCAAATTTGATACATATTGATTCATAAATGGGAATCTCCGCCATTTTGCATCCACCATTTTGATTTTTTTTAAGTTTGAGTCATAAAGCGTATTAAATGAACTTAGGTTATGCAATTTTTTCAAGTTTGAGATAAATCGGTTAGTAAATAAGAAATTCCCCCAATTTGAATTTTTTATAAGTTTGACGCAAAAGCATAATCAATGATTTAAAACATCGCCAAGTTCCCGGTTCATAAATAAGAAAACTTTTTTAAGTTTGAGGATATGTATTAGGTGATCTCAAACACTGCAAACTTTTAAGTTTGAGACAAACCGGTTTAAAAATAAAAAAATCCGCCATTTTGAATCCGCCATTTTTGTAATAAAAATCATAAATTGTATTCTTACCAGAACACTACACCTATATAAATTTCAAGAAAATTGCGTAAAGGATTTTTTAAAGATGTTTTCGTATACATAATATATCTATTTTGTTTTTCATCTGCACATTTTATCAAAAAAAATATTTTAGTAAAGCGCCAAGTTCGTCCATCGCCCAATGGGCTGCGCCGAGTTGGCCTGGCGCCCAGTTATCCGCGCCGAGTGTGCCGCGCCAAGTTGTCGCCTTCCAGTTTTTATACGCCTTATCAGTACAAATATATTTACCACGTACGTGGTCACGTCACAGAAAATTATATGTCATCGTGTATGTCATATTAAATATGTCATCTTATGAGCCTTGCCAGATTGAGCAATATTTATTGGAAAAAATTTCAAAAATATGTGCAGTTTTTTTGTACTACGGTTACTTAGCGAAGTCACACCAATTAAATTTTATTGTCGTGAAGAACTTTTCGAGTTATAAAATATAAAAATATAGCCAGGCCTTGTTTAAAGCAAATCTTTTTATGTGTTTTAAGATTACTAAACAGGGAAATGGAAAAAACATATGAAATTGTTTAGAAACATTATCCGTCCTGTCGACTAAATCAGGTTCAACGCATGGGTGAACCTAGTCAGAATTAGAGCAAAGTTGGAGCCAAACATAAGATTGAGACACCTTAGTGTCTCTTTGCAAAAAATTGACTTCCAGGGTATTTTTTACACGCGTTATTTCCGGATTAATCCAATTTCTGTTAACCCTTCTTTTACCTTTTTTTTTGCCTTACCCGTTTTAAAGGAAAACACAAGCCAAAATAAAAAGAAAATGTTTTAAAAAATAGGTTAAACGTTTCAGACAAACAGATGGTCAGTCCAGCGCTCCACGTCCAAGTGCATTAGTAATTGTTTTAAGTTTAGAATTTGAAGGATGCATAGACAATAGACAATAGACAATTTTATTAATCTTTTCTGCTACAATTGTAGATAAGACACGTCACAAAAAGAAAGTAGTTTGGTTAAACCAAAGAACAGTTAAAAAAAATACATAAATAAAGTAATTTTAAAAAGTTATAACTGAGTTAATTTTAAAAATATACAACAATTCAATCTAAATTAAGTATAAAAAAAAAGAAATAAAAATATAAAAAATCATCTTTACAAATACACATTAAAATACGCATATAAAAATATAAAAAATCATCTTCACAAATACACATTAAAATACTCATATGCAACCAAGAAAATATTCATTGGTATAATAATAGTTAAATTATTATCTACCGATCGTCCTGCAGTTTTTTGTTCAATTCATCTAACGTGTAAAATGTATCCATTAATAGCAAGTTTTTTACTTGTTTTTTAAACAGCGAAATTGTAGAAGCTTCTTTAATTTTTTTTGGTAACATATTAAATAATTTGCAACCAAGATATTGACAAGTTTTTTTAACGAATTCGTGGTTGTGTTTATCGACACTAAAGAAGTTTTTGTTTCTAGTTGAATACGAATGATATGAGCTGTTTAAAGTAAAATTAGTTTGATGTTGGTATATATACACTAAAATTTTATATATGTAAATGCTGGTGACAGTTAATATTTTATTATCTTTAAACGCATTTTGGCAAGTTGCATTGTAGGGTAAGTCGAAGATTAAGCGGACTAAACGTTTTTGCGTAATTAGTACCCGTTCTAGATCCTGCGCACTTCCCCATATAGCTATACCATATGAGAGGGCAGAATATGCGTTAGCATAATAAACAGTCACAAGATTCGATTTGCTCAGGGAGTTTTTTAATGATTTAATCATAAAGTAGCATTTGTTTAATTTATTGCAAACATGGTCTATATGAAGGTTCCACTCAAAGTGGTTGCCAATAGTTATTCCCAGAAGTTTTGAGCTACTGCTAAAAGGAAGAGGGGTGTTTTTAAAAGTTATGTTAACGTCAAGTGTTGTTGCTTGGTTTTTAATTCCATTAAAACAGTTTTAGACAAATTAATAATAAGATTATTTTTGTGGCACCAGTTTGAAAATTCCTGAATGGTTTGGTGGATTTTTTCCCGGAGACTATCATCACTGCTCGCATAGACGACAATAGTTGTGTCATCCGCGAACATGAAGACCAGTCCACAAGTTATGTATTCAGGAAGATCATTAATAAATAACAAGAAAATCAGTGGGCCCAAGACACTGCCCTGTGGAGTACTCATGTTGGATTCTTGTGATTGAGAAAAAATATTTCCTATTTAAATTTTAAACCCTGTTTTTGTAAGAAAAGATCTTAAACATTGATTAAGCGGATCTCTAATGCCTAACTTTTCCAATTTTTGGTAAACAAATGCCGGGTCTAAAGTGTCGAAAGCCCTTGTTAAGTCAAAAAGCAATGCAACCACTTTTTCACCCTTATCAAGTTTATTATAAATACATTGTACAAAGTCAATACTGGCTGTTTCTGTTGAATGGAGAGCCCTAAATCCATGTTGACATGGCGTAAGAATTTTATATTTTTCCAAAAATGAATTTATTTTATTAGAAATAACCTTTTCAAAAATTTTGGAAAAACTGTTTAATAATGAGATTGGGCGATAGTTTTCGATAGAAAGAGGATCACCTTTTTTAAAAATCGGAATAACGTTTGCTTGTTTTAATCTAGAGGGATAAATGCTCTCCCTTATTGACAAATTGATCAGAAAAGCTAGGCAAGAAACCATTTTGTTAGAATATTTTTTTATCAAGGTGATTGGAATTTCATCAGGTCCCACTGATCTCTTATTAGGCAAAGCCTTAAGTGCGGTCTCAACTTCACTTTGAGTTACTTCCGAACACTGAAATGAGCTAAAAGATTTTCCTGTTGTAGTACAATTGTTTGATAGTACTCCGTTAAAATGAAAATTTAATTTATCTGATACCTCTGTTGATAAATATTGACTAAAGGTATCAGCTATTTGCTTAGTATCTGTTAAAATCACGTCGTTATTGTAAACTTTTGGTATTGACTGTTTAGATTTTTTTGCAGCTTTTCCACTAATGCCATTAATTATATTCCAAGTCATTTTCGTTTTATTTTTTGAGTTGTTAATCTTATTATTATAATGTTTTTCTTTTTCCTTTTTAATTTTAAAGTCAATTTCCTTTTTTCGATATTTATAAATTATTTTCATTTGTTCATTACCGGTGCGTTTTTGTAGCCAATGTAGATTTTTTAGATCTGACATATCTTGTATCAAATATTCTGAAAGTTTAATTTTTTGATTGAAAAATATTTTGTTTTTACTTTTAGAAATAGTTTTTAATGGGCAGCTGACTTGGAAGCACCAGCCGACTGTTTGGAAAAAGACTTCAAAATTTTTGTCGTTATTGTTATCAGTAAGCTCAATATTGGATCTGTCAAACCAGAAATTAAACTCATTTATTGTATTACTATTTATTACCCTAACGCACTCGGTTGCTACTTCTTGCACTGCATCGTCTTTTAAATATAAAGAATTGTTTTGAGAAATATTGTAGATTAACTGACAGTGATGATCAGAAAAACCAGCATCAAAGTTTTTAAAAGTAAAATTATCAGGTTCTGACGTAATAATATAATCTATTCCTGAAATACTAGTAACAATGTTTTTGTTGGTAAATATTCTAGTTGGCTCTTTTAATATTGATGTTAAATTAAGAGAATCTAATATGTCATTAAGCATTCTAAAGACTTTGGTATCCTTGCTGTTGGGCAATCGGTCAATATTTAAATCAGCACAGAGTAATATATGCGGAAATTCCTGTAGAATTTTTGTCAATAATTCCGAAAATATTTCCAGAAACGCTTCATAGTCTGTTGACGTGGCAGGTCTGTACACTAATAAGACGCAATAGTTTTCATACTGGATTGCTGAACACTCCAGTAACATTTCAATTGAATATTTATTAAATTTATTTAAAACTTTACACTTTTGCGCTATTTCAGTTTGTGCAAAAATAACAGTGCCGCCATGTTGATGGTAACTTCTACTAAACTCACATAGTTTAAAATAACCATTAGGCGTGTAAAAATTTAGATTTTCATCACTTAGCCAGTGTTCTGATAAACACAAGAAAGTCGGATTATATTGTTTTGTACTAAGTTCTAAAAGGTTTATTTTATTTGACAAACCCTGTACGTTTAAATGTAGCACAGACCAGTTACAATTTTTGTGTGTATTACTTACTGTGTTGTTACTGAGGTGGAGGCTTGATTCTGAAAATTTCTAGGAAATACGTATCTCCTGACACATGCACCCTCAGGCCATATGGAAGGGGTGTACACTTTGTCCACATAGGTTATCGGAAAAGATACTTTAAAACTTGACGAAACCTCCGAATTCACCTTTTTGGTTAACTTTTCACACTGAAATTCGATTTCGAGAGAACTATTTTTTAGGAAACTTGCTAACATTTCAGCCGTTGTTTTGGGGTCACAACGATAAACATGAAGGTAACCGAGTTTTGCAACAGTTTTTATAGAATTATTACCCGCGCAGTTTCCGATCACCACTCTACGATTTTTAGTAGCGCGTGTGTTTTGTTTACACATATGATTTTATAGGCGAGCGGTACGGGGAACGATGTTATCAGTTCCTGCATTCTGATGGTTTTTACGTTGGTGGTATTCATGTTGTTGGCGCTTATCGCTTGTCGGATTTTGGCTGTTAGGCGCCTGATTGATTTTTCAGCTGATGGGGGTCTCATTTTGCAGCATTTTCGAGTAACTCGGTTTTGACAAATCTACGCTAGTTGGAGCTATGGTTTACTTCTCGGAATTATTTTGGGATCTTAGTAAATTAATTAATGTTTTTTGGTCTTCAAGATGGCTTTCCATATTACTTATGATCTTAAGCTGACATTCATGCTTAGCTTTAATTACATTAAGATCTGATCTAACCTGTATACAGGAGCGCTTACCTCTTTTATCAAAATAGTTTCCCAAATATTCAATTGATTTTTGAGGAGATCACTTTTCTTTATGAAATCGTAACTTACTTTTTTCCAATCTTTCTAAAACTATCTTTAGACGGTTATTGTGTTCTTCTATTGTAGAACCAGAACCAACAATGCCATCTAAAAATGCTTGTACCCCATCAGTTCCATTAATCACCAACTGAATTGTTTTTTGAAAATTAGCAGGAGCTGCTGACACTCGAAACGCAAGTCTATTAACTCGTAAAAGTCTTTTATGAGTGTTTTTTCTAAAAACTTCTGCCGACTCGTCATCCATAATTCATTGTTGATATGCTTGCTGTAAATCAATTTTACTATTAGACCAGTAAAATTACACTTTGAGAGAAAACAAATTATTATCGAAAGCTTAACTTCACGGGGCTCCAAGATCAATGGACACCTAATAAGTGTTGACAGTTAACTGTTTCGTGCTTATGTGACAATCTTGCGAAGTTAATCAGACTGTTTTGTTTCTTATCCTACGTCTATAGTGAGAAAACCCTCGCAAAAAGCGCCATCTACCTAGATACGAGAGAAACTAGAACAAGAGCAGACGGGTATAAACTGCTATATATATCGATCGATGAAAAGTTCAATTGCAAAGGAAAAGAAACCATCCGTGACCTACGACCGCACTTCTGTCTTTCAGGCCAGAGCAACGTACATTTTAGTACCTGTGAATTAAAACCAAACAAGGTTTCGTGGCTAATCAAGCCTGAAAGACAGAAGTGCTGTCGTAGGTCACGGATGGTTTCTTTTCCTTTGCAATAGATCTTTTTATCGATCGATATATATAGCAGTTTATACTCGCCTGCTCTTCGAGTTTCTCTCGTATCTCGGTAGATGGCGCTATACGGACGAAATAGTTAACTGTCAACACTTATTAGGTGTCCATTAGATCTTTGACCCCCGTGAGGTTAAGCTTTCGAACTACCCACGGAAAAATATGAGAGAAACAAAAACATATTTTTTCCCGATTAGCCACGACACCCGAAACCGACTTATGTGTAAGAAACGACTTATGTGTAAGAAACAAACAACTAAGTAAAACCGTGGAAGTAATGCAGAAGCTAAAAATAAAGCAATAAAGGCCTATAAAACAACCTTGGACAAAATGACATCTCAAAAATATATAAATGCGAAGGAGGTTTGCACTCAAAGTAACAAATCTAAAAACAAAGAGAAAGATATGGTGATGAAAAATAAAATCGAATTTACGAAATAATAAACAGCTAAAATATAAAAATCACGAGCTCGCATACCAAATGCAAATGGTAAAAAAACAAAACTTCAATTTGAAAAAAGCTTTAAAGATAAAAACAGACGAAATCGTTTTATCGACGAAAAACGTTAATAAAACTTAACATTGCCTAGATGAACTTATAACTTTTAAAGCACAATTGTTTGAAGTTCAAAATTCTCTTCAGGAAGAATCTGCTCAAATTAGGCCTTGTACGAAAGATGCTGAGTGAGAAGTCAAAATAGATACCTAGTCTAATTAGAAAAATGTGCCACAATGTTGGTACCCGATAAGGTTTTAAACAGTGGAAGGCCAAGGCCCATCTTGGCCCTTCAATGTGACGCCGCTGATATCATAAGCAAGGGGGGCGTGTCAGAATGAAAAAAAAAATCCTTAAAGCAAAACAACTCTTTAATAAAATGTATATTGATTCACACCTTGGGCGCTTCAATAGGATTGCTCGCTTGCCCATATACATATAAGTACGGCCAAGGCCTCCGCCCACTTACACAAGAATTTTTCTTTTTGGCATTTATACTTCTCGGCTCACTCTAAAATTTTTGGTAGGCAATAGACTAATTATTGGAGCATATTTTTTCAAAAAAATATAAAAAAATCGAAGGGGTCACATTTTCAAAATGGCGGTTTCTTTAATTTATTGTCTTGTACCTAGGTCACTGATACGATTATTTGTCATTTTCAATATTTTTTCTTAAAGCCTCTTGGTCTTATTTCTATACAGTAGTAATTTTTTTTTGCAAAGTTCGTATTTTTTCAGGAAAAATCATAAACCATAGATATGCTTTGGCCAATTAAGAAGATAAAATATCCTGTAGATTTAAGGAATCGCAATATTTAAAAAAAAAAATTATCTTGGTGTAATCGGTATCTATAAGGGAACCAAAAAATAAATTTTTATTAAAATCAAAATTTTTAAGTGCAAAAGGTGGGTGACATGGAAAGTCCCATATATCTATGAGTAGGGGCTCATATCCTAATAAAATAAAAACGACATGTGTTATACTAATCTATAAAAAAGACGAATCAAATGAGTTAAGTATAAAAGGTAACTTCAAAGGGGTAAAGTCAACCACGCACACCCGTGTTTCGGAAAAAGGCATTTCCATCCTCAGCGCACATAAGGACAAATGGCTACATTGGCGCGACAATAATACTAAAATCAATTTGGTTCAATCTAATCACACATATATTAAAAATGTTGCCAATAGATGCGGCCACAAGGCAACATAAGAATTTTAATTTTTAAGGCCACCCAATTGTATTAATATTAGCGCAAAGTTGGCTTTGCCTACGCGCTGTTTGTTAAATGACGTGTTTCTAAAAATGTGACAGAAAAACTTTCGTTTGTTATTTGCTGTCAGAAGTCAAATTGAGAGGGTGTCAACATGGATAGTGATACGGCAGGTAATTACTTAATTTTGCAATTATTGTTAACAAACCAGTTATTTCTAGACCTGGTATGTACAGGGTTTTATAAAATAGTATTTTTGATCAAAAAATTTAAAAAAATTTTAAGTTTGCTAGAGTTATAAAAAAAGTTCCGCCGAGTACACCGATATTTCTTTACTGGCTGAAAACCATATCTTATAGCCAATTTAAAAAAGTATAATTTACGTCCCCCTTTTCCCCCTCTTTGTTTTAATGGCTTTATTTTAGTTGAATCCGTATATTTGTTTTTCTGCCAATTTTTGTTTCAAATTTTGCGACAGCTATTTCAGATACTTTCCGATGAGCTAGAGACTTGAAATTTGGTATAGGGTTTCGTTGACAATATAACTTTAATTTTTTTTTATAAAAAATAAAAATGCTGGATTTTAAATGGCGGACTTATTTATTTCACAACCAATTTGCCTTAAATTTAAAAACTTGCACTGCTTAAGGTAACTTAATACAATTTTTGATTTAAACTTAAAAAAAGTATAATGACCGATCCAAAATGGCGGCCTTTCCAATTTACGAGTCGATATGTATCAAATTCAAACATTTAGGGGACTTTCGCTGATTATGACGTTTGACTCAAATTAAAAAAAAAATATATCATTCTTCTTTCATTTTTAACTCAAACTTCTTAATTTAAAATCAAAATGGCGGATCCAAGTTTTAATCTGGTGTTTTTTGCATTGAGCACATTATTTTTAGGTAGTTGTGGAAACGATCCCGTTAAAAAAAAATGCAGATTAAGGGAAGGGAGCTATTTATAGTGTGTTGACAAATAAACAATTTTTTAAGCTATCGTCATCAGAGTGCAATGAACAGTTAGTACAGTATATAGTGGATAAATTTGGGGTTAGTGAACTTTCTGAAAACTACGTAAAACAAATACAACTTTTAATAAAAGTGTTTCTCACAAAGCTATTGGCGAAATGGCGTGATTGTAAAAACATGTACATTTATTAACACACATATGAAATAGTTTATTGATTACATAAAACGTCCAAATATGAGGCAGCCACTACAGCATATAGCTTCAGCACCACGAGGCAGGCCAAAAAAATCATTTGAAGAGAGTTGTAAACGCGGTAAACAAAGACATGTGCAATCGATTGTATCAAATCTCAGTCCAGAGCAGCTATGCTTAGCAGTTGAAACAAGCTTGGAAAAGTCAGGTAAAAGAACTACCGCCCAAGTTATGAAGTTAGCACTTAAAACATCGCCCAGACGGCTTAAAAAAATGAAAATGGTAAACAATGCAGCCTCTAGTTCTACTACTGTAAGACCGTACAGTTCCGAGGAAGCTTTAGTATGCAATTGTTTTCTTTTTAACTAAAATACTTAATTTCAAATAACATTTATTATGCATGTTTTTGCAAAATAAGCATTGAATATATGCCTCATAAGCATTTCTGATCATATTGTCACAAAAAAATCAAATTTTAGATTTTTGTCGCGCCAAATTGTTATTCTGTCCTTGTGTGCAGAGCGTGGCTTGTCTGACTAGAGTAATCAAACTGATCACAAGATACAAGATAAATCAAAAATAATGAAAAAATAATTGAAACCTATTTGTCATTCAACGAGTGAAACGACAGCGAACCAAGATTATTTTTGATTTACCGACTCAAATAAGCTAAATAACTGTACAGAATGGTTAAAAGCTATAGGATGCCTAGACTGCTTGCTGTGCTTAATATGTGTAAGAGAGAAGTAAAGGAGAGAAAAATATATTTTGGGCGGTGCCTTGAAATATTTTTCGCTGTTTTAGACCCGTAATCGGGCTGGTAGTGGGAACGTAGGGGAATATATCGTGACCTCTCGTCTTCTCGAAGTTTTTCATCATTCCGTCGTGTGCAGCGAAACAGATGAGAAGTGGGTATTTGTTTTTCACGCAAATTCTACCTCAAACGTACAGATAGTTTAATGGTATTTCGGGAATATATCTGTCAAGATGTGGCAAATTTATTTGTGGTCGCGTTTGAGGGAAGGCATATTCCAAGCCGGAGCACGGTCCAAAAATAGTGACCCATTTCTAACGAACAAGATGTGTCAATTTTTGCCATAAATTCAGTGGTGGAGATGCACTTCCTGTTCGTGAAATGGAAGAGAAATGGGCCTTCCTGTTCCTGTAAGGCATTTGCCAATGATGTGATCAATGATTTTATACCCTTAACCGTCCGGAACATTTTGAAACGACATGGGTACCGAAGTTTTAAAGTAAAGATAACGCAAGAAAAATTTCTAGATGATCAGTTTCGAAGAATGGCGTTTTGTAAACCATGATTGAAAAAGCGAATCAGGATGAACATTTTATTAAAAATATTTGTTGTACAGACGAAAGTTCGTTTTCAATTCATTGCCCTCTCAATTGTTCCGTTGTTTGTTACTGGTCACGGAAAATAAACATTTGCATACGGCAGAACGGACCCAGTATCCTTAAAAACTTAATGTCTGGGCTGGGATTTTGGGTGACAATATTATTGGTACCTTTTTCATCAATGGTAATTTACAAGGGGTCTGTTGCATGACTATCTCATTCCTGCGATTCGATAGGTGTCAAATGTTGATGTTAACCAAATTTGGTTTATGCAAGATGGTTGCCCAGCTCATGACACTTTGCCTGTAAGAGTGTTTTTAAATAAAACGTTTTCATGGCGGCTTATTACAAGCAGACAAGGTACAGCTGGCCTCCGAGATCACCAGATTTGGTACCCAATGTTTTTTTTGTGGGGCTATGCAGAAAGCAAAATTTATTCGCGTGTCCATTTAAGAGCTATCACTTTGGATGAACTTCGGCCAAAAATAATCACCACTCTACAATCAGTTACAGCGGAAATGATTAGTAATGTCCGAACTAAATGCTAACTAAAATCTTTTTTTAGTCATCGTCATGTTCTGTCAGTGAATTTATCAGTTTAATTTTTGTCTGTTTTGGTTACCTTTAAGTATTTTTAAATTATCCAAAGTGCCTGACTCGGTAGTAACTAGTGCCGAATGTATTTTATGATGTAGGTAGACACATACTGCCTCCTGAGGCGAAATAACTCACATTTTGAACTGTATATATTTTTATCAAGCCGGTTTTTTGTACACTTTTTTATCAATTTTTATCAATTTTTATTTGTTGATGTTTATATTCTACCACAGACTAAAAATATTTTTGGTTACGTATCACGAGTTGGGCACACTCCGGAATTCCAATGCAGTTCGACACCGTACAGTGTGTAGACGACTTAAGAAAAGCCTTTCACACGGGATCCACTAAGGTAACCAAACGTCCACACGAAAGTTTTTTTTTTTTTTAATTCCTACTTACTACCAATAATGGCATCTTTTAAGTGTTGCAAAAATTGGGAAATAACATCTTTCTTCTGCCTTACCTGCAAAAATGTAGTACATAAAAGTTGTTGGTCTCGGAAAAGATATGAAGTTGTGAAAGACTGTTTTATACTATGTTCACAATCCTGTATAGACTCGGCAATCGAGGAAGAGCCTGAAGTATTTGATACCTTGAAATCAACCATAAATGAGCTTAAACAGGAGCTAGGAGATAAAACTTCCTATATTGATAGGCCGCATCATTTGCTGAGGAAGCCTACAGAACCGAAGAAACTTTTGTTAACCAGATCGAAATGAAAGACAAAGAAATCGCACGCCTTGAAAAAATACTTAACGATCACAAATCAAAAAAGGTCAATAAAAACGTGCCCAGTTACATGAGCGTTGAAGTACAAACGAAATATAAATATAAAACAAATTTCACGCAAACCAAACAGTCAGTTCTTACTGAGGCCCACACACAAACACAAACACCAGAAAATGATTATTCCTCAACAGATAAGAAAAAATGTACTCAGGCGCAAATCTAGAAAATGAAAAATATATCCTCGAAGCAAAAAATCTTCAGCAACTAAATGACACTCTACTTGGAAAGATTGACGAACTAAATAAAATAATTGAAAACCATTCAGTGCTAAATATTTTAGAGAATCATGGATTAAACTTGGACCTAGAAGAATTAATCACAGTAAACAGTAACATGAAATTATCCATTGTAAACTTGGAAAATGAAAACCAAAGCTACTTTAATGAAATAGGAAAACTTAAAGATTAAATTTAGAATTTGGTTAATCTGACAAATAAGGTAGTTAAAGCTAATCAAAAGACAGATATCATATCGGATAAACCGAAATCGTCAAATGTTTCAAAAAAACACAAAATCTTGGTGCTGACAGATGATTTTGGGAAATATGTCTACCAGAGTATTTAGTGGAGAATTCGCCATACAAGTATTATGTAAACCAGATGCTGATCCGTGTAACCTTGTTTGTGGCATAAAAGATTATATTTCTGACTTTAATGACAATGATTTTGTTGTGCTTCTGACTGGTCCTAACTGTAGAGGTATAACTCGTGACAATATTTGTAATTTAGCTAATAGCTGTTTTTATACAAATTTACTTGTTTGCACAACCCCATCAAAAGCGCATAACCCTATTAATCATAATAAAACTATTGTTAAGGTTACATATACCCTCTCAAAATTGAACTTAAAATAAAGTTACTTTCTTTAAATTCTAAGCCATTTTTAGGCACGGCCGACAAGTATTTCGTACGTAAATCAAATTTTTTGAATAGGTTAGGTTTATATAGGCTTTCTGAATGCATGAAAATTTCAATACTTACTTTCAGCCATCAGAGTACAGTTTCAAACGTGGTTCTTATAGATAGGCGTATTGACAGTGGTAGCATTAGTAACTTAATTGATCTTACTGAAAATGACTTAAGTACTGTGGTGATTGTACTCTTTTGGGTGAGAATTCTCTTAATATAGTTAACCTGACTCCAGAAATCGATAGCAACAGTTCTCAAGATAGGGGGGGTCAACTTAATGAGACTGGTGACTGTCAGTTTGATGGTCGGGATGCTTTTTTAGAGAATCTACTACAGGAAATGACAGCACAAGTGGAGTTACTTTATTTTATCAAAACTGTCGTGGATTAAAAACTAAACTAGATACTCTACAAATTAACCTTCTAAACAGCAATCATGATGTAATAGCCTTAACAGAGACCTGGCTTAATGATAAATTTTATACATCAGAATTTTGCCCCAATGGTATGATCACGTTCAGAAAAGACAGAAACAGCTTACTGACAGGGAAAAAAGATGGTGGGGGTGTACTTTTGGCTTTAAAGAATACTTTTAATGTTGTAGAGATTAAGATTTTTGATGACGATCAAGAGGCTATTTGCTTGCAAGTTAGTCTAAGCAACAATAGATTTTTATATTTAATTTTAGTTTACATTGTACCTAACAGCCCTCTAGACGTATATCAATTTTTTTTTTTTAAAATAGAAATAAACATAATAGGTAAATTTCAAATCATTATTTTTGAGACAATTTCTTACAACTTTTTTTCGTTGGCCTATGCTAGTTGTTATGGTAAACAGCTGATAACTGTCAAAAAGTTATCTCAAAAATTGTGATATGGAGTTTAAGGTGAATTCAAACTTTATTATAATAGGTGATTTTAATGTGCCAGGTTATATAAACGAGTCCTCGAATAATAATATTGTAAACAATTTAAGGAGTTTTTTGGCTTTTAACAATCTTTATCAGTTTAATAATATTAAGAACATCAATAATGTCTTACTTGATCTTATTTTTGGGTCTTTTGATAACATATCTGTTGGACAAACTGATGATCAGATGGTGCCAATAGATAACAACCATCCATGTTTGGATATTAGACTGTCAGTAAAAACATTGCAAAGAAACTGCAAATTATTGCCAACAACTAAGTTTAATTTTAAAAAAGCCAATTTTTTACTAATTTATGAGCTTCTTAGGCACCAAGTTTGGGATGATTTATCAAGCTTTACTAACGTAAACCTGGCACTTGAAGCTTTCTATAAAATTACTTACAACTTATTTGAGAAGTGTGTACCTAGATCGACCCAAAAAGGTAAAAACTACCCAACTTGGTTTAACTGAAATAATTAAACTACTTAAACAAAAACATACTTGCTTTCTAAAATCGCGAAAATACAAGTCTCAGTTTTGGAAATCCAAATACAGTAACCTAAGAGAACTAATAAAGAATAAAATAAAGGCCGCTCGTGCCAAATACCTAATAGATATAGAAGCGAGTTTTAAATTTAACCCTAAACTTTTCTGGTCATTTCTTAAAAGTTTTAAAGACTGTTCTGACTTGTCAGATGAAATGACGTTTGAAAACGAAATATACACGGGAACGAATAATATTGCCGATGGCGTTGCCTCATACTTTAAGTCCGTTTTTATTGACAATGACAATATTAATCTCACACCTACAAATAAATTTAAATCCTACTTTTGTGAGAAAGATATATCCATTTTAGAGATAGACAAAGATATTAATAAACTAAAACCCAATTAGTCTATTGGGCATGATGGTATTCCTGCTTTTATATTAAAAGGGTGTAAAGAGTTTTTGCTTGTTCCTTTGCAAATTCCAGATAAATGGAAGCTTAGCAAAGTTATACCCATTCATAAAAGTGGTCCAAGACATAAAATTGAGAACTATCGGCCTATAACAATAGTATGCTCAATCTCAAAAATTTTCGAAATCATAATATTTGACAGACTTTTTGCAGAAGTGTCAAATAAAATATCTCCCAGACATGGCTTCTTACCCAAAAGATCAACCTTTACAAATCTAACAATTTTCTCTCAAGACGTACATGAGGCTTTAAACAGAAAATTATACAGATTTGGAAAAGGCTTTGATAAAGTAAGTCACAGCACTATCTTGGATGGACTAACTGGAATGGATGTTTCTCCATACCTAACTAACTTAATACAATCTTATTTGGGAACTAGCACAAGTAAAATATATCAGTTCGTGGAATTAAAAGGTAGCAGGTCTACTATTTCTATAAGTTCTTCTGGTGTGCCGCAAGGGTCTAATCTCGGACCACTTCTTTTTATTATTGCCTTCAACAAAATTATTCCTAAGGTAAAAAATGTGGAATCATTGGCATTTGCCGATGATTTTAAATGGTTTGTTGAAGTTTTCTCATTGGAGGATTTTGAAACACTCCAAAGTGAATTTCAGGACACAGCTCTATATTGCCAGGAAAATGGTTTTTAACTTAAATTTGGGTAAATGCTTTTGTTTGTCAATTAGTCGTAACAAAAACATAATTGAATTTGATTATACAATAAATAATGAGAACCTAGAGCGGGTATCTGAACAAAAAGACCTTCGATGTTACTTTCATTTTCATCACATATCATTTCTAAAATTAGGAGTGCCCAGAAAGTTGCTGGGTTTATTTGTAGAAATACTAAAAGTTTTAACATAGACGTAAGCATCTACTTATTTGACAGTCTGGTATTACCAATACTGGAATATGGAAGTGTTATCTGGTCCCCCAATATGACATTTGGATTGGTATGATTGAGGGAGTTCAACGCAAATTTTACAAAGCCATGCACTTTAGAAAGTTTGGGATTTATCCACAAAGAGGTTGTGACAACTTGAAGCCGTTTGAGCTAGTAAACTAAGTGAATTACACATAAAACAAAATAATGCTATAAACACAACACAATTGTGAGTTACAGACTAAACAAAGCGGGGAGAACTGTTGAGTGAACCCTAAGTTTAAATCTGACTTTTCTAGTAAATTAAGTTAAAACAAAATTGCTAATTAGTCTTACTGACTAGATTGTAATAAAAAAAAACACAGTGTGTTTGACAAATAAAAAAAAAAAACAACATCTTATTAAAAATATTTGATAGATTATCACTAAGCCAAAGAAGAACTAAAATTTTTTTAACAACAATATATAGAATTCTCAAAGGGGATGTTGATTGTCCTAATATAGTCGAACAACTTCCATTTGCCATAAATCGAATCAATTCAAGGTCGAAAAACAAGTTTTATTTAGCTTATCCACGAACAAATCTATTTAAAAGCTCTCCTATCTACAATTTATGCAACTTATTTAACAAGGATGCCTCAGATGTTGATATTGACAATGTTAGCTATAAGAAATTCAAAAAAAATTATAGATCAAAAAGTACGCAGCAGTTAATCAATAAGTAATTAAAGTAAGTAAGTAAGTAAGTAAGTAAGTAAGTAAGTAAGTAAGTAAGTAAGTAAGTAAGTAAGTAAGTAAGTAAGTAAGTAAGTAAGTAAGTAAGTAAGTAAGTAAGTAAGTAAGTAAGTAAGTAAGTAAGTAAGTAAGTAAGTAAGTAAGTAAGTAAGTAAGTAAGTAAGTAAGTAAGTAAGTAAGTAAGTAAGTAAGTAAGTAAGTAAGTAAGTAAGTAAGTAAGTAAGTAAGTAAGTAAGTAAGTAAGTAAGTAAGTATGTAAGTAAGTATGTAAGTAAGTAAGTAAGTATGTAAGTAATTATGTAAGTAAGTATGTAAGTAAGTATGTAAGTAAGTATGTAAGTAAGTATGTAAGTAAGTATGTAAGTAAGTATGTAAGTAAGTATGTAAGTAAGTATGTAAGTAAGTATGTAAGTAAGTATGTAAGTAAGTATGTAAGTAAGTATGTAAGTAAGTATGTAAGTAAGTATGTAAGTAAGTATGTAAGTAAGTATGTAAGTAAGTATGTAAGTAAGTATGTAAGTAAGTATGTAAGTAAGTATGTAAGTAAGTATGTAAGTAAGTATGTAAGTAAGTATGTAAGTAAGTATGTAAGTAAGTATGTAAGTAAGTATGTAAGTAAGTAAGTATGTAAGTAAGTATGTAAGTAAGTATGTAAGTAAGTACGTAAGTAAGTACGTAAGTAAGTATGTAAGTAAGTATGTAAGTAAGTATGTAAGTAAGTATGTAAGTAAGTATGTAAGTAAGTATGTAAGTAAGTATGTAAGTAAGTATGTAAGTAAGTATGTAAGTAAGTATGTAAGTAAGTATGTAAGTAAGTATGTAAGTATGTAAGTAAGTATGTAAGTAAGTATGTAAGTAAGTATGTAAGTAAGTATGTAAGTAAGTATGTAAGTAAGTATGTAAGTAAGTATGTAAGTAAGTATGTAAGTAAGTATGTAAGTAAGTATGTAAGTTAGTATGTAAGTAAGTATGTAAGTAAGTATGTAAGTAAGTATGTAAGTAAGTATGTAAGTAAGTATGTAAGTAAGTATGTAAGTAAGTATGTAAGTAAGTATGTAAGTAAGTATGTAAGTAAGTATGTAAGTAAGTATTTAAGTAAGTATGTAAGTAAGTATGTAAGTAAGTATGTAAGTAAGTATGTAAGTAAGTATGTAAGTAAGTATGTAAGTAAGTATGTAAGTAAGTATGTAAGTAAGTATGTAAGTAAGTATGTAAGTAAGTATGTAAGTAAGTATGTAAGTAAGTATGTAAGTAAGTATGTAAGTAAGTATGTAAGTAAGTATGTAAGTAAGTATGTAAGTAAGGAAGTAAGGAAGTAAGGAAGTCAGTCAGTCCAGTCAGTCAGTCCAGTCAGTCAGTCCAGTCAGTTAGTCCAGTCAGTCAGTCCAGTCAGTCAGTCCAGTCAGTCAGTCCAGTCAGTCAGTCCAGTCAGTCAGTCCAGTCAGTCAGTCCAGTCAGTCAGTCCAGTCAGTCAGTCCAGTCAGTCAGTCCAGTCAGTCAGCCCAGTCAGTCAGTCCAGTCAGTCAGTCCAGTCAGTCCAGTCAGTCAGTCCAGTCAGTCAGTCCAGTCAGTCAGTCCAGTCAGTCAGTCCAGTCAGTCAGTCCAGTCAGTCAGTCAGTTCAGTCAGTCAGTCCAGTCAGTCAGTCCAGTCAGTCCAGTCAGTCCAGTCAGTCCAGTCAGTCCAGTCAGTCCAGTCAGTCCAGTCAGTCCAGTCAGTCCAGTCAGTCCAGTCAGTCCAGTCAGTCCAGTCAGTCCAGTCAGTCCAGTCAGTCCAGTCAGTCCAGTCAGTCCAGTCAGTCCAGTCAGTCCAGTCAGTACAGTCAGTCCAGTCAGTTCAGTCAGTCAGTCCAGTCAGTCAGTCCAGTCAGTCAGTCCAGTCAGTCAGTCCAGTCAGTCAGTCAGTCCAGTCAGTCAGTCCAGTCAGTCAGTCCAGTCAGTCAGTCCAGTCAGTCAGTCCAGTCAGTCAGTCCAGTCAGTCAGTCCAGTCAGTCAGTCCAGTCAGTCAGTCCAGTCAGTCAGTCCAGTCAGTCAGTCCAGTCAGTCAGTCCAGTCAGTCAGTCCAGTCAGTCAGTCCAGTCAGTCAGTCCAGTCAGTCAGTCCAGTCAGTCAGTCCAGTCAGTCAGTCCAGTCAGTCAGTCCAGTCAGTCAGTCCAGTCAGTCAGTCCAGTCAGTCAGTCCAGTCAGTCAGTCCAGTCAGTCAGTCCAGTCAGTCAGTCCAGTCAGTCAGTCCAGTCAGTCAGTCCAGTCAGTCAGTCCAGTCAGTCAGTCCAGTCAGTCAGTCCAGTCAGTCAGTCCAGTCAGTCAGTCAGTCCAGTCAGTCAGTCCAGTCAGTCAGTCCAGTCAGTCAGTCCAGTCAGTCAGTCCAGTCAGTCAGTCCAGTCAGTCAGTCCAGTCAGTCAGTCCAGTCAGTCAGTCCAGTCAGTCAGTCCAGTCAGTCAGTCCAGTCAGTCAGTCCAGTCAGTCAGTCCAGTCAGTCAGTCCAGTCAGTCAGTCCAGTCAGTCAGTCCAGTCAGTCAGTCCAGTCAGTCAGTCCAGTCAGTCAGTCCAGTCAGTCAGTCCAGTCAGTCAGTCCAGTCAGTCAGTCCAGTCAGTCAGTCCAGTCAGTCAGTCCAGTCAGTCAGTCCAGTCAGTCAGTCAGAGTCAGTCCAGTCAGTCAGTCAGTCCAGTCAGTCCAGTCAGTCCAGTCAGTCCAGTCAGTCAGTCCAGTCAGTCAGTCCAGTCAGTCAGTCCAGTCTGTCAGTCCAGTCAGTCAGTCCAGTCAGTCAGTCCAGTCAGTCAGTCCAGTCAGTCAGTCCAGTCAGTCAGTCCAGTCAGTCAGTCCAGTCAGTCAGTCCAGTCAGTCAGTCCAGAAAGTCAGTCCAGTCAGTCAGTCCAGTCAGTCAGTCCAGTCAGTCAGTCCAGTCAGTCAGTCAGTCCAGTCAGTCAGTCAGTCCAGTCAGTCAGTCAGTCCAGTCAGTCAGTCAGTCAGTCCAGTCAGTCAGTCAGTCCAGTCAGTCAGTCAGTCCAGTCAGTCAGTCAGTCCAGTCAGTCAGTCAGTCCAGTCAGACAGTCAGTCCAGTCAGTCAGTCAGTCCAGTCAGTCAGTCAGTCCAGTCAGTCAGTCAGTCCAGTCAGTCCAGTCAGTCCAGTCAGTCCAGTCAGTCAGTCAGTCCAGTCAGTCAGTCAGTCCAGTCAGTCAGTCAGTCAGTCCAGTCAGTCAGTCCAGTCAGTCAGTCAGTCCAGTCAGTCAGTCAGTCCAGTCAGTCCAGTCAGTCCAGTCAGTCCAGTCAGTCAGTCCAGTCAGTCAGTCAGTCAGTCAGTCCAGTCAGTCCAGCCAGTCAGTCCAGTCAGTCCAGTCAGTCAGTCCAGTCAGTCAGTCCAGTCAGTCAGTCCAGTCAGTCAGTCCAGTCAGTCAGTCCAGTCAGTCAGTCCAGTCAGTCAGTCCAGTCAGTCAGTCCAGTCAGTCAGTCCAGTCAGTCAGTCCAGTCAGTCAGTCCAGTCAGTCAGTCCAGTCAGTCAGTCCAGTCAGTCAGTCCAGTCAGTCAGTCCAGTCAGTCAGTCCAGTCAGTCAGTCCAGTCAGTCAGTCCAGTCAGTCAGTCCAGTCAGTCAGTCCAGTCAGTCAGTCCAGTCAGTCAGTCCAGTCAGTCAGTCCAGTCAGTCAGTCCAGTCAGTCAGTCCAGTCAGTCAGTCCAGTCAGTCAGTCCAGTCAGTCAGTCCAGTCAGTCAGTCCAGTCAGTCAGTCCAGTCAGTCAGTCCAGTCAGTCAGTCCAGTCAGTCAGTCCAGTCAGTCAGTCCAGTCAGTCAGTCCAGTCAGTCAGTCCAGTCAGTCAGTCCAGTCAGTCAGTCCAGTCAGTCAGTCCAGTCAGTCAGTCCAGTCAGTCAGTCCAGTCAGTCAGTCCAGTCAGTCAGTCCAGTCAGTCAGTCCAGTCAGTCAGTCCAGTCAGTCAGTCCAGTCAGTCAGTCCAGTCAGTCAGTCCAGTCAGTCAGTCCAGTCAGTCAGTCCAGTCAGTCAGTCCAGTCAGTCCAGTCAGTCCAGTCAGTCCAGTCAGTCCAGTCAGTCCAGTCAGTCCAGTCAGTCCAGTCAGTTCAGTCAGTCAGTCCAGTCAGTCAGTCCAGTCCAGTCAGTTCAGTCAGTCCAGTCAGTCCAGTCAGTCAGTCCAGTCAGTCAGTCCAGTCAGTCAGTCCAGTCAGTCAGTCCAGTCAGTCAGTCCAGTCAGTCAGTCCAGTCAGTCAGTCCAGTCAGTCAGTCCAGTCAGTCAGTCCAGTCAGTCAGTCCAGTCAGTCAGTCCAGTCAGTCAGTCCAGTCAGTCAGTCCAGTCAGTCAGTCCAGTCAGTCAGTCCAGTCAGTCAGTCAGTCCAGTCAGTCAGTCCAGTCAGTCAGTCCAGTCAGTCAGTCCAGTCAGTCAGTCCAGTCAGTCAGTCCAGTCAGTCAGTCCAGTCAGTCAGTCAGTCCAGTCAGTCAGTCCAGTCAGTCAGTCCAGTCAGTCAGTCCAGTCAGTCAGTCCAGTCAGTCAGTCCAGTCAGTCAGTCCAGTCAATCAGTCCAGTCAGTCAGTCCAGTCAGTCTGTCCAGTCAGTCAGTCCAGTCAGTCAGTCCAGTCAGTCAGTCCAGTCAGTCAGTCCAGTCAGTCAGTCCAGTCAGTCAGTCCAGTCAGTCAGTCCAGTCAGTCAGTCCAGTCAGTCAGTCCAGTCAGTCAGTCCAGTCAGTCAGTCCAGTCAGTCAGTCCAGTCAGTCAGTCCAGTCAGTCAGTCCAGTCAGTCAGTCCAGTCAGTCAGTCCAGTCAGTCAGTCCAGTCAGTCAGTCCAGTCAGTCAGTCCAGTTCAGTCAGTCCAGTCAGTCAGTCCAGTCAGTCAGTCCAGTCAGTCAGTCCAGTCAGTCAGTCCAGTCAGTCAGTCCAGTCAGTCAGTCCAGTCAGTCAGTCCAGTCAGTCAGTCCAGTCAGTTCAGTCAGTTCAGTCAGTTCAGTCAGTCCAGTCAGTCAGTCAATCCAGTCAGTCAGTCCAGTCAGTCAGTCCAGTCAGTCAGTCCAGTCAGTCAGTCCAGTCAGTCAGTCAGTCAGTCAGTCCAGTCAGTCAGTCAGTCAGTCAGTCAGTCCAGTCAGTCAGTCCAGTCAGTCAGTCCAGTCAGTCAGTCCAGTCAGTCAGTCCAGTCAGTCAGTCCAGTCAGGCAGTCCAGTCAGTCAGTCCAGTCAGTCAGTCCAGTCAGTCAGTCCAGTCAGTCAGTCAGTCAGTCCAGTCAGTCAGTCCAGTCAGTCAGTCCAGTCAGTCAGTCCAGTCAGTCAGTCCAGTCAGTCAGTCCAGTCAGTCAGTCCAGTCAGTCAGTCCAGTCAGTCAGTCCAGTCAGTCAGTCCAGTCAGTCAGTCCAGTCAGTCAGTCCAGTCAGTCAGTCCAGTCAGTCAGTCCAGTCAGTCAGTCCAGTCAGTCAGTCCAGTCAGTCAGTCCAGTCAGTCAGTCCAGTCAGTCAGTCCAGTCAGTCAGTCCAGTCAGTCAGTCCAGTCAGTCAGTCCAGTCAGTCAGTCCAGTCAGTCAGTCCAGTCCAGTCAGTCAGTCCAGTCAGTCAGTCCAGTCAGTCAGTCCAGTCAGTCAGTCCAGTCAGTCAGTCCAGTCAGTCAGTCCAGTCAGTCAGTCCAGTCAGTCAGTCAGTCCAGTCAGTCAGTCCAGTCAGTCAGTCCAGTCAGTCAGTCAGTCCAGTCAGTCAGTCCAGTCAGTCAGTCCAGTCAGTCAGTCAGTCCAGTCAGTCAGTCCAGTCAGTCAGTCCAGTCAGTCAGTCCAGTCAGTCAGTCCAGTCAGTCAGTCCAGTCAGTCAGTCCAGTCAGTCAGTCCAGTCAGTCAGTCCAGTCAGTCAGTCCAGTCAGTCAGTCCAGTCAGTCAGTCCAGTCAGTCAGTCCAGTCAGTCAGTCCAGTCAGTCAGTCCAGTCAGTCAGTCCAGTCAGTCAGTCCAGTCAGTCAGTCCAGTCAGTCAGTCCAGTCAGTCAGTCCAGTCAGTCAGTCCAGTCAGTCAGTCCAGTCAGTCAGTCCAGTCAGTCAGTCCAGTCAGTCAGTCCAGTCAGTCAGTCCAGTCAGTCAGTCCAGTCAGTCAGTCCAGTCAGTCAGTCCAGTCAGTCAGTCCAGTCAGTCCAGTCAGTCCAGTCAGTCAGTCCAGTCAGTCAGTCCAGTCAGTCAGTCCAGTCAGTCAGTCCAGTCCAGTCAGTCCAGTCCAGTCAGTCAGTCCAGTCAGTCAGTCCAGTCAGTCAGTCCAGTCAGTCAGTCCAGTCAGTCAGTCCAGTCAGTCAGTCCAGTCAGTCAGTCCAGTCAGTCAGTCCAGTCAGTCAGTCCAGTCAGTCAGTCCAGTCAGTTAGTCCAGTCAGTCAGTCAGTCCAGTCAGTCAGTCCAGTCAGTCAGTCCAGTCAGTCAGTCCAGTCAGTCAGTCCAGTCAGTCAGTCCAGTCAGTCAGTCCAGTCAGTCAGTCCAGTCAGTCAGTCCAGTCAGTCAGTCCAGTCAGTCAGTCCAGTCAGTCAGTCCAGTCAGTCAGTCCAGTCAGTCAGTCCAGTCAGTCAGTCCAGTCAGTCAGTCCAGTCAGTCAGTCCAGTCAGTCAGTCCAGTCAGTCAGTCCAGTCAGTCAGTCCAGTCAGTCAGTCCAGTCAGTCAGTCCAGTCAGTCAGTCCAGTCAGTCAGTCCAGTCAGTCAGTCCAGTCAGTCAGTCCAGTCAGTCAGTCCAGTCAGTCAGTCCAGTCAGTCAGTCCAGTCAGTCAGTCCAGTCAGTCAGTCCAGTCAGTCAGTCCAGTCAGTCAGTCCAGTCAGTCAGTCCAGTCAGTCAGTCCAGTCAGTCAGTCCAGTCAGTCAGTCCAGTCAGTCAGTCCAGTCAGTCAGTCCAGTCAGTCAGTCCAGTCAGTCAGTCCAGTCAGTCAGTCCAGTCAGTCAGTCCAGTCAGTCAGTCCAGTCAGTCAGTCAGTCCAGTCAGTCAGTCCAGTCAGTCAGTCAGTCAGTCAGTCCAGTCAGTCAGTCAGTCAGTCAGTCCAGTCAGTCCAGTCAGTCCAGTCAGTCCAGTCAGTCCAGTCAGTCCAGTCAGTCAGTCCAGTCAGTCAGTCCAGTCAGTCAGTCCAGTCAGTCAGTCCAGTCCAGTCAGTCCAGTCCAGTCAGTCAGTCCAGTCAGTCAGTCAGTCAGTCAGTCAGTCCAGTCAGTCAGTCCAGTCAGTCAGTCAGTCAGTCAGTCAGTCCAGTCAGTCAGTCCAGTCAGTCAGTCCAGTCAGTCAGTCCAGTCAGTCAGTCCAGTCAGTCAGTCCAGTCAGTCAGTCAGTCAGTCAGTCCAGTCAGTCAGTCCAGTCAGTCAGTCCAGTCAGTCAGTCCAGTCAGTCAGTCCAGTCAGTCAGTCAGTCAGTCAGTCCAGTCAGTCAGTCCAGTCAGTCAGTCCAGTCAGTCAGTCCAGTCAGTCAGTCCAGTCAGTCAGTCCAGTCAGTCAGTCCAGTCAGTCAGTCCAGTCAGTCAGTCCAGTCAGTCCAGTCAGTCAGTCCAGTCAGTCAGTCCAGTCAGTCAGTCCAGTCAGTCAGTCCAGTCAGTCAGTCAGTCAGTCAGTCCAGTCAGTCAGTCAGTCAGTCAGTCCAGTCAGTCCAGTCAGTCAGTCAGTCCAGTCAGTCCAGTCAGTCAGTCCAGTCAGTCAGTCAGTCAGTCAGTCCAGTCAGTCAGTCCAGTCAGTCAGTCCAGTCAGTCAGTCCAGTCAGTCAGTCCAGTCAGTCAGTCCAGTCAGTCAGTCCAGTCAGTCAGTCCAGTCAGTCAGTCAGTCCAGTCAGTCAGTCCAGTCAGTCAGTCCAGTCAGTCAGTCCAGTCAGTCAGTCCAGTCAGTCAGTCAGTCAGTCAGTCAGTCCAGTCAGTC
The DNA here is from genome assembly GCA_963576565.1 of Aspidapion aeneum. Classification (NCBI taxonomy): domain Eukaryota; kingdom Metazoa; phylum Arthropoda; class Insecta; order Coleoptera; family Brentidae; genus Aspidapion; species Aspidapion aeneum. The sequence continues at coordinate 142,379,455 of OY755038.1, forward strand.
AGTCCAGTCAGTCAGTCCAGTCAGTCAGTCCAGTCAGTCAGTCAGTCAGTCAGTCCAGTCAGTCAGTCCAGTCAGTCAGTCCAGTCAGTCAGTCCAGTCAGTCAGTCCAGTCAGTCAGTCCAGTCAGTCAGTCCAGTCCAGTCAGTCCAGTCCAGTCAGTCAGTCCAGTCAGTCAGTCCAGTCAGTCAGTCAGTCCAGTCAGTCAGTCCAGTCAGTCAGTCCAGTCAGTCAGTCCAGTCAGTCAGTCCAGTCAGTCGATCCAGTCAGTCAGTCCAGTCAGTCAGTCCAGTCAGTTAGTCCAGTCAGTCAGTCCAGTCAGTCAGTCCAGTCAGTCAGTCCAGTCAGTCAGTCCAGTCAGTCAGTCCAGTCAGTCAGTCCAGTCAGTCAGTCCAGTCAGTCAGTCCAGTCAGTCAGTCCAGTCCAGTCAGTCAGTCCAGTCAGTCAGTCCAGTCAGTCAGTCCAGTCAGTCAGTCCAGTCAGTCAGTCCAGTCAGTCAGTCCAGTCAGTCATTCCAGTCAGTCATTCCAGTCAGTCAGTCCAGTCAGTCAGTCCAGTCAGTCCAGTCAGTCCAGTCAGTCCAGTCAGTCCAGTCAGTCAGTCAGTCCAGTCAGTCAGTCAGTCCAGTCAGTCAGTCAGTCCAGTCAGTCAGTCAGTCCAGTCAGTCAGTCAGTCAGTCAGTCAGTCCAGTCAGTCCAGTCAGTCAGTCCAGTCAGTCAGTCCAGTCAGTCAGTCCAGTCAGTCAGTCCAGTCAGTCAGTCCAGTCAGTCAGTCCAGTCAGTCAGTCCAGTCAGTCAGTCCAGTCAGTCAGTCCAGTCAGTCAGTCCAGTCAGTCAGTCCAGTCAGTCAGTCCAGTCAGTCAGTCCAGTCAGTCAGTCCAGTCAGTCAGTCCAGTCAGTCAGTCCAGTCAGTCAGTCCAGTCAGTCAGTCCAGTCAGTCAGTCCAGTCAGTCAGTCCAGTCAGTCAGTCCAGTCAGTCAGTCCAGTCAGTCAGTCCAGTCAGTCAGTCCAGTCAGTCAGTCCAGTCAGTCAGTCCAGTCAGTCAGTCCAGTCAGTCAGTCAGTCCAGTCAGTCAGTCCAGTCAGTCAGTCCAGTCAGTCAGTCCAGTCAGTCAGTCCAGTCAGTCAGTCCAGTCAGTCAGTCCAGTCAGTCAGTCCAGTCAGTCAGTCCAGTCAGTCAGTCCAGTCAGTCAGTCCAGTCAGTCAGTCCAGTCAGTCAGTCCAGTCAGTCAGTCCAGTCAGTCAGTCCAGTCAGTCAGTCCAGTCAGTCAGTCCAGTCAGTCAGTCCAGTCAGTCAGTCCAGTCAGTCAGTCCAGTCAGTCAGTCCATTCAGTCAGTCCAGTCAGTCAGTCCAGTCCAGTCAGTCAGTCCAGTCAGTCAGTCCAGTCAGTCAGTCCAGTCAGTCAGTCCAGTCAGTCAGTCCAGTCAGTCAGTCCAGTCAGTCAGTCCAGTCAGTCAGTCCAGTCAGTCAGTCCAGTCAGTCAGTCCAGTCAGTCAGTCCAGTCAGTCAGTCCAGTCAGTCAGTCCAGTCAGTCAGTCCAGTCAGTCAGTCCAGTCAGTCAGTCCAGTCAGTCAGTCCAGTCAGTCAGTCCAGTCAGTCAGTCCAGTCAGTCAGTCCAGTCAGTCAGTCCAGTCAGTCAGTCCAGTCAGTCAGTCCAGTCAGTCAGTCCAGTCAGTCAGTCCAGTCAGTCCGTCCAGTCAGTCAGTCCAGTCAGTCAGTCCAGTCAGTCAGTCCAGTCAGTCAGTCCAGTCAGTCAGTCCAGTCAGTCAGTCAGTCCAGTCAGTCAGTCCAGTCAGTCAGTCCAGTCAGTCAGTCCAGTCAGTCAGTCCAGTCAGTCAGTCCAGTCAGTCAGTCCAGTCAGTCAGTCCAGTCAGTCAGTCCAGTCAGTCAGTCCAGTCAGTCAGTCCAGTCAGTCAGTCCAGTCAGTCAGTCCAGTCAGTCAGTCAGTCCAGTCAGTCAGTCCAGTCAGTCAGTCCAGTCAGTCAGTCCAGTCAGTCAGTCCAGTCAGTCAGTCCAGTCAGTCAGTCCAGTCAGTCAGTCAGTCAGTCAGTCAGTCCAGTCAGTCAGTCCAGTCAGTCAGTCCAGTCAGTCAGTCCAGTCAGTCAGTCCAGTCAGTCAGTCCAGTCAGTCCAGTCAGTCAGTCCAGTCAGTCAGTCAGTCCAGTCAGTCAGTCAGTCCAGTCCAGTCAGTCAGTCCAGTCAGTCAGTCCAGTCAGTCAGTCCAGTCAGTCAGTCCAGTCAGTCAGTCCAGTCAGTCAGTCCAGTCAGTCATTCCAGTCAGTCATTCCAGTCAGTCAGTCCAGTCAGTCAGTCAGTCCAGTCAGTCAGTCAGTCCAGTCAGTCCAGTCAGTCCAGTCAGTCCAGTCAGTCCAGTCAGTCAGTCAGTCCAGTCAGTCAGTCAGTCAGTCAGTCAGTCAGTCCAGTCCAGTCAGTCCAGTCAGTCAGTCAGTCAGTCAGTCAGTCCAGTCAGTCCAGTCAGTCAGTCCAGTCAGTCAGTCCAGTCAGTCAGTCCAGTCAGTCAGTCCAGTCAGTCAGTCCAGTCAGTCAGTCCAGTCAGTCAGTCAGTCAGTCAGTCCAGTCAGTCAGTCCAGTCAGTCAGTCCAGTCAGTCAGTCCAGTCAGTCAGTCCAGTCAGTCAGTCCAGTCAGTCAGTCCAGTCAGTCAGTCAGTCAGTCAGTCCAGTCAGTCAGTCCAGTCAGTCAGTCCAGTCAGTCAGTCAGTCAGTCAGTCCAGTCAGTCAGTCCAGTCAGTCAGTCCAGTCAGTCAGTCCAGTCAGTCAGTCCAGTCAGTCAGTCCAGTCAGTCAGTCCAGTCAGTCAGTCCAGTCAGTCAGTCCAGTCAGTCAGTCCAGTCAGTCAGTCCAGTCAGTCAGTCAGTCAGTCAGTCAGTCAGTCAGTCCAGTCAGTCAGTCCAGTCAGTCAGTCCAGTCAGTCAGTCCAGTCAGTCAGTCCAGTCAGTCAGTCCAGTCAGTCAGTCCAGTCAGTCAGTCCAGTCAGTCAGTCCAGTCAGTCAGTCCAGTCAGTCAGTCCAGTCAGTCAGTCCAGTCAGTCAGTCCAGTCAGTCAGTCCAGTCAGTCAGTCCAGTCAGTCAGTCCAGTCAGTCAGTCAGTCCAGTCAGTCAGTCAGTCCAGTCAGTCCAGTCAGTCAGTCAGTCCAGTCAGTCAGTCAGTCAGTCAGTCAGTCAGTCCAGTCAGTCAGTCAGTCAGTCAGTCAGTCAGTCCAGTCAGTCAGTCAGTCAGTCAGTCAGTCAGTCCAGTCAGTCAGTCAGTCCAGTCAGTCAGTCAGTCCAGTCAGTCAGTCAGTCCAGTCAGTCAGTCAGTCAGTCCAGTCAGTCAGTCCAGTCAGTCAGTCAGTCCAGTCAGTCAGTCAGTCAGTCAGTCAGTCAGTCAGTCCAGTCAGTCAGTCAGTCCAGTCAGTCAGTCAGTCCAGTCAGTCCAGTCAGTCCAGTCAGTCAGTCAGTCCAGTCAGTCCAGTCAGTCCAGTCAGTCCAGTCAGTCAGTCCAGTCAGTCAGTCCAGTCAGTCCAGTCAGTCAGTCCAGTCAGTCAGTCCAGTCAGTCAGTCCAGTCAGTCAGTCCAGTCAGTCAGTCAGTCAGTCAGTCCAGTCAGTCAGTCCAGTCAGTCAGTCCAGTCAGTCAGTCCAGTCAGTCAGTCCAGTCAGTCAGTCCAGTCAGTCAGTCAGTCAGTCAGTCCAGTCAGTCAGTCAGTCAGTCAGTCCAGTCAGTCAGTCCAGTCAGTCAGTCCAGTCAGTCAGTCCAGTCAGTCAGTCCAGTCAGTCAGTCCAGTCAGTCAGTCCAGTCAGTCAGTCCAGTCAGTCAGTCCAGTCAGTCAGTCCAGTCAGTCAGTCCAGTCAGTCAGTCCAGTCAGTCAGTCCAGTCAGTCCAGTCAGTCAGTCAGTCCAGTCAGTCCAGTCAGTCCAGTCAGTCCAGTCAGTCCAGTCAGTCCAGTCAGTCAGTCAGTCAGTCAGTCCAGTCAGTCAGTCAGTTCAGTCAGTCAGTCAGTCCAGTCAGTCCAGTCAGTCAGTCCAGTCAGTCAGTCCAGTCAGTCAGTCCAGTCAGTCAGTCCAGTCAGTCAGTCCAGTCAGTCAGTCCAGTCAGTCAGTCCAGTCAGTCAGTCAGTCCAGTCAGTCCAGTCAGTCAGTCCAGTCAGTCAGTCCAGTCAGTCAGTCCAGTCGAGTCAGTCCAGTCAGTCAGTCCAGTCAGTCAGTCCAGTCTGTCAGTCCAGTCAGTCAGTCCAGTCAGTCAGTCCAGTCAGTCAGTCCAGTCAGTCAGTCCAGTCAGTCAGTCCAGTCAGTCAGTCCAGTCAGTCAGTCAGTCCAGTCAGTCAGTCAGTCCAGTCAGTCCAGTCAGTCAGTCAGTCCAGTCAGTCAGTCAGTCCAGTCAGTCAGTCAGTCAGTCAGTCCAGTCAGTCAGTCAGTCCAGTCAGTCAGTCAGTCCAGTCAGTCAGTCAGTCAGTCCAATCAGTCCAGTCAGTCCAGTCAGTCAGTCAGTCCAGTCAGTCAGTCAGTCCAGTCAGTCAGTCAGTCCAGTCAGTCAGTCAGTCCAGTCAGTCAGTCAGTCCAGTCAGTCAGTCAGTCCAGTCAGTCAGTCAGTCCAGTCAGTCAGTCAGTCAGTCCAGTCAGTCAGTCAGTCCAGTCAGTCCAGTCAGTCCAGTCAGTCCAGTCAGTCCAGTCAGTCCAGTCAGTCCAGCCAGTCAGTCCAGCCAGTCAGTCCAGTCAGTCCAGTCAGTCCAGTCAGTCAGTCCAGTCAGTCAGTCCAGTCAGTCCAGTCAGTCAGTCCAGTCAGTCAGTCCAGTCAGTCAGTCCAGTCAGTCAGTCCAGTCAGTCAGTCCAGTCAGTCAGTCCAGTCAGTCAGTCCAGTCAGTCAGTCCAGTCAGTCAGTCCAGTCAGTCAGTCCAGTCAGTCAGTCCAGTCAGTCAGTCCAGTCAGTCAGTCCAGTCAGTCAGTCCAGTCAGTCAGTCCAGTCAGTCAGTCCAGTCAGTCAGTCCAGTCAGTCAGTCCAGTCAGTCAGTCCAGTCAGTCAGTCCAGTCAGTCAGTCCAGTCAGTCCAGTCAGTCCAGTCAGTCCAGTCAGTCCAGTCAGTCCAGTCAGTCAGTCAGTCCAGTCAGTCAGTCCAGTCAGTCAGTCAGTCCAGTCAGTCAGTCCAGTCAGTCAGTCCAGTCAGTCAGTCCAGTCAGTCAGTCCAGTCAGTCAGTCCAGTCAGTCTGTCCAGTCAGTCAGTCCAGTCAGTCAGTCCAGTCAGTCAGTCCAGTCAGTCAGTTCAGTCAGTCAGTCCAGTCAGTCAGTCCAGTCAGTCAGTCCAGTCAGTCAGTCCAGTCAGTCAGTCCAGTCAGTCAGTCCAGTCAGTCCAGTCAGTCAGTCCAGTCAGTCAGTCCAGTCAGTCAGTCCAGTCAGTCCAGTTAGTCAGTCCAGTCAGTCAGTCCAGTCAGTCAGTCCAGTCAGTCAGTCCAGTCAGTCAGTCAGTTCAGTCAGTTCAGTCAGTCCAGTCAGTCAGTCAGTCCAGTCAGTCAGTCCAGTCAGTCAGTCCAGTCAGTCCAGTCAGTCAGTCAGTCCAGTCAGTCAGTCCAGTCAGTCAGTCCAGTCATTCAGTCCAGTCAGTCAGTCCAGTCAGTCAGTCCAGTCAGTCAGTCCAGTCAGTCAGTCCAGTCAGTCAGTCCAGTCAGTCAGTCCAGTCAGTCAGTCCAGTCAGTCAGTCCAGTCAGTCCAGTCAGTCCAGTCAGTCAGTCCAGTCAGTCCAGTCAGTCAGTCAGTCCAGTCAGTCAGTCCAGTCAGTCAGTCCAGTCCAGTCAGTCAGTCCAGTCAGTCAGTCCAGTCAGTCAGTCCAGTCAGTCAGTCAGTCCAGTCAGTCAGTCAGTCCAGTCAATCAGTCCAGTCAGTCGATCCAGTCAGTCAGTCCAGTCAGTCAGTCCAGTCAGTTAGTCCAGTCAGTCAGTCCAGTCAGTCAGTCCAGTCAGTCCAGTCCAGTCAGTCAGTCCAGTCAGTCAGTCCAGTCGAGTCAGTCCAGTCAGTCAGTCCAGTCAGTCAGTCCAGTCTGTCAGTCCAGTCAGTCAGTCCAGTCAGTCAGTCCAGTCAGTCAGTCAGTCAGTCAGTCCAGTCAGTTCAGTCAGTCAGTCAGTCCAGTCAGTCAGTCCAGTCAGTCAGTCAGTCAGTCAGTCAGTCCAGTCAGTCAGTCAGTCAGTCAGTCAGTCAGTCCAGTCAGTCCAGTCAGTCAGTCAGTCCAGTCAGTCAGTCAGTCCAGTCAGTCAGTCAGTCAGTCAGTCCAGTCAGTCAGTCAGTCCAGTCAGTCAGTCAGTCCAGTCAGTCAGTCAGTCCAGTCAGTCCAGTCAGTCCAGTCAGTCAGTCAGTCAGTCAGTCAGTCAGTCCAGTCAGTCAGTCAGTCCAGTCAGTCAGTCAGTCCAGTCAGTCAGTCAGTCCAGTCCAGTCAGTCAGTCAGTCCAGTCAGTCAGTCAGTCCAGTCAGTCAGTAGTCAGTCCAGTCAGTCCAGTCAGTCCAGCCAGTCAGTCCAGCCAGTCAGTCCAGTCAGTCCAGTCAGTCCAGTCAGTCAGTCCAGTCAGTCAGTCCAGTCAGTCCAGTCAGTCAGTCCAGTCAGTCAGTCCAGTCAGTCAGTCCAGTCAGTCAGTCCAGTCAGTCAGTCCAGTCAGTCAGTCCAGTCAGTCAGTCCAGTCAGTCAGTCCAGTCAGTCAGTCCAGTCAGTCAGTCCAGTCAGTCAGTCCAGTCAGTCAGTCCAGTCAGTCAGTCCAGTCAGTCAGTCCAGTCAGTCAGTCCAGTCAGTCAGTCCAGTCAGTCAGTCCAGTCAGTCAGTCCAGTCAGTCAGTCCAGTCAGTCAGTCCAGTCAGTCAGTCCAGTCAGTCAGTCCAGTCAGTCAGTCCAGTCAGTCAGTCCAGTCAGTCAGTCCAGTCAGTCAGTCCACAGTCAGTCAGTCAGTCAGTCAGTCCAGTCAGTCCAGTCAGTCCAGTCAGTCCAGTCAGTCCAGTCAGTCCAGTCAGTTCAGTCAGTCAGTCCAGTCAGTCAGTCCAGTCAGTTCAGTCAGTTCAGTCAGTCCAGTCAGTCCAGTCAGTCAGTCCAGTCAGTCAGTCCAGTCAGTCAGTCCAGTCAGTCAGTCCAGTCAGTCAGTCCAGTCAGTCAGTCCAGTCAGTCAGTCCAGTCAGTCAGTCCAGTCAGTCAGTCCAGTCAGTCAGTCAGTCCAGTCAGTCCAGTCAGTCAGTCCAGTCAGTCAGTCCAGTCAGTCAGTCAGTCCAGTCAGTCAGTCCAGTCAGTCAGTCAGTCCAGTCAGTCAGTCCAGTCAGTCAGTCCAGTCAGTCAGTCCAGTCAATCAGTCCAGTCAGTCAGTCCAGTCAGTCAGTCCAGTCAGTCTGTCCAGTCAGTCAGTCCAGTCAGTCAGTCCAGTCAGTCAGTCCAGTCAGTCAGTTCAGTCAGTCAGTCCAGTCAGTCAGTCCAGTCAGTCAGTCCAGTCAGTCAGTCCAGTCAGTCAGTCCAGTCAGTCAGTCCAGTCAGTCAGTCCAGTCAGTCAGTCCAGTCAGTCAGTCCAGTCAGTCAGTCCAGTCAGTCCAGTTAGTCAGTCCAGTCAGTCAGTCCAGTCAGTCAGTCCAGTCAGTCAGTCCAGTCAGTCCAGTCAGTCCAGTCAGTTCAGTCAGTTCAGTCAGTCCAGTCAGTCAGTCAGTCCAGTCAGTCAGTCCAGTCAGTCAGTCCAGTCAGTCCAGTCAGTCAGTCAGTCCAGTCAGTCAGTCCAGTCAGTCAGTCCAGTCAGTCAGTCCAGTCAGTCAGTCCAGTCAGTCAGTCCAGTCAGTCAGTCCAGTCAGTCAGTCCAGTCAGTCAGTCCAGTCAGTCAGTCCAGTCAGTCAGTCCAGTCAGTCAGTCCAGTCAGTCAGTCCAGTCAGTCAGTCCAGTCAGTCAGTCCAGTCAGTCCAGTCAGTCAGTCCAGTCAGTCCAGTCAGTCAGTCAGTCCAGTCAGTCAGTCCAGTCAGTCAGTCCAGTCCAGTCAGTCAGTCCAGTCAGTCAGTCCAGTCAGTCAGTCCAGTCAGTCAGTCAGTCCAGTCAGTCAGTCAGTCCAGTCAATCAGTCCAGTCAGTCGATCCAGTCAGTCAGTCCAGTCAGTCAGTCCAGTCAGTTAGTCCAGTCAGTCAGTCCAGTCAGTCAGTCCAGTCAGTCAGTCCAGTCAGTCAGTCCAGTCAGTCAGTCCAGTCAGTCAGTCCAGTCAGTCAGTCCAGTCAGTCAGTCCAGTCAGTCAGTCCAGTCAGTCAGTCCAGTCAGTCAGTCCAGTCAGTCAGTCCAGTCAGTCAGTCCAGTCAGTCAGTCCAGTCAGTCAGTCCAGTCAGTCAGTCCAGTCAGTCAGTCCAGTCAGTCAGTCCAGTCAGTCAGTCCAGTCAGTCAGTCCAGTCAGTCAGTCCAGTCAGTCAGTCCAGTCAGTCAGTCCAGTCAGTCAGTCCAGTCAGTCAGTCCAGTCAGTCAGTCCAGTCAGTCAGTCCAGTCAGTCAGTCCAGTCAGTCAGTCCAGTCAGTCAGTCCAGTCAGTCAGTCCAGTCAGTCAGTCCAGTCAGTCAGTCCAGTCAGTCAGTCCAGTCAGTCAGTCCAGTCAGTCAGTCCAGTCAGTCAGTCCAGTCAGTCAGTCCAGTCAGTCAGTCCAGTCAGTCAGTCCAGTCAGTCAGTCCAGTCAGTCAGTCCAGTCAGTCAGTCCAGTCAGTCAGTCCAGTCAGTCAGTCCAGTCAGTCAGTCCAGTCAGTCAGTCAGTCCAGTCAGTCAGTCCAGTCAGTCAGTCCAGTCAGTCAGTCCAGTCAGTCAGTCCAGTCAGTCAGTCCAGTCAGTAAGTCCAGTCAGTCAGTCCAGTCAGTCAGTCCAGTCAGTCAGTCCAGTCAGTCAGTCCAGTCAGTCAGTCCAGTCAGTCAGTCCAGTCAGTCAGTCCAGTCAGTCAGTCCAGTCAGTCAGTCCAGTCAGTCAGTCCAGTCAGTCAGTCCAGTCAGTCAGTCCAGTCAGTCAGTCCAGTCAGTCAGTCCAGTCAGTCAGTCCAGTCAGTCAGTCCAGTCAGTCAGTCCAGTCAGTCAGTCCAGTCAGTCAGTCCAGTCAGTCAGTCCAGTCAGTCAGTCCAGTCAGTCAGTCCAGTCAGTCAGTCCAGTCAGTCAGTCCAGTCAGTCAGTCCAGTCAGTCAGTCAGTCAGTCAGTCCAGTCAGTCCAGTCAGTCAGTCCAGTCAGTCAGTCCAGTCAGTCAGTCCAGTCAGTCAGTCCAGTCAGTCAGTCCAGTCAGTCAGTCCAGTCAGTCAGTCCAGTCAGTCAGTCCAGTCAGTCAGTCAGTCAGTCCAGTCAGTCAGTCCAGTCAGTCAGTCCAGTCAGTCAGTCCAGTCAGTCAGTCAGTCCAGTCAGTCAGTCCAGTCAGTCAGTCCAGTCAGTCAGTCCAGTCAGTCAGTCCAGTCAGTCTGTCCAGTCAGTCAGTCCAGTCAGTCAGTCCAGTCAGTCAGTCCATTCAGTCAGTCCATTCAGTCAGTCCAGTCCAGTCAGTCAGTCCAGTCAGTCAGTCCAGTCAGTCAGTCCAGTCAGTCAGTCCAGTCAGTCAGTCCAGTCAGTCAGTCCAGTCAGTCAGTCCAGTCAGTCAGTCCAGTCAGTCAGTCCAGTCAGTCAGTCCAGTCAGTCAGTCCAGTCAGTCAGTCCAGTCAGTCAGTCCAGTCAGTCAGTCCAGTCAGTCAGTCCAGTCAGTCAGTCCAGTCAGTCAGTCCAGTCAGTCAGTCCAGTCAGTCAGTCCAGTCAGTCAGTCCAGTCAGTCAGTCCAGTCAGTCAGTCCAGTCAGTCAGTCCAGTCAGTCAGTCCAGTCAGTCAGTCCAGTCAGTCAGTCCAGTCAGTCAGTCCAGTCAGTCAGTCCAGTCAGTCAGTCCAGTCAGTCAGTCCAGTCAGTCAGTCCAGTCAGTCAGTCCAGTCAGTCAGTCCAGTCAGTCAGTCCAGTCAGTCAGTCCAGTCAGTCAGTCCAGTCAGTCAGTCCAGTCAGTCAGTCCAGTCAGTCAGTCCAGTCAGTCAGTCCAGTCAGTCAGTCCAGTCAGTCAGTCCAGTCAGTCAGTCAGTCCAGTCAGTCAGTCCAGTCAGTCAGTCCAGTCAGTCAGTCCAGTCAGTCAGTCCAGTCAGTCAGTCCAGTCAGTCAGTCCAGTCAGTCCGTCCAGTCAGTCAGTCCAGTCAGTCAGTCCAGTCAGTCAGTCCAGTCAGTCAGTCCAGTCAGTCAGTCAGTCCAGTCAGTCAGTCCAGTCAGTCAGTCCAGTCAGTCAGTCCAGTCAGTCAGTCCAGTCAGTCAGTCCAGTCAGTCAGTCCAGTCAGTCAGTCCAGTCAGTCAGTCAGTCCAGTCAGTCAGTCCAGTCAGTCAGTCCAGTCAGTCAGTCCAGTCAGTCAGTCCAGTCAGTCAGTCCAGTCAGTCAGTCCAGTCAGTCAGTCCAGTCAGTCAGTCCAGTCAGTCCAGTCAGTCCAGTCAGTCCAGTCAGTCCAGTCAGTCAGTCCAGTCAGTCAGTCCAGTCAGTCAGTCAGTCCAGTCAGTCAGTCAGTCCAGTCCAGTCAGTCAGTCCAGTCAGTCAGTCCAGTCAGTCAGTCCAGTCAGTCAGTCCAGTCAGTCAGTCCAGTCAGTCAGTCCAGTCAGTCATTCCAGTCAGTCATTCCAGTCAGTCAGTCCAGTCAGTCAGTCCAGTCAGTCCAGTCAGTCCAGTCAGTCCAGTCAGTCCAGTCAGTCAGTCAGTCCAGTCAGTCAGTCAGTCCAGTCAGTCAGTCAGTCCAGTCAGTCAGTCAGTCCAGTCAGTCAGTCAGTCAGTCAGTCAGTCCAGTCAGTCCAGTCAGTCCAGTCAGTCAGTCCAGTCAGTCAGTCCAGTCAGTCAGTCCAGTCAGTCAGTCCAGTCAGTCAGTCCAGTCAGTCAGTCCAGTCAGTCAGTCCAGTCAGTCAGTCCAGTCAGTCAGTCCAGTCAGTCAGTCCAGTCAGTCAGTCAGTCCAGTCAGTCAGTCAGTCAGTCAGTCCAGTCAGTCAGTCCAGTCAGTCAGTCCAGTCAGTCAGTCCAGTCAGTCAGTCCAGTCAGTCAGTCCAGTCAGTCAGTCCAGTCAGTCAGTCCAGTCAGTCAGTCCAGTCAGTCAGTCCAGTCAGTCAGTCCAGTCAGTCAGTCCAGTCAGTCAGTCCAGTCAGTCAGTCAGTCAGTCAGTCCAGTCAGTCAGTCCAGTCAGTCAGTCCAGTCAGTCAGTCAGTCAGTCCAGTCAGTCAGTCAGTCAGTCAGTCAGTCAGTCAGTCCAGTCAGTCAGTCAGTCAGTCAGTCCAGTCAGTCCAGTCAGTCAGTCCAGTCGAGTCAGTCCAGTCAGTCAGTCCAGTCAGTCAGTCCAGTCTGTCAGTCCAGTCAGTCAGTCCAGTCAGTCAGTCCAGTCAGTCAGTCCAGTCAGTCAGTCCAGTCAGTCAGTCCAGTCAGTCAGTCCAGTCAGTCAGTCCAGTCAGTCAGTCAGTCAGTCAGTCAGTCAGTCAGTCAGTCAGTCCAGTCAGTCCAGTCAGTCAGTCAGTCAGTCAGTCCAGTCAGTCAGTCAGTCCAGTCAGTCAGTCAGTCAGTCAGTCAGTCAGTCAGTCCAGTCCAGTCAGTCAGTCAGTCAGTCAGTCCAGTCAGTCAGTCAGTCCAGTCAGTCAGTCAGTCCAGTCAGTCAGTCAGTCCAGTCAGTCAGTCAGTCAGTCAGTCCAGTCAGTCAGTCAGTCCAGTCAGTCAGTCAGTCCAGTCAGTCAGTCAGTCCAGTCAGTCAGTCAGTCAGTCCAGTCAGTCAGTCAGTCCTGTCAGTCCAGTCAGTCCAGCCAGTCAGTCCAGCCAGTCAGTCCAGTCAGTCCAGTCAGTCCAGTCAGTCCAGTCAGTCAGTCCAGTCAGTCAGTCCAGTCAGTCCAGTCAGTCAGTCCAGTCAGTCAGTCCAGTCAGTCAGTCCAGTCAGTCAGTCCAGTCAGTCAGTCCAGTCAGTCAGTCCAGTCAGTCAGTCCAGTCAGTCAGTCCAGTCAGTCAGTCCAGTCAGTCAGTCCAGTCAGTCAGTCCAGTCAGTCAGTCCAGTCAGTCAGTCCAGTCAGTCAGTCCAGTCAGTCAGTCCAGTCAGTCAGTCCAGTCAGTCAGTCCAGTCAGTCAGTCCAGTCAGTCAGTCCAGTCAGTCAGTCCAGTCAGTCAGTCCAGTCAGTCAGTCCAGTCAGTCAGTCCAGTCAGTCAGTCCAGTCAGTCAGTCCAGTCAGTCAGTCCAGTCAGTCAGTCCAGTCAGTCCAGTCAGTCCAGTCAGTCCAGTCAGTCCAGTCAGTCCAGTCAGTTCAGTCAGTCAGTCCAGTCAGTCAGTCCAGTCAGTTCAGTCAGTTCAGTCAGTTCAGTCAGTTCAGTCAGTCCAGTCAGTCAGTCCAGTCAGTCAGTCCAGTCAGTCAGTCCAGTCAGTCAGTCCAGTCAGTCAGTCCAGTCAGTCAGTCCAGTCAGTCAGTCCAGTCAGTCAGTCAGTCCAGTCAGTCAGTCCAGTCAGTCAGTCAGTTCAGTCAGTCAGTCAGTCAGTCCAGTCAGTCAGTCCAGTCAGTCAGTCCAGTCAGTCAGTCCAGTCAATCAGTCCAGTCAGTCAGTCCAGTCAGTCAGTCCAGTCAGTATGTCCAGTCAGTCAGTCCAGTCAGTCAGTCCAGTCAGTCAGTCCAGTCAGTCAGTTCAGTCAGTCAGTCCAGTCAGTCAGTCCAGTCAGTCAGTCCAGTCAGTCAGTCCAGTCAGTCAGTCCAGTCAGTCAGTCCAGTCAGTCAGTCCAGTCAGTCAGTCCAGTCAGTCAGTCCAGTCAGTCCAGTTAGTCAGTCCAGTCAGTCAGTCCAGTCAGTCAGTCCAGTCAGTCAGTCCAGTCAGTCCAGTCAGTTCAGTCAGTTCAGTCAGTTCAGTCAGTCCAGTCAGTCAGTCAGTCCAGTCAGTCAGTCCAGTCAGTCAGTCCAGTCAGTCAGTCAGTCCAGTCAGTCAGTCCAGTCAGTCAGTCCAGTCAGTCAGTCCAGTCAGTCAGTCCAGTCAGTCAGTCCAGTCAGTCAGTCCAGTCAGTCAGTCCAGTCAGTCAGTCCAGTCAGTCAGTCCAGTCAGTCAGTCCAGTCAGTCAGTCCAGTCAGTCAGTCCAGTCAGTCAGTCCAGTCAATCAGTCCAGTCAGTCAGTCCAGTCAGTCAGTCCAGTCAGTCAGTCCAGTCAGTCAGTCCAGTCAGTCAGTCCAGTCAGTCAGTCCAGTCAGTCAGTCCAGTCAGTCAGTCCAGTCAGTCAGTCCAGTCAGTCAGTCCAGTCAGTCAGTCCAGTCAGTCAGTCCAGTCAGTCAGTCCAGTCAGTCAGTCCAGTCAGTCAGTCCAGTCAGTCAGTCCAGTCAGTCAGTCCAGTCAGTCAGTCCAGTCAGTCAGTCCAGTCAGTCCAGTCAGTCAGTCCAGTCAGTCAGTCCAGTCAGTCAGTCAGTCCAGTCAGTCAGTCCAGTCAGTCAGTCCAGTCAGTCAGTCCAGTCAGTCAGTCCAGTCAGTCAGTCCAGTCAGTCAGTCCAGTCAGTCAGTCCAGTCAGTCAGTCCAGTCAGTCAGTCCAGTCAGTCAGTCCAGTCAGTCAGTCCAGTCAGTCAGTCCAGTCAGTCAGTCCAGTCAGTCAGTCCAGTCAGTCAGTCCAGTCAGTCAGTCCAGTCAGTCAGTCCAGTCAGTCAGTCCAGTCAGTCAGTCCAGTCAGTCAGTCCAGTCAGTCAGTCCAGTCAGTCAGTCCAGTCAGTCAGTCCAGTCAGTCAGTCCAGTCAGTCAGTCCAGTCAGTCAGTCCAGTCAGTCAGTCCAGTCAGTCAGTCCAGTCAGTCAGTTCAGTCAGTCAGTCCAGTCAGTCAGTCCAGTCAGTCAGTCCAGTCAGTCAGTCCAGTCAGTCAGTCCAGTCAGTCAGTCCAGTCAGTCAGTCCAGTCAGTCAGTCCAGTCAGTCAGTCCAGTCAGTCAGTCCAGTCAGTCAGTCCAGTCAGTCAGTCCAGTCAGTCAGTCCAGTCAGTCAGTCCAGTCAGTCAGTCCAGTCAGTCAGTCCAGTCAGTCAGTCCAGTCAGTCAGTCCAGTCAGTCAGTCCAGTCAGTCAGTCCAGTCAGTCAGTCCAGTCAGTCAGTCCAGTCAGTCAGTCCAGTCAGTCAGTCCAGTCAGTCAGTCCAGTCAGTCAGTCCAGTCAGTCAGTCCAGTCAGTCAGTCCAGTCAGTCAGTCCAGTCAGTCAGTCCAGTCAGTCAGTCCAGTCAGTCAGTCCAGTCAGTCAGTCCAGTCAGTCAGTCCAGTCAGTCAGTCCAGTCAGTCAGTCCAGTCAGTCAGTCCAGTCAGTCAGTCCAGTCAGTCAGTCCAGTCAGTCAGTCCAGTCAGTCAGTCCAGTCAGTCAGTCCAGTCAGTCCAGTCAGTCCAGTCAGTCCAGTCAGTCAGTCCAGTCAGTCCAGTCAGTCCAGTCAGTCCAGTCAGTCAGTCAGTCCAGTCAGTCAGTCCAGTCAGTCAGTCCAGTCCAGTCAGTCAGTCCAGTCAGTCAGTCCAGTCAGTCAGTCCAGTCAGTCAGTCAGTCCAGTCAGTCAGTCCAGTCAGTCAGTCAGTCCAGTCAATCAGTCCAGTCAGTCGATCCAGTCAGTCAGTCCAGTCAGTCAGTCCAGTCAGTTAGTCCAGTCAGTCAGTCCAGTCAGTCAGTCCAGTCAGTCAGTCCAGTCAGTCAGTCCAGTCAGTCAGTCCAGTCAGTCAGTCCAGTCAGTCAGTCCAGTCAGTCAGTCCAGTCAGTCAGTCCAGTCAGTCAGTCCAGTCAGTCAGTCCAGTCAGTCAGTCCAGTCAGTCAGTCCAGTCAGTCAGTCCAGTCAGTCAGTCCAGTCAGTCAGTCCAGTCAGTCAGTCCAGTCAGTCAGTCCAGTCAGTCAGTCCAGTCAGTCAGTCCAGTCAGTCAGTCCAGTCAGTCAGTCCAGTCAGTCAGTCCAGTCAGTCAGTCCAGTCAGTCAGTCCAGTCAGTCAGTCCAGTCAGTCAGTCCAGTCAGTCAGTCCAGTCAGTCAGTCCAGTCAGTCCAGTCAGTCAGTCCAGTCAGTCAGTCCAGTCAGTCAGTCCAGTCAGTCAGTCCAGTCAGTCAGTCCAGTCAGTCAGTCCAGTCAGTCAGTCCAGTCAGTCAGTCCAGTCAGTCAGTCCAGTCAGTCAGTCCAGTCAGTCAGTCCAGTCAGTCAGTCAGTCCAGTCAGTCAGTCCAGTCAGTCAGTCCAGTCAGTCAGTCCAGTCAGTCAGTCCAGTCAGTAAGTCCAGTCAGTCAGTCCAGTCAGTCAGTCCAGTCAGTCAGTCCAGTCAGTCAGTCCATTCAGTCAGTCCAGTCAGTCAGTCCAGTCAGTCAGTCCAGTCAGTCCAGTCAGTCAGTCCAGTCAGTCAGTCCAGTCAGTCAGTCCAGTCAGTCAGTCCAGTCAGTCAGTCCAGTCAGTCAGTCCAGTCAGTCAGTCCAGTCAGTCAGTCCAGTCAGTCAGTCCAGTCAGTCAGTCCAGTCAGTCAGTCCAGTCAGTCAGTCCAGTCAGTCAGTCCAGTCAATCAGTCCAGTCAATCAGTCCAGTCAGTCAGTCCAGTCAGTTAGTCCAGTCAGTCAGTCCAGTCAGTCAGTCCAGTCAGTCAGTACAGTCAGTCAGTCCAGTCAGTCAGTCCAGTCAGTCAGTCCAGTCAGTCAGTCCAGTCAGTCAGTCCAGTCAGTCAGTCCAGTCAGTCAGTCCAGTCAGTCAGTCCAGTCAGTCAGTACAGTCAGTCAGTCCAGTCAGTCAGTCCAGTCAGTCAGTCCAGTCAGTCAGTCCAGTCAGTCAGTCCAGTCAATCAGTCCAGTCCAGTCAGTCAGTCAGTCCAGTCAGTCAGTCCAGTCAGTCAGTCAGTCAGTCCAGTCAGTCAGTCCAGTCAGTCATTCCAGTCAGTCATTCCAGTCAGTCATTCCAGTCAGTCAGTCAGTCCAGTCAGTCAGTCAGTCCAGTCAGTCCAGTCAGTCAGTCCAGTCAGTCAGTCCAGTCAGTCAGTCAGTCCAGTCAGTCAGTCAGTCAGTCAGTCAGTCAGTCCAGTCAGTCCAGTCAGTCAGTCAGTCAGTCAGTCAGTCAGTCAGTCAGTCAGTCAGTCAGTCAGTCAGTCAGTCAGTCAGTCAGTCAGTCAGTCAGTCAGTCAGTCAGTCAGTCAGTCAGTCAGTCAGTCAGTCAGTCAGTCAGTCAGTCAGTCAGTCAGTCAGTCAGTCAGTCAGTCAGTCAGTCAGTCAGTCAGTCAGTCAGTCAGTCAGTCAGTCAGTCAGTCAGTCAGTCAGTCAGTCAGTCAGTCAGTCAGTCAGTCAGTCAGTCAGTCAGTCAGTCAGTCAGTCAGTCAGTCAGTCAGTCAGTCAGTCAGTCAGTCAGTCAGTCAGTCAGTCAGTCAGTCAGTCAGTCAGTCAGTCAGTCAGTCAGTCAGTCAGTCAGTCAGTCAGTCAGTCAGTCAGTCAGTCAGTCAGTCAGTCAGTCAGTCAGTCAGTCAGTCAGTCAGTCAGTCAGTCAGTCAGTCAGTCAGTCAGTCCGACAGTCAGTCAGTCAGTCAGTCAGTCAGTCCGACAGTCAGTCAGTCAGTCAGTCAGTCAGTCCGACAGTCAGTCAGTCAGTCAGTCAGTCAGTCAGTCAGTCAGTCAGTCAGTCAGTCAGTCAGTCAGTCAGTCAGTCAGTCAGTCAGTCAGTCAGTCAGTCAGTCAGTCAGTCAGTCAGTCAGTCAGTCAGTCAGTCCGTCAGTCCGACAGTCAGTCAGTCAGTCCGTCAGTCCGACAGTCAGTCAGTCAGTCAGTCAGTCAGTCAGTCAGTCAGTCAGTCAGTCAGTCAGTCAGTCAGTCAGTCAGTCAGTCAGTCAGTCAGTCAGTCAGTCAGTCAGTCAGTCAGTCAGTCAGTCAGTCAGTCAGTCAGTCAGTCAGTCAGTCAGTCAGTCAGTCAGTCAGTCAGTCAGTCAGTCAGTCAGTCAGTCAGTCAGTCAGTCAGTCAGTCAGTCAGTCAGTCAGTCAGTCAGTCAGTCAGTCAGTCAGTCAGTCAGTCAGTCAGTCAGTCAGTCAGTCAGTCAGTCAGTCAGTCAGTCAGTCAGTCAGTCAGTCAGTCAGTCAGTCAGTCAGTCAGTCAGTCAGTCAGTCAGTCAGTCAGTCAGTCAGTCAGTCAGTCAGTCAGTCAGTCAGTCAGTCAGTCAGTCAGTCAGTCAGTCAGTCAGTCAGTCAGTCAGTCAGTCAGTCAGTCAGTCAGTCAGTCAGTCAGTCAGTCAGTCAGTCAGTCAGTCAGTCAGTCAGTCAGTCAGTCAGTCAGTCAGTCAGTCAGTCAGTCAGTCAGTCAGTCAGTCAGTCAGTCAGTCAGTCAGTCAGTCAGTCAGTCAGTCAGTCAGTCAGTCAGTCAGTCAGTCAGTCAGTCAGTCAGTCAGTCAGTCAGTCAGTCAGTCAGTCAGTCAGTCAGTCAGTCAGTCAGTCAGTCAGTCAGTCAGTCAGTCAGTCAGTCAGTCAGTCAGTCAGTCAGTCAGTCAGTCAGTCAGTCAGTCAGTCAGTCAGTCAGTCAGTCAGTCAGTCAGTCAGTCAGTCAGTCAGTCAGTCAGTCAGTCAGTCAGTCAGTCAGTCAGTCAGTCAGTCAGTCAGTCAGTCAGTCAGTCAGTCAGTCAGTCAGTCAGTCAGTCAGTCAGTCAGTCAGTCAGTCAGTCAGTCAGTCAGTCAGTCAGTCAGTCAGTCAGTCAGTCAGTCAGTCAGTCAGTCAGTCAGTCAGTCAGTCAGTCAGTCAGTCAGTCAGTCAGTCAGTCAGTCAGTCAGTCAGTCAGTCAGTCAGTCAGTCAGTCAGTCAGTCAGTCAGTCAGTCAGTCAGTCAGTCAGTCAGTCAGTCAGTCAGTCAGTCAGTCAGTCAGTCAGTCAGTCAGTCAGTCAGTCAGTCAGTCAGTCAGTCAGTCAGTCAGTCAGTCAGGCAGGCAGGCAGGCAGGCAGGCAGGCAGGCAGGCAGGCAGGCAGGCAGGCAGGCAGGCAGGCAGGCAGGCAGGCAGGCAGGCAGGCAGGCAGGCAGGCAGGCAGGCAGGCAGGCAGGCAGGCAGGCAGTCAGTCAGTCAGGCAGGCAGGCAGGCAGGCAGGCAGGCAGGCAGGCAGGCAGAAGTAAGTAAGTAAGTAAGTAAGTAAGTAAGTAAGTAAGTAAGGAAAGAAAGAAAGAAAGAAATAAAAAAATAAAAGAATAAAAAAATAAATAAATATAAAAAAATTTGCTTTTAAAACAGACCCCTCTTTTATTTGTTTCGCTGGGAAAGCCATCAACTTAAGTTTGTGGTAGACACGGCATTAAATATTATAAAAAATAACAAGCTTGAAAAAAAGGCTTAAACATTAACAGCGGTATTTACTAAGATGGTTTAAGTTTATCTTTTGTGAAACGTTTTAACTGAATTTCTTTTAAACTTAATAAAAGTTAATGGAATTTTGGACTAATTATAACTACATAGGTTATATCGCAATGGAAAAAAACCGGTTTAAATAAGAATCTGCAAGGATTTTGAAAAAAAATGGAAAAAACGGAAAAGAAATGGTTTAAACTATAGTTAAAAAGTTTGTAGGGAACGAGGTTTAAGTGAAAATGCAGCGATATTTAAGTGAATTATTTACATTTTTCAATTTACACTTACTTCCCAAACTTGACATTGTCGGAAAATGTGTTCTAATTTCGTAATTTTTATTATATAACTCGCACAGACAAAACGAAACTGAAAAATAAATTTTTAAATTTGTTAAAATGACGCAAAAGTGAGTTGACTGACACTTGCTGGACTAAGTACTGGGATTGTCATCAGCTGTCATCTCGGTGCACGTACATCTTAAATATATCTGTATGGCTAAAGCGTATTAAACCATTAATGGAAAATACAATAAAATTTATATTTATATTGAGTTGATTTAGGGTGGAATTTATAGTCGAGCCTTAAGGTCTGACGTTTACGGGGCGTCCTCAAAGATTTCTCAGCGTTTTCATTTTATAAAGCTTTCCTTAAGAAAGGTTGAGTCAAGGAAGCGAATGCGATGGCTACATTGACATTTATATTAATTTTTGATATTTATGATATCTTTTATCAATTTCAGCTAATTTATCAAGATTGGTTTAAATAACAGTTTTTAGCTGTGCTAAAAGTTTCGCTAGAACGAAAAAGTATGATTGTGAAGAATGGTTTAAAACTACAAAACATCCTACAAAATAAAAAGTACATGGATGGAATACCTACTTGAAAAAACAGGGGACAACAAAGGCCTGAAAGAAAATGAATTTGATGATCAAGAAATTTATATAGAAAGCCTTTTCAGTATCATGAAAAAGTCAAATTGATGTTTTAATGCAGTTGAATATTTACTTCAAATATCATTTGTACGAAATCTGGTTAAGTTAAATGTTGTATTTTATGTTTATATGTATTAAATGTTTTATCAAAATTTTATTTAATTTAACAATTGTTTGACTTTATATAAAATATTTCTTTATTTGTTAGATAATAACTTTTTTGAAACTTTTCCAAATAGGTATTTGGTGGTTAGTATACAATTCAACATTTTTTTTTTAGAAAAATAAATAAACTCGCGGATCCAAAATGGCGGATCTTCCCATTTATGAACCAATATGCATCAAATTCGGAACTTTGTGATCTTTTAGGTCGCTGATTATTATTTTTAACTTAAACTAAAGAAATCAAAACGGCGGATCAAAAATGGCGGACTTTCACATTTCTGAAGCAATATGCATCAAATTCGGAACTTTAGGGTGTTTCAGGTCGCTTCTTATGATTTCTAACCTCAACTTAAAAAAAAATCAAAATGGCGGATAAAAAATTGCAGATTTTCCCATTTATGAACCGATTTGAGTCAAAGTCGGAACTTTGCGATCATTCAGGTCGCTGATTATTATTTTTAACTTAAACTAAAAAAATCATTTTGATCAAAAATGACAGACTCTCCCATTTATAAACCAATGTGCTTCAAATTTGGAATTTTAGGGTGTTCAGGTCGTTGATTATGATTTCTAACTTAAACTTTAAAAAAAGCAAAATGGCGGATCCACAATTGTGCCTTCCTATTTATAAGCCGATTTGCCTCAAACTTAAAACGTCGCGGCGCTTAAGGTAACTCAATACAATTTTTGACTCAAATTTAAAAACATGAAAATGGCGGGTACAAATTGGCGGATTTTCCCATTTATGAACCGATATACATCAAACTCGGAAATTTGGGGTGTTTTAGGTTGCGGATTATTATTTTATTGTTCATTGTTACAAGTGATTTAGTAGCACCGCGGTGGCGCACCGGCCTTTATCAGGCCAGCAGACATAGTTTTTAGCACAAAATATATAGCATATACTTTTAAAGTAATGCATTTTTTAAAACTTTTTAGTACAAAAAAAACTGAAATTTAAAAAAAAAACTTTTTTTACAAAAAAATCTGGACTTTTAAAGCAAAATATTTTGGTATATTGGGGGCAATTCTTTAAAATTTGAAATAATTTGAAACAATCTGAAAAAATTTGACGCCTCAAATTTAAGCCCTAAATTATGGCAACATCGTAAATTTCAGTTTTTTGTACAGCGGCAAAAACCGAAAAATGAGGAAAAATATAATCTAAAACCTACCTTTAAACTCGATTGCTGATAGTTCAATATTTTTCCGGGATTGTTGATGATGCACAGGTTCTTAAAAAATTGTATTTTTCCGGAAAAAAAACAATAACAAAACCATGAGACGTTTTTCTTATTTCGTTAAAGTTGGATTCAAATAACACGAACATGACATGCAAAGTACAGCCGACCACAAAATCCACGTAATTTAATTTTAACGAAATCAAATGAATTTTAGGAAAGAAAACGATAAGTTGATAAATTTATGAAAAAAAATAATTTTCGGATTTATTGCAACCCGTGGCCCAAAAAATAACCTTTGAATATATAAATATCAAACTTGTTATTATTATCATATAATTAAAAATAATGTTTGTCTAATATTTCTTATGATCAGGTATGAGAAGAGATAGAAAAAAAGTCTGCCAAACCCAGGTTATAAAGGTTAGGTTCAGGTCTGCTACAGGGTGACCTTAAAATCTATTATAGATTTGTTTAGAAATTCTAGTTCTCTACTTAACAATAAAAAGTTGAAAATAGCCCAAAAAGTTAAACTATGTATTAACGGATTATTTCAAATTTAGGTTCAGGGGGTGAGTTACAGGGTGATATCAAAAATAGTTGTACAATTTACATTGTTAAAAACAACTTTGTCAGGGGTTTTACTTAGCAAACAAGAGTTAGAAATACCTTAAAAAATCATATCACTAACTTATTGTATTACCTTTAGAGCCAGCAAGTGAGCTACTGGGTGATATCGAAATTACTAGTGTATTTTTCTAAAAATCACATTTTTAGAAAACAATGTTGTCAAGAGCTTTCATTATCAAAAAATGCTTAGGAACACGTTAAAAAATCATAACATTAACTGACTGTATTACCTTTAGGTCCTTGGAGTAGGGTACAGGGTGATATCAAAATTAGTAAAACACTTTTGTAAAAATCACAATTTTAAAAATCAACTTTATCAGGAGTCTTGGTGAGCAAAAAATAGTTAGGAATATGTAAACAAACCACACCATTCACTAACTGCGTTACATTTAGGTCCAGTAGGTAAGATACTAGTAGTAAATTCTTTTATAAATCATATTTTTAAAAATAACTTTTGGCCTCACCTTACTGTTTACAAACCAAGAACATATAAGTTAGGGTTTCTTGAGCGATCTATTAAAAGAATATTACGTTAATTACTTTTCCGCACAATTTTACTTTTTCGCATCATTTTTACTTTCCTCACGATTTTTTTCGCACGTCCAAATTGCAAGAACCTTCCCGTCCACAATCGTTTTCAAATGAAAACCCGTTCTCCTACACACAAGTTTCATTTTCAAGAAGTGCTGCTGTACCGATGCTACCAGAAGCACCGAATGAAGAATCATGTAATGTGTTACAGCCTGTACAGACCAATATACCTTTCTCCATTCACTACAGTAGTAATTCTAAGCAGCAAACTGATCAAGGCATTTCTGTAGTGGGCCAAACACCAACCAATCAAATTCCAATAAGAAACGACGTTATTCAAGATGTTGCGGCATCTGATGTATATTGAAGCATGCAACAAACAGAAAGTGCACTTTCAATTTCAATATCTACCATCGTTAACTTTTTCGTTATTGTTATTTAAATGTTCTTTACATAAAGTTTCTTTTTAATATATCATAATAAAAAAATCCTGTTTTAATATTTTTCCGTGCATAAAAAAATCAAGTAAAAATAAAAGTTAAAAAACGTACGGAAAAGTAACTTTTCCGCACTAGTGCTGAAAAATTTCTTTTCCGCACGATTTTTGTTTTGTTAAAAATGAAGATATTTAGGACTCATTAAATGATTTATGTAACTATTCTATCTTACGTATCATTTTCTAGCATTATTATAAAATCTTTGCGAATTAAAACATGTTTTTTGATAAAGAAGATGGACAAAAACACTCGTAGGAAAAACATTGTACCTAATTCTTGCGGAAACTATCTTTTCCATCCTTGACGGCTTGCCCGAACTCCGCTCCGCGTCGATTGTGCAACTGCCGTCGCGTGCGGAAAAGTACCTCTTTCCGCACTTGTTAGGTAAATAACTATTGTACAAACAATTAAAAGCCTAAGCGATACAAAAAAATATTTATGTAAAAGATATTTAAAATTTAAAGATAAAATACCTTAAGTGGGATGAAACTACTGCTTTTGTTGATTTGGAGTTTTCAGTAAAAATAGCTAAAGAAGTAAAGAAATATATCCCTTTATCAGACAACCAAATAACTATGTAGCGGTACAGGTATTAACAGATTTTTTGAAAGAAATGCAAAATATTGAGTCGCTTCACTTTGGAAGAAGTCTATATACAAGTAATTAAATAAAACTAAGAACGACATACGGGACAAAAATATTTGTGTGCAGGTTGTTGTTTGTCAATGTAAATAAATGTAATAATTATTATGTGTATTTGTACATTTTTATATTGAGCAAGCTTAATAATTATAAGGATTTGATTTGGCTCGGTTTGGTTATGTTAAATAGATAACTTGGGTGTTAAATTGTTGCCTAAAAAACATGCAAATTTGTGAAATAACAACGAAGAGAGTTTTTTCCTGTAAATAAATGTGCAGATTTTTATATTTATCGTGTATGTTTGTAAATGTTTACATTAGGCAAGCCTAGTGAAGGCTTTCGTTTTGTTACATTAAATATATATTTTAGGGCCAAGATTCTAAAATATCTTGTAAATTTGTTAATTAACAAATCAAACAAATGTAAAATATTTGTAAAAAAATTTTGATTTACTATAAATTTGTGAATTAACAACGAAGGCAGGCAGGTTTTTCTGTAAATAATTATTGTACATTTTTATATTGACCAACCTTATTTATATGGGTTTGGTTCGGTTTGGTTATACTTGATATGTATTATAAAGCCATGATTTTTTCAAACTAACTTGTGAATTTGTAAAAGAACAAGGAACCAAGATGTTGTTACGTAAATAAATGTAGGGATTTTTGGATTTCTTATGTGTATTTGTAAACTTTTATTTTGACCAAGGTTAGTTAGGGGCTTAGGTTGATTTGGTTATATTAACTAATATGTTTTAATGTCAAAATTTTATCATATTAACTTGTAAATTTGTCAAATAAATAGTAAAAGTTTTTCACGTAAATATATGTGAATATTTTTGGATTTATTTATTCATTTCACCCTGTAGCTCACCTCCCTTGTTTTTTAAAAACGTGATTTTTCAAAATCTTTACTGCTATTTAGATATCACCCTGCAGCTTACCTACTGGAAGTAAATGAAATTTAGTAAGTGGTATGATTGCTTAACGTGTTCCTAACTATTTTTTGCTAACAAACGCTCCTGACAACGTTGATTTTTAAAAACGTGATTTTTACGAAATTTTATTACTAATTTCGATATCACCCTGTACCTCATTTCCTGGACCTAACGGTGATACAGTCAGTTAATGGTATGATTGTTTAACGTATTCCTAACTATACTTTGCTAACAAAAGCTTCGGACAACCTTGCTTTTTAAAAATGTGATTTTTAGAAAATTTACACACACTAATAATTTCTATATCACCATGTAGCTCAATTCCTGGACCTGAAGGTGATAAAATCTGATAATGGTATGATTGTGTAACGTGTTTCAAATAATTTTTTGCTAACGAAAGCTCTTGACAACATTGTTTTTTAAAAATTTGTTTTTTAGAAAATTACGCTTCTAATTTCGATATCACCCTGTAGGTCTCTCACGTCCTGGATCTAAAAATAATACAATAAGTTCATGATACATATTTTAATGTATTTCTTACTCTTATTTGCTAACTAAAACTCCTGACAGAGTTGTTTTTTAAAAATGTGATTTTAATTAAGATTTACTACTATTTTCGATATCACCCTGTAACTCACCTCCTGGACCAAAATTTGATCTAATCCGTAAATAGTAGTTTTTTAGGGCTATTTTCAACTTTTTATTGCTAAGTAGAAAATTAGAATTTTTTAACAAATCTATAATATTAGGCACACAAGAAATTTTACATAATTATACAAACATTATTTTTAATTATACGAATTTATAGAAAGTTTGAAATTTATGTTTTAAAGGTTTGTTTCTTGGGTCCCGTTCATTTTATTCATATTATGAACCTATTTTCAGGTCGGCTGTACGCAGTTCCCTGCCTATATGTGTGGCTCCCTCTAGGGAGCGTGTCGCAAACTTAAGTTTTCCTTGCACAAAGTGACCACGTGGTCGTGGCACCCCTGAAAAATTCCGCCTTCGACTTATTTTCGTCAGATGGAGACTGTGGCGACTATTCTTAGGGTCACTGCATCCTGAAAGCCTGGCATCTTCCAACGAGCGGATAGTTCACAACTTGCATTCCATTTGCTATTGGTTGACATAGTCAGGCGGGATTTTTAAAATTAAAACTCTCCTGTCCTCGTTTTGGGAGGTTGAAATCGGTGTTAAACCAAACTGAAACAAAACCTAACCGTGGTCAATTGATGGGAAACGTATCCTGACCGGGGCGTATCTGGACAGGTTAGGATACGTTGTCGAATAATTTATCAGGGTTAGGTTAACACCGATTTCGACAGGAAAACAGGATAAGGAAGCTAATTAAAAAAAAATATAATATGTTTTTAAAAAACAATAAAAAAAAACTCATCGGCATATGCATAGATTTAGTTAAATTCAATAGGTATGTACTGCACAAACCACTACTCTTTTTAGTCACTTACAACTAGTATATATTCGTATTTTACGCCGAAAGCTGTAAACATAAAGTTTGTTAAATGCTTGACTGGTGGCACCATCTCTTAATATAATATAATAATAATCTTAAACGGCAACGTTCAACATTAAAAAGTCAGCTGACTATTTCGACCAATAGCAAACGGAATGCAAGTTGTGAACTAGCCGCTCTCCCAGGGGTAGCGACACCAAACATAACCTCATTTACGAAAAACTCAAATCTGACACTGTCAGGAGCATAGCTTTTTTTATGTTTAAAAAAATTAAATGGTTTACAAATGTTACGTAAAGAACTGTCCGTCACATCCGGTATATAAATTTTACTGTCCAAATAAACAAACCTAAAAAAACTAAGTTTTTTATGATTTCAAATTTATTAGGACCCTGTGTCCAGCAGTCCACACAGCGAAGGAAACCAAAAATATAGTTTGCATGTTTTATATATATTCTAAAATATAGAAAACTATTATGTTGGGTTTTGTATTATTTAATAAATGTTTTATGCTCTCTACGGAATAAAGGTGTACGTTTAATCCCTTTTTTCATGGGCTAAGGTAGTATTTCTTGTCTCCAGTGATTGAAAGTAATTTCTTTAAAACCATAAAGGCAAAATATAGGTTTTTGGATTATTTTATTTTATCATAATACAAAAAACAAAAAGGAATATATACACGATACCGATTATTTTGTTCCAGCTTGCCGTAAGCTTACTTTACTTTGCCGATGGCTTGGTTCGTTTTGATCGTTATTGTGTCCTTAGGCATAGAATATTGCTTCCATATAAACGAAGCATTTAACTTTCTAGACTTCTCCAGGCTGTAAACCAGGAAACTGTGAAATTTTCGAAATTCTGTTTATTGCATCATTTCCATGCCCATCTCAAAGTAAGAATATGCTTTATTTTCCATCTTCGAGAAATGTAATTCGAACTTTTTCTCGAGTAAACTTAATTAGTTTGTTATGAAATAAATAATATTTTTCCACATTGTTTGTTATAAGGTCACTCATCGTCAAGCAAGCTTTACCTTGCTTGACGATGAGTGACCTTTGTTTGTTAGCATCTGACTGACTTTTGTTTAATGTAATGCCATGACAACTATCACTGCCCACTGTTTTTTTATATACTTGACATGCTAAAACTACAGTACGGTAAGTGGTTTAATACCTATTTATTTAGTTTATGATTATTATTATTTTTAGTATATAAAAATAAACCTTGGCATTAAAGTCCCTTTTAGTCACTTAGCAAATTCCCTTCTTCCGGTCGAGCATGACAATTCCCGCCGTGGTATTAAAAGTAAACACTGCACGCTCCAGGTTTATAATATACCTACTATTATTTTTATTATTGTTCAAAAAAAAGCGGGCGGCGAAGAAAAGGTCGAAAATACAAAAAGTCGAAAATACAAAAGTTCGAAAGTACAAAAGGTCGAAAATACAAAAGATTGAAAAACAAAAGGTTCAAACAAAGATCGAAAGTAGCTACACTGTAATGATTGCAAAACAAAGTAGAATTAAGAGACACACAGGTACACACACACACACTCATAGAAAAGTTTTTAAAAAATCAACATCCAATAAAAACTCAAGGTAGCAACACGACGGGTCGCAGAACTTTGTTCGAAAACATTTTCTTCGAACGGAAATTTTTATGAAAACCATTTCTTCTAATGAAAATTTGTTTGAAAACATTTTTTTTAAACGGAAATTTATTCGAACACCATTTCTTTGAACGGAAATTTGTTCGTAAGTAATAGTTGTTCAAAAACATTTTCTTCGAATAGAAATCATTTTCTTCGAAAGCAAGTTTTTCGATAAAAGACGCTCTAGACCTGGATTTCCAAACCTAACACAATTCATATAGTTTGACTACGGCAAGGTCTTTTTAACATATTTTTTCAAAAAAACCCTGACTTCTTTCCCGGGATCGTAAACATTCTGAAAATTTGTCTACTTTCCTCCTTTTGGAAGGTCGAAATCGGTATTTTCCTAAACTTTGTCAATTGATCGCAAACGTATCCGAACCGGTCCAGATACCTCCTGATATGCTCAATTAAGAAAGGTTAGAGTAACACCGATTTCAACCTTCCAAAATGAGGACCGGAAAGCTAATTTAGGGAAATCATTTTTCGACAATAGGTCTCGGTTGGTTCGGTTTGGTTTCAAACCCTCTAGGATCCCGGGAAAGAAGTCAGGGAAGTTTTTATTTCCAAAAATTGTTAGAAAAAAACCCCATTAGTCGAACTATATGAGTTGTGTTAAGTTTGGCAAGCCAGGTCAAATTTTTTTTTCGAAAAATTTGTTTTCGAAAAAATGTTTTTGAACAAATTTTAATTTAAAAAAAATATTTTCGAACAAATTTCCGTTCAAAGAAAATGTTTTCGAACACATTTCTGTTCGAAGAAAATGATTTCGAAAAATTTCTGTTTGAAGAAAACGTTTTCGAACAATCTTTTGTTCGAAGAATATGTTTTAGAACAATTTTTGGTTTAAAGAAAATGATTTTCGAAGTTTATGCTTTCGAACAATAATATTAAGATATTTATATGAAATGTACTATAAAAATATAAATAATTAAGCCGAACCTTACGAAAACTCGAACTGTATTTGGGCATTTTTTGTCTTTTGATAAAATGTAAAATTCGGAATAAAAAGATACTAAAAAAAACCACAATACCAAAAACACCCAAAAAAAATGGGAAAAAACCTTGGAAAATAAATTAAACAGTGCGAAAAATAGCGTATAAACATCGTGATAAAATTTTCATTTTATCCCTTGATATATTATATACTATTAATAAACTTTTAACATAGAAATGTATTTCTGTCCTGTTTGTTTATTTATTACGTATTATTTTTATACAAAAACAGAAATAATATTTAAAAGAAAATAATTTTTAACAATAATACCTACAATAAATATTCATAACCCAAAAACTCAAGGAACATATTTTTTATTTCTTAAGCTGTATAAAAACGAGTTCTTTTTAAGTTCTATTAAAACATTTGTCTTTTCTCAGACTGTATAAAAATGAGTATTTTTCACGAATGTCTATGGAATTTTGAGTACGGTTTTGACACTCGTGTCGCTACCCCTGGGAGACGCTAGACTTCCAGGATGCAGTGACCCTAGTATTTTTAATTACACTATCCAAAACCTTATGGGCGCAGCTTTCGTGTTCGTTTACTACAGAGACAATTTATTATTTTCTCTCTGGTTTACGAAGGACTCAGCCGCATGGGCCGTCACTGAAGAACAGCAGTTTCTATATGGGAGGACCCCCCAGAATAAAAAACTATATACGTGCCTAGCTTTTTTAAAAAGTAAAAAAATAATCACCACTTCAATAATTTGACAGGATCTTCACTTAGTCAGATTTTTCTGGCAGATTTTAAAGAAATAATTTGACATTCCCTTAAAATTCCGTTCAAATATAACGGTGGCAACAGCGTAGAGCTAATTTTGTAGCGACCCTTCCACGACATGCAGTTAGTCCCTCTTTGTTAATTTTACCGTGAAAAACAAAGAAAGAAAGTAAACTTAGCTGACCTCATAAAGAAAACGAATAGGACTCATAAATTTGAAAGAAATGTGACGAAATGTGACGAAATTTGACATTTCAGTTTGTGTGGTTAATAGTGAATTTATTTACAATTTTTAAATTAAAAATTTTCAACAAATTACGGGTTTTTAATTAAAAACAAATATTATATCGTGACGCTACATCTATCAAAAAGTGGGAAATGGCCTTTTAGGTAAGTTTTTAAGTTTAAAAATTGCCTTTTAAACGAGAAATCTTAAGCGCCAGATTATGTCACATTTTGTCAAATTTCGCCAGATTTTTTGAAATGTAAAGAATTGACCCCAGAGGTCGTTGATTATGATTTCTAACTTAAACTTTAAAAAAAGCAAAATGGCGGATCCACAATTGTGCCTTCCTATTTATAAGCCGATTTGCCTCAAACTTAAAACGTCGCGGCGCTTAAGGTAACTCAATACAATTTTTGACTCAAATTTAAAAACATGAAAATGGCGGGTACAAATTGGCGGATTTTCCCATTTATGAACCGATATACATCAAACTCGGAAATTTGGGGTGTTTTAGGTTGCGGATTATTATTTTATTGTTCATTGTTACAAGTGATTTAGTAGCACCGCGGTGGCGCACCGGCCTTTATCAGGCCAGCAGACATAGTTTTTAGCACAAAATATATAGCATATACTTTTAAAGTAATGCATTTTTTAAAACTTTTTAGTACAAAAAAAACTGAAATTTAAAAAAAAAACTTTTTTTACAAAAAAATCTGGACTTTTAAAGCAAAATATTTTGGTATATTGGTTCATAAATGGAAAACTCCGCCAGTTTTGATCCGCCATTTTGATTTATTTTTAGTATAAGTGAAAAATAATAATCAGCGATCTCAAAGAACCCTAAAGTTCCAAGTTTGATGCAAATCGGTTTATAAATGGAAAAATCCACCATTTTGTATCCGCCATTTTGATTTATTTTAAGTTTAAGTTACAAATCATAATTAGGGACCTGAAACACCCCAAAGTTCCAAATTTGCTGCATATTGGTTAATAAATGGGAAAACCCGCCATTTTTCATCCGCCATTTTGATTTTTTTTAGTTTTAGTTAAAAATAATAATCAGCGACCTGAAAGATCGTAAAGTTCCGAGTTTGATGCATATCGGTTCATAAATGGGAAAATCCGCCATTTTTTTTATTTTTTTTAATAAAAAAAATTTTGAATTGTATATGTTCGGTTTCCATAAAAAACCTCTTTATTTTTCTTTTATTTTTGAATTTTACTTTTAATTTTCCTATTTTTCATGGACTAAAATTTTGTCTTGAACATAAAATTATTAGTCTTAAATTTATATTAATGCTAAGTAAATGGGTCAACTATTAGTTATTATAAAATTTACCTAAAGCAAAATTGCATTAAAATGCGAGAATTAAACGCAAAAAATGTAATTTCTATTCTAAATTTAAGAATTATCATTTTATTTCTTGTTTCTTTATTTTTATATACTTTGGCACTACAAGCGTCCTCTATCGTGTTTTTCACATATCCATAAAATTTAAAATATAGTGATATGGTTTCCTATAGAGGGTGAAGTGCTGTGCACATGTGCGAAAAAACTGCAAGCGCAGGATGGAGAGACAGACAAAGTGTGCTGCGCGTCGCCATGTCTAGAAAACGACAACCTTAAAATTTAAATTTAAAAAATAGTGAAAATTCACTTTAAAATGCCGCAAATAATAAAAATTATCGTGCCATCATCCTGTTGGAACTTCAAGTCACATAGCTCTTATGGAAAGGTGTACACCTTGCACTTTGGAACTTCAAAACAGCGGTAAGTCCTCTCCATGAGGCTATATCACAATTTTATTTCTCTTTTAAATTTAACCTACAATTTTAAAATTAGTTACTTTCTCTGGTTAAATGAATTTTTTGCGCCAATGTTAATTATAGTCCACTGTATCTACCAAAACCCAATCTGAGCCATCGGAGTGCTACATATTTTGATCACTTCGATTGCCGGATTTTGATTTCCATTTTGATTTTCTTTTTGAAATTTCAAAAAATTCATTTTCGCTAGAGTGAGAGCAAACACTAGTAGTGTGAAAGTAAGAAAGAGACGCCATTAATAAATTAAAATTATAATATAGGTAAATAAAATAGGTACCTATAAATTTGTATTAGGAGACCTATACCTACATCTCGCAAATTTTATAAAAAACGCAAGGACATATATTCGAGATTGGAGTCTTGGGTCGCTATGTGTATGTAAAGGCAAAAAGTTTATCTTTGTATTTTTGAAAGATATATCTGTGTGTAGGTAATTTCGGAATATAAGTTTTTTATTTCCTAATTTATAACGCGCAAATAAATACCTACATGTTTATTTGTTTTTCTTTTCGTTGTAGTTTGCATGCCTATATGTAAGAGGCTACGGTTACATACGGTTATTTTAAATCGATTTAAATTTTTTTTAAATATTTAATCTACAAATTTTGATTTTGTTTACTTTGCCTAATTTATTACAAAATAATGTCTGAAAAGGTAAAGAAAATTAAAGTCTTTCGTGACATCGAAGATTCAAATTTAAATGAAATTTTAACGGTAGCTAAATTGGCTAAAACTGATGCAACCAAACATCTTAACTTTAAGATTCGTTACGAAGAGCTTGACAACGTCCAAGAGGAATACCTTAAAAAGCACACCGCTTTATTAAATGAAATTTACCAGGATCAGGAACAAGTTAAGACTTGTATCGAGCATCTTCATTCATTTCAAACAAATGTTGCTCAAGTCAAAGAAATCTATGATAAGTTGTTTCAAGCAGAAAATACTGCGCCGCCTTCGCAAGGTGGAAGTCGCCCACTTACTTTTAACCCCTACTCTCCAGGAGGTTCACAAACCTCTGATTATTTTCCAAGTTTACCAAAAATTGACATTGAAAAATTCACTGGCAATGTCAATGATTTCACTACCTTTTATGATCTTTTTAAAACAATGATTCATGATAATCCGCAAATTCCAAATATACAAAAATACTCGCTTTTAGTTACTTATTTAGATGGTCCTCCAAAGAAATTAGTTACGCAATTACCAGTTTCGGATGCAAACTATCCTATTGTTTTCAATAATCTTGTAAAAAGGTATAAAAATGATCGCATTTTAGCCCAAAATTATTGGAATGCTATCGAAAATTGCCCTAAAGTAAACTCTGATGACTCCGTAGCTCTAAGAAACTTGCTTGATATATTCACAAAAAATATTGAAGCTTTAAAAACTGTTGGTTTGCAACCAGATTTTTGGGACTTTGTCTTAGCCCAAAAGTTGTTGAAATCTATTGATAGTTCGATTCAAACGCGATTTGAAGTTTTTCATGGTAAGCCTACCGAAATCCCTTCATATAAATCAATCTATAATTTTTTGGATCAACATTGTAGCTCGCTTTTTGTAGTTAACGCCGCCAGTACATCCAATACGCAATTTTCTATGAAGCCCAAATTTCCAAAACCGCCCCATATAACTCAAAAACCGCAAAATAACTATAATACCCGCTAAACGCCTCGTGCATTTTTTACGGCACAGCAGAACTCTCAAAATAATTGTTCCTTATGCAATTCGAATACTCATAATTTGACTTTTTGTCCTGATTATTTAAATAAAACGCCTCAACAAAGATTTAATTTATTAAAAGCAAAACGGTGGTGCGTAAACTGTACCTCTAATTGTCATAAAACCTTCCAATGCAAAAGCACTTTTAATTGTCGATTTTGCAAAAAAAGGCATCATAGTTCAGTTTGTTTTGACTTGCGCCATGTAAACGAATCCTCGTCTCAACGGCAAGAAAATAATAATGCAGATTTGCCTGTAAGTAGCCAACAAATTAACGCCTTTCGGCAGGAAAGAAATGAAATTAGTAACTCATCCTCTTCGCAAACTCAAAATCAAGGTGCTTGCTACTCTACACAAAGTTACAGTAACTCTAGTACTTTGCTTTCTACCGCTCTTTTTCAAATAAAAGATATAAGAGGTAATTATCAAACTTTTCGTGGAGTTTTAGATTCCGCATCGCATCTGTCTTTTGTATCTTTAAAATGTGCCAACAAACTAGTCCTACCCCGCTTTAATATTGAAACTGAAGTCTTTGGAATTGGTGAGACCAATATGCAATCAAAATTAGGATCTATTGATATGATCATTCGCCCTTGCAATCAATCTGAACTGACCTTATCAGTACAGAGTGCAGTTATTTTACCTCAAATTTGTTCTTCGCTTCCCTTAAATGACATAAATATTAGTCAAATGGGAATTATAAAAAATATAAATCTCGCGGACCCTTATTTCTATAGACCGGGAGCAATCGACGTTTTACTTGGAGCCGATATTTTCCCTTATATTCTTAGAGATGGTCGTATTGTAGGTAATATAAATGAGCCTATCGCATTAAACTCAATTTTTGGGTACATTTTAATGGGACAAATTGGTAACACAAACTCGCCCCTCGCTTCGGTATCCCTTTTATGCCAAATTTCAAATAATCAACTTAATGATTCACTATCGAAATTTTGGGAAACTGAAAATATACTGGAAATTAAACCTATTGTTTCCCCGGCTGACGAAGCATGTGAAAAAATATTTAAAAATACTACTTTTCGTGATAATACAGGGCGTTACGTCGTGACTTTACCCTTTTGCGAAAATAGTGAACCAAATTTTCCAAATAGTCGCCAACTTGCATTAAAAAGATTTTTATCTCTCTAAAACCGCTTAATTAAAACACCGGAAACCTATCAAAAATATTCGGACTTTATGCATAACGCAAGCGCAGTATCCCAAACAAATACTGGAAGAATTTCCTTAAATGACACGCTTTACGCCGGTCCCAAATTACACAAGGACATTTGTTCTATTTTATTAAATTTTAGATTAAATGAAGTCGCTCTTTGTTGCGATATTTCTAAAATGTTTCGCGGCATTTTAATAGCCCCGCATCATCAAAATTATCAAAAAATCTTATGGAGGTTTAGTCCTACCGAACCTATAAAAGAATATAATTTAAAAACCGTTACATATGGTACTACCCCCGCTCCTTTTTTAGCTTTAAGAGTCTTACAGCAGCTAGCTGAGGACAAGGAGCATAATTTTCCCCGCGCCGCTAAAGTTCTTATGACAGATAATTTTGTTGACGATTTTGTCACCGGTTGTAGCTCCGTTGAAGAAGCTATATCCCTCCAAAAGGAGTTATCACTTTTATTAAAATCCGCAGGATTTAAATTACATAAATGGGCGAGCATAATAAAAAACGAAGAATCGATCTATTTTTCGGAAGAAATAAATTCTCTTAAAAATAATATAAAATTATCTAAACCGATGCAAAAATTAAATCTATTTTTAGTTACCAAAATTTATTACGCGTCGGTGGAAGATTGCACAATTCTTCTCTCTCTTATGACAAAAAATTTCCAATTTTATTACCCCGCGAAAGTAGAATTACTTATTTAATTATCGAAGATTTTCATTTAAAATATTTACATGCTGGATTAAGAACAGTACATTTTTTACTAAGCCAAAATTATTGGATAATTGCGGCAAAACGCAAAATTCGTCAAGTTTTAGCAAAATACATCCCCTGTTTTAAGTTATTCCCTAAATCGGTACAACCCCCAATGGGTTCACTTCCGTTTCCACGAGTTTCTCAACTCGTGAAAACGTTTTTGCATACGGGAGTAGATTTAGGTGGCCCCATTTCTATTTTAATGAACCGAGCCCGCGGTGCCCCACGTACTTTAAAATCATATATTTGCTTATTCGTTTGTATGAGTACGAAAGCGGTACATATCGAAATAGTCAGTGATTTGACAGCCGATGCTTTTATCGCAGCAATGCGTAGGTTTGTGGCTCGTAGAAATTACGTAACTGATATGTATTCTGATAATGGAACTAACCTAGTTTCGGCAAATAGACAGTTGTTACAGATTGATTCTTCTCGTCCAATTAAATGGCATTTTATTCCAAGTCACAGTCCCAATTTTGGAGGTCTTTGGGAGTCTGGGATAAAACTGTCAAAAAACATTTATTTCGAACCATTGGTTCACAAATTTTAACATATGAAGAGTTATATACAGTCACCTGTCAGATTGAAGCTATTATGAACTCTCGACCGCTAACTGAAATTTCCTCGGATCCAAATGACATTTCTGTTTTGACACCAGGTCATTTTTTATCATTGGAACCGTTGACAGCTCTTCCTGACGATGACTTAACAGATGTCAAAATTAATAGATTAACTCGTTGGCAGCTACTTCAAAGAATCCATCAGGATTTCTGGAGACGCTGGCAGCAAGAATATTTACATACACTTCAACAAAGGAGCAAGTGGCTGGACCCCACTTGTACTCCAGAAGTTGGTCGTTTGGTAATAATCAAGAATGATTTTATACACCCGCTACAATGGCAGCTCGGTAGAATAATTGAAATGTTTCCGGGTAAAGACGGTGTAAATCGAGTTGCTAATGTCAAGACAAGGGACTCGGTGTTAAAGAGACCAATCTCAAAGCTATGTCCTTTGCCACTTGATACTTTAGAAAATGCATAGCATTTTCGGCCGGCAATATGTTCGGTTTCCATAAAAAACCTCTTTATTTTTCTTTTATTTTTGAATTTTACTTTTAATTTTCCTATTTTTCATGGACTAAAATTTTGTCTTAAACATAAAATTATTAGTCTTAAATTTATATTAATGCTAAGTAAATGGGTCAACTATTAGTTATTATAAAATTTACCTAAAGCAAAATTGCATTAAAATGCGAGAATTAAACGCAAAAAATGTAATTTCTATTCTAAATTTAAGAATTATCATTTTATTTCTTGTTTCTTTATTTTTATATACTTTGGCACTACAAGCGTCCTCTATCGTGTTTTTAACATATCCATAAAATTTAAAATATAGTGATATGGTTTCCTATAGAGGGTGAAGTGCTGTGCGCATGTGCGAAAAAACTGCAAGCGCAGGATGGAGAGACAGACAAAGTGTGCTGCGCGTCGCCATGTCTAGAAAACGACAACCTTAAAAATTAAATTTAAAAAATAGTGAAAATTCACTTTAAAATACCGCAAATAATAAAAATTATCGTGTTATCATCCTGTTGGAACTTCAAGTCACATAGCTCTTATGGAAAGGTGTACACCTTGCACTTTGGAACTTCAAAACAGCGGTAAGTCCTTCTCCATGAGGCTATATCACAATTTTATTTCTCTTTCAAATTTAACCTACATTTTTTAAATTAGTTACTTTCTCTGGTTAAATGAATTTTTTGCGCCAATGTTAATTATAGTCCACTGTATCTACCAAAACCCAATCTGAGCCATCGCAGTGCTACAGTATACTAGTCACTAAATACCTATTTGGAAAAGTTTGAAAAAAGTTATGATTAAACAAATATATTATATGACGTCAAGTTAAATAAAACTGTTTAAACAAATAATAGTAATATCGTAGAACAAAAAATCTCGGCGAATTATCCGCGGCGAATTGTCCCCTACTCTACTTGAGACTTTAATAAAATTTCTGTCTAAATTTTCATTAATATTACAAAATATGTGAAATTTAGGTAGCTACCTATTTATTAAACTGTCTTTATCTATAAGGTTTAAAAATTGATTTTTTCAACAGCCCGCTTTACTTTTTAATCTACCAATTAAAGGAAAAACCAAATTGTTGTCTTCCTCAACTAATTATTTAGTTGCATAAAATCTCAAAAGCAACCGTCACAGATTTTTTAAACTAGTGCGCATAATCAGGAAGCGAACTAACAACAGAAATCGTTATTAATTTTTATTTGTATTTTAAAAGTATTGAAATAAATAAATAAGTAAATAAATAAATAAAAACATTTTTTATTATATTAATTTAAAGATTATTTGCAAATAAACAAATCGCGTGTGGGTTTATTTGGATTTTAATCTGAAGATCGTTTTTTTTGCTTTCTCCGTCAAGGCAAATATCGTTTAAAAGCTACATGCTAAAATATAAAAGGGATATGAGAATTTAGTACTAAACGGTTTATCCAGCCTTGTGTACATTGCGCTAAAAACTCGCTCTAATAGTTAATTGAAGCTAAAAATCGTATAAAATTTTGTCATATCGTTCCTAAATATGATCAAATTTTACATTTTTAACAAATAAATTAACAAAAACGTGATTGTTTTCAAGTTACAATGAGATAAACCACCCCCCGTAGGTAGTTTAAAATTTAGGACGATTTTTAGTCGGAATCCCATGACCTAGGGGTTTAAAGTGACGTAGAAGTCTAAATTAGACAGTTGTAGAAAAATCAGGTTTCCATGTTTT
This sequence comes from Aspidapion aeneum, assembly GCA_963576565.1. NCBI lineage: Eukaryota > Metazoa > Arthropoda > Insecta > Coleoptera > Brentidae > Aspidapion > Aspidapion aeneum. The sequence continues at coordinate 142,416,587 of OY755038.1, forward strand.
CTTCTTTTTTCCGGTCTATATGGTCCATCTCAAGAACAAATCGTCTTAAATTTCAATTTTTAGGACATTTTATCGTCCGTACAGGTAGAAATACCAAATCAATTGCGGTCTCTGATAAAAATCGCTTTGTGATGTCTGAAACAAAAGCTTTAAAACAACAACAGAAAAGCATTTTTAATAAATTAAAAACTACTTACAATAAAGCCGTCGAAGCCCAGGGCAACGCAGATAAAGCAAAAAAGTTAAAAACCAGATGGGGAGATGTGCCTTTTATGGTAGTAGTAGTAGTAGTGGGGGGGGTTGACCCGCAGGTCTGACAAGTAGGCCAGAGTAGGCCCTTTTTGCCATGCCCCAAGTCTGTCCCTTAACCCACTCTCTGCACTTCCCTTTGATGGTCGGGTAACTCATTGGGCCTTCCTGTTCTCTTTACAAAGTCCAGTAAGTCTGCCCATTTGAGCATGTGCAGTTCTTCCTCGCTCAGAGTTGGCGCTCCGAGTGCCTGTTGTCTCATCCTTGCGTAGGCCTCGCATTCTGCCACGAGGTGTCTTGATGTCTCTTCTTCCTGTCCACAGGCTGGGCAGGTAGGGTCATTCTCGACTCCTATACGTGTCATGTGCTTCCTCAACCGGTTATGTCCGGTTAGAGTACCTATCAGCAGTCCGAGGTCTTTTCGTGTCCGTCCCAGCATCCATCTAATTCTGGTCGCTTTTGGACGGTCTACGAATTCTCTGGTCTGTCTGCAACCCGTTCCTGTTTCCCAGGAGTTTAATAGCGCGTCCTGGGCCCATTTGTTGAGTCCGCTTTGCACTTGTCTTTTTGTCACGCCCAAAAGTGGCTCCGATCCTACATAGGCGGTTCCTGCCCCGAGTCGTGCGAGTTCGTCCGCCTTTTCGTTGCCTGGTACCCCCGTATGTCCCGGAACCCAAACCAGCGTCACCCGTTTACCATCGCTTAGGGTCTCCAGCGCCTCTGCGCATTCTTCCACCAAGCCGTCAGCAATCTTGGGTGCGTTTAGTGCCTACAGGGTGGCTTGACTGTCAGACTGTATATATATATATATATATATAAGCTCGTCTTCACTGTTCCGAACCTCTTCTAGGGTTGCCGCCATTATTATGGCGTAGACTTCTGCTTGAAAAACAGTAGCCTGCTCACCGAGCGAATAGCTCTTCTGAACTTCTAGTTTTTCCACGTATACTCCCGCTCCTGTGGTTTATACCGAACCGAACCGAACCGAACCGAACCGAACCGAACCTCTCTGATAGTTTGGATCCATCAGTGTAGCAAACTAAAGCGCTCTCCTCAAACATCATTTCGTCTCTCTGCCACGCTTCCCTGTCTGGGATGTGGATTTTGTACCTCTTCTCGAGCCTCCAAGGTGCGTGTGCTCTGCTGACCGTCATTGGCGTGAGGGGGATTTCTCTAATTGTCAGCTCTTCTATAGCTAGATGACCAGCTGTTTCCCCTCTTCCTCTCCACTGACCCGTGTCCCTTAGACGTAGGTAGGTCCCCATCGCCTCCCTCTTGATCCAAGTTGGTAGCGATGGTAGTCCCAGAATTGTCTCTAGGGCCAGGATCGGGGTAGTTCTCATAGCTCCGGTTATCCCTCTACACATTAGCCCCTGTAGGCTTCTGAGTTTTAGGGATGTGGTCGCCTTTTATGGTAAGTCAATTTCATGCTTTACATTTTGAAATTATAAGCTTAGATAGTAGTAATCAGATTATAAAATATTTTTAACCACGTTGGGTGCCAACTTTATAATGTATTAGCACGTTGGGTGCCAACTTTATAGTGTATTTTCTTTCACGTTGGGGGCAAAATTTATAAGGCGTAGGGCGCCAAATTTATGACTGTTATAGTCGTTGGGCGCTATATTTATAACTAGCCCACGTTGAGCATCAACTTTATACTGGCCCTACGTTGGGAATTTATTAAAGAAAGATGTATCTATGTCAACGTGGGTCATCAGATTTATAACTAGTATAGAGCGCCAAATTTATAGCACGTTAGCACCACATTTATGGTGGAGTGCCAATTTATGCTTTTTAAGATCTTTGATATTTGCCTGGTATTATTTTCCTTTTCCTTTTTTTTTAGCAAAGCAAAGAAAGTGGAAGAACAAAAGAACAGAATCTCTTTCAAATCAAAATAATGAAATGACCATCTCAGGGTCGTACCTTCTCTTTTTAGTTCTACTAACGTTTCTTCCAATTTGTTTTCTTTTAAGGGTAATGGGGCGCCATTGAGCTTTACCTGGAAGATCCTTTAGGACAAAATTCATTCATTAAAAAAAAATTATATATAAAAAATATAATAATAAATGGAAAAAATTAAAGAATGAAATAGTCTTGGAATCCTCCAAACAATTTCACCTCGTTTAGAGTATAAAGAAATTCTAGATTAGAGAATAAATTTTACAATTTATTTTAGAAAAAATGATCAGTGAGACAATCAAAAAAATTACAAAAAAACAAAACCTTTTTATAAAAAAAATTTAAGAAAATTTCAGAAAATTTATTAAAGAAAGAAGAGTCTCAAGTCTTATTTAATTTTGAAACTTGCTTTTTAAAGTTTTAGATTGTCTTCTCTTTTCAAAAAAAAATCAATAAAAAAAAAATAGCATCACCAATAGTAGAGCATCATCTCCAACCATGAGATCATATTCACAACATTCCCATCATGGTCTCAGTGCCAGTCTTCGCCTCGTCAGCAGGTGTGCAATCCAGGAGGACTTGTATGTGGCTTATCTTTGTTGGTTTTACTCAGTGGTGGAGTACTTGTCGTCGTGGATTTTTTTTGTACATGAAAAGAAAGACTATTTACGCAACCGTAAAAACAATTTGTCAGACTTGATGACCTAGCTTTCTCAACAAAAGTCTCAAAAAAAATTACGTATAACTCTAGCATTGAGAGTGTCACAAAAAAAATGGTTTTAGTTTACAAACTTCTATATACATTCAAAATATTAAGAAAATGTAGAAGGAATCTTTACAAAATTTCAACCAAACATTCAGCAGAATATTTAGACCTTTCAGGTTTACATGAATCCTATTTATAGATTCCTGAATTAAAAAAAAATATATTTTCTAATTTTAATTTCAAAAATTTTACAAATTTTATCAAATAAATTCATAAAAATAAATGTTTAACAGGTTATTATCTATATCATCTTTACAATTGGTTTCTTAAGATAAAAAATATAACTGTTTGGATTTTATAACTTTAAAATAATACCCAATATTAAAATAAAAATATAATTTCACACATGTTGGTTTTATTTCTTAAAGCTAGAAAAATTTACAAAATAATTCGAGAATAAAGGTAGCCAGCCAATAATTCAAAATGGAGGGAAAGAATAAAATCTTTTTAACAATTTATAAAAAAAAATGTATCTAAAAATTTTACATGGGGAACATTTCAGTCTTTCACACAAACAAAGGGAAAGTTAACTGAAACGTGAGTATGTTTTCGACTTTTGAGGGAGGGCAATAAAAAAAATATTTCCTTTTATTTTTTCCTTAAAAGGAAAATAACTTCTTCATTAAAGAAAATATAATTAAAAAGGGGAAGCAAAAATTGAAATCTGGTCGTTCACGAATTTAATTTATTCACTCAAAAAAAAACAAAATGGCTGCTGTTCACTCAAGAACCAAGCAGAATAAAAAATACAAAATGGCCGACGTTCATTTAAGAATGAGCAAGCTAAATATTTCTCTGAGAAGTTAGATTTTTGAGGAACTTTTGATGGAGATTAGAAAATCATTCTGGTAAGTTTTTCATTCAAAGCAGATTTGACTAAAGTCTATTAAAATATATATATGAATAAAAAAACTTACCAGATAATTTATCCAAATAGATCCATATCTCCAAAGTCCATCAACCTCAAGAATCCACTTCCTTGGAATGCATTGATCGAATGAGTCAGGTGGGCTAAAATTTGTCCTATATGACTGAAAAGGGAAGCTTGGCTGAACTCATTGGGTCCTTAATCTGAAAAAAAAATATTCCACGAGAAATACCTGTGCTATGGGCCAATATTTTAGCAAACATTAAATTTTATCAAAATTTGGTTTTCTACCAAAAAATTAAGATAAATGCAATCAAATTATGCATATTTGCGCTAAATTAAGATAAATAATTTTGAGTGAAAAAAGGAACGAACTGACCTGAATTTCAATGTCGTCAGACCAAAAATCGAAAACACACTAAATTTTAATATTTAAGATCTCTTAAAACAGACATCCTATGGAGTATACTTTATAATAAAAAAACGTATTCATCTTAAATCATCTCAACTAACACTATGCAGATCATTGACTGTTTATCCTTTGCCTCGCGCGAAAGTAAAACAAAGAGGAAATGTGATAGATTGGCTCAATTCAGCGTATATATTGATAAATAATTTAGGCCAGTCAAAATGATATAGCCATTCGAAGCTCAATAGGCCAGTAAAATTGATTGTTATTCATTAAGGAAATTTAATTAATTAAATAATATATTTTTATTACAAAATATGTAATTCCTTAATTTTTAAACAATATAACGATATAATCGTTATAAGATACAGGAAAGTCAGGAAAGCTTAGTGCAGGAATTTGATGAAATTAAATACACAATTAGATCGATTTGTCGTGAGCTCTATCCTGAGGATTACCAAGATGCCTCACAGGCAATTTTAAACCATTCCCTGGTAAATGTGGACAAGGGTCTTGAAATTAAAAGAATAGAGGTACCCCATTTTGACGGTATTCTTAAAAAATGGCCCACCTTTTTTGATATGTTTAGGTCACTTGTTCATGATAAAGCTGACATGAGTGAAATAGCTAAATTTCAAGCCTTAAATACCGCTCTGGTGGGAGAAGCAGCATCTGTGATTAGGAACATACCGCTAACCTCGGATAATTATCGAGTAGCTTTTGATGCGATGATTAGGCGCTGTAATATTAAAAGACTTTTGGTAACAAATTATTGGACGTCTATTTGTCAAGCCCCTTCTGCAAAATCGAGCAACCTTCATGATTTGAGATTATTGTTGTCCACTTTTCGGGAAAATTTGGAAGCATTGTCAAACTATGATGATGTAGACCTTTTAGATTTTGCTAAAATGATTCTTCTTTTGCAAAAAGTTGATACCCCATTGAACCTAGTAGTGTAGACTCAGTTTGAGATTGAGTATAGTGATAAGGAAATCCCGTCCTATAAAGATTTGTTTAAATTCTTAGAGAAAAATTGTCGGGCTTTGGAAAATAGTTCTCTTTTGAATAAGCCGAAGGAGGTCTCACCTCCACTACCCCCCGGAAAGGTGGCAAACCACCCTATCCTGCTTTAGTGACTGGAACAGGCCAGTCTGGTAATAAAGGTTGTGCTTATTGCCAGCAGCAGCCCTACCACCCCCTTGTGAAGTGTGCCAGATTTCTGGAATTAGAAGTAGGTCAACGCCATCAATTTGTTAAGCGTAAACGATTGTGTTTTAACTGGTTTGGCAAACATGGTGTATCTCAATGCCCTACAAATGCCACGTGTCGTCAGTGCCAGAGTCTCCACCATTTCCTGTTGCACTTTGTGAAAAGCTCTCCGAGCCCCCAAGTTGATTGTCCAGGGGAGACCCCCCGTATACCTAATAGTGAAGGTGCCAAACAGGCATTGTGTACCGCTACACCCAGTAGCAACCATTTTGAACCTCGTAAGAGGAGACCTGTGCTTTTTGCAACTGCCGAAGTTTTAGTTGTAGATGACAACAAGAAGTTTGTGTCTTGTCGGGCAATTTTAGATTCCGCTAGTGAAGCGTCCTTTGTAACCATCTCTTTGGCTGAGAGGTTAGGACTTAAAGTAGCTACGAATAGAACTCCTATTGAAGGAATAAATGGCATGATTTCTGGTACGTCATATGGCAATGTAACATTGCAAATTGGATCCTTCAAGTTTTCTGATAGTTTGTTTTCCTGTGATGCCATTCTTATTCCTAAAATTTGTGGAACCATACCTGTGAGTGTTGTGGAATATGATTCTATTCAGTGGCCATACTTAAAAGATTTAGATTTTGCTGATCCTAATTTTGGACAACCTAGTAGTGTAGACCTTTTAGTTGGTGTTGATTTGTTTGGTCAGATGCTTGTGTCTGGCTTTAAAAAAGGATAAAATGGATGACCTTCTGCCATTAATTTAATATTTGGTTGGATACTCCTTGGGGGTATTGATGGTCCTCGTAAAACTCAAAAACCCATTAGTTTGTTGACCTCAGTGTCTTCCCCTATAGAATCTCGATTGGATAGTACCTTAAAAAAGTTTGGGAAACTAGAATCGACCCCTCAATAAATCTTTCTTTCCTCTGATGAGGACTTGTGTGAAAAAATATTTGCTACCACTCATTCAAGAATTGAGTCTGGCAGATATGTTGTTCGTTTACCTTTCAGAGAGCTTCGACAAGAACTTGGTAACTCTAAAGGTCAAGCATTGCGTAGATTCAATATGATGGAAAACCGATTATTGCACAGTCCTGCTTTGTATAGTGGGTACAAAGACTTTGTTCAGGATTACCTAGACCAGGGGCATATGAAATTGGAGAATTCTGGCCCTGACTTCCATTCATATTTTATTCCACACCACCCAGTTGTGAAGGCAGATGGTGATTTATCAAAAAGTCGTATTGTTTTTCATGGCTCTGCCAAGACCTTAAATAATCGTAGTTTAAAAATCCTTGCACTAAAGTGGTGTCCAAAATAGGATTCGTTTTGTTATGATGTGATGCCCATGGAAAGACCTTGTACCAGGAGAAACATTCTCTCTGAGATTGCAGGGATATGATACCCCCTCCAGTGATATTGTTGCACAATGGCAACTCTATGTGTCGCAACTACCATTTTTATCTTCGATATCAATACCTTGTAAAGCAAACTGCTGTCACCACTGAATTGCATGGCTTTTGTGATGCCTCAATGTGTGTATATGGTGGTGCAGTATATAATCGACAAATTCTGTTGGATGGAAATATTTCTATCTCCCTTTTGTGTGGGAAAAGTAGGGTGTGCCCTTTGAAAAGTATTTCTATTCCACGCCTAGAATTGTGTGTTGGTGTATTGTTGGCAGAACTATTGGAGTTTGTTGGCAATCACCTTGATTGCATCCAGATTGATAAGTTTTTTGCTTGGTCTGACTCCAGTGTTACTCTTGCTTGGATAAAATCGTGTCCGTCAAAAGGAAAGGGTTTTGTAGCCAATCGTGTAACGACCATTCAGGAGAAAGTTCCCCCCAGCTGCTGGTACCATATAAATGGTAAGGAGAACCCAGCTGATTGCTTATCCCGGAGCTTACTTCCCAGTCAATTGATAGACCACCCTCTTTGGTTTACTGGACCATTCTGGTTGGCCCAGTCTAGTGAAACATGGCCTGTGAACCCTAATATTGATGCGTTTGATGCTGATCTACCCCCTGAGGAAAATCGTTTTGTTTTTGTGACAGAAACCCCCTTGATGAAGTACAGGTGTTACTCACTAAGTACTCCTCTTTGCGTAGAATATTAGGCATTGTTGCCTTTTGTTTGAGACCTTTTCGAGAAAAAAAGATCCTTCTTTATCTTTTCCTAGTAGAGCCCTCAATGATGCAGATCTTTATTATGCTACCTTAGTTGTTGTGCGAGTTGTACAACAAGAAGTTTTTTTTTAAGATTTGAAAACGATACGTAAGGGTGAGAGTTGTGCTGAGCCTCTACGAAAGTTAGCTCCTTTTTTTGATTCCCATGGTGTCCTCAGGGTGGGCGGTAGATTACGTCACACTGATTTGGCATATAAGATAAAACACCCTATGTTGTTGCCTCGTAGTCACAGGCTTACCAATTTGATTATTGAGAAATTTCATAATGAGCATGGACATCCAGGTCCTTGTTTATTAGAGTACCTACTAAATCAACAGTTTTGGATTTTGTCTGTGAAAAGTGCCATTCACAGTGTTATTTCCAAGTGTTTTTGTTGTGCCAGGGTAAATCCCAAACCATTGCATTCGTGGGTGACCTTCCTAAATTTAGAGTGTCCCAGGTGAAGCCATGTTAGTGTGGATTTTATGGGTCCATTCTCCATCACGTTAACCAAGCGTCGCACAGTGCGGACTCCTGTGGGCAATATTCTAAAAACTGAGGTTACATTTTAAAAGTTTTAATATTGCAAAAGTATAGATAAATGTCCAGTTTATCTGTAATCATAACCTATTTTTTAGTCACACTTGCGAAAGTGAACAAAAGAAATAGTTAAAGTCGTTATTTTAAAACAGGTACAAAAAAATCGTATAAAATACCTATCAGAAAATTAATTTTACTGGTTCTGCATTTAAATATAAAAAAAAATTCTTTAAGTATTACAGTGATATATATTTACGCTACTTGTTTAAATAAAATTTTGTCAAATTGACGTCTCGCTTTTAAAATAATTTAATTAAAACTGTTATGCTTACAAAAAAAATATGTTTTAAATTTTATTAAGGTTATAAAAAATTGCAAAAATTTGCAAGGTCTGGCATATATCCTAAATATTTGTCCAATGAATTAGCAAAAAGGTAGCATAAATATTTTTTGCTACTGGCTGCTACTCAGAGTGCTGTATTTTTTTAAATAATATATTTCAATCCTAATAATTTATAACACATTGGTTACCACCCCGGTTGAGAGGCCTCACATCATCTCCTGTTTAGGTATACCCTTAAAACCAGTCTTGCCGCCATTTGGACAAATATAAAATTGTGACAGCTCTCATCAACGTCAAAAATGGCGGCCGCAAGGTGTCAAAAATGGCACTAAATCTGGAGAAGATATGAGGCTTATTATTCGGTGATGGCGAGTGGTTATAGGTGATAATAAATTTTAAAAAATTCTCAAAATATTTATGGTACTAAGTCACCTTATACTACTGTGAGCCAAATGGAAAATTAAATATTTTAGAATCGCATATCGTATTGGCGGTTTTTTGTCAATGGGAACACACAAAAACAATAATTTGAGGTAGTCAATAAAATTATAAAAATACTGCTCAGTCTTAAAATATATATGGCAAAAATTATTTTGGTGTTTGTGTGGGCGAATATTTTTTAAAAAAATAGTTTTTTTGCACTTTGGAGATCAAAAATGCGCTTTTTATCACAAATTTTAGGGATAAAGTATAAAAGGGATAAAAAGTGACGTTCAAAGATAAAACGTAAAAATGGGAAGTCTGTTTTTCTTGCAAAATAATTTTAATAAAAACGGGGCCCAAAAATGACTAAAGTATCTTTTGAGCACTCGGCGAACTGTAGCTACATACATTATTTTCTTCTCGGGATAAAAGTGCCACTTAAGTCCCTAAGAAGATAATATACTATTTTATCACTTTTTTTTTTACTTTTAGAACGCATAAGCATAAAACATTCAGACTTGTTAAAAGTGGCCTCTCACGAAAATCTGAATGTGTTAAATATTTTCAAAAAAATTCAACCCTTGTTGAGTTTAGAAGAATGTTCTGACAAAAATAACCAAATTCTAAATAAGGCATCATCGGGACGAAACAAAATTTATTTTCAAAACCGCTATTTCGAATGGTTAAATAAAGATATTATATCTGAGAAATTTTGTTATAAAACGGATTCAGAAAAATCAAAAAATACAGATTCGGAAACAGAGGCCGTACCCGGACCGAGTCGTGGACGGCCTAAAACGGCTTTCTTAGAATCATCTTTAAGAACAAAGAAACTGAGGGTGCAATGTGTGTGTGTATGGTAGAAATAATTATTTTGGGGTTGCTAATTTAATTTTTCTGGAAGGGACTTAGCCCCCCCAAGCCTTCCTAACTACGCCCATGAATCCGAATAAAAAAATTATTTTAGATAAATTTCTAACACAAAAGTAAATTGATTTATATTTTCAACGTAACTGTAGGTTAAACTGAATGTACTTTAATTTATTTTTTTAATATTTGAAATAAAATGATAATTTTTTTTTAAGTTTTACTTATTTTAACCTTTAGACTACACCTTATCACATACCCTATAAAAAAATTAACTTTTTTGAAAAACAACAGAGATAATTGATTATTGTCCAAAAACCCTATTTTTGTCCGCACTGTGCGTCGTGGTGTAAAAGTCAAAAGGCCATTCTCCTGGAGGCTGTTTCTGATTTGTCCACTGATGCATTTTTGGCTGCCCTCCGCCGATGTGTTGGTAGACGTGGCAGATGTGCTGCCCTCTACAGTGACCAGGGCACTAATTTTGTTGGGGCAAATAACCTCCTTGTGTCCTATTGTCAGCAAGCTGCTGAGACTTTAGCGATTAAGTGGTGTTTTAATCCACCCGCCAGTCCGCATTTTGGTGGACTCCATGAGTCTGAAGAGATTTGTGGGGGATCAAATCCTAACCTTTGAAGAGTTGATGACTGTATTGGTTTAAATTGAGGCTATTTTAAATAGTCGACCATTAGTATAAGCCCTGATCCTCATGACTTTCAAAGTCTTACTCCTGGACTTTGGAACCCTTGACAGCCCCTCCCGATGAAAACCTAACCAATGTTAAGTTAAACCGTCTCTATCGCTGGCAGCTTGTTCAACAGATCCAGCAGCATTTTTGGCGCCGCTGGCATCTGGAGTATTTACAGTCGTTGCAACAACGCGAAAGATAGAATACCCCCGATAACCCTCCAAAAGTTGGAACTTTAGTAGCGTTGAAAGACGAAAACCTACCCCGACTTAGGTGGTCGCTCGGTAGAATTGAAAAACTTTACTCTAGTCCAGTTAAAATCCTCTGTGTTGTGCAAGTAAAAACCGCGAAAGGATTACTTGACCGTAGTTTGGTGAAGGTATGTCCGTTACCCAGTCAGTAACCAACTTTCAAAGCCTTGTGTAGCGTGAATCATGCTTATTTGAATTAACTTAAGTATGACGTCCATAGTCCATTGCGATAAAATATTTGTTGTAAAAATGCAATTTTTTTTGGATTTTTCAGTTTTTCCGGTTTTTCTATAAAAATTGGGAATTTTTATGGTGGGCGGAATGTTTAATGCTGCCAGTTATTTTTGTTTTTGTTTTTATTTGAATTTTTGGGAAAACGTAACCTTAAATTTTGTTTTGATATTTTTGGGCTTTTTAGCCAAAACCTTCAAAAAAGAAACTCCTTGTTTGGGAAAATTCCGGTCAGGTGATAATTTCTCTCTTTGTTGAAAGTTATTTTCTTTTTGATCACCTGATCATTTTGACAAAAATCATGCGCGCTTTGCACACGCTGGGAGTTTGAAGCGCCACCCTGTGTTTGACAGGGAAATGAAGAACCACTTCCGACAAGACACTGAAAGAAATCACACGTGTTTTAAGTTTAAGACCGAAATTCCAACCACAAGAAAAGCCGCGGCCGCGAGTGAAATGTGGAACTGCTGTTAAATGAAAGAAGGAAAGTGTGTTGCCGATTTTTTTCCTTTGTTTTAGTTCAATCGACGTCTGTTTTCCCAGACGGGGCGAATTTAACTTTGGGGTAATTTTTTGGGATATCTCTAGTTTTCGACCCTTCGGGCAGAGCCGGTTAATTTTTTTGCCTCAAAAATGACTGAACTACTAAAAATTTATGACGTATTTCTGTCTCTCTGGGACACGATAACTCAAAAACCAATATATAGATTTTAGCTCATTTAAATGCCAACGTTCTCATTTCTGGAACAGCTATTAAACAGAGTTTCAAAGAAATTTAAACTTTTTTTTAAATAAAACTACATTCTTTTTGTAATTAGGCAATATATTTGCTAGTTTATCAAATGTTTGTAATTAGTTTTATTTTCATTCTTATTATTTAAAACAATAGAAATCATTTTTTTAAGTTTTATTTAGCTAAATACAGATTATAACAAAAGATATATTTTTTAGGGCAAGACAGATTAGAAACACGAGTAGTGATATCCTAGTACCAGATTTCAAAAATTGTATAACTTTTAAACCACAAAATATATTAAAATTCGGCGTTGAATAAAACCATTTTGTGCAACCATTTTTTAAATAACTTAAATTGCTGTCAGAACTTTGGTTTTTGTGATATTGAAAAGAAAGGCAGAATTAAATTTTATAATTTGATCTAGATTTGTCCGTATATGTATTTTAATCCAGGATTAACATTAAATTTGAACAAACCGCGAATATATTTATGCTTATTCGATGCATAAGTGATAAAATTCTTTACAGACTTTGTTGATTGATAGTGTTTTTGACAGGTTCGATGTCAACAAAATTTAGGTAAACATAGAAATAATCCTTTGGTGCAACTCCCACCACAAAACCCAAATTTTCCAAAATTCTATTTTAAACTTCTTATCCCTTATCTTAAATTTTTTCTGGGTACGGCTTTGGGCGTAACTACTATCCTTTTTTCTTACATACTACATAGTTTATGCCTATGTAGTTGTTTTTATCTTATCTTATATTATCTTTTATCTTACATACAGCAATAATTTCCCATGAATTATATAGCACTTCCCCATGCTGTAGACCAATTAGCCTATTGTCCTCATTTTCAAAACTTTTTGAGTTTCTTCGCTAGAGATTATTTCAGAATGGGTTTGTTTTTTTGTGTCGAGTATTCTAGAATTTAACAACAGAATACTTGATATTTGATATTGTCAGGATCGGAGGAGGTGGAGAATAGGCGTTGGACAACGTAGAAAAACGTTCTAAACGGACATAGTAGTAGTATACTTACCTAGCTGAGAGAAATCACAAAATCATCTTAAAAACAAGTTGGGGGTATGCTAAATCTACTAGGGCTGTTATTTCTACTGGAGTGCCTCAAGGCAGTATACTACGGTCATTGTTTTTTATAATTTACATTAGTGACCTGGGCACAATTTGAAGAACTAGCTAAAAATACCAATTATGCTCATGACACCAACATACTTTTACCAATGAAGAAAGGGGAAAATGTTGAGGCAAAATGCTTGGAAGTGGCTACAAAACCAAAGGGCTGGTTAATAAAAAAAAACTAAAATACTAATAATTTTAAACCATCAACACTACTCTACACACAACGATACCTTAATATTTAATAACAAAAGTATTGTCTTTGTTAAAAGTGTCAAGCTGCTCGGAGTTATGATAGACAATAACTTATACTACCTAGAGTATATTAAATGTGTTTGTCTAAATGGCTAAACACTACTCTACACACAACGATACCTTAATATTTAATAACAAAAGTATTGACTTTGTTAAAAGTGTCAAGCTGCTCGGAGTTATGATAGACAACAACTTAAACTACCTAGAGCATATTAAATGTGTTTGTCTCAAATTAAGCAAGGCAAGTTATGCAATTAAAGTAATGGCTAAAGTTCTTAATTTTGGTAAAAAAGGATGAAAAAACATTTACTATGAATGTTTATACACATATTAAATATGTCATAATATTTTGGGGAACCACCTGTCATGTTCAAAATATTTTCGTACAGCAAAAAAGAGTAATGCGTTTCATGCTAAATATTAAATTTTCCCAAAGCTGCAGTTTATGGGGTATACATCTATGAATTTGTCTTGTAAATAAAAAAGAGCATGAATAAATTTATTAATCTGAGACCGAATCACAGTCATGAGAAAAGAACAAATAAGCAGACCTTCTTAAACTAACTTGAATGCCTGAATAAAAATGTTTAACAAACTTCCCCAAAAGAAATTAAATTAAGGAAATAGTTTCAAAATATTTAACAAAGCCTGCTGGATCACCTAAACTTACACATTGAAAGAATTAAAAAAAAATTAGATAAACAGGTTTGTCATGGATCTCTCTCGTGCATTATTTATAAAGATTCTTTTTTGTTTTAAAGGTCTTTCATTTTAGTATCTTTAATTTCAATTTTATTTCGGCTGTATTGTTTTATATTTATGTAAACGTGATAAAAACAGCTTTAAAAATTTAGTTTAATCTTTTATTTAAAAAGTTAGACTGGTTATAATAAATATATTTACTATGTATAAAAACTAGAATAAAAATTTAAACTTTTATATTTTCTGAATTTGTTAAATTTTTTAATTTTAGAATTTTAATTTGTTATTGTGTTTTAGCAATGTTTTATAATTAACAGGAAAGTAATATTATTAATAAAATAGTTTTTTATGGATCTTTTTTAATTAGGATAAGCTTTTTAAATTTTAAATGTTTTTATGTTGTTGGTTCATTATTGTAGGTACGTGTATTATTAATATTTGTTGTCTCTCTAACTGTCTCTTTAAACTTGTTACCAATGTGTAAGTGATTTTTATATTCACTTTTAAAATACCTAAATTAAATTACTTATAACAAATTAATTGTTGTGCTTTACCATATTTATTCAATTTGTAGTTGTATTTTTTATATGATGAATAAAATATCTATCTGTCTATCTAACCTTGTGAATTATTTTGTCTTAAATCCCCTAATTGAATTTTTGTTTGTGTTTTACCAATAGCTTTGTTTGATGAAATTTCAAGTCATTTTTCCTTCAGCAATAGATGCCACTAAATCTTGTTGTAAATCTTTATCTTTTATTCCAATTAAAAAACCATCTTGCAATATGATATCAATTAGGAACTAGATTGTAGCTCTTTTATTAAAATTTAAATCTTTTTAATTTCTTAACAAAATTTGCATCATATTCTTCATGATATTGACTTTTTTTAAAATAATTGTCTAGCAAAATAATTATCTAACTTAGAGGTATAATTGATTAAGCTTTAGTCACTTACTTTTTCAGAATAAGTAATGTTTTTAATTATCTCAAGTTTTCCAACAACGCTGCAAGACATTGCACATTTCTTTTCATCTTTAATATCATTTGCAACAAAAAAAACTTCTTATCGTTCTTTGTAATCTCCCCAACAATCTTCATCGGGATTGAACTCGTCAATAGTGTAGTAGGTAGGTGGATCGTAATGATTAAGGCACTAATTATTTATTTAACATACTTTATTAAGTAAAACAGCGGCGTAGTGAGGGTTTCATGCGCCCGGGCCAAGGTTAAAGTTTGGCGCCCCCCCCCATATAAAATTTTACTTAAAATCAATGTAAGAGGCGCCTATCGGCGCCCCCTGACTTCAGCAGTGCAGGTGCCCCGGCCGCCCTGCCCTCACTACGCCGCTGAGTGAAAAACCGTAAAAAACAATTACAGGACGTCTACAATACTTTATTATTTTATTGCCACATTTTACGTACCCGCGCCATCTAGAGTGAATCTACTAAACTTACTATTAAACATTATTTACTGCATTACAGAATTCTATGTTACTGAATCAATAATACAGAATTGGAGAACTTCAACACCTCCTCGCAATTCTGCAAGGCTTGACCCACATAAAAACAGCTGACAAAAATCAATTATAACATAAACACAACACAGCTGAAAGAAAATTGGGTCATGTATTATCAGTAAACATTGTTGAAAAACAGCAAGTTATTTGTTTTTACAAGCTTTTATTTAGCTTCAGATGTTCTGTCGAACTAACTATCTATCAAATCTTGTGAAGCGTTTTTGACACACTTCCCATTATCCGATTTGGATGAAATTTAGTACACACATAGTGGTCCCATGACAATACAAAAAAATATCCTCCCACCCCTACCCCCCCCCCTCCCTTCTATAGAAAAATGTGTTTTTGACACACTTCCCGTTATCCGATTTGGATAAAATTTGGTATACACATAGTGGTCCGATGATAATACAACAATAAGAAAAAATATCCTCCCACCCCTACCCCCACCCCCTTTAATAGAAAAATTTGTTTTTGACACACTTCCCGTTATCCGATTTGGATGAAATTTGGTATACATATAGTAATCCGATGACAATACAATATTTAAAAAAAATATCCTCCCACCCCTACCCCCACCCCCTTCCATAGAAAATGCGTTTATGACACCCTTCCCATTATCCGATTTGGATGAAATTTGGTATACATATAGTGGTCCGATGACAATATAACATTGAAAAAAAAATCCCCACCACTCCTACCCCCCACCCCCATCTATAGAAAAATGCATTTTTGACACACTTCCCATTATCCGATTTGGATGAAAGTTGGTATACATATAGTGGTCCGCTGACAATACAACAATAATGAAAAAATGTTCTCCCACCCTACCCCCCACCCCCTTACATAAAAAATGCGTTTTTGACACACTTCACTTCAAATGACTTTTATAAAATTAGGTATATGCATAAAGGTCCGATGGCAATACAGCCCAAACAAAAAATATATTTCTACCTCTACCCCCACCCTCTCCTTCCCCCAATAGAAAAATTAGTTTCCAAACAACTCACGATCAGCGATTTCATTATAATCTAGTTCTTCTGTTATTGAACAAATATTTTCATTTAATAGAGGAGATAGCTGAGACTAAAAAGTAGAAAATAAATTGGTAAAAAATTTTTTTAAGTCACAAGCTTTTATAAAATGCACTATAAATTAAAAAATAATTTTCTAACATTCTAATATTATCATAATAATAAAAGCGATGGCCGACTGATGGAAATTTTGACGATGTTAGCACGATAAGATATCCGTATCAATTAAATATCACTATTTGCAAAAATCAATCTAGCAGAAAAATGCAGAGGTACCAAACCTACCCAACCCGACCCAAGATGCCCCAGCATTTCTCTGACATAGGTATGGCAATGGCATAACTTTGCGGCACATCAAACATATCTTTGATGACCTGCTATTTTGCTGCCTATTCTTTAAGTGTTTAGATCACAAATTTAGATTAACTTATGCTTTGATTTGCGGCCATCGCTTTTATTATTATGATATTAGAATTTTTAGTGCATTTTATAAAAGCTTGTGACTTAAAAAAATTTTTTTACCAATTTATTTTTTCTTCTTTTAAACAATATTTAACAAATTTCTAAAATGCTTAAACTTTGGATTTGGCAGTGCTTTTGTCAAAATATCAGCTTGCTGGTTTTCTGCTGAAATATAATTTAAAACAATTTTCTCTTGTTCAACACATTCTCTTAGAAAATGATGTCGTACACGATGTGTTTGTTCTTTTTGTTTCCAATGTTATTGCCATCTTAATACACGACTGATATACTTTAATTGAAAATAAATTTGTGTTTAGAATTTCACACAACAATTGGCCAACAAAAAGACATTCACTCACATATGATGACAGAGATAAATATTCAGACTCTGCACTGGATAATGCAACAACATTTTGGTTACGAGTTTTCCATTCAATAATATTATGATTCATTTTAATAAGGAATCCAGTCACACTTTTTCGTTTTAAAATGTCGTTGGCGTAGTCAGAATCTGCATATGCAATAATAATAATATCTGTACTTTCACTTTTAATAAATTTGAACCCTAAACTCTGTGTTTTATTTAGGTACCTTAATGTATGTTTTAGATACTTCCAGTGATTAAGTGTGTAACAGTTTTGAAACTGGCTAAAGAAGCTAATAGAAAAGCTTAAATCTGGCCTTGTTCCTACATTAAAGACCCAATCAATTTAGAAACAATTTGAAATTTTGGTTGCATAGGTAAATCATGAGGTTTACATTCAAGCATGTCAAACCTTTTGAAAATTTCTCTAATCAAAGACTTTTGAGTAATGTAAACTGTGACACCAACTTTTGAAATTTCTAGAACAAGAAAATTAATAATCTCACTTTTATACTCATTCATTTTAAACTTGTTCATTAAGCTGTTTTTGAGTAAATTTAAATTTTCAGAACTTTTTGAAAATAAAAATGTTATCAACATGAATTAAAAGATATGTTTCATCATTAAAATACAAACAGGGATCCTTCTAAGATCGTTGAAAGCTAAGATCAAGTAAATTTTAATTACATATTGAATTCCAACACTTTGGAGATTGTCGTAAACCACAAAGGGCTTTTTCCAACATACAAACATAATTTGGATTTTTATTATCAAGTCCTTCTGGAGGATACATGTAAACAGGCTCTTTCAACGTTCCATTAAGGAATGCAGATTTCACATCTAACTGACGAAACTTTTAAATCTAACTCTACATACAATGACAAAAGAATTCTTATGCTTTCCATTCTTGCGACAGGAGCATAAATATCATCATTAATCACACTCTGTTTAAAACCTCGTTCTACTAACCTCGCTTCTTTCTTCACTTGTCTTTCAACACTTTTTTCCCTATAGCCACTTTAAGTCAATTATTTCAGCATCTTTTGGTGGTATCACTAACTTCCATGTACTATTTTCTTCAATAGCTTCTGAAGTCTGACATTTCTGAGAAAAATCTTCTGCTGACAATGCTGCAAATAAATTAGAGTCATCTTCCAGTTCGTACTGTTCTAAATATTTTGGTATTTTTGATTGAACTCTTTTACTTTTCCTTCTTTCATCTAGTTTTTCCTCTTCGTCACTTTCGATTTCTTTTTCATTTTCTTGTCTTTTTTCAGGTTGCTTTTGGTCATTTTCGAGTTTTTCTTTGTCACTCTCACTTGAAATGGAGATGATTCGGTTGTCTAATTCCCTCTTTCTTTCTTCAAAAATAATATTCCTTCCATGTACAATCTTTCCTTCTTTTTCGTTCCACAACCGACACCCATTGTCGGTATATCCTACCATTATCATTTTCTCTGATCTTGGATCGAGCTTTGACTTTCTGACTTCGAGAATTAAATTGTATGCATTGCATCCAAATAACTTTATTTTCTCTTAATTTGGTTTCTCATTGTACTACATTTCTGCTGGAGTTTTATGATTCTCTAATGCTCTGTTCTGTTGATCAAATAAGCACTTGTTCTAACAGCTTCTCTCCAAAACTCTTTTTCTAACTCAGAATCGAAAATCAAATATCTTGCTTTTTCCAAAATTGTGCGATTTAATCTTTCTGCAGTTCCATTCTGCTCAGGATTGTTTGTTGAAGCTACAGTATATTAAATTCTTATTCCTTTTTGATTACAATATATTCTAAAATCTTTCGATGTGTATTCTCCTCCGTTATCACACCTTAACTTTTCTATCTTTGTGCCAAACTTCGCTTCCACTATTGCCACATAGTGCTTAAAATTTTCTAGAGCTTCACTCTTGTTACTCATTAAGTAGGTAACACAAAAATGTGTATAATGATACATAAAAGTCATAAAATAAGATTTTCCATCATATGTGGCTGGTTTAATTGGTCCACAAATATCTGTAGATACCGTTTCTAAAACTCTTTTTGCCTTTCTCTCTTCGGGTAGTTCTTCAGAAGGCATTCTGGTTTTTTTAGCTTTCACACATACCTCGCATAGTTCTGGTGCTGGATATCTTGAGGAGTGACCCATTTTTCTGTGAATCAGCATTGTTTTCTTCATTGCTAGTTAAATTTACATAATTATTCTTTCTTACTTTGAAATTTACAAAGTATAATTTTCCTCTTAGTTTTCCTTCTAAAATACATGTTTTATATATTAAGGAATGTCAAACCAATGTCAATTTTCTTACTGACAACAGATTGTAAATTAAGTTCTCACAAACCCAGACATCCTTAATGTTAATTTGTCTTCCACTCTTGGTTTCTACCTCAAGATTCCTTGTTTTACTGCCATTATTGTCTGTTCTTGTTTTGCAACATTTATCTTTTGCTCTATTTTCCTGCTGTTGGCTAGAAACTTGCATAAATCACTTTTAATCAAATGGTTCGTCGCACCACTGTCTATGACAAAACTTATCTCATCTCCATCTGTTATTGACAGAATTTTCTGTAGTAAAAAATGATATATCTCCATTTTCATCTCTTTTTCTTTCTGTATTTTCTTGTGCACTATGAGCATTATTCCTTTGATTAAAATTTCTTGAAAATCCACCTCTATAATTACTTCGAAAACTACCTCTTTCTCTTTCTTTGTGATTCATTGGGCAGTCAACCCGTTTGTGTCCAGTATTGTTGCATAAATGGCATCGATATGGAAAATTTTCTCCATTATTTCCTGTGCTACTTCCTGCACTTGAACTGGCATGATTACCAACATAACTTTGGTTAAAATTACTTCTATATGACCCTCTAAATGTTCCAGGCCTTTTCCAATTTCCTCTTCCTCTAAAATTTTTGGAAATAAATGCCATATTTTTATTTTCTTCCTCCTTTACTTTTGTCTTGCTTGTTCCATGAGCAACTTATTTTTCACATATCTATGTCTATTGCCTCTTGGTTCTGGCAGAACATTTTGAAAAGATTCAGGCATTGTCGACAATAGTTATAAAATCAACTTACCTTTGTCTATATTTCCACCAGCTGCCATTAGCTCGCAAATAGTTTTATCAAATTCTGTTAGAAACTTACTTAAAGGTGTCCCTTCTATGTATTTTAAACTTCTAAGCTTTTTCTGCAGCATAACTTGGGTTGAAATTCCTTGATTTGCATATGTTCGTTCTAAGCTTTCCATAATTTCTTTTGCTGTCATTTTTGTTTTTACAGATTCTAAGATGGTATCTGACAAACACTGTATGATTAGTGATCTTGCCTCTACATCATTCTTTTTCCAGCATTTCAATTTTTCCTCATCTGGCTGCAGGCTTTTGCTCTGTTAACATTTCCAAAACTTCCTGTTGTTCGAGCAATAACTTTATTCTGAACTCCCAGTTTGAATAAGAGCTTCCATCAAACGGTTTAACATAAAAATTCATATTCTTATCCGCCATTTTCCACGGTTTTTCTTGTGATTTTCCACGTCCTGTGTATTTCTGGTTTTTTTTCTAACCTCAAATTCTTTTCCTCAAAATTCCAGAGTTATTTCTTATTTTCCGCTTACCACTGGGCCAATAACCTGTAGTAGGTACGTGGATCGTAATGATTAAGGCACTAATTATTTATTTAACATACTTTATTAAATGAAAAACCGTAAAAAAGAATTACAGGACACCAACAATACTTTATTATTTTATTCAGACATTTTACGTACTCTTGCGCCATCTACAGTGAATCTACTAAACTTACTATAAAACATTATTTACTGCATTACAGAATTCTATGCTACTGAATCAATAATACAGAATTGGAGAACTTCAACAAATAGTTGCAAAACGCATTCTGTATATATGGTTCTTCGATAAGACTGCGCCACATATTATGTTTTCTTATTGGTATATCTTTCTTTTTAATACATATCATGATGTGACATTAATAATGACAATATAAAAACAATATTCTAAAGGGTACTAATAACTAAATACATAACAGACACAAATAAAAAAAATTCTTGAGTGACTGTGGCCAATTAAAATTCGTTGGGTGCCATTTGTGGCAAGCTAAAAGACGTTGCCGCCAGTTTGTGACACTGTAAATAGAATAATAACGTTGTACCAATTTGTGACACAAAAAAATTACTGAGTAATTAAACAAATATCTGGAAGCAGAACTGTATTTTTCAGCTGGGTAAACCATTGATATGCCCGGTAACCTTTATACAGTGGAGAAGGGGGGGGGGAAATTTTAAGTGCGCCACAGTGTTTTAATACCAATGTTTTACAAAGAAGATCTTAATTAAAATACAGTTCGACTCAACCGTTGTTCCAGAGTATTTGTGTAATTAAGAAAAACCAAAAAGAAATTCACTTATTGTCAAAATAAAATTTTAAAAGATTGAATAAAGATGACAAAACTAGAAGCACTTTACAGGTAGATGGACTTACGGTAGAATCTCCAACAGGTCGTAGTGTACCTACATCTGAGTCTGTAGTGTAAGACTCTATTATATGAATGATAAAAAAAAACATGCACTTCCAAAATCATTCCGTCATAGGGGAGATCTGGACCAAATATCCGCTGTCATCATTCTACGTTGGTAGAATGAGACAGACAGCAACCCAGTCCGAGATCCACCCCATGAGGTAAAACAATGTAAGGAAACCGCTAAAAAATATAACCTCATCTCTCTTTTGTCTCTGCAAAGTTGGTCAATTGGGTTGTACAAATAATACAAAAAGTTAGTTCATCTTGTTTATTTTAATGGTAAACCGGATAAAAGTACCAGAAACATGAAATAGTAAAAAAAATTAATCAAATGAATGAAACAAGTCAGGGCCAAAATAGCAAGGCACTCCATTTGTACGGTAAAAATAAATGAATAGTTATGCCTCAAAACTAGGGTTATGACGTCATACCTTATCTTGCGTTTACAAACAATGTTATATGGTGAAAATTATATATGACAAAAAATTATATCTAAATTATATTGAAAATTTATATGGAAAGATTGTATCTGAAGGCTTGCTCCTACCTTGGTCTTTGGTTATTTTGTGGTTAAAATAAAAAAGGTATTTTATTCTGTGAACCTGGGTATGTTGTCCCCAGGCATCTCCCACTACTCCTGTGTCTCTGTCCCGTTCTGCCCGCGCCTCCCCTGCTGATTATCTAGCACATGACGCTAGGGCAGCACATGGTCAAAAGAATGTTGTTGGATTCTTGCCCGAGCGTAAAACCCTGTGGAAAATGAAATATTTCAGTTTCCTTCGCCGGTTTTGTACGAGGTTCCCCTACATCGAGTAACTTAAATCAAGAACCCCATGTCGACTCAATAAAATAAAGCAGATTTCAACAGATGAACTAAAATAACCCTAACATACCTTTCCCAGGGTTGTATCGGTGCTATTGCCGGAGCCAGCACAATCGTCCAGAGATGTTTGGAATGGACAGCCCTGTAGGCAAAGGAGAAAAACAATATATAGTGGTCTTAAAAAAAATAAAAAAACTCCAAAAGTTCCCCACGTCTTTTATCGAAAAATTACATTTCACACGAACACAGTTACAATTTGGAAGGCAAATATTGTCTTGAAGAATTCAAAAAAAAAATCGAACTTACCAGCTTTTCTTTCCGTAGGAATGGCGTAGGTCGCCCTAAATCCCTCCTCAGAGGATGTGAGCCGTCACTTTAGATTACGCCTAACACGACGGACTCACTCTTCACAGTCTCTGGGATAGAACCTGCATCCACTGCAGTGCCAGTAACAAAAAAACAATGGCGATCCCAGAGACTTGTTGCCGACCCAGCCAGTTCTTTAGAAAAGAAAGAAAATGACACTTTGTCGAGGAAGATGCCGGAAGTAGAAATTTAATTTGGTGGGACGCAGTACCAACCAAATTTTCCCGGTCAAATTCAAATAAGGATGCAAACCCATTTATATAAAAGCGCTCTCGCCAAAAAATCCCTAGCCCCGGTTTGCAAGCCCGGAAAAAACTAGCGCGGTTTTCAAGCCGGCCAATGACGACGTACACTAGTACTTCGGTATAGGTCTGTAGGGGGCAGCAACGGTCAAGGGAACATCGAAATTCGCCCTTTACACATTGAGGTGTTGTCAGATCTATTTCTACGGATCATTTTTATAAACGAGGATTTTCGAGATACACGTATACAGACCGAAACATTTGTCAACCGGACCCCTGCCAACATAGCAAGTAGGAGGAAAATAACCAGCCAGACTATAAGAAGCTCAGCATTGAAACCATCAACTGTAAAATCAATTACTGGAGATCAGAGCATGCATCAAACCCAGGAATATTCGAACACTCAACCATTTCCCATATGAGTAAAGCCATACTAAGTGTAGAATTTAGTTGTATTTTAGTTATAGTTTTAGTCAAAAGTTTCCTTTGCTCTTTATATATGCTTCCTCTAAGATTCCTATGGTTTGACGCCATTTTTGTAAAACATTTTTACATTAATAAAGTTGTTTCTGAACTTGAACCTAAAAATCCACATTGAACTACTGCTTAAACCTGGCCTAAGAGTGTTCAGATGTTAAGTTTGCTCACCACTAGCTAGCCCTATATAACCCTTCAATCCGACTAACTGAGCTAGATATTAACTTTATTTAACTATGATTATATATTAATTTATATAATATAAAAACACGATTTTGTTTATTCTTTTTGTCTTGGTTTTTATCCCTCGTTTATTCCTAATTTACAAAAGTGCATAACTCGTATTTATTTTATCTTCTCCTTATCAAAGTAATAAAGACATCAAAGTGGGCGGAGCCTCGGTTGTTCCTGGTCAAACTGTGGACCTAAATATGTTTTCGTGCTAGAAAACTAGCTAATCCGTGAAGAAGAAAAGGTTCGGAAGAGAAATCATGGTCCTAATATCCTCGAAAATAAACATAAGCGAATGTCCAACATAGACGAAATGTTTATCTAAATGTTTCCTTCCTGTTACTGAAATCATTTGTGATGTGGCAACCCGCCATTCCCCAGAATTATACCGGGTAGACTGGATTAGAATACTTTTCTCATTTCGTCTATTTATTGAACGTACGCGGTCGCTAAAACAGCTGATTATTGATTTCGTAAACGTCACATAACCACGAAATTCCAGATAAACAAAACAATGAAAAGTTTTTATGTGATTTCTCCCGAAACCTGTGATCTCAAATTCCAATTACGATGCCCAAATAATGCGACGTGTGCAGTGGTGGGGCTCTATAAGGTAAATTTCTGGACAATATATAACCTCAAAACCTAGCTCTATAAAATACCCTTAATTTGTGTACAGAAAGACGAGTCGAAGAGCCTTCATTATTTACCTAAATAAAACAAATATGTAACGTTTGCCTCTCCGATTAACCTAAAAAGGTTAATCGGAGAGGACCGCTGCCAACTTAAGGTCTTTGGCATGCCAGCCCTGGTAGTACTTTCCCCGATGGTTCCTGAAGCTCAAATATCCAAGGAGAAATTTTATCCCTAATCACATAAGGACCAACGAATTTCGGTGCTAACTTCTTCGAGAAAAACTTCGCTGCATCTGACAACACATAATTCTTCTTCCAAACACGCTGACCCACAACAAAGTTGGGTACCCTTGTACGAAAATAATACTGAACTACGTTTTTCTCTCCCGCCACCTCTAGCCTTCTCTTAACATCAGCATAGAGCTTCCGGAAACCTTCGTTCTTACTTTCAGCTGCGGATTGTACACCATTCTCTTCAGATAACAAAACTGGGTTGGAGTAATCTTTTCCTGACAAACACATATTCCTACCGAAATTAACAAAGAAAGGAGACATCCTGGTTGTCTCATGGGTTGCAGTACGAATCGCGCAGGCAAGTTTATGTAATTGTTCGTCCCACTTCCTGTGGTTGTCTTTTACATAACAACATAACATAGTTTTTAACGTACGGTTCATCCGCTCCGTTGGATTAGCTCTGGGATGATAATACGGATTATACTGAATTTTAACCTGATAACTCTCAGCAAAACACTTAAACTCATTACTTTTGTACTGAGGGCCATTATCACAAAGTGGCAAATGGGGTACTCCGAAGACCATAAATACTTGCTCCTCAAGATGCTTGACAACTGCTTGAGTAGGGGCTGTTCGCATTGGAAAAACTAAGGAAAACTTACTCAAATAGTCCGTAACGACGAGAATCCAGCAATTACCCTTTGTCGAACGAGGTAGATGTCCACATAAATCTGTTGAGATAATTTCCCAAGGACGAATTGGTTTGGGGTGAGATATCATCTGATCAGATACACCTTGTGTATCACCTTTATGAGCTGCACAGACAAAGCATTTCTTTACAAAAGTTGCCACGTCCTGGTGCATTTTTGGCCAATAATATTTTTCTGCCAGTCTGTGGAAGGTTTTATACACATCCATATGTCCTGCGGTAGGAGGATCGTGAGCTTCTCCAATAATTCTACGCCTATGATCTTTGGGGACTCCCTCTTTCCAATATTCGTTAGATGGTGAAAGTTGAGGGTATTATGACATATTTATACAACTTATTATCAGTGTATCTCCAATTCATAAATTTTAATGGTGATTCGACCCTCTTTACCATCTTTTGGTACCATCGATCTTTAATTGCTGTTGAAACCTCTCCTGGCTGCGAAATTGTATCAATCATGGGTACTGCACGAGACAACATGTCCGGGACAACTAAATCTTTCCCTTTTCGATGGATTACTTCAAAGTCATATTGCTGAAGTTTTACAGACCAACGAGCAAGCCTTCCACTGGGCTCTTTCAAGCTATGAAGCCATTTTAAGCTAAAATGATCTGTTATGACCTTAAATGATATCCCCTCAATATATGGCCGGAGCTTCTCTATCGCCCAAACCAATGCCAAACATTCTCGCTCGGTGGTCATGTAAACACGTTCTTGCTTAGTCAAAGATCGACTCAAATAGCATATAACTTTGTCTCCCTCAGGATAAGGTTGCGTTAAACATGCTCCTATTCCATATTCTGATGCCTCTGTTTGAATGATGAATGAATGAATTCTTTGGTATAATCTGGACATGTAAGAATCGGTGCAGTCACTAGAAGTTCCTCTGACAGTTCTTGGCCTCTGGAGCTCTAACATGGCTGTAATTTTATTACTACTACGAATCCTAAATAAGTCATTTCTGGCCTCCACAGTTGGCATTTCTCCCAACTTACCGTTATCTTTGCATTTTGCAATCTTCGTAGGAGTTCCTCAAGAATTCTATGATGTTCAGAAAAGCTCTGTGTGACAATTACGAGGTGTTCGAGATATACGTACACGTAGGGGTCTAAATCGTTTCCTATGATGCTATCTATGAGTCTCTGCCAAGTTGCAGGTGTATTATGAAGACCAAAAGGTAACGCTTAAATTGGAAGAGACCTCGTCGACAGATGAATGCTGTTAGTGGCTTCGATGATTTTTCCATTGGTACTTGCCAATAAGCGCTTTTGATACCTAAAGTTGACAAGTACTTAGCATCTTTCAACTTGTCAAGAGTCTCGGATACGAGTGGTAAAGGATAACTATCACGCGTCACTGAGTTCAATTTGCGGTAGTCTACGCAGAAACGATATTTCTTTGTGTTTTTCTTTTGAAGCCCATGAACCGAACCGAACCGAACCGAACCGAACCGAACTACTACATTCTATAACATCAAGTCTCAGCTTTTCGTCGATTTGTCATCAATAAGTTTTTGAATAACCGGTGAGACCTTATATGAACGTTGTCTTATCGGTGCTGCATCTGTTGTAATCTTATGTTCTACTCTATCTATACATCCCAGTGAGTCACCCATAATAGTCTTATACTTATCGACCAATTCCTCTAGTCGTTCTGATTCATAAGGAGTAAGAGTAGTTTGTTGGTCTGATGTTTCTAAAGAACAAATCACATCTTTATTATCGGCAAAGTGCCACTCATTAGTACTTAAGTTCGGTACTATACCCATCGAAATCCAAAAATCTAATCCCAAAATCAGAGTGTGCGGCAACTCAGGAACGACGACGACCTCTATTAACCTAAATTTATCCTGAACTCGCATAGGAAGCTGCACTGTCCCAATACTACTCGTTCTTTGACCATTTGCACAATACAACTCGTCTTCTTCGTCGTATCAAGTGAAAAACCAAACCTCTCGATGATTGACCAACCATGATTCCCTAAAAAGGTACGTGAAGCCCCGGAATCCAACAAACCTAATAACTTATTTCCGAGCACATCCACTTCTAAATAAGGCCTCTCATCTTTACGAGCATGACTTATCACATAATCTAAGGCGTACGTTAGCCTATCGGTCGATGCTTGTTCAGGCTGACTCGAAGATCGACCGCCTACGAGCGCCTGGGTCCGTTTCCCTGACGATTACAATTACGACATTCTCTTACTGTTACCCCTGCTTGTCCACACGAATAACACTGCTTACCTCTAGGTAATGCGCACCCGATCGCCATGTGCCCTGTTTGATTGCATCTATAACATACCACGTCCCTATTCGCCCTACCAGGTCTAACACCTTGTGGTGGTTGTCCATCTCTGTCATTTACACTAGACTGACCACTAGCTGGTTGTTGTCTCTCTCTCTCTATCAGCTCTAGCAGAGGAACTGCTTGTTGGCTGCTGCCTATTTCTGTCGAATCTATTAGCAGGATGATATAAATTCTGTTGGTTCGATATCCCGGTACTTGATATCTGAATTGTATCGTTCCCTGTTGGAAAATCGTCATTATCGCTCTCTACGTCAACGTATGCTCAGTCAGGTTCAATAGATTGGTTTTTCCTAGGTGTAAAATTCTCCTCCTCTAAACCATATCTCTGGTCTATTCTAGGACACAAATTTTTTAAATGTGATAAGCTATTGACCTCAGTAGCAATCAACCCATTCTTATAGATGTCCGCGATATTTCTGAAGACGATAGCTAATTTTGCCTCTTCAGAAACAGGACAGCCAAGTCTTTGGAAGTATGTGTTCATGACAGCAATGTAGGTCCCTATAGACTCTCCAGGGCCTTGTTTACGTTTTTGGATTTCCTTCAATAGCTTCTCGCCATATGAAGAAGGAAGATACTCTGCCATGAACCTCTGTTCCAGCTGTTCCCATGTATGGACTTCTCTACGAACATCTTTATAAAAGGTATAGGCTGACTTTTCAAAAAGATCAATGCCTGAGTTCAGTAGAACCTTTTTACTAACACCTCTCGCCTGACTTAACTCGTCCACTCTCAAAAAATGCGGTGACGGGGATCGTACCCCTCTCGCCTGTAAACTTTAAGTTCCACTTATGCGGAGGTACAGGTGCAACGTGATATGAGGTACCAGGATCACTTGACATTGGTACTGGCGACGAACATGAAAATGGTCGTGACTGAGCAATCGGTGCAATGCTACTTTGGAGGGCAGCTAAACTCAAAGGAACGGTAGACGGTTGTTGATAATGAAAAGCTGATGTACCGTCATTCTGAATCAGCATTGGGGGTGGTGCCTGTATTGGTGCTTGAGTTGGGTTCGTTAGCACTTGCATTTGCAATGGAGCAATGACCGACGGTTGGTTTGTAGGCTGTTGAGCTGTTCTCTGTGTGCTCGTGTGCTGTGGTTGCGGGAAATAAGACTGGTTGGGTGTGTTGCCAGCATTTGTTGAGTGGTCTGAGCCTCGACTCGTTGATTGGGTTTCAGATGCTTTATCATCTGAGGTAACGCCAACTCTTAGTAAATCTGTTGCTTGGCTCTGCAATCTCCCAATCAAACTCAAGGTTTCCGCAACCAGTATGCCTTTTGTTTGACTTTCTTCAAAGTTGGACGGATTCATGTTGTTAATCCTGGCTAGCACGTGTTCCAACCTTACAGCGATTTTCCTAAACTCTCCCCCTTTGCTCGTACCAGAGAACTTCTCTCCAGTGGTACCAGACTATCTAGCTTCTTCATGCAGCTAAAAGCATCCTGGCCAAATTTAAAGGGATACGGAGGGTATCTCATACTTCCATCAGTCCTTTCTCTCTGTCTAATCAGTATGAGCTGTTGCTTCATCTCTTCCACCGATCCAATGGCTATGCCTCTCCATGCTTATGTCAGACAACCGACTCAAAGAAATAGCTCCTTACCTTTTATATTCAAACTTTAAACTTTAATTAAAACTGTTAATTATACCTCCCAATTATAAAAACTAAACCACGGAATAACAAACACAAAGTTCACTTTAAATTCACTAGTGAAAATCACTATAAATTTTCTCACAAATGTAGAAAATATAAAACTTAAATACGGGCAGACGCGAACAAAACCGAAAAACACCGGAGCAGTAAGAAAATAAAATTTATTTGCATTTAAAAATGTAATCATAGTTTATATTAAGTATTTGTACAACCAACTATGACGTCCAACCTTGCAGAGAGAAATAACTACTTAAATCCTAAATTAGAAGTAACAAGTAGCCATAAAAAAAAAGTTTAAGAGAAATAAAAGAGAGACAAGAGCTTTGGCAGTGTTTAGGTCTTATGTTCCACTCCTGCGTGAGTAAAACCAAAAAAAAATATTTGCGCTTATCCTAGC
Organism: Aspidapion aeneum; assembly: GCA_963576565.1. Classification (NCBI taxonomy): domain Eukaryota; kingdom Metazoa; phylum Arthropoda; class Insecta; order Coleoptera; family Brentidae; genus Aspidapion; species Aspidapion aeneum. The sequence continues at coordinate 142,446,321 of OY755038.1, forward strand.
TGAACTGCATTAACGTTAAAGTTAAGTTATGTTTGTTTACCTCAGCAACCGAATAGGTAAATTTATCCCTAAATGGAACGTACAACAGACTACCTATAACAAAAATCCCAAAGCTGTTGTACACAGTTAACGCTAGGGTATACTCCTGCTATTGCTGAACGGCTCCACAAATAAACTCCTCAAAAAAAAAACCCAAATCGCCGTATACAATGATTTTTCTCAAAAGAATAAATCAAAACCCACTTTAACCTGCTTACCTATCCTGAGTTTACACGAAACTTGCATTGCTTAAGACAACATCATCCCTTAATATATAAGTGAACGCAATAAACATCGGAACAGATGTTCATGTTATAGAAATCGTAAAATATGCTCAATTAAAAAAAACTCCGCTTGCTAAAATTGCGTTGAATTAGACTAGTAAGGATGTTGTGTGTAATTAAAAAAAAGTTTTAAAAAATTACCGATGGTATTAAAAAAAAATTATAGAAATAATGTCTTGGTAGGACTGCAACTCTCTAATAATCATTAAAATGAAATTCTCAAAATTTAAACTAAATTGATGCAAACCATGGTCAAAAAGACCCTAGGATCGTACCGAAAGGTATCCAAAAAAATTTTTTGGTGTCGACCACAGTAGCCCAATAATAAAAAAATTCATTAGTGGCTCGTTAAAATTTTCAAAATATTATTCTACTCCGACAGGTGGTTTGGAGTAGGGAGAAAAAAAAATTAAAGCAAATGATGATAGGTTGTTAAAACGCGAGGGTTCGAAATGAAATTATATTTTAATACAGAAAAAAAAATATTCAAATAATACTGGTAAAACCATTGTAGGGCAAGGTACTACTATGCACCAAAAAAAAATTTTTTGCAACAAGAAAAATCACGTTTCCTTTTTAAAAAAAAATATTAAAAATTTTTTTTTTTTAATTTTCCAAAAAAAATTAGAAAACGATTAAGTAGGGCTGCTATTAGCGAACATCAATAAAAAAAATGTAATAAAATTAACACTAGAAAAATCTTAATAGAGTTATGTTATGCAACAGTCTCGGTTCTTTCCCTTTAAAAACAGTTGCCGATTCCCTTTCCTCTCCCAAAACTGTGTGAATGTGAAAGTGAATGAGCCAGAAAAAATTAATTTACTATACGGAAAAAAAAGTATTGAAAATAAAATTTACTTAAAAATCATAAGGTATAAAAACTCGTAATTGCAAAAAAAGACCAATCAGTTTAGGAAAAGTTTAAAAAAATATTTATGCTCCAAAAAACAAACGATGTTAGTATATTTGTTTAAAATTATTACTTAAGGAAATAAGCAATGTTAGTACTTATTTACTGTACCACTATAGTGTGAAGAACTTTGCACTCAACTCAGTAAAGAATTATCCTGTGAAATATGAAAACAATTCCAAGGTCCAACTATAAGACCATTATGAAACTAACTTTATCTACTCGAGTTTATATACACACAACATGCAAAAAAAAATTTTTACTGCTTAATGCATTCTCAGATCCCTATTCCTGGTGTTCACGAGATATAAAATTAAGTTGGACCCTTCTCACAACTATTAGTCAAAGCAAAATTACCAAATGTCCAAGGGCTAATGAGACCCTATCCCTACAAATGACATTTTGAAATGCAACAGCTGGGAATAATCCTGCGTAACAACCAGACACCAAAAATCAAGAAGCCAAAAACTATTACATTAATTTTAAAAGAGCATAATAACCTCCCGGCCCTAATTGAACTTTTATTATATCAACAAAACTCGGCCTAAAACCAAAAAAACTTTTTATTATTTCCTAAGTATAATGTCAATAAACCCAAAAACTTGTGATTTCCATTCCAATCCCATCTGGACTCTATATATTTTTTTAAACGGTTAAACGCCCGCGAAACAATATCTTATTTCAAAGGGTGAAGATATTTTGAAGCACCCTGTGAAAATAGGACACTATTATGGAAAATTGTTCAGATCAGTGTTCTTACTAATTTTTAACCTAAATATATCTAGTTCCCTCATGTGCATGTTACTATTTTAATTCCTATCATAACTAAACAGATCACAAAAATTTGTCTTTCCCCGCAAATCTGCAAGGTCCTGGAAAATGTGAGATTCAGCCTGTAGGCCAAATTTGGATGTATTGTATTTAGCGAAAACCGAAGTTGCGAAATCCTAAAAAGATTAGTAGGAAGCCCTCGTTCAACGATTTCTACACTCCAAACCAAACATTTCTTCCATTTCCACCCAGCTCGCGGGAGAAAAAACCCTAATTATTGCAATATAAAAGGTAGGTAGTTCTTTTATACCCTGTACAACTATAAATAGATGCCCTCATCAATGTTTAGTCGCATCAAAGAAAACCTATTGTTTTTAAATTTATTTTTAGGTTGAAATCTTTTTTAAAAATCAATGATCTTAAATTTATTGTTTAACCTGAACACTTTCCCATTTATTCCACAACAGTGTATTGTAATTTAAAAATTTGCTTCATTATTTGAGGTCACCAGTATGAAATTATATTAAAATTAAAAAAAAATTAAATAAAAAAAATTATTTCCCAATTGTCCACAACTTCCAAGTCTTCATCCCTAAATAGGTACTTTCTTAGTCTAACACCATCCATCGTTATCCAATATAACGCTTTAATTTCAGAAGCAACAAAACGAAGATGAAGTGAAAAAGCTAAGCAAGTAAGTTGGAAGTTGCTTTACAATGGGCGCAGATGACAGGCCCCCTTAATTACACGCCACTGTCCTGAAATGTAGACTATCAAAAAAAATCTGAAGACTAGCCTAGCTGCCGTCAAACAAATTTTAGCATGTAATAAAATAATTCATATTACACCAGTATCCTCAAAAACAAAACGTTTTTTTTATTATAAGACCCAAACACCTAACTAATAAATCTTGTTATTTAAAATTATGATTTGGAAACAAAAGATTTATTTATTCCTGCCTGATCAACTAAGACAAAAAAGTTCACCTTTTGTAACTCAAGAAATTCCTGTTTGGTCCCCAAAAAAAAATATATAAAAATCTGGTCACCCTTTAAAACTACGACCACTATACCAACCGTTTTGACCAAAACAAGAATTCGAGAGGTTATGTTTACAGAAAAAAATAATCTTTTCAAGAAAAATTAAATAATTTAAAAAAAAGTAAAATTTTGAAATATTTTTACCAATTACCACCGCCTAGCATTTATATCTAGTTGAAAGTTTCTCTCAAATTTACTGACCAATTTTAAGGCCCCAAAATGACATTACTTAAAAAAAAAAATTACTGAACTTTACAAATGAACTAAAAAAATCAAAAAAACTTATATCTATATTGGTCTCAGTAAAACATTTCTTTTGTGGTATTATATCTAGTTGGGCTTCAAATTCATTTTCTCTGTATTCAGTCCGGAGGAGGCAAAACTTCTCATGGCTGAAACATAAATGTTTGCTCTCCATTGGCCATGATCAAGCTATGACCTGAACGCAGAAAAAAAAATATAGAAAAAAATAATTGTGAATCAGAAAAACTTTAATTGATAGAAATACCCGTAGGTCATTTAAAAAAAAAATGCATTCCTAGCCCAACGCTGTATTCTACCAAAAAAAATTTGACTAGTCACGAAACCACATCTAGACTCGATAACCAAAGACCTAAAAACTGTCCTTCAAAAAAACCCCAAAAAAAATTTTTACTGGACCTTTTGGCATTGATCTTCAGCCAATGTGTTGCTCTAGGAATTTTAGCCTTGTGTTTCCTAACGTCCCGAGCCAACACTAAGTAGTAGTACCCTTCTCTGACCCGATGTAACTGAGTGACATAAGGTGTTAAGCGTCATATCAACAGTTACCACCAAAAAACAAGAAAAGAAAATGACAAAGCAAAATAAACTCATTTTCCTTTTCTTTCATTTTCATTAATTTATGCTTTCAACTAAATAAAATTACCAGCTGTTAGGCTATATTTACTTTAAAACAACCCAGCCAAGAAAAATTTGTGTGAAACCCTGTAAAAATATTCCAACTTCCAAGTGGTGATATCCGACAAAACAATTAAAATCACCAAAAAAAATAACTTGACCTATATAAATTGACTGCACTAAAAAATAATTGGTGAAACAGTTTCTATCTTATCACGAACAGGAAATAATAAAATAATAGTAGTTGGCAACCTGTTAAAAAAATTGTTAGAAAAACACACTACCTATGTCATATATTTAAAACATAAAAAGACCATGTCTGGAGGTCCATCCACCTATAAATCAACAAAAAATTGAAGTAAATTTACATTACTGTGTTTATTTTTCTTTAAAAAAAATGAAAACATGTTTTTCCTACAAAAAACACTTTAAAGAACTAAGAACATGATTTATACGCAGTTGAGTAAAAACTCTCATGCTTTCCATCTACTTACTCTCTTAATAAACAAAATGATTCTTTTGTTGTCCAAGAAAAAAAAACTTGTGGAGATAAGCTAATAAAAAACTATGAGAATTACTAAAACAACAAAACGAATTCCAAATCCAAGCTTAAATATTACCAAAAAAATATTTAAGAAATGTTATTTCCAAAAACCAATGATCTTGTTTTTTATTAAAAAAATGATTGGGTGTCAAAAAACACCGACAGAATTACATCAGATGTTAAAAAACCTAGCCAAAAACTCACGTTGGGCGCCATTTGTGGCCAATTAAAATGCGTTGGGTGCCATTTGTGGCAAGCTAAAAGACGTTGCCGCCAGTTTGTGACACTGTAAATAGAATAATAACATTGTACCAATTTGTGACACAAAAAAATTACTGAGTAATTATACAAATATCTGGAAGCAGAACTGTATTTTTCAGCTGGGTAAAATATTGAAATGCCCGGTAACCTTTATACAGTGGAGAAGGGGGGGGGGGTTCAGAAATAAGAAAGTTTTAAGTGCGCCACAGTGTTTTAATACCAATGTTTTACAAAGAAGATCTTAATTAAAATACAGTTCGACTCAACCGTTGTAGCCAAACAATGAAACTCTACCTACTTTCGAGGCTTCCAGAGTATTTGTGTAATTAAGAAAAACCAAAAAGAAATTGACTCATTGTCAAAATAAAATTTTAAAAGATTGAATTAAGATGACAAAACTAGAAGCACTTTACAGGTAGATGGACTTACGGTAGAATCTCCAACAGGTCGTAGTGTACCTACATCTGAGTCTGTAGTGTAAGACTCTATTATATGAATGATCAAAAAAAACATGCACTTCCAAAATCATTCCGTCATAGGGGAGATCTGGACCAAATATCCGTTGTCATCATTCTACGTTGGGTAGAATGAGACAGACAGCAACCCAGTCCGAGATCCACCCCATGAGGTAAAACAATGTAAGGAAACCGCTAAAAAATATAACCTCATCTCTCGTTTGTCTCTGCAAAGTTGGTCAATTGGGTTGTACAAATAATACAAAAAGTTAGTTCATCTTGTGTATTTTAATAGTAAACCGGATAAAAGTACCAGAAACATGAAATAGTAAAAAAAATGAATCAAATGAAATGAAACAAGTCAGGGCCAAAATAGCAAGGCACTCCAATTGTACGGTAAAAATTATAAATGAATAGTTATGCCGCAAAACTAGGGTTATGACGTCATACCTTATCTTGCGTTTACAAGTAATGTTATATGGTGAAAATTATATATGACAAAAAATTATATTTAAATTATATTGAAAATTTATATGGAAAGATTGTATCTGAAGGCTTGCTCCTACCTTGGTCCTTGGTTATTTTGTGGTTAAAATAAAAAAGGTATTTTATTCTGTGAACCTGGGTATGTTGTCCCCAGGCATCTCCCACTACTCCTGTGTCTCTGTCCCGTTCTGCCCGCGCCTCCCCTGCTGATTATCTAGCACATGACGCTAGGGCAGCACATGGTCAGAAGAATGTTGTTGGATTCTTGCCCGAGCGTAAAACCTTGTAACTAAAATAACCCTAACATACCTTTCCCAGGGTTGTATCGGTGCTATTGCCGGAGCCAGCACAATCGTCCAGAGATGTTTGGAATGGACAGCCCTGTAGGCAAAGGAGAAAAACAATATATAGTTTTTATCCAAAACGTGGTCTTAAAAAAAAATTAAAAAACTCCAAAAGTTCCCCACGTCTTTTATCGAAAAATTACATTTCACACGAACACAGTTACTATTTGGAAGGCAAATATTGTCTTGAAGAATTCAAAAAAAAAATCGAACTTACCAGCTTTTCTTTCCGTAGGAATGGCGTAGGTCGCTTTAAATCCCTCCTCAGAGGATGTGAGCCGTCACTTTAGATTACGCCTAACACGATGGACTCACTCTTCACAGTCTCTGGGATAGAACCTGCATCCACTGCAGTGCCAGTAACAAAAAAAACAATGGCGATCCCAGAGACTTGTTGCCGACCCAGCCAGTTCTTTAGAAAACAAAGAAAATGACACTTTGTCGAGGAAGATGCCGGAAGTAGAAATTTAATTTGGTGGGACGCAGTACCAACCAAATTTTCCCGGTCAAATTCAAATAAGGATGCAAACCCATTTATAAAAAAGCGCTCTCGCCAAAAAATCCCTCGCCCCGGTTTGCAAGCCCGGAAAAAGCTAGCGCGGTTTTCAAGCCGGCCAATGACGACGTACACTAGTACTTCGGTATAGGTCTGTAGGGGGCAGCATCGGTCAAGGGAACATCGAAATTCGCCCTTTACACATTGAGGTGTTGTCAGATCTATTTCTACGGATCATTTTTATAAACGAGGATTTTCGAGATACACGTATACAGACCGAAACATTTGTCAACCGGACCCCTGCCAACATAGCAAGTAAGAGGAAAATAACCAGCCAGACTATAAGAAGCTCAGCATTGAAACCATCAACTGTAAAATCAATTACTGGAGATCAGAGCATGCATCAAACCCAGGAATATTCGAACACTCAACCAATTCCCATATGAGTAAAGCTATACTGAGTGTAGAATTTAGTTGTATTTTAGTTATAGTTTTAGTCAAAAGTTTCCTTTGCTCTTTATATATGTTTTCTCTAAGATTCCTATGGTTTGACGCCATTTTTGTAAAACATGTTTACATTAATAAAGTTGTTTCTGAACTTGAACCTAAAAATCCACATTGAACTACTGCTTAAACCCGGCCTAAGAGTGTTCAGATGTTAAGTTTGCTCACCACTAGCTAGCCCTGCATAACCCTTCAATCCGACTAACTGAGCTAGATATTAACTTTATTTAACTATGATTGTATATTAATTTATATAATATAAAAATACGATTTTGTTTATTCTTTTAGTCTTGGTTTTTATCCCTCGTTTATCCCCAATTTACAAAAGTGCATAACTCGTATTTATTTTATCTTCTCCTTATCAAAGTAATAAAGATATCAAAGTGGGCGGGGCCTCGGTTGTTCCTGGTCAAACCGTGGACCTAAATATGTTTTCGTGCTACAAAACTAGCTAATCCGTGAAGAAGAAAAGGTTCGGAAGAGAAATCATGGTCCTAATATCCTCGAAAATAAACATAAGCGAATGCCCAACATAGACGAAATGTTTATCTAAATGTTTCCTTCCTGTTACTGAAATCATTTGTGATGTTGCAACCCGCCATTCCCCAGAATTATACCGGGTAGACTGGATTAGAATACTTTTCTCATTTCGTCTATTTATTAAACGTAGCGACCGCGTACAATAACAGCTGATTATTGATTTCGTAAACGTCACATAACCACAAAATTCCAGATAAACAAAACAATGAAAAGTTTTTATGTGATTTCTCCCGAAACCTGTTCCAAATTCTGTTATTTTTAATTAAAACTAATAATGCAATTGGCTGGGTCAAAAATTTGAAAAAAAGAATTACTGTGTGACAGTATAAATCAATCTTCCATGTGTTTATATAAAAAAGGACCTCAAAAAAATAAATTTTCCTACAAGCGTGCGTATTTTCGACACTATTTTTAGTGTAAAAAATCCGTTTAGCACAATTTTGTTTTTTTTAAATTGTATTTTTGAAAATTTGGGTTTTTTTATATAATTCTTTGGTTTTCGCACGATCGTGGGAAAATGTTGTACCTCGTGGAAAAGCCCCTTTTCCGCACTTGCGGCTTAACGTATATGCGTGAGGAAAAGTATTTATTTTTGGCACTTATTATATATTAATATAAAATATTTACTCGCGTGCGAAAGCCAGCACCTCAGAGGTAAAGTGTGTTCAATCACTAAAATATACTATTAATTACAGAAAACACGGGTAAATAAATGTTTAATGTTTGTTGTGTTTTAGTGGATATTATATTTAATTTTTGTTTGTTATTGTTGTTGCCCTTAAACGATTATTAATGACATCATGTTTCAGAAATTAAAAAAAGTATTCATAAATTATGATTTTGATGTACTTAACTTTATTTTTCATAAACTAGTAACTGTAAAAAGTTGGTGTATCCCCAAACCCATGTAGAATTTGACACTTTACATCGCCATCTATCGCGGAAACTATGGACTTCTTCTGATCTGATCCTGAAAAGTCTAATTTAAAATTTCATTACTTATATTCATTCCTACTTAATAAATTCAATAGTAAAGTACATTCAAATAACTCAAAAACAAATACTAAACATTTCTATAAATTTATTTATCAGAATTCCTAGATATAAAGACGACCAAATGTTTGGTTGTATCGGATCACTGCAGTTTATGTTATTAATAATGAGAAAAAAGTGATTGTAGAAAGAACCTTAAATAACTGTACATAATAAAAAATTAAAAGTAGGCGTCTGGCAATTAATGATATTTTATTATTTTAGGTGAAAATAATAAAATTGCCAATGTTTGGTTGGAATACGAAGAAAACGACCCGTATCACTTTATTGCACAACTACCAATAACTCCACTTGCAAAATATATTCCGGATGTTATCAAACAGTTCAGGTCAGAAAATTCATCAAGCTGTGAAAAAATTGGAGAGGGTTGATTATATTTAACATACAAATCGCCGGATAGGTAATATCGTCTGCATTAGGAAAATGTATTGCCGTCAATATATACCGCGTGTTTTACATTAAAATTTACTTACGGTCTTAACTTTTGATTTCTTGCACTTTGTAAATTTTTAGAATCCATCAGATATTTTTTGTCTTGACGGGATGCATTGATAGGTGTGTTATTTAAACCTTTCGAAAAACTAAAATTATAATTTTTTTGTAATTCATATGCCATAATGGGTCAAAATAGTTAATTACTGAACAAGTGCAGAAATTATAGGACATTTCCGCACATAATTTGTATAAGAAGTTGCCTTGATGTAAATTTTTATATTTGTGGGCGAATTCCTTTGGATAGTTGGTACGTAAGCTCAAAGTCACGTAACAACAGTTTCTTGCCAATAGAGGGAAGACGAAGCCTCAAAACAAAATATGACAATTTCGATTTACTTTGTTGATATCTATAGGTGTGTCAAATTTCATACCCCTACGATAAGTTTGAGTTTTGCTCAACCAGCTCGCCCATACGATTTATTTTTTATTTAAAATTTTACCGGCTGAGTAGGCCAAAGCCGGCCATTAATAAAATCCAACTTAATTTTAATTGCTGTTGCGCCATCTCTTAGATATTATTTGATCTGTATGACTAATAATCAATACTGCGAATCCGTAATTATGCTTTTAGTTCAGGCCCTACATCCGAGATTACAGGCACACATGGCATGGATAGACATAAGACTCGCCCGAACATTTTACGAAAGGAAACCACCCCCCCTTGGCAGGGGGTGGTGGCCCCCCTTAAACGTGCTTTTTGATAGTTTTTTGCTAATAACTCAAAAACAGTCATCTTTTTCAAAAATATTCTAGAAATCATTTTTCAAGTGGATACAATTTTCTTTTCAACGATGTACCTTAGTACCCTTTAACGGCAGTGGGGCATATTTCATTAGCGTACGAAAAAAAGGGAAAATTTTTAAAAAAATCTTTTTTATCTATTTTTTGTGGTATTATTATTATGTGGTATTATTTGCAAACTTTCAATTTGGCAAAAATAACAAAGTAACAATTATTGATGCAGATGAAAAGTCCTCTCTAACTATGTATAACACGCCCCCCTTACATCAGTGGCGCACCTTTTATAGGCATTTAAATAAATGAATGAATGAAAAGATCGAATGCAAATAAAAGAAAACACGGACTATAGTTGTTTTCTTTTATTTGCATTCGATCTTTTCATTGATCGATATTGTATAGCAGTGTTTTCGCCTGCTTTTAGTTTTTTGTTTCTCTCGTATCTCGGTAGATGGCGCCTCTTGCTATAGTTCGCTTACTAATTACATTTAATTAGAGACAAAACCGTCTGATTAACTTCGCAAGATTTGTCACATTGACCAGCAGTGTTCTGAGGAGTTCCATAAGGACGAAACGGTTAACTGTATACAATGGGCTTTTAAACAAAAATAAATTTTTTTAAAAAAGGATAAAAAATACCACAAAAAAAAGAGAAAAATAAATATTTTAAAAATTTTCCCCTTTTTTCGTATGCTAATGGAATGTGCACGACTGCCGTCAGAGGGTACTAAGGTACATGATTGGAAAGGAACTTGTATCCGCTTGAAAAATGATCTTCAGAAGATTTTTGAAAAAGTTGATTGTTTTCGAGTTATTAGCAAAAAACGATCAAAAAGCACATTTAAGGGGGATTCGGTTCGCAGTATCGGACCCCGTAGGGCCTGAACTATTTTAGCAACTTGACTTACCTGGTTAGCCGCCGCTAGCAGATCGAACGGTGCGAAGCGCGACTTTAATAAATGAGCAAGGTTAATGTGTTAAGAAAAAATTATTAAAAAATTATATTTTCCTTGATTTAATGTTTCCTCATTAAAGCCAAAATAACGAAATAAATAATAATGGCTATTTCTTCGTCTTTTAAAAGTGGAAATCTTACTGTGCTTGCTCCTGTTTAGTAATAAAAAACTATTAATGAATTTTGAGTCACAGCGGCAAACGCTCCTAAATAAAGTCTTTGGTCCCTCACTGACTTCTTGTTTTCCATAAGTTCATCCTTTTTTATACGCTTTTTATAAAGCCTAAACGTTCGATGTCGAGCACTGTATAGGGTCTTTTGCATCCTCTTGTTCTACCTAATCTATTGAGTGGCCCATAAAATGTGTTTGTTAATAACTTTTTTACTGCATATCCGGTTTTAATAAAAAACGTCTTTGCGTACTTAAAAGAGACATTTTTTAGAAAATAAAAATTACCACCGTCATATAACAAGTTTCAAGTGGAGTGATAATTGAGCGTATTATGTTACCTACACAAATATTAAATTATTGTTAAGCTGTAAACAAGCTAGTTTCTTGCCTAACACGAATCCTTGTACCATTTTCAGTCTGAATATCTCGTATTTGCTGAAGCAAGAAAACTTCTCTTAATTATTTTTCTCTTGATGCAATAAGGGGCTGACTGTTACGTAGCACGTTGAACCTGGCACCCCAACACAAAATATGATTTCGAAACGTACCATCATCCAAAGCAAGCAAAATATGTCAATCTTATAGCCACACGCGAAAATATTGCGCTAAAGAACCACGTTGCGTAAAATGCACGGAGAAACATCTTACTGTAGAATGCCCCAAACCAAAAGAATCTGAGCAAAAATGCATCCACTGTGGAGGCAAGCATCCTGCTAACTACAGAGGATGCCTTGTTGCTAAAGAAATACAAAAATTGAAAAATAAACCTAAGAAACCAAATCTCATACCAAACGTGAGTATAAATAGACAAAACCAACAGACAAGAAACCCAGTCACATAAAACTCTGTGACAAGGACATATAGCCAAGTAGCATCAACAGCTACTATACCTGATAGTAATATCAGTAATCAAAATACTATGGAACAAACACTGCAACTAATTTTGGAGAAATTAAACAAACTTAACGGAGCTAACAATACGCCTCAAAATGGTCAGTAATCTTAGAATTCTAGCCTGGAATGCCAATGGTCTCTTGCACCATCAGCAAGACTTACAAATTATTCTAGACTTAGAAGAAATTGACGTCTGTTTTGTGTCAGAAACTCATTTCACTAACCAGTCTTACATAAAATTTAAATGTTATAAAGTGTTATAAAGTGTCATCATACTCACTCTAGCAATACTGCACATAGGCGAAGTGCTGTAATTATATAAATAAAATATATCATACTATGACGAGATCGTATATAAAACCATGTAAAAACCAAAATATATACACTAGTCATAAGTGCTGTCTATATACCACCAAGGCACTTACTTACTAAAGAAAAATCAATATCTTAATTTTCTCAGTAAATTAGGAAACCGTTTTATAATTGGAGGTGACTTTAATGCAATGAATATCAATGTGAGCCGATATCAACTGGTACGCCCACATACTATCTAACGGGTCCAGGAAAAATTCCAGATCTAATTGATTTTTTTATAGTAAAAAATATATCTTTAAGTTTTGTAGATATAGAAGGAAGTTTTGATTTACACTTAGATCATTCACCTATTATTCTAACTCTTAGTAAAAACCATTATAAACGCCACAAATTGATAAAGAAATTGAATATTTTGTTACAAATATTCAACAAGCAGCTTGGGAAAACAGTCCAAAACCAAAAAGAATTTTTAAGGGAAAAAACTATCCAAAGGAAATTAGAGACCTTATATTGGAAAAATGGAAACTAAGAAGGAAGTGGCAGCAAAGCCGTGATCCTACCAAACAAATCTCAACAACATGACGCAGCATATAAGGCGAGAAATTCTAGTAATAAAAAATACAGATGATAAAAATACCAACTATGCCCTTTGGAAAGCAACCAAAGATTTTAAATGACCAATTATCCAAATTCCACCAATACGAAAATCTAACAACCAGTGGGTAAGGAGTAACGAAGTAAAAGCAGATATTTTTGCTAGTCATTTAGAAAATCCTTTTAGCCCCATGAAACACCAGATGAAAACTTTCATTTAAATATATCTCTCTAGTCAGCCTTCTTCAATTCATCTTTGGACAGAGGCCTCCCCAATATCATCCACTTTTCTCTGTCTGTCGCCATCTCATTTGGGGTCTTCCCCTACTTCTTTTATTCTACCAAGGTCTCCAGTTTACAATACATTTGTTCCATCGATCGTTTTTCTATCTAATAATATAACCGGCACATTTCCATTGTAATGTTGCTACTTCTCCCCTGACATCCGTTACTTTTGTTTTATTTCTTATCCATTCATTCCTTTTTCTATCTGTTAGCTTTACATGTAACATTTGTCTTTCCATTGATTTTTGGGCTTTTCTAAGTCTGGGATCCATACGTAAGTACAGGATACATTGGTTATACACTTTCGTTTTGAGGTACTGAGGATATTTTTTATTTTTTAATATGTAGCGTAATTTACCGAATGTTGCCCAGGCCAATATTACTCGTCTTTTGATTTCAGCTGTTTGGTTTTCTTTTTCTAGTTTAATAATTTGTCTCAGGTATATATATTCCTCTACTTGTTCTATTTTCTTTTGGTTTATTCTGATTGTCCTATCTTCATCTGTGTTTGTTATGATTTTAGTTTTAGTGTAGTTCATCTCAAGACTATATTTTTAGCTGCTGTATCCAGTTCTTCCAGCATTTTTATCAGTTCTTCTTTGTCTGTTGTTAAGGCGATATCATCAGCATATCTTAGGTGGTTCAAGTATTGTCCGCTTACTTTGATGCCTCTTTCTTTCCAACCGAAGTTTTAAAAAACATCTTCTAGGACCTGGTTTAGGAAATATTGTGTCACCTGGCTGACACCTCTTCTTATGAGGATTGGCTTGGTTCCTTTGTGGATTTTGATTGATGTTGTTGCTTCGCTAAATGTATTGGCTATTAAGTCTGTATATCTGTAATCTATTCGGCTATTAATTAAAGATGCTTTTACTGCCAAATGCTCAATGCTATCGAAAGCTTTTTCGAAGTCTCTAAACGCAATATATAGTGGAATGTTGTATTCGCTGGCTCGTTCTATTAGGATTTTCATGGTTAATGAGTGGTCAACTGTACTGAAGCCTTTTCCGAAGCCTGCTTGTTCCTTTGATTTATATCCGTCAAATTTTGTTATTATTTTATCTGTTAATATTTTCGTGAAAAGCTTGTAAATTACGTTGATAAGTGTTATAGGTCGATAGTTTTTTAGGTTTGCTTTATTGCCTCTTGTGTAGAATAGTGGTTATGGATTCTTTCCAGTTGTTTGTATTAACTACAGGTTTACCTGCCGTTACTCCGTCTTTTCCAGGTAATTTGTTATTTTTCATTTTCTTTAATGCTCTCTTTATTTTCGCTTTGCTTATTTCAGGTTGTAGCTCTGGCTAGCTTGGCTCTGTCTTTTATTTTCTTTTATCAATATTTTTATAGTTTTATTTATTTCTGTATGTTCTATAGATATTCCTTTTCCTTCTTTCTCGAGGTTCCGTCTTTTTTCAATCTCAATCTGTTTATTTCTTCTGATATACAATAATAACAATGAAAAACTTGACATGAATAACCTTACACAAAATAAAGCTATATACAAAGAAAGGTCAAAGGAACAGCTAACCCAAAACTTAAGATGCGAAAATGAAAATATAGATGAAATAAATAATACACTTAAAAGAGCTATGAGCAAAGTAGGAAAATATATCGCTTAAAAAGATAAACAGAGGTATAATTGTATATCATTTAAATGAACCCCATCAAATCGAAGACTATGTTAATTAAGCTTACATCACCGAAAGAATATTAACAGAAACCAAAAATATTAATTCTAAAAAAGCCCCAGGGTATGATCTTATTAACGTGGTAGTCATAAAGCAACTTCCCAGGAAAGCTGTCGTAAAACTATGCAACCTAATTAATGCGTCCTTTAAGCTAAGGTATGTGCCTAAACTATGGAAAGTTGCAGAAGTTATCATGATTCCAAAACCGAGAAAGCCACTCCATGACGTGTCATCTTACAGGCCAATATCTTTGCTGCCAATTATATCCAAGCTCTATGAAAAATTATTGCTTAAAAGAATAAAACCAATCATAGAAAGACAAGAAATTATTCCACAGCACCAATTTAGTTTTCGAGACCAGCATTGCTGCCAATTATATCCAAGCTCTATGAAAAATTATTGCTTAAAAGAATAAAACCAATCATAGAAAGACAAGAAATTATTCCACAGCACCAATTTAGTTTTCGAGACCAGCATTCCACGATAGACCAAGTACACAGAATCACTAATATAATAGAAAAAACACTAGAAGAGGGAAAAGTTTCTTCTTTCTAGATGTAGCACAATGCGATATCTCACAGCCAGAAAATTGTCACTTAGCAACATTTGCCGATGATACTGGTTTATTGATGCAGTCACCGAAGTTCACAGTTGGATCACAAAGTGGCGAATAAAATTACATGAAGCCAAATCTATTCTTGTTGATTTTACAAACAAAGATATAAATCACATACAAATAACAATTAACAACATTCCCGTACCATATTCGGTATGACACTTGATGTTGAAAGTTACAGCTTTATAGACAAATACTGAAACCAGTATGGACATATGGTATGCAGCTATGGGGTTGTACTAAAGAGAGTAACATTCTAGTTTTACAGAGATTTTAAAGTAAAGTATTAAAAAACATTGTGAATGCACCCTGGTACGTTTGAAGTAGTGACCTTTATCGGGACCTAAAAATCGACACTATAAAAAAGTACGCGAAAAGCCATGAAGATAGACTTCATCGACATGTAAATGTGGAAGCAATTCAACTTCTAGACAATACTATGCTAGTTCGAAGACTAAAAAGAGCCGTTTGAGCTACTAAACTAAGTGAATTATATAAAACAAAATAATGCTACAAACGCAACAGAATTGTGAGTCACAGACGAAACAATGCGGGGAGAACTGTTGAGTGAACCCCAAGTTTAAATCTAACTTAGTCTAGTCTTATTGACTAGATTGTAATACAATAAACACCCCATACCCCCCCCTCCCTTCTTATTCTAAAGACAAAAACGTCGCGCTAGGATTTTGTGTTCAGCCATACAAGCATATCAAATACAACACACTACACCCATTAAGTAGAAAATTAAAAAAAAAACAATATTACCTATATAAACTAAACCTAAAAGTAGAAACAAGATTACAAATTTAATACATTATTAATTTCTTCGCGACATTTCTCTAAAAGCAAAATTTTTACATATTTTTTAAATTTTTTGAAAGATATTTGATTTTCGATAAAAGATTTGTTAAGTTCTAATGGAAAGTGGTTGAAAACTTTTGGAAGGAGATAAATATGATGTCTTTGGCCAATATTTTTAAGAGCTCTATTTTCCTTTATTTTGTATTGAGAAACATATCTAGTATTTTGAGTATGGTTTTGGATATTTAATAGATTTTTGTTCTTAAAGCAGTACAAGCTAATCTGGTAGTAAAACATTTGCCTAGTATCAAATACTTTTGACTCTTTGTATATTAAGTTTGATGGGTACCGATAGTTTTTTGAATACATTATTTTTAAAATTCCCTTTTGGACAGTATTTAGTTTTTTTATATGTGCATCATATACTCTACCCCATGCTAGGACTCCATATTGAATTCTGCTTTCGACCAAAGAATAATATAAAATGTTTAGTTCCACTTTAAATGAGGATCGAAGTGCACTCCTAAGTATTTAATTGTGTTCGTAGATTTTAAATTTATGTTGTTAACGTTAAGAGTATCAAACTTTGGCAAGCCTCTGCTATTACAAGAAAAGGGCATGAAGTAAGTTTTTTTATAGTTTATTGTTAAAAGTTTTTGATCGAATATTTTAAAAAGTTTTTAATTGATCCCACGTATCTGCTATAAAGAATATAACTGTGTCATCACAGAAACTCAACACCTCACCTTCTAATGGTTGTTCAAGAATACTATTAATATAGAGGATAAAAAGGGTCGGGCCAATCTCTCTTCTTCCTCTCCACTTAACTGACCTTTGATGCTTGTATATTGTTTTCTGTTAGATAGATAGGATTGAAAGAGCCTCCATGATATCCCTCTTACCCCCAGGTACCGCAAAGACTCCAACAACTGAGAATGGCTCACAGTGTCGAACGCCTTCGCAAGATCAAGGAATATACACAAAGTAAAGGCTAACCGCTCTCTAGTCAAGTACTGTACACAGAGAACAGGACGGTCCACTACCATAAGCCCCATATATTCCAAATTTGGCTACGTCACAAAATCCTCAAGGTGTTGAGCCATCCTTCTATGAACCTACTCATCCTTCACAAAAGCCCCTTGATCTGTTTGATAGGGTGGTCTTTCCTTTTCTATTCACATAAAATGAAAAAGGACAACTGAACTTATTGATTTTTTCGCGAGTCCAAAGTGAGGTTAGTTTTTCCGTGCATTTCGCATTTTTTATGTTTTATGTGAAAAAATTTGTGGAATCTTGGTTTTGTATTGTGATTTTCGTTATTTTAAATATTTTTCGAAATCGCAAAATGCCAGGCGCATCCTGTGCGGTTTCTGGATGTAAATCCAACTATTCGAACTGAGAAGTACTAGGTTTATTAGTCTTTTTTTAAATTTCCACCTTTTAATGACTGTTTCCCAGATTATTTTGCAAGAGTGGCTAAGGCATTGTGGAAAAGATAATATGGACCCCACGAAAGCATTTCTACAGAACAGATTTCGAACTTCCTTTTCAAGACAAATTGCTAGGTAAATATAATTGTTTACATTTTTTTGAATCTATTTAGGGCCACATTCTTTAATTATGTAAAGCTAAAATTCAGTATTTTTTATCGCCCTTCTCCTGTCGTAACGCATTTTCAAGAAAAATATAAAAAAATCATTCAGTGTATAGTCCTTGCCACAGGCAGTTACACTTTTGTGACTTTGACATGATATAAACATACCTATTTCCGAGCCTATTTCCAAGCATATTTCCTAACCACAAATATATAAAATACTCTGCCAATCTATGGGCACCTAAGCTCACACTAGGTACTATAGTCATAGTGTACGTGTCAGCTAATATAACTAAAAGCTGAAATATATTTTATTCAACTCCAGACTCAATTACCTTTCGTTTGATACCACACAAGCCATGTTTTGACTTAATCTCAAATTTTTAAAATCTACCCCCACCCTTTAAAAAAAAATTAAAATGTATTTTGTTTCACTCCAGACTCAATTACCTTTCGTTTGATATCACACACGCCATATTTTCACATAAATTCTAATTTTTGACATCTACCCCCACCCTTTTTTTTTAAATAAACTAAAATTCATTTTGTTTAACTCCAGACTTAATTACCTTTCGTTTGATATCACACACGCCATATTTTCACATAAACTCTAATTTTTAGAATCTACCCCCACCCTTTTATTTGGCTTGCGTTCGGTGGATTTTGTTCATTTTTAAATGGGACCATCACGGCCCAAGACCCAACTTAGGTACCAAATTTCATTAAAATCGGACAAGCCGTTTTTGAGTTATGCGGGTTGGTCGTTACAGACAGACATACAGACAGACATACAGACAGACAGACAGACAGACAGACAGACAGACAGACAGCAAAACAAAAAAGTTTCAAAATCATCTGAAACGCAAAGATATATAAAAAATTTTGAAATCGGAGCAACTTTTTTTTTCTTGAAAAAATTAGGATCACCATAGCTCACACTACTTATATAGTAGTAGTGTGAGCTAAAATTAAATATGTCGTGTAGGTATAAAATTAAAGGTAAAACCGTCACTGCCTCTTAATTAAAAGATGCTGACTTTATGTTGGCAAAAAAAATGTTCTGATAAAAACAACTCAACAACATACCATTTTTCAGATTTTTTGATAAAGAAATAGGTTGGAAATGTCACAAAAGTGTAACTACCTATGGCCAAGACTATGACACAAAGGTAAGGTAACCCTTCCCTCCCCAGATATTACTTAATGTAACACTAAGCCGCATGTGAATTTATTTAGGCCTATGTGTGTATGTTTGATGGCCTGTGTGTTCATCTATGAACAAGGGGTGATCAGCTGAACCAAATTTGTACACCATCCTACAGGACTTTAATTAATTCTTGATCCTATAGTGTATTGTAGTGTCCTATGGAGTCCTGTAGACCTACTGTGGGCAGCTGATCACCCCTTGTCTATGAAGAAACCTCTACAACCACAAAAATTAAACTTGAAACATATTTTTTAATTTTTTTTCTGTAAATGTGCAATTTAATGGTTTTTCTGTTTTGACTATTTTAATTAGCTCAAACAATGCTACTAGTAATTTGACTTCAATAATAGTGAAGTTGTCAATAGCGCCAACTTAATTTGGGACACCTGTAATTTTGATAAAAATGTCCTAACAAAATAATACTTGGACCATTTCTAAAACCTCATGTTTTTTTGTGAATTCCATATGTACTAGAGTACAAAATTTACACTGTTGAAACTACCTTTTTTAAAAAAAGTTTCTTATATATGTTTTTTTATTACAGGCTTATGTACTTCCAAAAGAATACTCAAGAATACATCTGTGCCAAATCAAAACTTATCAGTGAAACCAATAGAAGTTGATCCTTAAGAGCCAACTGCAGGTACAAGCATTGAAATCGAGGAACATTTGCTGGTTGATGTTGGTAGAAAAAGAAAACTAGTTAAACTCTGATTTTTTTTGTTTTGTGCAAATCGATCGAGTTACTGTTAGAATTTTTTGTATAGGAGTCTGCTATTGTACAAAAATGAGTATTCAGTTGGTTTGCAACTGTTAGTGTTTGTGTGTGTCTTTAATAGTTTGAGAATCTATTCTAAGTTTGATTTATTTGTTTTCTTTGCCTGCCCAATAATTTATTTATAAGTTTTTGTTTTCTCTATTTTATCAATTTCAGTTTTTTGCACAATGGAGATTTTGCTTTAGCACAGTTTTTTTTTAAAGATATATTTATATTTTTTATATGTATTATTAAAATGTAATATATTGTTATATTTTTTTCAATTTTTTAGAAGCTAGTGTCACTTAATAAAAACAAAACGATGCTTAGAAGTAAAAAGGGCTTGCAGTTGGGTAAAAAATACTAGGACATTTCTTAGAAAGGTAAAATACCTACATGTCCCAGATTTTTTGCCCCATGGTACATTCTTGTTACGTTTCATTTATCAAATTCAGGATTTGTTATCCTGATGTTTATGGTAACCAATTCCTTATTGCTTCTAATGAATAACCTCCCTTAATAATGTATACAGGTTTGTTATTTTTTTGCTATTATGAGTGATATAACTAAAACATTCTAAAAATGTGTACAGATGCCTAAAGACTACAACTTATAGTCTTTATCTACTTAGATAATTTCTAGTATTATAAATCAATAAATATAGAAAATAAAATTAAAAAATAACTTTTATTTAATCATTTTATTTTTTATCTTTAAATATGTAAACATGTATCCTGAGATGAAATCTTTGGGGCACTAACATATACCTCATAAAATCAAACCTATAGGCAACATTTAGATGACGCAATAAGTTGAAATACTGATAACTACAAATTGCTTCAACAGGATAAAAAGTGAGATTTTAATTACCAAAATAATAAGGGACAAAAAGGTTGTACTGCTGCTAGTTAGGTGAAGTGGAGCAATATACACACCTCAGTAGGTACACATGTTATTTCCTTTTAAACATAGCAATGTTGTAGAACACTGTACATCAGTTGAAAGAAAAAACTGTATAATGTATTGACAAAATATTTATCATGTCATTTGTAATGAGGTTTCATACTGTACAAATGACATGATAACTGAATATTTTTTGCCAACAATATCTTTTTTTTACCAAGGACTGTCGGTTTATGGTCCTTGGCTTTTTTCCATTCAACTGATGTGCCATATTCTACCACAAGCCGCTACTGACAAAAAGTGAATATTTCTTAAGTGCAAAACATACCTTTGGGCCTGTTGCTGATCAATAGCAAAAACTTTGTACAGGGACTTAGCTAGGTAAACCATATTTTTCTTGACCCTGTTAGTCCTTAAAGGTCCTGCCAGGTCCTGATTCTTATCAGTCCCGAGTGGTCATTAAAAGTGTCGAGATATTGTATAGGTCCTTACATATTGACGAGCTCCTCGCTCTAGGCTGTACTACTAGGTGATAAGTGGAATGAAATTTGTGCATTGTTCTTTAGGAATTAACAATAAATTTTTGGTCCTGTAGTGTATTGCAGGGTCATGTATACTGCTTAAGCTAGAATGCCACTATCACCTATAAAATTTTCCTAGTTTTGATTAAAAAACCCGAAAAATAACACACAAATGCTACCCTCTGATACCTGTAGTTATTTGCTTCTGAAAAACCATAAAAGCTTAAGAAGATTTGCTAATAAAAATTGATGTAGAAAAATGTTGTGATTAAGACGGCATCAAAATTGTCCAAATGTTGGATAACGGCATTATAGCTTATGTCGGGCAGTATAGTGTCCTGCACAGTCCTGTAAATGAATTTTGTGCACCTACTACACACCTACAACAACTTTAAAACAAAATGCAAGAACTATGTGTGTTGAGAAAGTGCCTATTCAGGTTTCATAGGGACTTTAGATTTTTTTTTCTGTTGTGTCCAGTTGATATGGGCAGCTGATCACCCCTCATTCTAGGCATAGGTATTCTAATGGGGAGTAGAATACTATTCACAAAATATTCTAGATGATATTCCAAATATTAACATGTTTTTTTAAACAAATGCTGATGAATGACAATGAAAAAATTTATTTGAATTATTGATGATTGAGGGGTTCTGTAAAGTATTTTCTCAAGAAGATACACCTATGATATTTTTGTATAAAATTGTATATTATTATTATCCTTCTACATTACACCGAGACATGGTTTAAAAAAACGTTTTAAAATTGGTTTTTGTTTATATTTTACGAAAAAGTGAGGTTATGTCGTTAAGTATTTTGTGACGTATTGAAAACCGTCTGACAGATTTCGCGAAGTGGACCATCCTATTCTCTGTGCACAGTCCTTGCTCTCTAGTGACCCATATATTTTCGTAGTTAAAGATGCAATAGCATCTTTTGTGTTTTTTCCTTTTTGAAACCCAAACTGTTTTTTAGAAATAATCGAGTATTTTTTAAACTATTTTTGAAGTCTTTCGTTAAGAACTTTCTCATAGATCTTGGTAAAGTGAGAAATGAGGGAAATGGGCCTATAGTTTGACATACTATCTTTGTCTCCTGCTTTATGAATTGGTTTAATAGTTGCGATTTTAAACTTATTTGGCACTATACCGTTTTTAAAGGAAGTGTTTATTATATGTACCAACGGGCCAGTTATGTGCTCAACAATGTTTTTTATGGTTTCCGTTTTTACTTTATCAGCTCCTGGGGTCTTTTTATTTTTTAAGTTTTTTATTATATTTTTTATTTCAGTTTCCGTTGTTTGTTTTAAAGTAATATGATTTAAAATTTTTCTCTTTTTTAGGGGATTTTTTTGTGGTTTTTGTATTTGTTTAGCTAAATTCGCACGTTTTTATTATTGTTGAAGATTCTTTAATATTTTTTGTTATTGTGTCTAAAAAGTAGTTGGTCATAGCATTTACTTCTTTTATTTTATAAAATTCTTTCCAATTTATTTGTTCCATACACCGTTTAAGTTTTTTCTCGTTTAAAATTTCATAAGATGAGTGTGAATTTCCAGTCGATTGTATTTCTAAAGGCGTTAAAACTGTAGTTGAGTAATGGTCTGTAATGGTACTTTTAATTATTACTGGCAAGATGTTTTTGAATAGAGATTGGTTACGACACTTTACATGAATATCGTCTAAGCATGTTTTAGATGCTGGTCTAGTGATTTTGTTGACTAAAGACTCAAAATTATTTGTATATAGGATAATTAAGAGATCTTGGCTCACTTCATCCCCTCCGAGAAGGTCAATGTTTAGATCACCCACAATAAAATGCATATATGAGACTATTTGTTTAGTGTTTTCTAAATAGTTATTAAGGGCTAGGAGAAATTCATTAGAGTCCTGAGCAGGGGTTTTATATACTGCAGTGATAAGTATTTTTTTATCAAAGTTATTGATTTGTAGTTCAAGGGCTTTGCATCTATCTAATTTTATGGTTTTAAAGGAGTAACTTAAAGAGTTTTTAATATAGATAGCGACACCGTCATTTTTATTGATATCTCCTTCACTATATAAGAAGTCATAATTTTCCAAAAAAAATTGGGATTTATCATATACCATAAACGTTTCGGTCAAGATAATGCAATCTAGCGGATTTTGTAATTGTGAGAGATTGACCAGGAGTTCATCAATATTCTTATTTATACTTCTTATATTTTTATGAAATATTTTAAAAGATTGTTGCATTTTTTAATTTCTACAAAGTTTAAATTATTAAATTAAAATCCAAAAAATTTTCAACCTCATTTGTATCCATAAAGTCATAATTAAAATCTCTTACAAACTGATCCATTTTAATGGGAAATAAATTGTGTGTGTATATATTCATAAATAAAATTCAATTTTAAGACGTTAAGAGAACAAAAGAAAAATTATCAAGACAAAACTTAAACTACAGTCTATTTATCATACAAACATTAAAAACACACAAAAACAAAAAAAAAGTAAAATGTCTTAAAAATATTTTTTTTCTTTGTTTTTCTTTCAAATTATTTTTGACTGTTGGACGATCCTGACCTTAGAGTTTTTTTCTTTCCAATTGCATTGACAAGATTGGATAGAACCTTGCTTCCAGTAGTCCTGGTTTTAGACAATTTCGGGGTTTCAGTTGTTTTTCGCTGTAAAATTTTCTGTTTTGTTTCAGACGTTATTTTTTGGTGATCTTTAGGTTTATCCTGACTTTCAAACACTTCCTCAGATTCTTCGCGTTGCTTTGGCAACACTGTCGGTGTTGATGGGGCGCTATTTGTTAAGCGACAGCTTTCGGACTGAGATTCAATAAACAAAATGTCGTCGACTGTTAGGATTTCTCCGTCCTTGGCATACAGTTTGTCTCCCCTGATGTAAGCTGTTTTGTCAGAGGTGTTCTTTAACTGTGTGAGGTATTGACCTCTGATCTTCCGTTAGATCGTGCGCAATTACGATGCCAGTACCACTCAACTTGTGGCATTTTTAAAAACTAAGGTCTTTTTTAGCGCTGACAAAAATTGAATTTTTATTGGTGAGTCCGTTGAGTTTCCTAGTCTATAGAAGTTATTTAAGTGATCCTCTTTAATATCAATTTCAAGAAGGGTGTTTAATGTATCACAGATGTATTTCGATGATAAACTCTGGGGTTGATTTTCCAGATTAAATATCAGTGCACCGTTTCTTTTATTTTCCCTTTCGAGTTTCTCAATTTTTGATTTTAATTCCAGGTTTTCTTTCTCCAAAGATGTCACTTTTTCCTTCAAATTATCTAGGTTTTCGGTAACTTTTGTTTCTAATGCTTGAATGTGCTCCGTAAGCTCTGATTTAGATAAGCGTATTTCTTGAAGGATATGACTGAGCGTAATTTCAGTTTGAGACATTTTCGTGTACGGTCTCCTTTATTTGCCTTATTTAGTGATAAATATTACTTATCACAAAAACAAAGTTGAAATCTCCGGTGAAGTTAACTGTTTACAATTGCTATTTGTTGTATATTTCGTTTGTTGTGCTGTGTTTTTGTTTGGTTTTTTATACTCATATAGCGTAATTTGTGTAATAAAATGATTTGGTGAGTGCGACTGCAGCCCATTTACAAACCAAACTAGCACATTATAGTCGCACACACACTTTATTACAGAAAAACTAACAAATCTAATCGTTTCATTGACTGAACTTACACATTATTATCCGATTCTTTACTATTAATTTTTTTAAACTATTAGTAAGGGCAACTAATAATCCTAAACACATAAGACATTAATAACTAAACAGTGGTCTACTCGTTTTATTTACTAAACTTACATATTTTTTTAACTTTTTTTAGGCCAGAGATAAATCTAGAAAAAAAGTCCGAGAAGGAATCACTTAAGAAACTTATTATTGATTGGTTAATAGTATCAAAAAAAGTAATCCATGTAGAATTATCTAAACTGTTACATTCAGTTAGTATTGTCAAAGGACTTCAGCTAATTAGAGATGCATATTTAAAAATAGGTAAATACTAATTTAAGGATTATGTTTTATGAACATTCCCTAAGGCTAAGTTTTTTTTATATAAGTCACTTTCCAGCCATTTTCGCTGTGCGGTACTCCTGATGTCTAAGAAGGCAGTAATATCGATGTATACGGCTACTAGTACCCCGTTCTGAGGACCAGCCCGAAAATAATTTATTTTGTCGTTGACCAAATCTCCAAAAATTCCTGTGATATTTAATATTGAACCTTGGCTTGAATACTTACTGAAATTGAATTTAGCTGTCTCCGTAGTAATGTTAGATTTTTGCTATAGACCCGAGGGTACTCTAGCTTATACCGCAAAATTGGTAGTTGGGTTCCTAAATTAGGTTTATCACTTTAATTTCATCGCCTTTCCATCCATTTTGGTTGTGCCGAACTGATGATATCTAACAAGTCAGTAACATCGATGTGTACGGCTACTACTACCCCGTTCTAAAGACCAGCCGCAAATTAATTTATTTAGTCTTTGACCAACCCTCGAAAAATTCCTTTGATATTTGATGTTATCCCAATTTTGTTGAAAATCTAATTCTTATTTTATCACGGTATTTTGCTAGCTGTTGTTGTTTTCAAAATATAATTTTTTTAAACAAAAACCTAATGAACAGTTCCAATTTGTTCTGGTAGCGGTCGGGTCGTTTTTATCAGGTGTTTTTTGCTGGTATTCACGTGCGAGTTTAAAATTAATTTGTGCATATAAATAATATTTTAAACAAAATAAATATTTAAAATTCGATATGGACACAGATAGCGGGGGCGGTCAGCCTCCCGACAAGGAACCCCTATTGGAGGGATCCATAATCCAAAGTTCTACATCTCAGATACCAATCAACATGGAATTGGTTACTGATGGCCAGGATAAGTCAAGAAAAAGTAAAAATCAGTATTTCTACACAAAAAATGATTCAGGCCCCTACCACATTTATTTTGAAAATAACTCCCCCGAGTTTAAAGGTGATTTAAATGCGATAAAAGTAAATGATATCATTTTCCAAAATCATCCAGAAATCGATCACAAAATTAAAGAAATTGATAGCATTGGTAGAAACAGAATACGTGTAGTAGTTAAGGATTATTATGCTGCAAATATGTTGGTAAGTTCAAAAAAATTCGAGACATAATCTGGAATGTTATGTTCCTAAATTCTTGATTGTTAGGCAAGGTGCAATTTCTAATATTGAACCGGATATGGCAGAGGAGACCATAAAAAACAGAATTCAAAAATTTGATTTTCACTGCAATTTTGAAGTCGTCGCGGTAAAACGGATCACCAAAACAATTACAAATCAAAGTACCTTACAGAAAACTAAAATAAATACCAAATCGGTTATAGTAACATTTAGATGTCAATCTCTGCCTAAATATATTGCCCTTGGGCGTGTTAGGATTAAAGCATACGTTCAAAAAGTATTATTACGTTTCCAATGCTTTCGTTATGGCCACTCTGGACAACAATGTAAAAGTAAAATGAGATGCCTTAAATGTAAACAAGAACATAAAACAGAAGGTTGCGTTTCCCAAAATGACCTAAAATGTTTCTACTGTCATTCTGACCACGCCACAAATGATTTAAAACAATGTTCAGAGTTTAAAAGACAAAAAAACATCAAAGAAGCTATGGCTACCAATAACTTTACTTTTAAAGAAGCAGAAAGACATTTTCCGAAAAAAACATACGCTTCAGTTATGGCCCAAAGTTCATCCGATGTCGACCTAACAGTATTAGACAAATATCTATATAGCAATACCCAACCCGTTACAAGGACTAATAACTTTGGAAGTCAATCTAATAATTTCACTCAATTCATTGCTCCAAAAAAAAGACCTCGGCCGTCATCACCTAACGCAAGTCAAGCTCAACATAACTAAATTCTTTCACAATTCAACTCTTCGCAAAGCTCTGGATCGGTGCTTTCTGACCCAGCTTATCAATCTGGCATCTCGTCCAACTCCAATTTAGCAAATTCTAACTCTTGATATCAATTCAGTGGTAGAAATTATTTTCTCTGTAATCAATGTTCTCAAACAAAAAAACATTTTTGATATAAATAAATCAGAACTTAGAAATCTAGTTAACAATAAATATGGACAAAAATTAAGTGATAAGTAAAAATGTATTTATTTTTCTAAGGGCTTCAAATCTTTTCACTCGTTAAATAAAAAATTTATTAATAATCAAATTCACAGACTCACAAACCATTAATAATTTTAATATCTGTTAATGAAACTGCCGCTCGGCAGTCTCAAACAAATGTAATTTAGAAGCCCTTCTAGCTCAAAATGATTTTTAAATTGCATTATTATCAGAAACTTGGTTTAAATCAAGTAATTATATTTCGTTTAGAGGCTACAATATCATACGTAAAGACAGACAAGATGGCAAGGGAGGAGTGGCCATTTTGATTAAATCAAACATTAAATATTCAGAAATAATTGGTCCTATTTTCGAAGACATCCCGTATGTAGGTATAAAAATTAGATTAAAGCAAGGCGAAGAATTAAGTTTGATATCTTTATATATTAAACCCAATTCACGAATATCTCAAAACAGGTGGTTACAGTTCTTTAATTTTGTAAAAAAGCCATTTCTTATTGGTGGGGACTTTAATGCCCACAATAAAGCATGGGGATGTATTAATAATGACGTCTTAGGGAGAAACATCAAAGAAAATGGAACTTAAAGAAAGCAAACTGTGATATGTATTTTCTAGAATGTATTCAAAAATTTTCAAATTTTGTTTGCAATAACTACAAAGAATTTGTCAATGTCCTTAACGAAATAATGATAAAATGCAACAGTTTTGTATGGAAAAAATAAAAAAAAACTGGCAAATTTTGGTGGAACGAGAAATGTGACGAGGTAGTGAAGAACAGAAAAGTGTTATTTGGTGAATATAAAAACAGTCCAACTATCAGTAACTTGATAAATTTTAAAAAAGCTGATGCGGTGAGTAAAAGAACTCTAAAAGAAGAAAAAAGGAAATTTTTTTATCAGTACTGTACAACCATCAACAGAAGTACTCCAATGAAAGACATTTGGCAAAAAGTAAATAACTTCAAAAACAGAAAACAGTGTAACATTAGTCCAATCACTAAGGAAGACGAGTGGGTCGAAGTATTTCACAAGCTTACCCCCTTCGTTGTTACTAATGAATTCATCAATTTCGAAGATCATTCTCATGAAGATGCAAGATATTTATGTCAACCGTTTCAGCTACAAGAACTGAAAAAAGTACTTAAACACAAGAACAACTCTGCGTCAGGAAAAGACAATTTTCAGTACTCTTTGCTCTCAAATCTTCCAGACTATGCTTTGCGTGTAACTCTTCGAATTTTTAATAGTATTTTTGATGGTTCTCAGCCGATTCCTGATGATTGGAGGGACTATATAGTCGTGCCATTACTAAAACCAAATAAAGCAAGCGACAAGGCGTCATCCTACAGACCAATAGCCCTATCATCATGTTTCCTAAAAACATATGACAGAATAATAAAAAATCGCCTAGAATTTTGGATGGAAAAACACAATAAGTTTCCAAGTACCCAATATGGTTTTCGAAGAGGCACCTCCACTCAAGAAGCTGTAGCTAATTTAGTAACTGAAATTCAGCTAGCGGTTACCGCCAACGAAACCGCGACTATCTTATTTTTAGATGTACAAGGTGCATACGATAACGTCAATTACAACATACTGATTTCAAAAATGAGTGCCATTGGTTTCCCAAAACAATTGATTCAAAACATTTACAATCTTTATCACACAGGGAACATTTACATCCGAACGCAAGACGGGGTCACTGAACCCAGAATTGCCCGTATGGGTCTAGCCCAAGGGAGCATTTTAAGTCCGATTCTCTACGTTGTGTATACTTACGATTTGGAGTCTACAGAAAAAAACGACACAAAAATCTTTCAATTTTGTGATGATCTTTGTTATTTTACTAAAGACAAAGATCCTAGCCTCACCACAATTGAAAATTGGTTTTTTGAAAATGGCCTTAATATATCGACAGAAAAATCAAATATTTGCATTTTTACCAGAAAAAGAATAGCGATTCCTGAGACCATAGACATACGAGATGGGCTTACAATTCCATGTAAAAGTACCACCAAATATCTTGAAATTTTTTTGGATAAAAAATTGTTATGGAAAGACCATATTAACTACACGATGAAAAGAGCCGAGAAAGGTATCAACATCCTGAGGGCCTTTAGTCATCACAAATGGGGAGCAGACCCAAATATTGCCCTTTTATTTTACAAATCCTATGTTAGGTCAATATTAGATTACGGCAGCATTTTATATGGTTCTGCAGCAGAAACTCATTTAAAAAAAAATCGAAGTTATTAAAAACAGATGCCTAAGACTTTTTATGGGTCATCTTAAAAGCACACCCATTCCAGTTTTGGAGGTTGAGGCTGTGGAACCTCCTCTTGGTTTAAGAAGAGATCTATTATGTAACAATTTCTTGTTAAAACTGTACCATAAAAACAGTGCTTTGATTAGTAAGATCCATGACCTTTCAATTTTAACTCTAACGAACTCTTATTGGAGAGTTAAAAAAACGACACCCACCGTAACAAGTTATTTATGGTTATCGAGCTTTAAAGACAACGTTTTTTCCTCCAAAAATTATTTGTTTAAAATGTTAGACGAGAACTTTTATTACTACATTCCACAAGTCGTAATAAACAACCAGGAACAAGACATAATCACACCAAGAACGATCTTTTTAGAAAATTTAAATACTAAGTGGAAATCATACGAACATATTTATACGGATGGTTCAGTGTTAGAAAACAAAACTGGTAGTGCATTTTATCATCAAAATACTAATTACAGTGAGCAATTTAAACTGTTAAATAACACATCAATATTTTCTGCGGAGTTGTGGGCAATATGGAAAGCCCTTCTGTATTGTTTAAAATCAACAAGAAATATATATTTTGTAATTTTTAGTGATAGCAAGAGCGCTTTAGAAGCTATCAAGAATAGTTTTGTGAATCAACCTGCCAATTACATTGTTACAAATATTTTAAAGTCGTTTAAGGAATTGGTTTTGAACCAAAAACAAGTGGCTCTTGTTTGGACTAAAGCTCATATTAATATTTACGGGAATGAAAAAGCAGATAACTTGGCCAAAGCTGAACTTTCTCTTACTGCTCAGAACACTTTCTCATTCCTTTTTCTGATTTGCTTAGAACAGCTAAAACGAAGCTTAAAAATAGTTGGCAGGAAGATTTTAATAGAAGCAACAAAGGATTTTTTTACAAAAATATTTGTAACAAAATCCAAAATCATACATGGTTCCATATGGAAACTAACAGAAATTTTATAATTATTTCCCGATTAAGAAGTGGACATACTTTTTGTCCAGTACATAAAATGAAAACAGGTCTGCAACCACATGACCTTTGTAATTGCGGTCAAGTAGATCACCACATATTAGGGTGTATGAGACACTCCCTATTAAAGAAAAATAAATTGCTAAATACCTTTACAAACTTAAAAATTGTTCTTCCATTCAACATGGGTTATTTACTATCAGTTAACAGTCTAAATGTATATATAGCCTTGTACGAATTTATTATTGAGGAAAAAATTGATATTTAAAAAAAAAGCTCTATCAAGAAAAAAGAAAAAAATAAAATTAATAAATTCAAAGACAAAAAGAAACCTGGAAAAAATAGAGGAAAAAAAATTTGGAAAATAAAAATCAAAGCTTTGTAAAATGCCACGAAATAAACATATGATTATATTTATTTGTAAGTTTAAAAAATGTAAACCTACATATCAAAAAAATATTATAATTCACAAATTTTACATTCTACAAAATGGCCACTTTCAACTTCATTTTGTTTGTCAAATATTGGATATTTAAGATGCTGGCCAGTTGGCTCGTTCCAGGCCATAAAACTTAAATCACACACACACACACACACACTTACACGCCTTATCAACGGATACCGGACAATTTTTGTGCCAACTTTGGTTAAAATCAGGTTATCGATTTGTTGAAATATCGTGTCCCAGACAGACAGACACCGTCACAAAATTTCGTAGTTAGGCATTTTTTGTCTCAAATAACTTATTTTAAGTAAAAATAATCAAAAAACAGTTTTTAGCGATCTCAATAGCTTTCCATACCAAAATTATATCGTTGTTTTTTATTTTCATAAGCTTTCGAATAAAGTACAGCAATTGGGTTTATCGTATCTACTAAAGTTGTGTTAGTAGACTGGAAAAAGAACCCGTAAAAAAATTCGGTTGGCTTTTAAGACCAAATATTAACCAGCTAGTGCTCTATTTAAAGTCGTCACCCTGTATGTCACAACTCTGTAGCAGCTAATAACAACCATTAAAATAACAGGCTGTAAAAATTACAAAAAAAGCAAATATCAAATGCAAGAAAATACACTTTAGTTTTGAGTTTTTAAAATATGTTAAGAAAAAAGAAAACTTAAGCAACGTTTTTAAATCTGAAAATTTGTTTAAAAAAAATCATATTATTGAGCTTTAAAAGCGGTATATAATATTTTCGACTGTCTGACCCTGTCTGGACCTACCACAATTTTTATTAACCCTCAAACAGCACACTGGGGTGTGAAATACCCAGACAGTTATATTTTACAGTGTTAAAAATTTACATATTTTTTTATTTTTCCTAACACAAAATGTTTAAACATATATTCTACTGTTTCTTTACCGTAAACATATAAATATAATATGTCCATTAATATTATTTTTTATAAAAATAACATTAAATTATAAAATTATTCACATTTTTTTTACCGTTCTCCCGCTAGATGCGGGTTTAGAAAGGAAAAGATAAAAATATTAGTTAATAAAAACTGCACAGTTTTTATCTACTAATTTTTTTGTTTGGGTAATTTATCAAAAAGGAGTCAGGGTAGCTTATAGATTATTTTATAATTTAGGGCTTAGGGTATTGTTACAAATTTAAGTTATTTAAATTTTATAGTTAGAATTTATTTAGGTTTAGTGTAGTATTAGGTTGATTTATCTTAAGGTTGTATTCTTAGTCTAGGTTTTAGTTGCGTTATCTGTGACAAACTCATGCACGGCCGCGTACCTTCTGGAAGAGACGAGAATGCTCGTAAATCGAAGAAGGATGGATGGTTCTCGAATAGTAGGCAGACCCTATATATAGGGCCGGACGCCACGTATGGAGTCAGTCACAGATACCGTACTGTAGTGGTCGTGAGATATTAACACGAAGTTAATAGACCGATTATAGTAGTGAATTATCAGCGAGTTATTAGTAAGTGTAAGTGCGTGTTTTTGTACATAATTGTCGAAATAAATTGACATATCGTTTTTGACGTTTGCGAGTTTTATTTGAAGTAGTGAACCCGTAACAATTGGTGTCAGAAGTGAGACTAAAAGAAATAAATAGTGCAAAGAATATCTGTAAATAGTACCACCGGCTAGGACAATTGGACAGAAGATTACTAAGTGATTTTTCTAAAATATTCGAAGAAGTTCGATAGTGTTCTATTCAAAAACCAAAAGAGATATTTGAGAACCGATCGACATTAACTTTACAGCCCAAAAAAAAATTAATAATTAGGAAGATTTTCTAGAATATTCCATCAATTTCTACGACGTTCTATTCGAGAACCGGAAGAGATATCCAAAAAGCGACTTCGACATTAGCCTAGTTATTTAAAAAGTAAAAATTAGAAAGAATTTCTAGAAGATTCGATAACATTCTACGACGTTCTATTCTAAAATCAGAAGAGATATACAAAAACCGACTTCGACAGTAGCTTAGTTATTCAAAAAGTGAGAATTAGAAAGAAGTTCTAGAATATTCCATAACATTCTACGACGTTCTATTCGAGAACCAAAAGAGATATCTAAAAAGCGACTTCGACATTAGCTTAGCTATTTGAAAAGTAAGAATTAGAAAGAATTTCTAGAATATTCCATAACATTCTGCAACGTTCTATTCGAGAACCATAAGAGATATACAAAAACCGACTTCGTCATTAGCTTAGCTATTTAAAAAGTAAGAATTGGAAATAATTTCTAGAATATTCCATAACATTCTACGACGATCTATTCGAGAACCAAAGGAGATAATCAAAAAGTGACTTCTACATTTGCCTAGTAGTAGAAAGAGTGACATTTACTAGTATATTACAGAAAATTACATTAGATCTTATTTAAGAATCAGAGGAGATATTAAAAAAAACCAACTACGACATTAGCTTTATAGACCAAAAATAAACATTTTAAGTGATTTATCAGGAAGTTGATGCTTACTAGATAAGGATCAGCAAAGATGGAAGATCTAACTAAAATGATGTAGGCTCTTGCAGCTCAAATGGCTCAAAACCGGAACGATATAAGACAGACCATTGAGCAAAACCTGGACAATATGGGACAGACCATTGAACAAAAGCAGGGCGATATGAAACGGACCATGGACGACATGCAGAACGACATGCAGAAAAACTTTGACCAAATAAAGAGCAACTCCGAACAGCTGAGAGAAGAGTTTAAGACTGCAACCGAAGATCTTAAGGAAGAAATAACTCAAAGAATGCATAGTGTGGAACAAAAGGTACAAAATAAATTGCAGAATGTAGAAGAAAAGGTACATAATATTGAAGAAAAGGTACAGAATGTTAGGGAAGAAGTTTTTCAAACCATGGAAGAAAAATTCCAGGACGTGTCAAAACAGCTTATACAACTCCAAAAAGAACACAACAAAATAAAAGCTCAGGGATGTGTTGTGAATTCCAACCAAAACATTAAGCCTCCAAATTTCGATGGTACGTCGTCCTGGTCCACCTACAAACAACAGTTTGAAGCTGCCGCTGCTGCAAATGGCTGGGACGATGACGAAAAAGCTACAGCCTTGTTAGTAGCTCTACGAGAACCTGCTCTGGGACTTTTACGGTCCATTCCAGCCGAACAAAAACAGAATTATAACGTTTTAGTGGCAGCATTAGAAAGAAGGTATGGAGATGAACACTTGCAAAATTTACATTGGTCAGAATTAAATATTCGCCAACAAAGAGCAGGAGAGTCATTACAAGAGTATGAAGCAGATATCAGGAGGCTGATGTATTTGGCTTACCCAGAAATGCCAGAAAATTATAGAGATCCCTTCACGGTAGACCGCTTTATTAATGGCTTGCGAGACGTGGAGAAGTTACTTCGCCGAGAACGCTTCCATAACAGCAGCGAAGTGTTGATTCGAGCCCTCGAAATTGAGTCATCAAATAATATGTCCAGGCCAAAAGTAAGTGCTGTCTCAATTCAGGAGAGTGAAGAAATGAGCAATGAACAAGAGGTTCCCTCGAAGACGCTAAGCCAAATTCTTCAATCACTGATAGAGAAGATTGACTCTTTGAAAGAAAGCAGACGATTCCCACCAAATGTAAAGTGTTTCAGATGCGGACGTACAGGGCCTATTCAACGCGATTGTCGTGCCCAAATGAGGTCTCGCTCACCATCTAGCGGGACAGAGTACCAAAGAAGAAATCAGGAGGAACTAAAACTAGATAACGCGGAGGGGCGGGTGTTAATGAATGGAAAGGTAGCCCCCAAAATTTACACTATCAAGAGCTTAAACAAACTGCTGACAGGCTGAACATCGACGGACTTATAAATGGAAGACAAGTTAATATCACAGTAGACACTGGTGCTGCCATATCATTGCTTAAGTCCAAAATTGCAACGAGATATAAAATTCGACCAACAGAAAAGAAAATAACACTTAAGACTGTGACTGGAGAATCCGCCGACGTCTTGGGGCAGACAGACATAGACCTACAGCTGGGAAGATTGAAGATTCGCCACACTGTATTAGTTGCAGATATAGAAGACGAATTTATTTTGGAAATGGACTTGATAAGTAGACATGGATTTGCGTTTGATAATAAACTTAATACCCTAAGATTTGGGAACGAAGAGTTCATTTTGTCAAATAGTCACTTCAATAAAGAACCAATAAAGGTGATGGCAGTATGCACAACAAGACTGGTCGGTAACAGTGAGACCATAATTTTTGGGAGGCTAGAAAGTAAAACAGCAAGCTGCGTCGGACTCATAAGCCAACAGAATATACCCAACACCTACCTCGTTGCAAAGTCACTAGTTAAAACCGATAAAGACATCCCGATTAGAGTCGCCAATATTTTCCCAAATAGTGTCAAAATTAATAAGGGAGAGGTGGTAGCATTATTTGAACCAGTCCAGAAAGTGACAAGATGTGAAGAGCCAATTTTCGAGGGTAAAAGCAAGTTACCAACGGAGGTACTTCAGCAATTCCAGTCAACCTGGCAACATCTCACTCCAGAAGAATTTAGTAAAGCGAGAAAGTTTATAGAAGAGCAAAGTAATATCTTCGAAACTAAGAG
The DNA here is from genome assembly GCA_963576565.1 of Aspidapion aeneum. Lineage (NCBI taxonomy): Eukaryota > Metazoa > Arthropoda > Insecta > Coleoptera > Brentidae > Aspidapion > Aspidapion aeneum. The sequence goes on from OY755038.1 coordinate 142,481,891, forward strand.
TAGTTCGGGACGCACAAACCTTATTCAACATTCCATCAACACTGGTGATGCCCAACCGATAAGACAGCCCCAAGAAGACTACCAATGGCCAAACAAGAAGAAGTTCACAATCTCATTAATAAAATGCTCAGTGACGGGGTTATTGAAGAGTCATCAAGTCCTTGGTCATCTCCTGTGGTGCTGGTCACTAAAAAAGATGGAAGTACTAGATTTTGCGTCGACTACAGGAAACTTAACGATGTGACCAAGAAAGATAGTTACCCCCTGCCTAGAATAGACGACACCTTGACAACATTGGCAGGATCATATTGGTTTTCTACTCTTGACCTAAAAAGTGGGTATTGGCAAGTAGGAATCTTTGAAAGAGATAAAGAGAAGACAGCATTCTCTGCTGGCAGTGGACTTTACCAGTTTAATGTGATGCCGTTTGGCCTATGTAATGCCCCAGCAACATTTGAAAGACTAATGGAAGTTGTTCTACGAGGCCTTACTTGGAAAACCTGCCACCTGCCTAGTTTACTTGGATGATGTCATAGTAATGGGCAAATCATTTCAAGATCATCTAGACAATTTACAAGAAGTATTTTCAACAATCAAAAATGCCAATCTTAAATTAAACCCAAAGAAATGTTTTCTATTCCAAGAAAAAGTTGAGTTCCTCGGTCACGTCGTTTCCCGAGATGGCATCCACACTGACGAAAAGAAGTTACAAGCAATAAAAGAATGGCCTCAACCTCGTGACAAACATGAATTAAGAAGCCTTTTGGGTCTGTGTACATACTACAGACGATTTGTAGAAGTATTCGCCAAAATAGCGTCTCCATTACATAGACTTACAGAAGATAAAGCTTCTTACAGATAGAATACAGAATGTGACCAAGCATTTAGAAGAGTAAAAGCAGCATTATGTTCTAGTCCGATTCTCGCATATCCTATTCCCAAAGGTAAATTCATATTAGATACTGATGCGAGCAACGATGGCATAGGAGCAGTACTCTCTCAAGTACAAGATGGAGAAGAACGGGTCATCGAATTTTTCAGCAAAAAGCTATCCAAACCAGAGAGAAATTATTGTGTTACCAGAAAGGAGCTCCTAGCCATCATTAAATCCGTAGATTACTTTCACAAATACCTCTACGGACAAGAGTTTCTGATTAAAACGGATCATGCTGCGTTACAGTGGCTCATGAAAATGAAACAACCTGAGGGGCAAGTCGCGAGATGGATAGAAAAGCTACAACAATACCATTATCAAATTAAGCACTGAGCGGGAAGGGTGCATAATAATGCAGATGCATTGTCGAGAAGACCTTGCCCTGAAGATTGTATACATTGCAGGAGAATTGACCAGAAAGAAGGAATTACCTACGTGCGTCAGATAAAATTAGAACCAGATGAAGAATGGATGTCGGCTTCAATTAGAACCACACAACTTGACGACAAAGATGTAGGACCTATATTGCGATTAAAAGAAGAGAACAAGCCATGACCATCATGGCAAGATATCGCAAACCAAGGGATGATATTCAAATCACTGTGGGCACAATGGGATTCACTGATAGTAGAAGAAAACATTCTTAAACGCGCCTGGGAAAGTGCCGATGGCCTTACTGTGATTAATCAAGTAGTAGTTCCTAGGAGCATGGTAGACCATATAATGGCCGAATGCCATGGTGGAAAATCAGGCGCGCACCTAGGCATAAATAAAACAATGGACAAAATCCGAAACCGATTTTATTGGGTCAATTACTTTCAAGATGTGAAAAACTGGTGCCGCCGATGTTCGACTTGTGCAGCCAGCCAAGGTCCCAAAACAAGGTCCAGAGGTCAAATGAAACAATGTAACGTAGGCCTGCAGAAACTAAAAAGGGCAACAAATACATCCTTGTTGTCATGGATTACTTTAGTAAATGGCCAGAAGTTTTTGCTTTGCCTAACCAAGAGGCCACTACAGTTGCAGAAGTTCTGGTAAATGGTGTTTTCAGCAGATTTGGCATTCCTTTGGAACTACATTCAGATCAAGGGAGGAACTTTGAATCAAAGCTTTTCCAGAATCTCTGTGACCTTTTAGGAATACATAAAACACGAATTTAATAAAACAATAGAAGAACATCTTTGCAAAGTTGTTGATGAGCACCAAACAGATTGGGACCAATATATTCTATTGTTTTTGATGGCCTACAGAACCGCCGTACACAATACGACAGGAGCTACTCCATCTAGTATCCTGTTTGGTAGAGAACTGCGTTTACCATGTGATATCATGTTTGGTTCACCTGAAGAAGAACACTTAGAGGTTAATGATTATGTCGAACGTTTAAGGCAAAAGCTGCACGATATCCATGAGGTGGTTAGAGAGCGAATAGAAATAGCCAGTGACCGCATGAAAGCGAGATATGACCTGAAAGCAAACTCTTCAGGGTTCAAAGAGAATGATTAAGTCTGGCTATACAATCCTCAACGCAAGAAAGGAAGATCACCTAAGTTGACACCACCATGGGAAGGACCTTATAAAGTTGTTAAGAGAATTAATGATGTAGTCTACCGAATACAGAGAAGCCCGAAGTCCAAGATGAAAGTTGTTCATCTAGACAGACTAAAACCTTACCTGGGAAATGTTGATCGAGACGATCAAACCTGAAGAAGAGGATAGTGTTACAAACTTAATGGTTCGTCCCGCCTTCCTTTTTGTAAATATGTTCTTTTTACTATAATTTACCAAATTGGTTCGAATTAGGCTATTTGGTGATTCACTAGAGCATTTTCTATTTTTTGTTTATTTAGTATTAATTAACTAATTAAGTACTTAAAATTACTGGGTTATTTGCATTTGAAACTCCCGCGGTTTTAAAGGCAAATATTACAATTTGCTATAATCAATTTACTTTACATAAAATGCATTTTGAATTACTAAGGTTCCTAGTTCCTTTAATATGGACCTTCGTAATCTCATTCCCTCCTACTTATTCCCTTTTCTCCTACGCCTATGGATTAACGACGCCACTGGGCGCCATGTGGGAGAATGAACGCAGCAGCGATACCTGCTGCCGCAGCACAGAGAACCGTTTCGCCTTCGAACGATAACACACGCGTGTTAGCTACTCTCCTACCGCAGGAATGTGGGGTGCAAAAACTAAGGTTTAACAGCGCGTCCTCCCATGAGTTCCACTTCCTGTATAAAAATGGTAAGTGAAAATGCATTATTTTTACCTTACATACATTTGTTTATTGCTACACTAACCTAGAAGGTAAACTAGACCATTTCAGAATCCCTTATACCAGCTTAGCCTATGACCTTATTCCCTTAAAATTACAGTCCACATCTGACACCGTTAAATTCCAGACAACTCTCCTATCTGGACCACCAGGGAGCCCCATTTTTGATCCTTAGCGACCCGGATTTCTGGAATCGTTTTTTTTGCCTTTTTAGGTTAGTTTTTTTTACTGGTTTCAAATGCAAGAAAAACCCTTGTTTTTCCTAAATGCCTTTTTTACTGGTTTCAAATGCAAGAAAAACCCTTGTTTTTCTTACATGCCTACTTTAGAAAACCCCTAGGTTTCTAAAATACATTTTGCGATTTTTTTTTTGTGTAAAAACAAATGCAAGAAAAACCCTTGTTTTTCTTACATGCCTACTTTAGAAAACCCCTAGGTTTCTAAAATACATTTTGCGATTTTTTTTGTGTAAAAATTAAATATTTTTAACAATAAATTTAGCCTTTTCATGCGAAAAACCAAACACAGATAAAATCTGTAAACTACTATGCTTTTTTTTGTTTCGAATAAATCAAGTTTTTTCGTTTCTTTTTTGTAAAAAAAAAACCGTATGGAATTCGGGTGTTTTTTTGTTTGTCACTGGAAATAGTTTAAAATAGTGTCTGCAAAGTGCTATTATTTTAGCCGTTGTGCCTTCACATTTGTGGATTGCTATAATTATATCCAATTTGCTCGAAAAAAAAATCTCCAAATTGCCATATTCATTTTTGCTTATTGCAAATTGCTATGACTATATCCGATTGCGGATGCTTTACTATATTCGTTTTTGCGTAAAAATTGCTATGAATATATCTATTTCTAATTTACTATTATAATATCTGTCTGCAAATGGCTATGATTGTATCCATTTTTTGCGTGCAAAGGCAGATAAATAGTTTTACCAAATTAAATGCTTTTGATTTGTAGGTATTTATTTTTAAATTTAATACATAGGTACCTACTTATTTGAATTCGCGAGGCGAAGATAAAAAAACTTATACACAAGTTTTTTGTTATCATTAGTTTGCATCGGGTATTTTCTTTACTTTTGTGCGCTTATAGTTTGATTATTGTAATTAAACGTAGGACATTAATATTTATACAGGGTGTCCAAATTTTGATTTTTTTTTCAGTTTACCTAATTTTTGTCAATTATTTTTTGGATTTTTTTTTAAATCATGTCTAGTTCGGATAAAATTTTAAAGGCTAAAGCCTTGCGCTATAGTGCGATTTCACAGCTAAATTTGATCATTGAATCCGCGACCCTCGCAAAAAATGACCCTGCCTATCACAGCGGCTTTAAAGTCAAATTTCGGACATTGTCAAAAATCAAAAAAGATTTTGAAAAGCACCATAATACTTTGTTGACGTTGGTAGCCTCTGATGAGGATCGCTTAGTAGTAGAAACCAAAGTGTCTATGGACTTTTGCAAACGCTGTGACGAGATTTCCACTATATTTTACGAACTTTTCGAACTACCCTTTGAAGATGTAGGGCTTTTGAGCAGTACGATAAATCCCATGGGCAGTCCCTGTGCCTCCACAAACCAGCATGGTTTACTGCCTAGGATAAAAATACCTCTTTTTCAAGGGGAATTTAAGGAGTTTCCAACCTTTTTGCAAGCCTTTAATGCTACCGTGCACAATAATAGGTCGCTGGGAAACTTTGAAAAATTCAATTTGCTTTTTTCTAATTTAAAGGGCCCTGCCCTGGATGTCATTTCTGACATTCCTATCCTTGCTGAAAATTATTTAAATGCCTACCACACCTTGGTGGATAGGTATACAAATAAACGATTACAAGCTTACCTTCACTGGAAGGCAATTGAAGGCTTCTCTCCTCTTACTAAAGAGAATGCTACGAATTTGAGGAATTTGCTTGATTGTTTTTCGAAAAACTTAAGTGCTTTAAAAGTCATGGGTTTTAAAACGGAGTTTTGGGATTATATTATGGCACAAATGCTCTTGGATAGGTTGGACCTAACCACGCGCAAGGCATTTGAGCAAAATTATTGCTCCAATGAGATCCCCTCTTATGATAAAATTCGTGCTTTTGTTTCTAGCCATTGCATTGCGTTGGAACAAATACAACAAACTCAAGATTACTTAAAAAATAAAGATTTGTCAACTTCAAGTCCGAAAAATCAAGCAAAGTTTCAAAATCGATCTGCTTTGTTTGCTAATACTCAGAGAGCCTCCAAAAATGCATCCCAGTCTCCAAATGGCCAAAGTGGCTTAAATAATACTCCAAACCCTCAAAAATTTTGTTTTCTCTGTAAAAGTGGCGATCATATAATATACAGATGTCCTCATTTTTTGGCGAAAACTCCCCAGCAACGTTTTGAGATTGTTAAACAACATAAAGCGTGTGTCAACTGTTTGGCCTCAAAGCATAATTTACCCCAGCAATGCAAATCAGAAAAAAGATGTTTACATTGTGGCCAATTTCATCACAGTCTCTTACATTTTTTTCCTATTAATTCTACACCTAGTTCTGCGAGTAGCCCCTCTACTTCTGCAGTGCAACCCCCGAGGAGCCCCGTGGCTACCGAATTTAATAGAACCACTAACACCATTGTTACTGGTATGTCTTTAAATGATCGCGAAGTACTTCTCTGTACCGCTTTAATACAAATACAGGATGTTTTTCAAAATTGGCACACAGTGCGCGCCATCTGTGACTCTGGTGCTCAATCTTCATTTATATCTAAGTCATGTGCTGATAGTTTGGGCCTTCCTAAATTTAATATCGCCATGACTCTACAAAGCTTAGATCGAATGACAACTCCGGCAAAATCTGGAATTAATTGCAATATATCCTCTTTGCGTGATAATAATTTTGTTTTTAATTTTGATGCGATAATACTCGATAAAATTTGTAGTGATTTACCTCATTCCTCATTTTCGATTAAAAGTTTTCCTTTTCTCGCCAACTTAGCACTAGCTGACCCAGGCTTTAATAAAAGCGATAAAATTGATTTATTGTTGGGCGGCGATGTGTACCCTTACATTTTGCTAGATGGTCGTTTGTCTACGGGACCCAACAACCCCGTCTGCATTAATACTATTTTTGGTTGGGGAATAATGGGCAATCTTTCACTTTCACCTTCAACTACAAATCAAATTAAAACATTTTTTACTACGTCAATGAACGATTCTTTTGTCAATTTAGATAAAAATCTACAACGATTTTGGCAAATAGATGACATACCTAATGTCAAGGCCATTGACCCCGAAGATGAGTTTTGCGAAAATTATTTTTTGAAAACTACCTCAAAAAATGAGGAGGGGAGATATATTGTATCTTTACCATTTAAAGTTACTGCTCCAGATTTTGGCGACACTCGATCCATTGCCGTACGTCGTTTTTTCTCCCTTGAGAAGAAATTGCTACAAAACCCTGATTTTTATGCTGCCTACAGCTCTGTTTTACAAGATTATTTAGATAATAATCATATGCAACCGGTTTCTGCACCTTTGCCGACCGAAATTTCAAATCATTTTTATATTGCACACCATGCGGTGTTTAAAAAAGATTCTACTAGCACCCCCCTGAGGGTGGTTTTTGATGCGAGCATGCACGCCCCTGGCAAAATCTCGCTCAACAACGCTGTTTATACTGGGCCCCCTTTACAAAGGGACTTACAAAAAATTTTATTACTTTATCGTTTGCATAAATTTTGCTTTTGTTGCGACATCCGTCAAATGTACAGGATGATTTTAGTTGACCCTAGTCAAACTAATTTTCAAAGAATAGTTTGGAGGTTTGATCCTAACCAGCCTATTCAAGACTTCGAAATAAATAGAGTTTTATTCGGGGTCTCTTGTAGCCCCTTTTTGGCTATCAGAACTTTGCTGCAACTTGCTAGAGAGCATGAGGACCTTCCTCTTGCCTCAAAAATCATTGAGGAGGCAGTTTTTGTCGATGATGTGATTTCGGGAAGTGATGACTTTTTTAAGGCCACTGAGATGAAAAATCAATTAATCGAGCTACTTAGCCGAGGTGGATTCGAATTGCGTAAATGGGCGAGCAATTGTCCCGAGTTACTATCCGATCTTCCTGAGTCACACATTTCGATGAAGGCTCTTTCTCTCGATTTAGATGCTGAAAATTCAACTTTGAAAATTCTCGGTTTAAATTGGAACCCTCATACTGATGAATTTTTTTATACTTTCGACTGTTCTCTCCAAACATGCACTAAAAGAACAATTTTAAGTAATTTGGCCCGCATTTACGACCCTCTGTCTTTTTTGGCGCCAATAGTTTTAATTTTAAAATTAATTGTTCAATACTGCTGGGCAGAAGACTTAAACTGGGACGACCCTGTCAGTCCGGAAATTGTTTTTAAATGGGAAAAATTTAAAAATGAATTAAAGTTTTTGCATTCTGTTAAAATTCCTCGTCAAATAATTTTGCCTAATGCTAGTCAAATCCAGCTAGTAGGATTTTGCGATAGTTCAGAACGGGCCTATTGTGCTGTCGCTTATATTCGAATTTTTTATTCTGATGGAAACATTAAAGTTTTTTTTGTTTGTAGTAAATCTAGAGTCGCACCGTTGCGTCGTAAACTAACTTTACCAAGACTAGAGCTTTTAGGAGCTGTTTTGTTGGCTAAATTAATGGATTTTTTACTAGAAACGTTCTCGGAAAAAATTAAATTTGATAAAATTCTTGCTTTTACTGATAGCACAGTGACCTTATCTTGGATTCAGGGATCTCCTCACAAATTTAAAACATTTGTTTCGAATAGAACTGCCTATATACAAGGAAGAATTAGCCCTGAGTTTTGGCATTATGTTCCTACTGAACAAAATCCTGCTGACTGCGGTACTAGGGAAATGTATCCCTCTGATTTACAAAGATTTTATTTTTGGTTAGAAGGGCCTTCTTTTCTAAACCAACCTACAAATACTTGGGATTTTATGACAGTTACTTACGATGGGAATGCAGTTTTGGAAGAACAGCGAAAAAATATTTTTAACGTTTTTACTTGCGAACAAACAGTTGAATATTATGTAAACAACTTGTTGGAAAAATGCAGTTCTCTTTTTAAAATTAAGAGAATAGTTGCTTACTTTTTGCGAGGGTTACAAAAGTTTAAAAATCCCTCATACAATTTTGCTACTGATTACCTTACAAATCAGGATTACTACAAAAGCTTACTTTTTATTTCGAAATGCGTACAATCTTTTTCTTTCCAAAAAGAAATTGAATTACTAAAAGATAAGAAACAGCTTCCAAAAGCTTTTCAAAAATTATGTCCATTTTTGCATAATGAAAGCTACGATTTGCTTCGTGTTGGAGGCCGTTTATGCCATTCAAATTTATCATACGATAAAAAATTTCCAATTCTTTTGCCTTCTAGTGCAAAATTCACTGAATTACTGATTTTAGATTTGCATCGCAGCAATCTTCATTGTGGTATACAGACCACAACTTTTTTACTAATGCAAAACTTCTGGGTATTGTCTGCTAAAAAGGTAGTGAGAAAAGTTTTAAGTTCTTGCCATACTTGCTGGAAAACTAAACCTAACTCCCTTCAACCCCCTATGGGTCACCTACCGAAATTTAGAGTTTCCGAAGCAAAGGTGTTCGAAAATGTAGGTATAGATTTTTGTGGTCCGTTCACGATTACTCTTGGTCGGACCAGAGGTGCAAAAACCATGAAAGCATATGTCTGTTTATTTATCTGTTGCGCTGTTAAAGCCGTGCATTTAGAGTTAGTCTCTGATATGACATCAGAAGCCTTTCTGGCTGCTCTGCGCCGCTTCATAGCTAGAAGAGGACTATGCTCGAAGATCTCTTCAGACTGCGGGACCAACTTCGTGGCCTCTGAAAAATACTTGCGACAAATTTTTTCTGATTGCGTGAAGGGGGAAGGTATAGTTTGGTCTTTTAACCCACCTGCTGCTCCCCACATGGGAGGCATTTGGGAATCAAACATTAAATCTTTAAAGACTCATCTTCACAGGGTAGTTGGAAATCAAATACTCACCTATGAGGAATTAAATACGGTTTTAACCCAAGTTGAAGCCATAATGAACTCACGTCCTTTATGTGCCTTAAGCACCGATCCTACTGATCTGGCGGTCTTGACTCCTAATAATTTTTTAAATTTGAGGCCTCCAGGTACAATACCCGATCCAAACTACTGCGATATTGCGTTAAACAGGCTGTCCAGGTGGCAACTGTTGCAAAGAATGCACCGCGATTTTTGGATTCGCTGGCATCGCGAATATTTGCACACTTTGCAACAGCGAGCCAAATGGCACCAACCTCTTGCTTCCATTGATATTGGTACTATGGTACTGATCAAAGATGAAAATTCCACTCCATTGGATTGGCCCCTAGGCCGCATTGAAGACCTTATTAAAGGTTCTGATAATATTCCACGGGTTGCTATTGTAAAGACTACTAAAGGTACCTACAAACGGCCTTTGGTAAAACTATGCGCCCTGCCTACAAATTAAACTCTCTGAAATGCCCCTGGGCATTCTCAGGGGGGTGGGAAATGGTTCGTCCCGCCTTCCTTTTTGTAAATATGTTCTTTTTACTATAATTTACCAAATTGGTTCGAATTAGGCTATTTGGTGATTCACTAGAGCATTTTCTATTTTTTGTTTATTTAGTATTAATTAACTAATTAAGTACTTAAAATTACTGGGTTATTTGCATTTGAAACTCCCGCGGTTTTAAAGGCAAATATTACAATTTGCTATAATCAATTTACTTTACATAAAATGCATTTTGAATTACTAAGGTTCCTAGTTCCTTTAATATGGACCTTCGTAATCTCATTCCCTCCTACTTATTCCCTTTTCTCCTACGCCTATGGATTAACGACGCCACTGGGCGCCATGTGGGAGAATGAACGCAGCAGCGATACCTGCTGCCGCAGCACAGAGAACCGTTTCGCCTTCGAACGATAACACACGCGTGTTAGCTACTCTCCTACCGCAGGAATGTGGGGTGCAAAAACTAAGGTTTAACAGCGCGTCCTCCCATGAGTTCCACTTCCTGTATAAAAATGGTAAGTGAAAATGCATTATTTTTACCTTACATACATTTGTTTATTGCTACACTAACCTAGAAGGTAAACTAGACCATTTCAGAATCCCTTATACCAGCTTAGCCTATGACCTTATTCCCTTAAAATTACAGTCCACATCTGACACCGTTAAATTCCAGACAACTCTCCTATCTGGACCACCAGGGAGCCCCACTTAAGTTATTTAAATTTTATAGTTAGAATTTATTTAGGTTTAGTGTAGTATTAGGTTGATTTATCTTAAGGTTGTATTTTTAGTCTAGTTTTTAGTTGCGTTATCTGTGACAAACTCATGCACGGCCGCGTACCTTCTGGAAGAGGCGAGAATGCTCGTGAATCGAAGAAGGATGGATGGTTCTCGAATAGTAGGCAGACCCTATATATAGGGCCGGACGCCGCGTATTGAGTCAGTCACAGATAACGTACTGTAGTGGTCGTGAGATATTAACACGAAGTTAATAGACCGATTATAGTGGTGAATTATCAGCGAGTTATTAGTAAGTGTAAGTGCGTGCTTTTGTACATAATTGTCGAAATAAATTGACATATCGTTTTTGACGTTTGCGAGTTTTATTTGAAGCAGTGAACCCGTAACAGTATTTACTGAGAATGGTTATATCTATATCCGTAGTGAAGCCTGCTTCCATACGTAGGCTACTCTAATACTACTACTAATGCTACAATTTGACAGTTGTTATTTTTTAGTAAATGTCGGCATTTAATGAATCTTTTTTAGATGTCGTTTTTTTTAACTTCATTTTATGTTCCGCTTGTATTGATGAAACGCGAGTGTCTACGAGCTAGACTGACCCTTTTTTGAGGACTTATCCACAAACTTTTGTATTCAGTCTTTGAACTCTTTCCTCGCAATTTGCCTTTTAATTAGTTTGTTTAGTATACAATACACATAGTAAAAAGTCAGGAGACACCCAGCAAAACATAAAAAGTAGCATGCAAATGCAGCATACGATATGACATGTTTGGAAAAGCCCATGATATTTTTTAGATTTCCCACCAAATTGGCTGGCGTGGCTTTCTGAGTTAAAATTTGCCGATAAATTTGATTTGTGGACATACTTTTTCGAAGATTTATTATCAGCGAGAGCTAAGAACCTTATAACCGACCTAACTATGAGAAACTTTCAGACCACCAAGAAAAGCATAATATTCACAATACAGAAATTATCAGATGGTGAACTGGATATGCAAGTTCACATCTGGACGGAAAGTCATTTAGATTTTGATAAGGAGAATGGAACTCACACAGGTAATGTCGGCAAGTATTCCGCAAGGATTCAACAGAGCCAAATTTAATTGGCAAATGCGGTCGCACAAATTACATAGACCTTAGATATTTGGATCGTTCCTATTGTGTAACGCTCCTTTCGTAAATTATTAACTTCAATTTAAATGTGATTAGAAGAAGATTTTTTTTAATTCAGGAAATTAGAGTATTTAATTAAATGCATGGTGTTGGGGTAATAATTTAATAATAAAGCAAAAATAAATTTAATTGTTTCATTACTGTGGGAACACCCTGCGTAGATTTCTATTTCAGCAGGTACTGTTTTTCTGTTATAATTTATTTTTATTTTCGTATCTCCGCTACATACCTTAAAAGTTTTTTGTATCCTGCAGCGCTCGACGAATTGATCTCGTTCTGACTGCAGCACTAGCGATTTAACTTTTATGTGCATTTTAGCTGTTTCACTACCAAGGCTATGCATTTGGAGTGTGTGGTTGACCTATGCAGTTCTTTATTTCTTAGCGCGCTAAAACGCTTTATATCACGTAGTGGAATTTGCAAATCTATTTACATCGATAATGGCTCAAATCTATGTGAGGTTAAAAATGAGTTGAGAGATGTATTTTTGTGCAGCGAAAGTCATGGTCTTCCTGTGTGTGAGACTGAGACCAAGATGTACAGCGACGGAAATACGGAAAAATAAGTCATCCAACAAATTTCCTATTAATGTGGGTGTTTAACATGGAATTTATTCCAGCGCGTTGCCCTCATCATGGTGGACTGTGGGAGATTGCTGTTAAGCGAGCAAAATACCTTATAAATCGTGTAATCGGCTCCTTAATAATGCCCTTTGAGGAGTTGGCTACGCTTTTTACTCAGGTGGAAGCAGCTATAAACTCTGCTTCGATCACTTCTGTATCCGACGATCCATCTTATCTAAAAACAATAACTCCCGGCAATTTTTTAATCGGCGGACCTTTGTTGTCCTTACCTTAACTTAATGGAGCTGCCCGTAAATCGATTAGACCAGTATCAGCAGATGTACCAGGTGCTTTCGCAACGCTGGTTACGAGACTAACTAAATAGGCAACCGATTTAGATCCACATATAAAAACTTGCTCACTAGTTCTGCTAAATTATGATAATTTACCTCCTATGTGTTCTCGAACTTTATCATGGCCAAGACAATATTGCTCGAGTTGTCAAACTAAAGACTTCTACGGGCATTTCAACCCGTGCTTTACAAAAACTATATGTGTCATCTGTTGAGACTGGAGTTGAAAATTAAAGCATAAGTTTGAAATGCTTAGTTTTTACAAAAATAATACATAGTGTCAAAATTTTCACGTGACTTGATCAGTTCGCTCCTGATAAATTATGCTAATTTTGTTTGGGGGAGTGGATAATTTTAAGCTTGTGGGGGGGGCTGAATTGTGCTCCCGTATAACCAGTAACCAAAGGTATCTTGTGTCGCCAAATAGCCGGACGTCAAAACAAGCCGGCCGAACATTTTGATTTTTCCCAAAACGCGGACTTGTCTGGCTTTATCCGGACGTATGGTCACCCTAGTAAATAACAAGTTAGTAATAGCAGATAGTTTTAAAATTGTTTATGGTTGTAAATAAGACACCTCTGTAGTGTGGCCGCGAGACGAGAAGAGACGAAAGTAGGCCTTCTCTCGTTTCGTCTCATGCGAGATAAAATGGGTCTCTCGTCTCGACGATAGGACTCTTCTAACGCTCAAGAAAGCCTTTCCCTTGTCTCGTCTCCTCGTCTCTCGTGTCTCTTGATTTATATCAGCTATAAAAAGTTTTTGAGACACACTATGTAAAAGTGTTTTTCAAGGTGAATCTTATTGTTTATGGTATTTACTTTTTTCCCAAATTAAGTGTTAAGTCCATTCTGGGATATACCCTATATGCATACATGTACAATAAATAAAGAAGTAATTATACAATATATATAATAAAATACTCCGCTGATGCCGCTGAAATAAAAGCTGTGGAAAAGTTTTGCATCGCTTTATTTATTTAAAACTTCACCTGTAATCCCAAGTGTTCGTTAATAAAATATTGTTTTGTGTTTTGCCAATAACATAAATCCTTAAAAATAATAATTGTGTTTAGGTAAATTCTTAGGTAAAACCATTAAATAGCCCTTTGATGCATTGACAAGGTAACAAAGCAGTTGATATATTAAATTGTAAATAAAAATGTAGGGATATTTTTATCATAGGTTGTAACGGTTTTTTGTTACAAACTAAAATGCTCTCGGTAGCTCAGTTGGGACTGAGGTCGTGGTGTTCACCTCAAAAAACTCAACAATATTCATGTGAAATAAATTAACTTTCTTTTGCCTAAAGGGCGCCAATACAAGTTTAAAAGTAAAATAGAAAGAATGTATCGGGATCTTAGTGAACCTTGTATTATTCACTAAGTATTAATGAAGATGGTGAATGTTTGATTAAAACGCAAAAGGTTTTAAAAAAATAGTCTCTAATTTTTTTATCAGCAAACGACTGGAAATTTACAAAAAAAATAAATATATAAGGATCTTTTAACTTAAATACTTAATTATATAGCTATCGATTAAAAATATTATTTTATATCCTTGTTTCTTATCACAGAATGTTCGTTACTATTTAGTTTTATTATTTTAAGAATTTAATTTAATTTTAATTAAAGAGTTTGTTTTTTATTTCAATAAAAGAAATTACCATATTATTTTATGTTAATAAAAAGTAAGAAAATTCACGGACGATAAAATCAACCCACAACAAAAAAATTATCGAAGTACTAAAATAAAAGTTTGTACCTATTTGGCTAAAACAAAAAAGTATATATATATTTTTGGGACCTAAGAAAAATTAATACCTTGGGAGGGTAAATGCGCATCTACTCAACAAGGGTGCATTGTTGCCAGATCTTAACAAGGGCAATAAATAGGTTTACCAAAAATATTAACAAATAATAACCAGAAATATATCACAATTAAATAAAATGGTTATTAAAAAGAAGTATTAAATCTTATCTGCCAAATCCCACGCTGGAGGTTGAGTCCTCAAAAGATTTGAGTAGGTAGTGTGGTCGGTACTTCAACAAAACAGATTTCAAAACGGGACAGCAAAACAAAAGGAAAGCAGTAACATCGGCTAGTGCAAAATGGCTTTTACTTCAGTAAACAATTACGGGCTTCTGCTCAAAGTATGTGTGAGGTACGGGCTTCAAAACATATACGGATCCACGAAAACGAGCTCCATAAAATGGCTTAAAAAGGTCATTGTTGTCTTAGAAGTGTGTTTAAGTTTAATCAATTTTCAGAATAGTATTTTATGTTTCTTAAGTTTAACCAATTTTCAGAATAGTATTTTAAGTTTCTATAGAATTAAAAGTTTATGTTTTCAGCAAAAAGTCTAATAAAAAAATTAGGAAAACTCACCAGTAATGAACAATGGTCCACCTTTTTAATCACACCAGCATTTTTCACGAAACTAACTCTGTTACAAAACACTGTACAATTTCTGTAAGTTTTACAACATTTTGGGTAACAGTAATGCTTGGTTAAAATAAGTTTTTAATAGATTTTATTAGCACATATTATAACGGTGTTAAAATGCTCTCTGAAACACACAAAAATCTGCGATAAACCGAGTACAATCTATAACAAAAACTAAGGTAGTTCGGTTACCATATAGAAGTTAAACTGCATCGAGAACCCGCATGTAGCTGACTCTCTCGGCTACGTGCATTTGAAAAGAGACGGCGGGTTTCCCTGACCGAACAAAGCAGCTTGGATCAGTCTGAATACAGCCGCGCGACGACGAAAGCCTTGAGTGGGGAACCGCGCCGTACACCGACTCTAATCAACGCTTGTTGAAACACATTTTATCACGAAGTACCGTGGTCCAGTGGACAAGGCGACAAAGGAGCACCCACAACAAGCAGACACCGGAGGATCGCTCCCTCGACGATACTGTTTTTTTTATATGTGGATAATTCTTTGATTTATTTTTAGTTGTACAGGGTCATACAAGTATTTTAATATTTTTTGTTAAAAACGTTACTTGCTATCAGGGTTAAAAAAAATCGTTACACCACCCCTCTCCTAAAAGAATAAAATTTGGGGAAAAAGAAATTTTATTTATGCAGTATGGATACTACTAGTTAAAAATGGGAAGTTAGAAACAAGAATATTTCCATAGGATTAAATTGTACATCTATACTAACAAACTATTAAACTATGTGGTAAAAAGTATTAACTTAAGAGAAAGTTGCTCTGGAACAAATACTGGCCAGGTATTCATTACAAAAGGTATTTATGAGCATACACAAATTCATTTTATGTGCAAATAGGGGTTCCTTGGAATGATTCTTTATAGAAGCTTGATATCTTTCGTGTATTACCCGCCAAAATTGGAGTCACCATCGGTCAGTCTAAATTAGGAAAGGGGCAAAATAAGTAGGGACTAATCTACAAAGACTTCACAAGGCAACTAAAACATGATAACTATATTGCTCATACTCAAAAATCGAAGATATCGAAACTACATACCTTAAACAATATCTATAAGCTAATGGGGAATCGACTGCAGTCTTACACAAGGGAAATTCGCAAATGACTAGGGTACCCAAATACACTTCCTCACTACGAAACTTAATCGTATCTTCAATCAATATTTTCCTCACTCAAAAATATGTAACTCGGTACTTAATTTTCAATTTTTCCTTTCCAAAACAACATTCAACTGCCTACAAAATACTCAAAACTAATTATCAGAGCCTACGGAAACGTCAGAATTCGAACCAAGATAAGGCTTCAAATCCTTAATGTGCCATTCGCCTGCATCAGAACCGTCAATATGGACTAGCCGATATATTAATCGAGAAATCTTTTTAGAAATCTTACATAGAACATATTTCTTTGCCAATTTGGCAGCAAATTGATTTGATGCGTCAGACAACACCTTATTACGCTTCCATACTTTATCTCCGACGTTAAACTGAACATCACGTTTTCTCAAATTATATTGGCATTTATTTCTCTCATATGCTTGATGAAGCTTTTTCTTAACATTTTCATAAATCTCCGAAAGTCCCTTTAAATTATCACAAAACTCAACGCGCTCTCTGGACAAAAGTTCAAGATCTTCAGTATCTATAATTTCACCATAATACTTTCCAGTAATAGGAAAATTGCGACCAAAATTCATAAAATTAGGACTAAAATGTGTAACTTCATGAACCGATGAATTAATAGCAAATTGTATCTCTGACAAGTGTTGATCCCAATCTCTATGCTCTTTAATATAGCTACGTATAGCTGTACCAACTACTCTATTCGACCTTTTAACAAAATTAGTCTGGAGATGATAACGAGCATTAAACCAAATTTTCTGAACTTCATATTTTTCGGCCATTTTCTTAAAAACCTTTCCAGCGAACTGGCTACCATTGTCGCAGATAATAAATTGGGGTACTCCATGTCCCAAAAATATTTCCTTTTCCATGAACTGACAAATCTTACTTGCTTCAGCTTTTCTTAAAGGATGTAATATTGTATACTTTGTGGCCAATTTAAAATGCGTTGGGTGACATTTGTGGCAAACTAAATACGTTGCCGCCATTTTGTGACATAACGCTGTGCCAATTTGTGACACTCAGTATTCGTTCGATCGCAGTTCAGTACGGTTATATTGCATCGTACCTGCATGATAGTACTAACGACGTCAAAGTCGAAGTTTGTTTTGTTTACAATAAACCTCGCGCGCGAAATACCTGTGTTAAAAATCTATATACAATGTGTATTATAAATAATATATCATGTTTAAAAGCAAAAAAAGTGTACCATCTCCTGTGAAACTTGTTTTAAAAATTAGCGAAAAGCCCAAACAAAATCAAGAAAAAATGGATAATGCCGAATTATTTCAGGATAGCCATGCTAGAACACAAAATGAAGAAGTTTTATATAGCAAATGGAAAAAATCCCAAAACGAAAAAAATTCACTTAGTGTACAAGTGGATTATCTCCGAAGTCAACTGGAAAGTATGCAAAGAAAATTTGCAGATTTAGAGACAAAAGTCACTAAAAAAGAAGAGTCTGACATGGACTACATTACTGATGAGGACGATCTGGCAAGAGAAACTGAGTGGATCAGACAAAAAGGAAAAGGTTGGAAAAAACGTCGAATGGATACTTCACTCTCACCACCACAACAAAGCTCGGGCACTGGAGAGCCCTCCAATAAAACAGAAAATGAAGAACCCCCAACTAAGGTTAAAAAAGCTCCATTACCTCCACCGATTATGGTAAATGGCGTAAATAATTTTAATGATATTTATAAAAGGTTAAATATCATACAAGGAGTTAAAATAAAAGTTTTAAATAACGAAAATATTAAAATAAATGTACAAGACGCAGACAGCTATCGGCTGGTTACTAAAATGCTTAATGAAATAAAGCATCAATGGCACTCATACGAAAACAAACAAATAAGGCCAATTAGAGTAATAGCGAATAGGCTACACTTCTCATGTGACCCACAAAAAATTGTAGCTGATCTACAAAAAAAAGGTTTTAAGGCACTGGAGGCCAGCAACAAACTTAAATGGAGAACAAGACAACCTCTTAACATGTTTATGCTCACATTTAGCCACGATGAAGATATCAACAAAATTTTTGAAATTTCCAGTATCCTTGGGATTGAAGTGAAAATAAAAGCACTAAAAACCTCAAAGTTAGTCCCTCAATGCAAAAGATGCCAATCTTATGGACACACGCAAAAATATTGCGCTAAAGAAGCACGTTGCGTAAAATGCACGGGGAAACATCTTACTGTAGAATGCCCCAAACCAAAAGAATCTGAGCCAAAATGCATCCACTGTGGAGGCAAGCATCCTGCTAACTACAGAGGATGCCTTGTTGCTAAGGAAATACAAAAATTGAAAAATAAACCTAAGAAACCGAATCTCATACCAAACGTGAGTACAAATAGACAAAACCAACAGACAAGAAACACAGTCACACAAAACTCTGTGACAAGGACATACAGCCAAGTAGCAGCAACAGCTACTATACCTGATATTAATATCAGTAGTCAAAATACTATGGAACAAACACTACAATTAATTTTGGAGAAATTGAACAAACTTGATGAGCGATTAACTAAACTAGAAAGTAGCAATAACGGAGCTACCAATATGCCTCAAAATGGTCAGTAATCTTAGAATCCTAGCTTGGAATGCCAATGGTCTCTTGCAACATCAGCAAGACTTGCAAGTTATTCTAGACATAGAAAAAATTGACGTCTGTCTTGTGTCAGAAACGCATTTCACTAACCAGTCTCACATTAAATTTAAAGGTTATAAAGTGTATCA
The DNA here is from genome assembly GCA_963576565.1 of Aspidapion aeneum. Taxonomy (NCBI): domain Eukaryota; kingdom Metazoa; phylum Arthropoda; class Insecta; order Coleoptera; family Brentidae; genus Aspidapion; species Aspidapion aeneum. The sequence goes on from OY755038.1 coordinate 142,500,813, forward strand.
TACAACTCACCCTAGCAATACTGCACATGGGGGAAGTGCTGTAATAATTAAAGAAAATATATCACACTATGAGGAGATGGGATATAAAACCATAGAGATTCAAGCTATATTAGTAAGTGTAAAAACCAAAACATATACATTAGTCATAAGTGCTGTCTGTATACCACCAAGGCACTTACTAAAGAAAAATCAATATCTTAATTTTCTCAGAAAATTAGGAAACCGTTTTATAATTGGAGGTGACTTTAATGCAAAAAATACCTACTGGGGATCTAGACTGACGAATTCTAAAGGAAAAGAACTTTTGCAAGCTATTAGTGAATATCAATGTGAGCCGATATCAACTGGTAAGCCCACATACTATCCAACAGATCCAGGAAAAATTCCAGATCTAATTGATTTTTTTATAGTAAAAAATATATTTTTAAGTTTTGTAGATATAGAAGAAAGTTTTGATTTACACTCAGATCATTCACCTATTATTCTAACTCTTAGTAAAAACATAATAAAGAAAGGAGCAAATATCTCACTAGTTAATAAACTGACTGACTGGATTAGTTTTAAACAAAGTCTGTCAGAAAAAATAAACCTATCAGTACCATTGCAAACGCCAGAACAAATCGATAAAAAAGTTAATTATTTTGTTACAAATATTCAACAAGCAGCTTGGGAAAACAGTCCAAAACCAAAGAGAATTTTTAAGGGAAAAAACTATCCAAAGGAAATTAGAGACCTTATATTGGAAAAAAGGAAACTAAGAAGAAAGTGGCAACAAAGCCGTGATCCTCGGGACAAAACAAATCTCAACAACATGACGCAGCGCATTAGGCGAGAAATTCTAGTAATAAAAAATGAATCTATTAACCATTTTCTTAATGAACTTACAGATGATAAAAATACCGACTATTCCCTTTGGAAAGCAACCAAAGATTTTAAAAGACCAATTATCCAAATTCCACCCATACGAAAATCTAACAACCAGTGGGCAAGGAGTAACGAAGAAAAAGCAGATATTTTTGCAAGTCATTTAGAAAAAACATTTCAGCCCCACGAAGCACCAGATGAACACTTTCATTTAAATGAACCCCATCAAATCGAGGACCATATTAAGTTTACATTACCAAAAGAAATATTAACAGATATCAAAAATATTAATTCGAAAAAAGCCCCAGGGTATGATCTTATTAACGGGGTAGTCATAAAACAACTCCCCAGAAAAGCTATCGTAAAACTATGCAACCTAATTAATGCGTCTTTTAGGCTTAGGTATGTACCTAAACTGTGGAAAGTTGCAGAAGTTATCATGATTCCAAAACCGGGAAAACCACTCCATGACGTGTCATCTTACAGGCCAATATCTTTGCTGCCAATTATATCCAAGCTCTATGAAAAATTATTGCTTAAAAGAATAAAACCCATCATAGAAAGACAAGAAATTATTCCATCTCATCAATTTGGTTTTCGAGACAAGCATTCCACGATAGATCAAGTACACAGAATTACTAATATAATAGAAAATGCACTAGAAGAGGGAAAAGTTTGTTCTGCAGTTTTTCTAGATGTAGCACAAGCATTTGACAAAGTGTGGCATGAAGGCCTTAATTTTAAACTAAAAATGTTTCTGCCAAAACAATATTCGGATATTTTGGAATCATATATATCTGATAGACATTTTAGAGTAAAACAGGAAGACTCATACTCAAATTTAAGAGAAATTCAAGCAGGCGTGCCCCAGGGTAGCGTACTAGGCCTTTATCTATACTTATTATTCACTTGTGATATCCCAAAGCCAGAAAATTGTCACTTAGCAACATTTGCCGATGATACTGGTTTATTGACGGTAGAAAAATCTATTGAAAAATGCATAGAAAAACTTCAGGATGCAGTCACCCAAATTCACAGTTGGACCACAAAGTGGCGAATAAAATTAAATGAAACCAAATCAATTCATGTTGATTTTACAAACAAAAATATAAATCACATACAAATAACAATTAACAACATTCCAGTACCATATTCGAATCAGGCAAAATATCTAGGTATGACACTTGATGCCAAATTGCGCTGGAAAGCACATGTTAAGAAAAAAAAAGAAGAACTTGAGATAAGGTATAGAAAAATGAACTGGCTAATTGGAAGGAAGTCCAATTTAACAATTTATAATAAGTTACTGCTTTATAGACAAATACTGAAACCAGTATGGACATATGGTATTCAACTATGGGGTTGTGCTAAAGAGAGTAACATTCTACACCTAGTATTTATATTTATAGACATTTATTACACACAAAAAGAAATGCGTACACTTATTCTACCAATGCTCATTTTCATACGTACAATACCAGGTCTGCGAATTGTTTTGTTTTGGATTTACATAATTTGTCCAAATACGAAAACTGTCCTTCTTATATTGGCAAAAAACTTTACAATAATTTGCCCGAACAAATGAAAACTTTATCAGATGTAAATTTTAAAAAAGAGATTAAAAATTTTCTTTTAAAAAACTGTTTTTATTCTGTTCAGGAATTCTTAAACTACAAATTTTAAATTTTAATTATTTGTGTTGTTTTGTTTTGTCTTTTATCCTATTTCAATTTTTAATTTTTTAATGTGTATTGTATTGACATTAATTTTTAGTATTTTAGTATCTTTTACAATAACTATTTTTTATTAATTACTACTGCAGCACGTTAGGTGTATGTGCACATTGACAATATACATCCGTTTTTGTAAATGGCCAACGTACAAATAAAGATTTCTATTTCTATTCTAGTTGTACAGAGATTTCAAAATGAAGTATTAAGAAACATTGTGAATGCACCTTGGTACGTTCGAAATAGTGACCTTCATCGAGATCTAAAAATCGAAACTGTAGCAGAGACTATAAAAAAGTACGCAAAAAGCCATGAAGATAGACTCCATCGGCATGTGAATGTGGAAGCAATTCAGCTTCTAGACAATACTATGCTAGTTCGACGACTAAAAAGAGTGAAGCCGTTTGAGCTAGTAAACTAAGTGAATTACACATAAAACAAAATAATGCTATAAACACAACACAATTGTGAGTTACAGACTAAACAAAGCGGGGAGAACTGTTGAGTGAACCCTAAGTTTAAATCTGACTTTTCTAGTAAATTAAGTTAAAACAAAATTGCTAATTAGCCTTACTGACTAGATTGTAATAAAAAAAAACACAGTGTGTTTGACAATCAAAAAAAAAAAAAATTTGTGACACTAAAAAAAAAATTCTGAGTAAATAAACAAATATCTGGAAGCAGAACTGTATTTTCCAGCTAGGTAAAACATTGATATGCCCGGTAACTTTTATACAGTGGAGAAATAAGAAAATTTTAAGCGCCACAGTGTTTTAATATCAATGTTTTACAAAGAAGATCTTAATTAAAATCAGTTCAACCCAAACGTTGTAGCCAAACAATGAAATTCTACCTACTTCCAAGGCTTCCAGAGTATTTGTCCAATTAAAAAAACCAAAAAGAAAAATTGACTCATCGACAAAATAAAATTGTAAAAGATTGAATTAAGATAACAAAACTAGAGGCACGTTACAGGTAGATGACCTCCTTTAACAGGTCATAGTGTACCTACATCTGAGTCAGTAGTGTGAGACAGAAAAAAAAATATACTTCCAAAATTATTCTGTCATAGGGGAGATCTGGACCAAATATCTGCTGTCATCATTCTACATTGGGTAGAATGAGACAGACAGCAACCCAGTCCGAGATCTACCCCATGAGGTAAAGCGATGTAAGGAAACCGCTAAAGAAATATAACCTCATCTCTCTTTTGTCTCTGCAAAGTTGGTCATTGGGTTGTACAAATAATACAAAAAAATTAGTTCATCTTTTTTATTCTGAAATTGATCAAAATAAAAAAAAATATTGAAACTTGAGAATAATACTGGAACATGAAGTATAAATCAATGAATTGGTGGGAACAAGTCAGCGCCAAAATAACCGCAATAGCAATTTAACAATAAAATTTAGCTTAATTATACCGCAAAATTGGGGTTATGACGTCATACCTTTACCTTGCGTTTACAAGAAATTATATATAGACTGTAAAAATTATATCAAAAAAAATTTTATTGGAAAGATTATATCTGAATGTTGCTTGATCCTACCTTGGTCCTTTGATTTAAATATTGTTGGTGTTTTGTTTAGTAAACCTGGAAGTGCTGTTGGGTTTTGACATTCTTCCCTGCTACTTCGGGTCTCGTTCTGCCCGCGCCTCCCCTAATGCCCGCTTAGCACATCACGCTAGGGCAGCACATGGTCTCAAGTGTTGATGGATACTTGCCCGAGCCTAAAACCCTGTGGAAAATGAAATGTTTCAGTTTCCTGGAATTCGTCTATTTTGCACGAAGTTCCCCTACACCGAGTAACTTAAATCAAGAACCCCATGTCGACTCAATAAAATAAATTAGATTTAAACAGATGAACTAAAATAATCCTAACGTACCTTTCCCAGGGTTACAACTGGCTCGTCGATGGAACAGAACCTCGTTCCACCAGCACAACTGTCCCGTCGATGGAATGGACGGTGCTGTAACCAAAGGAGAAAACAATATATAGTTTTTATTCAAAACGTGGTTAAAAAAATATAAAAAACTTCAAAAATTCCCCACGTCTTTTGTCGAAAAAGTACATTTCACACGAAAAATAATTACAATTTGGGAGGCAAATATTATCTTGAAGAATCCCCAAATAATAAAAAAAAATAAAATCGAACTTACCACTGCTCTTATTTCCCGTAGAAATTGCGTAGGCCCCCTTAAATCCCTCTCAAAGGGTGTGAGCGTCACTTAGATTCGCCTAAACAACGACGGCTCACAGTAAACCGTCTTTGGTATAATCCGCAACTACTGCAGTGCCAATAAGTGCCAATAACCACAAAAACAATGGCGACACCAATAGACGGCCACCAGCCCAGCCAAAATTCGTTAGGAAAGAGACAAGGCACTTTGTCGAGAACACAAAAAAAATGAAGTTGCCGGAAATCGTTTCGTAAATCTGGTGGGGACAGTACCAACCTAATTTTCCCGGTTAAATTCAAATAAGGATGCAAACCAATTTATAAAAAAAAACTCTCTCACCGAAAAATCACTAACTCCGGTTTGCGAGACTGGAGGAAAAAAACCCGCGGTTTTCAAACTAACCAATGAGGAAATACATTAATAATTCCGTACCGGTCTACAGGGGGCAGCATCGACCAAGGGGATATTGAAAATACGTAAAACGCACATTGAGGTGTTGTCGGATCTATTTCCACGGGTGAAATTTTTATAACATGGACATCGAGACACCCTCCATACATAGACCGAACATTTGCCTACCGGACCCCTGCCGACATAGCAAGTAGGAGGAAAATAACCAGCAGGACTGTAAGAAGCTCAGCATTGAAACCATCAACTGTAAAATCAATTACTGGAGATCAGAGCATACATCAAACCCAGGAATATTCGAACACTCAACCAATTCCCATATGAGTAAAGCTATACTAAGTGTAGAATTTAGTTGTATTTTAGTTACAGTTTTAGTCAAAAGTTTCCTTTACACATATATAAATGTTTTCTCTAAGATTCATATGGTTTGACGCCATTTTGTAAAACATTTCTACATTAATAAAGTTGTTTCTGAACTTGAACCTAAAATACACATTGAACTACTGCTCAAACCCGGCCTAAGAGTGTTCAGATGTTAAGTTTGCTCACCACTAGCTAGCCCTACACAACTCTTCAATCCGACTGAGTTAGTTATTAACTTTATTTAACTATGATTATATATAAATTTATATAACATAAAAATACGATTTTGTTTATTCTTTTAGTCCTGGTTTTTATTCCTCGTTTATCTCCCATTTACAAAAGTGCATAACTCGTATTTATTTTATCTTCTCCTTGTCAAATTAATAAAGATATCAAAGTGGGCCAATATCCTCCAAAATAAACATAAGCGAATGGAATGTTCATCTAAATGTTTTCTTCCTGTTACTGAAATCATTTGTGATGCGGCAACGCCGCCATTCCCCAGCAGAACAGCTGTTTATTTTCATGAACGTCAAAGAAAACCACGAAATTCCACAGATAAACAAAACAATCAAAAGTTTTAATGTGATTTTTCCCGAAACCTGTGATCTCAAATTCCGATTAGAATGCCCAAATAATACGATGTGCAGTGTCCACAGTAATTCGATGGAATGCCTCCTTTAACTTTCAGGTAACTTTCTGGACACTATATAACCTCCAACCTAGCTCTATAAAATACCCTTAATTTGTGTACAGAAAGACGAGTCGGAGAGCCTTGATTATTTACCTAAATAAACAAATATGTAACGTTGCCTTAAACGTAAAAATGACACGTTACATAATCCCCCCCCCCCCAACTTCAAGACGATTAACCTAAAAAGGTTAATTGGAGAGATCCGCTGCCGACTTAAGGTCTTTGGCATGCCAGCTCCCTGGTAGTACTTTACCCGATGGTTCCTGAAGCTCAAATATCCATGGAGAAATTTTATTCCTAATCACATAAGGACCAACGAATTTCGGTGCTAACTTCTTCGAGAAACGCAGCATCTGACAACACATCATTCTTCTTCCAAACACGCTGACCCACAACAAAGTTGGGTACCCTTGTATGCAAATTATACTGAACTACGTTTTTCTCTCCCGCCACCTCTAACCTTCTCTTAACATCCGCATAGAGCTTCCGGAAACCTTCGTTCATACTTTCAGCTGCAGTTTGTACACCATTCTCTTCAGATAACAAAACTGGGTTGAAGTAATCTTTTCCTGACAGACACATATTCCTACCAAAATTAACAAAGAAAGGAGACATCCTGGTTGTTTCATGGGTTGCAGTACGAATCGCGCAGGCAAGTTTATGTATTTGTTCGTCCATTAACTTCAAGTAGTAGACTTGGAATAGGCTCGTATTTCATTCATAAATTCATTTTTGTTTTGAAACGGTATGCAAAACAAAATTTAGTGAGTGGGAAAGAGATACAAAACGTGTTTTGTTTTGGTTTTATTCTTATGTGGCAACACCGGGTTGTTGCTTTACTACGTATGTCTGTGATAGGTGCGGTTTAATCGTAGATGTAGGCAGTGGCGGAGTAAAATAAAAATAAAAGTAAAATAAAAATAAATAAAATGACTTTTAACATAGGAATTCCATAAATAATATAATTAACACAATTTTTTTTTATAATTCTCCTCTTCGTTACGTCTTTTATAGACAAATTAGATTAAAAAAATATTGGGCGCCGTACAACTCGGCTTCCGATTATACTTTTTTTGATAAAATATTTAAAAAACACAGAATATTCAAAAATGTCTAATAAATACTTTACGCAATTTTCTTGCGATATGACTTTGCTAACTATTTGTAGTCAGTAGTAGACCTGAGTCCATTGAGTCGAGTGTTGAAATATATTCTAAGAATTTTTAGGTTTTAAGAATTTTTCAAAAATTTTAAATTTTTTTAAAATTTGAAGGTTTTTTGTAAAAAAAGTTTTTAGAAGCGTTATCCCAAAATATTTAATTGCAAAACAACTATTTGCACCGAAGAAATAAACCGATGGGTTGTTCAATATGTTAATACTGTTAACGACCAATAAGAATCAGGATCTGGTAGAACTTACTTTTAAGAACTCAGCAGGAATATAAAAATTGTAGTAAGGTTTGGTTAGGTATTTTTTAAACCTGAACAGGACCAATAAGGACTGACAGGATCTATACATATATTTTTGTTGTTGATTATGATATTGATCTGCATTTTTTGTACTAATTTCGGTGCCTCATATTTGTGACTGGTGAACTTTGGCATCTTCAAAAATCAAAATTAGAATTGTAACAATAAATTACTTATATAAAAATATTAAAATACAGGGTGTAATTTTAATGATGCACCAAACTTTAAGGCGTGGTAGAGAAGGTCAAAAGAAGAATATTTTTCCCAGTCCACTTTGCATTAAACCTCTTTATTTTTTAGAAACTGGGTGTCAAAGTTAAGGATTTTTGTCGATTTTTTATTATAACTTCCCTGAAAATTGCAATAGAAAATCAAAATTTTTGGGAGATATGTGCTACAATAGAAGTAACAATTATGTGATAAAATGATTTAAACAAAAAAATATTACTGAAAATTATGACTGTGATCTGTTTTTTTTTAAATCTTTTTAAATTTGGTACTATTATCACTATTTTTTATAATTATTAAGAGGCCTTTAGATGTTTACAAAAGCCTATCTCAAAATTGTTTTGTGAATTTAATAGCTCAGAAAAAAAAATAATTCTTACAAAAATTTACAAATTTATACCTATTGCAAAGGTTATTTGGCCAAAAAAGGAATAGAAAATTTTTTGATCACAATGAACTAGAAAATTATTTGACGATGTCAAATTTGTCATTTTTAAATGTCCCAGTTTTACCTCACTCTTCAAACTTGACAAATGCTTTAACTTGGAAACAAAAAACTTTTGACCACTAGTTATTTGAACTTTTTCTCCAGTTTTGACCTTCTGCACCAACCCTTAAAGTTTGGTGCATCATTTAAATTATACCCTGTATACTTGGTCATCTAAATTCAATGTTTTGATCCTTTTTTTAGTCGAAAAGTTAAGATTTAGTACCCTTTTTACATTATTGACAATCTTATAGTTAAAACGCCCGCCAAGGAAGTCAAAAGGCCACTAAGTAAGTAAGGTATCTTACTTTTAAAACAAATAAATAGTGAAGTTAAAATTTTAACGACAGATGAGATTACTAACTAAAACCGCTACAAATAACAGGTAAAAATGGTTAGGTGAAGTTTAAAAAAACTATTTTTTTTTTAAATCAAAATCCCAAGTCTCTTAGGAACTATGGCAGCGTCAAAAATTGCTTACTGTAGCTGCATTCGGTATTTGCATCTCAGACGCGACGGATTTTTGGTCAGGTGATTACAGATTAGTCTGAGCAAATTGGAATTAACGAACGGATCCGATCTAACCAAAAACATTATGTACATATTGCAACTCACGCCCAGCTATAATTTTGGCAAAATTTTCCAGTGATGTCGGAAATTTATATAGTTTGTTGTCTCCAACATCAAATAATTCGATTTCAATCTTTTTACATAAAAAATATTTTTGTAAACAAAACAAATAAAACAAATACGCAACATGACGTCACAATCTTGGATCAATCTGTTTCGTCGGTCAAAATCCATGGAGCAACCAGATTTACGTCCGAGTAGTATGAGCAGAATTACCGAACGATTCAGATCTACCTCCCCATGTACGTAAATACCGAACGCAGCTACTGTTAAAAATAAACAGAACTGTTTAGAACAGCAGATCTGAAAAATATATTTTTCAAATAGTCAGAGTTGAAAAGTTGCTTATGTCTGATAAATTTTGTTGTTCCACTACCTTTGAAAGACCCTGTAGATAGGTATAAAAAAAAATAAAGGCCTTGATTTTGAAAAATTGGATTTGTAAGAAATGTAGGTACCTGTGGTTTGCTTGGGTTTTTTCAAGTTATAAGATGTACCTAGATAGGTAGGCAAATTCCTTGAGCCAAAATATTTGTTTATTTTGTTGTATAAACGCATAACAAATTGTAAATTGTAATTGGCGTCAGCCAATTTTGACCAATATTAAACGTACAATTTTTCAAAAAACAATAAATAAACAAGAACCGTGTACCTAACTTCTACCTAGTTATCCCCCTTTGTAACAAAATAAACTAAAGTACCTACCTATATGACAACATCTAGTTCAATTAAATTATCATTTTATAAAATAATATTTTCACACACAACCATTCACAAAACATGCACAAAACTAAACATCTACGCCAATGCATTAGGCAATATTTTGACATTTTAACTCACCGATAAAATGATGTTTCTTTATCTAAAACATCAAGTTTTTTACACACAGTACACTGCTGAACCATTATATCGGTTAATAAAATAGTTTTTATTGTCTTTCTTTGAAAAAAACAGAAATTTGTTTTTAATTTGCCAAAAAACACAATAAAATCACTGAAAAAATCGAAAGCTAACTAGCAACACTGGTTTTCCACACATGAATAAATGAAAATACGAGCGTTAGTTTCGTTTACCGGGACATTTTGGCCCGCTGTGCCTCTTTTCCGCTCGATGTGGGAGGGTTTGAGAGAGATGCAAGACATACGGCGCATTTTGAGATGACTACTAAACGAATATTTACTACGCGTGTGTTCACTTTTCAGAATAGTGCTTTTTGGATATCTCTTTCGCATACAGAGCGGGAGGATTTGACAAAGATGCAAACTGTCTCGACCCTTTAAGATAAGTTATTAAATTAAATTTACTTCGCTCTTGTTATTTTTATATCCTTCTCTATCGTGTCTGCAAAGGGTCGTGTTCCATCTTCATTGCCGGTTAAAAAATACATACGTCACATGAGACAGAAGATTTGATTTTTGCTCAGCACTCTCTCTCTGTTTCCTTATCTATACCTCTAAATCAATGTGTTCGTCCCACTTCCTGTGGTTGTCTTTCACATAACAACATAACATGGTTTTTAACATCTACAACTAAGATTAAAACGCCGAAAAGTATTTGCCCTTTTTATCGATTTTCGTCGGGCGTTTGATAGTATTAGGCATAACCTACTATGGCAAAAGTTATTTAATGTTGGAGTTTCTTCTCAATTTGTCTTGCTCATCAAAAAATTATATGAAAGCGCTAAATTCAAAGTAAAATCTAATAATTCATATACTAAGAACTTCGATATAAATGAGGGGGTGCTGCAGGGGGAATCTCTCAGCCCTATACTTTTTTTAATTTTGCTAGCAGATTTTGAGCAATTTCTCCGCGAAAAAGGAGCAGGGCATAAACATAGATGGAATGATCGATATTTTAATCTTACTTTTTGCTGACGACTGCGTAATACTAGGCGATTCCGAGATAGATCTTGCCCGTAAAATCGCTATCCTCGAAGAATACACGAGAGTAAACGGTTTGACGGTCAACACCAGTAAAACAAAAATCATAATCTTTGCAAGAGGTCCAGCTGCTGCAAAAAAATTTACATTTAACGACCAACGCATTGAAATTGTTAAGAACTACGTATACTTAGGAACAACATTCACATCTTCATCGTTCTTTAGAGAAATGACGGAAAAACAAGTTTGTAAAGTTAACCAAGCGACAGGCTCAGTTAGGTCCATTATGGCTAATGCTAAAATATCGAGCTGGTCCTCAAGAATAAAACTCTATGAAACACTAGTTTTGAGCGTTCTTCTGGTCAATGCACAAATATGGAGCTTGAATTATTTTGACATACTGGAACGTTCTCAAACTAATTTTTTTTTTAAACTTTACTTACTCCCCAAAAGCACCCCAGACAGTGTTATACGTGTGGAGTTTGGAGCTGTTCATTTATCTTTTCTCGTTTTTAAACAAGCATTGAACTGGCTAATAAAGATATTTTCAATGAACAGCTCCAGACATCCATTTATCTGTTACAAAAGACTTCTAGCACTGCAGCTGTCCCCCAATTGTGATGGTAGGTTTAACTGGGTCGTACAAGTAAAACGGATGTTTCAGGAAATCGGCTGCTTAGACTCGTTTAATCAACTAAGTCTAACATTCTTGTTGAAAAACAAAACCAGGCTTCTGGAAAAATACAAACATTATTGAATATCAAAAGATTATGAGTTTTTGGCAACGTCCACATTTTCAGTGTTTTATAACTTCTTTCATAACGAGCACAGCCCTCAACAATACTTACGAAAAAACTTTCCTTTTTCATATACAAGTCTAGTATGCCAGCTACGTGTTACTAACAAACGCTTTTTTAAAATTTGCCATAAAGGATTAGCATATAGAATTAATTTAACAGAAACTTGTACAATTTGCAATCAAAATTCAATTCAATCATTTGAGCATATATTTTTTCAATGTAGGCCATTGCGCCAAATCCGCCAAACAGATCTCGAAGCAATCTCCTCATACAACCATTTCATAAGCACACTCAACGACATAACAAGTGTAAGCGATGCGGGAATAATTTGTCAATTTATTTATGTTTTACGACTAAGATCATTTATTCTAAACGAATAGGGAAAAAAGTAGTGTGCAAAACTGATAGGTGGTGACTTTTAGACACAGTTTGTTTAATAAGCTAATATCTTTAATATTTCTTTTCGATGCACATTAGAAAAATTGGTTTCCGTTCTTCTTATGTTTTTTTTCTAATAATATTTTGCTCTGAATTAAATCAAAAATAATTAGAAAGTTAAAATAATTAGTAATAAGTATAATTACTTTAAGCTTAATTTAATGGTCAAACTCAATTGTTATTGGACTTTGTAAATGTCTATATAAACAATAAAAGCTATTGAATTGAAAAGAAAATTGAATAACATGGTTTTTAACGTACGATTCGTCCTTTTTGTTGGATTCGCTCTGGGGTGATAATACGGATTATACTGAATTTTAACCTGATAACTCTCAGCGAAACGTTTAAACTCATTACTTTTGTACTGAGGTCCATTATCACAAAGTATCAAACGGGGTACTCCGAAGACCATAAATATAAATACTTGCTCCTCAAGATGCTTGACAACAGCTTGAGTAGGGGCTGTTCGCATTGGAAAAACTAAGGAAAACTTACTCAAATAGTCCGTAACGACGAGAATCCAGCAATTACCCTTTGTCGAACGAGGTAGGGGTCCACATAAATCTGTTGAAATAATTTCCCAAGGACGAGTTGGTTTTGGGTGAGATATCATCTGATCAGATACACCTTGTGTATCACCTTTATGAGCTGCACAGACAAAGCATTTCTTTACTAAATTTGCCACGTCCTGGCGCATTTTTGGCCAATAATATTTTTCTGCCAGTCTGTGGAAGGTTGTGAGCTTCTCCAATAATTCTACGCCTATGATCTTTGGGGACTACCTCTTTCCAATATTCGTTAGATGGTGAAAGTTGAGGGTATTCTTGTTTGACATATTTATACAACTTATTATCAGTGTATCTCCAATTCATAAATATTAACGGTGATTCTACGACCCTCTTTACCATCTTTTGGTACCATCGATCTTTAATTGTTGTTGAAACGTCTCTGGGCTGCGAAATTGTATCAATCATAGGTACTGCGCGAGACAACATGTCCGGGACAACTAAATCTTTCCCTTTCCGATGGATTACTTCAAAGTCATATTGCTGCAGTTTTGCAGACCAACGAGCAAGTCTTCCACTGGGCTCTTTTAAGCTATGAAGCCATTTTAAACTAAAATGATCTGTTATGACCTTAAATGAGATCCCCTCAATATATGGCCGGAGCTTCTCTATCGCCCAAACCAATGCCAAACATTCTCGCTCGGTGGTCGTGTAAACACGTTCTTGCTTAGTCAAAGATCGACTCAAATAGCATATGACTTTGTCTCCTTCAGGATAATGTTGCGTTAAACATGCTCCTATTCCATATCCTGAGGCGTCTGTTTGAATGACAAATTCCTTGGTATAATCTGGACATGTAAGAATCGGTGCAGTCACTAAAAGTTCCTTAATCTTAATAAATGCTTTTTCGCAGCCTGGAGTCCAATCGAACTTTTGATTTTTCTTAGTTAGAGCTGTAATTGGAGCTATTATCGCTGAAAAATTCTCTATGAAACGTCTATACCAGGAAATTGTACCGACAACTCTACGAACTTCTCTGACAGTTCTTGGCCTCTGGAGCTCTAATATGGCTCTAATGTTATTAGGGTCAACTCGGATGCCTCGACGGTCCACTACGAATCCTAAATAAGTCATTTCTGGCCTACACAGTTGGCATTTCTCCCAACTTACCGTTATCTTTGCATTCTGCAATCTTCGTAGGACTTCCTCAAGAATTCTAAGATGTTCAGAAAAGCCCTGTGTGACAATTACGAGGTCATCGAGATATACGTACACGTAGGGGTCTAAGTCGTTTCCTATGATGCTATCTATGAGTCTCTGCCAAGTTGCAGGTGCATTATGAAGACCAAACGGTAAACGCTTAAATTGGAAGAGACCTCGTCGACAGATGAATGCTGTTAATAGCTTTGATGATTCTTCCATTGGTACTTGCCAGTAAGCGCTTTTGATATCTAAAGTTGACAAGTATTTAGCATCTTTCAACTTGTCAAGGGTCTCGGATATGAGTGGTAAAGGATAACTATCATGCGCCATCACTGAGTTCAATTTGCGGTAGTCTACACAGAAACGATATTTCTTTGTGTTTTTCTATTGTACCATTACCACTGGTGAAGCCCATGAACTACTACTACGTTCTATAACATCAAGTTTCAACATTTCGTCGATTTCGTCATCAATAAGTTTCTGAATGACCGGTGAGACATATGAACGTTGTCTTATCGGTGCTGCATCTGTTGTAATCTTATGCTCTACCCTGTCTGTACATCCTCAGTCACCCATAATAGTCTTATATTTAACGACCAATTCCTCTAGTCGTTCTGATTCATAAGGCGTAAGAGTAGTTTGTTGGTCTATATATATATTTATCGGTTTCACAACGTTCTACGTCTTCCGATACCCAATCTCCACTCGTTTCTGTTTGCCCATAATTCATCATCTAGGCCTCTTATTCTTATTTCACTATCTATTCCTTCTCTCCAGCTTCTCCTTGGTCTTCCTCGTTTTCTTCGGCCAGTTGGTTTCCATTGTAATATTTGTTTAGGTAGTCTTCCATCATCCATTCTTTGTACATGTCCGTACCACACCAGTTGTTTTGTTCTTATATCATCCACTAGAGTACGTTCACCCACTGTCATAATTTCTCTTATTCTTTGATTGGTAACTCTTTCTCTTTTTGATTTCCCTGCTGCTCTTCTCCAATAGTCCATCTCCGTAGCGGAAAGCATTTTTTCTGTTCTATCTTTAATTGGCCATACTTCTGAGCCGTATGTAATAATACTTTTTGCAATGGTGTTATATATAAGCTTTTTGTTATGTTTTGATATACTTCGGTCCCAAATTATTCCATTTAATAAAGTTATTGCTTTTCTTCCTTGTACGTTTCTATCTTTTATAGCTTTGTCTAGTGTTCCGTCAGCTGTAATTTTTAGACCCAAGTATTTATACTCATCACAGGACTGAATTCGCTGCCCAGTATTTAAGATTAGATCCTGTTTCGTTCCACCAATACACATATACTCTGTCTTATTGATATTAACCTCTAGTCCCCACTTATTGTACTCGTCTATTAGTTTTCGTGTCATATATTCGAGGTCGTCATAATCCTGAGCCACCACTATCTGATCATCGGCGAAACATAAAGTATACAAGGTGGTTTCATTCAACGGAATTCCCATGTTTTGGCATTTTCTCTTCCAGACTTTAAGGACCTGTTCCAAATATATCTTGAAGAGCGTAGGCGAGATACAGCAACCTTGTTTAAGACCTTTATTTACTTGAAAGCCTTTGGTTAGTTTTGCTTTTATTTTAACTTTTGCGTTACTATTGCGGTATAACTCTTTGATGGCCTTAATTAGTTGTACGCTTATGTTTGTCTTTTCCAACGCTTTCCAAAGTAGATTTAGTGGTATACTATCATATGCCTTCTGCAAATCTACGTAAAGCAGATGCAGCTCTTGTCCGTATGCCATTTTCTTTTCAATAACTTGGGTTATACAAAAGAGATGATCTGAAGTCGATCTACCCGCCCTGAAACCAGCTTGTTCTTCTGCCTCCATATCTTTATATTTGCTCTCCACTTTATTTCCTATTATTTTGCCATATATTCTGCTTAGCGTACTAGTTACAGATATACCTCTATAATTGTCACATATATCTTTCCTTCCTTTTTTGTGTATTGTGGATATATATGACGTTTTCCACTCAGTTGGTACTACAGCTCCATTTAAATATCTTTGGAAAAGATTCCGTAATCTACAAAACAATTCTTCAGTGCCATATTTAATAAGTTCAGCTGGGATATTTCCGGGTCCGGCAGATTTACCGCTTTTTAAGGTTTTGCACACGTTTTTGACCTCAGATATTGTGAGGGGTACTGGAGATCCCATCGTTCTAATGATATTGTCTCTTTCGTCTTCCTTGAATTCTGCTCTATCTTCAGTTAAAAGTTTTTTAAAATGCTCATCCCATTCTTTGTCTGGTATTGGTGAAATAATATCTCTGCATGTTTCTTTTTTGATCGATCTTATAGTTTTCCAGCTTTCGGTACTTCTCCTACCTCCTAAGTAAGAATCTATTTTCTGGCACTTTTGCATCCATGATTGATTCTTCTTATCACTGATCATTCTTCTCACCTTTGATTGCGCGATTTTGTATTCTTCTCTGCTTCTATCTGTCTTTTGGGATAAGTACGTGTGATATAATTTCCTTTTTTCCTCTATTTCACTTTCAATCTCAGCATCCCACCAGTATGGTTTTGTTCTTTTAGGAGTTTCTTCCACTAATCCTAGTGCTTCTTTTGCAGCTTGATGGATGCTTAATGTGATACATTCGTATTCCTCATCTGGGGTTTCACCTGAACTTGAAGTAAGTTTTTCGTTCAGTCTCTTTTTGTATAAGTTTTTTACGCTGTCATGTTCTAGGCTTAGTAGATTATATTGACAGTGATCAATTTCCTCATTCACTGTATCATCAAGATTTTGTTGATGGAGGCTTCGGCCTTGATAAGGAAAGAGAATTTTGGTCTCCAGAAAATAGTGATCACTTCCGCATGTTGATCCACGCTTTGTTCTGACATCTTGAATTTTTAGTTTTGTCTTTTGTTTAGTGATAAGATAATCAATGACGGATTTCAGGTTTTGTGAGGGTTTGGTCCAGGTATATTTGTGTATTTTCTTATGTTGGAAAAAACCGTTTTGGATTTTTAGGTCTAATTGCTCACATACTGTGATAAGCCGGTTTCCATTGTCATTAACAACATCTTCTCCATATTGGCCAACTGTCAGATCATTTACTCTGTTACCTGTTCTACTATTTAAATCTCCCAATATTACAATTTCTCTAGATGTACTTACTGCTGATATTTCATTGTGGATTTCTTCAAAAAAATTGTCTTTCACGGCTACATTTGCATCGTCATTATACGCATAGATTCCAAAAATCGTAAGTCTCATTCCTTTTATTGTTATATTCATTCTTATTAGCCGTTCATTTACTGCTTCCCAGTTGGTGATATATTTTCTAAATCTTTTGTTGACCAAAATAGATACTCCTTGTTGCGCATGTTTTTCTTTTGCCACTCCGCTATAGAAATGGTCATACTGTCCTAGGTTTTCAGATCCTTTTCCTTTCTTCTTCGTTTCTGTTAGTACAGCAAGGTCAACCTTCATTCTGCTGCACTCATGGACTATATCATTCACTTTTCGACTCATTCCTTGTACGTTCCATGTACCAAAAATCATATTCCTGTTTCTTTGCTTGGTTCGTCTTAGGTTTTTCATTTCTTTCCGAGGCGTTTGATTGGGTTTTTTAACAGTGTACGTTTTTTCCGGGTATCAGAGAGTTAGTCTAATGCCCCAACCCCCAACCTGGAGGACCAGGTGATTTTTGATCGAGGTTTTCTTCCCCTAGCCTTTGACGATTCCAACGCCGGTACTACAAGGCAGCATCTTCTTCTTTTATACTATCCCTAAAAGAAAGGGTTGCCACCTGCGCTTTGATCACCGTACCGAAGTCCATCCTTTCCGCCTTTCATACCGATGTGGTCTTCTCCCGTAACCCTGGGAATGGGACCCTAAACAGGTGCTAACTCTCCGGGTCAGAGAGTACCTGGAATCTACGGAGGGCAGGGGTCGATTCATTTCCCCTGATAGACATCTGACGAGGTCTACCCCGTACCCCGAGTTTGTTGGTCTGATGTTTCCAAAGAACAAATCACATCTTTATTATCGGCAAAGTGCCACTCATTAGTACTTAGGTTCGGTACTATACCCATCGAAATCCAAAAATCTAATCCTAAAATCAAAGTGTGCGGCAACTCAGGAACGACGACGACCTCTATTAACCTAAATTTATCCTGAACTCGCATAGGAAGCTGCACTGTCCCAATACTAACCGTGCTTTCACCATTTGCCACAATACAACTCGTCTTCTTCGTCGTATCAAGTGAAAAACCAAACCTCTCGATGATTGACCAACCATGATTCCCTAAAAAGGTACGTGAAGCCCCGGAATCCAACAAACCTAATAACTTATTTCCGAGCACATCCACTTCTAAATAAGGCCTTTCATCTTTACGGGCATGACTTATCACATAATCTAAAACGTACGTTAGCCTATCGGTCGATGCGTGTTCAGGCTGACTCGAAGGTCGACCGCCTACGAGCGCCTGGGTCCGTTTCCCTGACGATTACAATTACGACATTCTCTGACTGTTACCCCTGCCTGACCACACGAATAACACTGCTTACCTCTAGGTAATGCGCACCCGATTGCCATGTGCCCTGTTTGGTTGCATCTATAACAAACAACGTCCCTGTTCGCCCTACCAGACCTAGCACCTTGTGGTGTTTGTACATCCCTGTCACTTACGCTAGACTGACCACTAGGTGGTTGTTGTCTCTCTCTACCAGCTCTAGCAGCGACATTGCTTGCTGGCTGTTGCCTATCTCTGTCAATTCTATCAGCATGATGATTTGAATTCCGTTGGTTAGATGTCGCGGTACTTGTTATTTGAATTGCACTGACTTCTGTTGGAAAATCGTCACTGTCGCTCTCTACGTCAACGTAGGCCAAGTCAGGTTCAATAGATTGGTTTCTTCTAGGAGTAAAATTCTCCTCCTCTAACCCATATCTCTGGTCTATTCTACGACACAAATCTTTTAAATGTGATAGGCTATTGACCTCAGTAGCAATCAACCCTTTCTTATAAATGTCCGCGATATTTCTGAAGACGATAGCTAATTTCGACTCTTCAGAAACAGGACAGCCAAGTCTTTGGAAATACGTGTTCATGACAGCAATATAGGTCCCTATAGACTCTCCAGGGCCTTGTTTACGTTTTTGGATCTCCTTCAATAGCTTCTCGCCATATGAAGAAGGAAGATACTCTGCCATGAACTTCTGTTCCAGCTGTTCCCATGTATGAACTTCTCTACGAACATCTTTATAAAAAGTATAGGCTGACTTTTCAAACAGATCAATTCCTGAGTTCAGTAGAACCTTTTTACTAACTCCTCTTGCTTAACTCAACTCGTCCACTCTCTCGAAAAATGCGGTGACGGAGATTGTACCCCTCTCGCCTGTAAACTTTAAGTTCCACTTATGCGGAGGTACAGGTGCAACATGATATGAAGTACCAGGATCACTTGACATTGGTACTGGCGACGAACATGAAAATGGTCGTGGCTGAGCAATTGGTGCTATGCTACTTTGGAGGGCAGCTAAACTTAAAGGAACGGTAGACGGTTGTTGATACTGAAAAGCTGTTGTACCGTAATTCTCAATCGGCATAGGGAGTGGTGCTTGTACTGGTGTTTGAGTCGGGTTTGTAAGCACTTGCATTTGCAATGGAGCAATGACCGACGGTTGGTTTGTGGACTGTTGAGCTGTTCTTTGTGTGCTCGAGTGCGGTGGTTGCGGGAAATGAGACTGGTTAGGTGTGTTGCCAGCATTTGTTGAGTGGTCTGAGCCTCGACTCGTTGAATGGGTTTCAGATGCTTCATCATCATCTGAGGCAACGCCAACTCTCAATAAATCTGTTGCTTGGCTCTGCAACCTCCCAATCAAACTCAAGGTTTCCGCAACCAGTTCGCCTTTCGTTTGACTTTCTTCAAAGTTGGACGGATTCATGTTGTTAATCCTGGCTAACACGTGTTCCAACCTTACAGCGATTTTCCTAAACTCTCCCCCTTTGCTCGTACCAGAGAACTTCTCTACCAGTGGTACCAGACTATCTAGCTGCTTCATGCAGCTAAAAGCATCCTGGCCAAATTTAAAGGGATACGGAGGGTATCTCATACTTGCATCAGTCTTTTCTCTTTGCTTAATCAGCATGAGCTGTTGTTTCATTTCTTCCACCGATCCAATGGCTATGCCTCTCCATGTTAATTCGTAGATTAACTCGTCCTTGACTAAGTACCTTTTGTCAGACAACCGACTCAAAGAAATAGCCATGGTGCCTTTTATATTAAAACTTTAAACTTTTAAACTCTTAAATATACCTCCCAATTATAAAACTAAACCACGCAATAACAAACACAAAGTTCACTTTAAACTCACTAGTGAAAATCACTATAAATTTTCTCACAAATGTAGAAAATATAAAACTTAAATACGGGCAGACGCGAACAAAATCGAAGAACACCGGAGTAGTAAGAAAATAAAATTTATTTGCATGTAAAAATGTAATCATAGTTTATATTAATTATTTGCACAACCAACTATGACGTCCAACCTTGCAGAGAGAAATAACTACTTAAATCCTAAATTAGAGTTAACAAGTAGCCATAAAAAAAGTTTAAAAAAATAAAAGAGAGACAAGAGCTTTGGCAGTGTTTAGGTCTTATGTTCCACTCCTGCGTGAATAAAACCAAAAAAAAATAATTGCGCTTATCCTAGCTGAACTGGATTAAAATTAAAGTTAAGTGATGTTTGTTGACCTCAGCAACAGAATAGGTAAATTTATCCCTAAATGGAACGTACAACAGACTACCTATAACAATAAAATCCCCAAGCTGTTGTACACAGTTAACGCTAGGGTATACTCCTGCTATTGCAGAACGGCTCCACAAATAAACTCCTCAAAAAAAACCCAAATCGCCGTATACAATGATTTTTCTCAAAAGAATAAATCAAAACCCACTTTAACCTGCTTACCTATCCTGAAGTGACACGAACCATGCATTGCTTAAGGCAACATCATCCCTTAATATATAAGTGAACGCAATAAACATCGGAACAGATGTTCATGTTATAGAAATCGTAAAACTTGTGATTTCCATTCCAATCCCATCTGGACCTTATATATTCTTTAAACGGTCAAACGCCCACAGGCGAAACCATATCTTATTTCAAAGGAAAGGTGAAGATATTTTGAAGCACCCTGTGAAAATAGGACACTATTATGGAAAATTGTTCAGATCAGTGTTCTTACTAATTTTTAACCTAAATATATCTAGTTCCCTCATGTGCATGTTACTATTTTAATTCCTATCATAATTAAATAGATCACAAAATTTGTCTTTCTCCGCGAATCTGCAAGGTCCTGGACGATGTGAGATTCAGCCTGTAGGCCAAATTTGGATGTATTGTAATTTAGCGAAAACCGAAGTTGCGAAATCCTAAAAAGATTAGTAGGAAGCCCTCGTTCAACGGTTTCTACACTCCGAACCAAACATTTCTTCCATTTCCACCCAGCTCGCGGGAGAAAAAAAACCCTAATTATTGCAATATAAAAGGTAGCTAGCTCCTTTACACCCTGTACAACTATCAGATTAAAAAAAAATAGATTCTCTCATCAATGTTTAGTCGCATCAAAGAAAACCTATTGTTTTTAAATTTATTCTTAGGTTGAAATCTTTTTTTAGAAATCAATGATCTTAAATTTATTGTTTAACCTGAACACTTTCCCATTTATTCCACAACAGTGTATTGTAATTTAAAAATTTGCTTCATTATTTGAGGTCACCAGTATGAAATTATCTTAAAATTAAAAAAAAAATGAAATAAAAAAAATTATTTCCCAATTGTCCACAACTTCCAAATCTTCATCCCTAAATAGGTACTTTCTTAGTCTAACACCATCCATCGTTATCCAACATAACGCTTTAATTTCAGAAGCAACAAAACGAAGATGAAGTGAGCAAGTAAGTTGGAAGTTGCTTTACAATGGGCGCAGATGACAGGCCCCCTTAAGTACACGCCACTGTCCTGAAATGCAAACTATCAAAAAACTGAAGACTAGCATATCTGCCGTCAAACAACATTTGGCATGACATAAAAATAATTCCATATCATACCAGTATCCTCAAAAACAAAACGTTTTTTATTATAAGACCCAAACACCTAACCAATAAATCTTGTTATTTAAAATTATGATTTTGAAGTAAAAGATATATTTATTCCTGCCTGATCAACTAAGACAAAAAAAGTTCTCCTTTTGTAACTCAAGAAGTTCCCGTTTGGTCCCCTAAAAAAATATAACCTGTCTGGTCACCCTTTAAAACTACGACCACTATACAAACCGTTTTGACCAAAACAAGAATTCGAGAAGTTATGTTTACAGAAAGAAATAATCTTTCTAAGAAAAATTAAATTACTTGAAAAAAGTAAAATTTTGAAATATTTTTACCAATTACCACCGCCTAGCATTTATATCTAGTTGAAAGTTTCTCTTAAATTTACTGACCCATTTCACGGCCTCAAAATGACATTACTTAAAAAAATTACTGAACTTTACAAATGAACTAAAAAAAATCAAAAAACTTATATCTATATCTTATTCTTCCTTAATAAATAAAAATGAATATTTTATTTTCCAAGAAAAAACTTGTGAAGATAAGCTAACAAAAAAAACTATGAGAATTACTAAAACAACAAAACGAGTTCCAAATCAACGCTTAAATATTACCAAAAAATATTTAAAAAGTGTTATTTCCAAAAACCAATGATCTTGTTTTTTATTTAAAAAAATGATTGGTTGTCAAAAAACAGCTTTGGCTGTACCACAAAAAAAAATTTCTCTAAAAAAATTTTTCCTTTTTTTTTCAAATTCAAAAAAACCAAAAAAAATTACTTCAGATGTTAAAAAACTAGCCAAAAGCCCCACGTTGGGTGCCAATTGTGGCCAATTTAAAATGCGTTAGGTGACATTTGTGGCAAACTAAATACGTTGCCGCCATTTTGTGACACTGTAAATAGAATAATAACGCTGTGCCAATTTGTGACACTAAAAAAAAATTACTGAGTAATTAAACAAATATCTGGAAGCAGTATTTTCCAGCTAGGTAAAACATTGATATGCCCGGTAACTTTTATACAGTGGAGAAGGGGGGGGGTTCAGAAATAAGAAAATTTTAAGCGCCACAGTGTTTTAATATCAATGTTTTACAAAGAAGATCTTAATTAAAATACAGTTCAACCCAAACGTTGTAGCCAAACAATGAAAGTCTACCTACTTTCAAGGCTTCCAGAGTATTTGTCCAAATAAAAAACCAAAAAGAAAAATTGACTCATCGACAAAATAAAATTGTAAAAGATTGAATTAAGATGACAAAACTAGAGGCACGTTACAGGTAGATGGACTCCTTTAACAGGTCATAGTGTACCTACATCTGAGTCAGTAGTGTGAGACTCAGTTATATAAACGATTGAGAAAAAAAAATATACTTTCAACATTATTCTGTCATAGGGGAGATCTGGACCAAATATCTGCTGTCATCATTCTACATTGGGTAGAATGAGACAGACAGCAACCCAGTCCGAGATCTACCCCATGAGGTAAAGCGATGTAAGGAAACCGCTAAAGAAATATAACCTCATCTCTCTTCGAGAATAATACTGGAACATGAAGTATAAATCAATGAATTGGTGGGAACAAGTCAGCGCCAAAATAACCGCAATAGCAATTTAACAATAAAATTTAGCTTAATTATACCGCAAAATTGGGGTTATGACGTCATACCTTTACCTTGCGTTTACAAGAAATTATATATAGACTGTAAAAATTATATAAAAAAAAATTTTAATGGGAAGATTATATCTGAATGTTGCTTGATCCTACCTTGGTCCTTTGATTTAAATATTGTTTGTGTTTTGTTTAGTAAACCTGGAAGTGCTGTTGGGTTTTGACATTCTTCCCTGCTACTTCGGGTCTCGTTCTGCCCGCGCCTCCCCTAATGCCCGCTTAGCACATCACGCTAGGGCAGCACATGGTCTCAAGTGTTGATGGATACTTGCCCGAGCCTAAAACCCCGTGGAAAATTAAATGTTTCAGTTTCCTGGAATTCGTCTATTTTGCACGAAGTTCCCCTACACCGAGTAACTTAAATCAAGAACCCCATGTCGACTCAATAAAATAAATTAGATTTCAACAGATGAACTAAAATAATCCTAACGTACCTTTCCCAGGGTTACAACTAGCTCGTCGATGGAACAGAACCTCGTTCCACCAGCACAACTGTCCCGTCGATGGAATGGACGGTGCTGTAACCAAAGGAGAAAACAATATATAGTTTTTATCCAAAACGTGGTTAAAAAAATATAAAAAACTCCAAAAATTCCCCACGTCATTTGTCGAAAAAGTACATTTCACACGAAAAATAATTACAATTTGGGAGGCAAATATTATCTTGAAGAATCCCCAAATAATAAAAAAAATAAAATCGAACTTACCACTGCTCTTATTTCCCGTAGAAATGGCGTAGGCCGCCTTAAATCCCTCTCAAAGGGTGTGAGCGTCACTTAGATTCGCCTAAACAACGACGGCTCACAGTAAACCGTCTTTGGTATAATCCGCAACTACTGCAGTGCCAATAAGTGCCAATAACCACAAAAACAATGGCGACACCAATAGACGGCCACCAGCCCAGCCAAAATTCGTTAGGAAAGAGACAAGGCACTTTGTCGAGAACACAAAAAAAATGAAGTTGCCGGAAATCGTTTCGTAATTCTGGTGGGGACAGTACCAACCTAATTTTCCCGGTTAAATTCAAATAAGGATGCAAACCTATTTATAAAAAAAACGCTCTCACCGAAAAATCACTAACTCCGGTTTGCGAGACTGGAGGAAAAAAACCCGCGGTTTTCAAACTAACCAATGAGGAAATACATTAATACTTCCGTACCGGTCTACAGGGGGCATTATTTCTTGAACTTGACTTTTTGGAACTAAAATTTTCCAGGGAGTCAAATTAGATTTAAAGTTAGTTTTTAAGGGAATGTGCTTGTAAACAAAATTATTTTTAACGCACCAATTAGGAAATTTTTCAGGTTTTGATAAAATATCTTGTTGCATCTTTAAATAAAAAGGGTCAAGGTTTTCTAAACGGATATCTAATTTCTGTGTCTTAAAATTAGTCAAAGCTAAAACATCAACATTCTCATGGTCGTTATTAACTAGATTATCAGAAGGGATCCTGGACAAACAATCTGGAACTACATTCAATGATCCTTTTCTATGAGTAATAGTATAATCATACTGTTGCAATTGAACGGCCCATCTGGCTAATCTTCCAGTTGGTTCGTTCATATTATTTAACCATAAAAGTGAATAGTGATCGGTAATAATTTTTAGATTTGCAGTACCCTCCAGATAGGGAATTTTGATAAGGAAAAAATTACAGCAAGACATTCTCTTTCAGTCACAGTATAATTACGTTCTGTTCGAGATAAAGATCTACTAGCGTAAGCTATAACTCTTTCTGAGCCATCTATTTCTTGCAAAAGCACACCGCCCAAACCGGTATTAGAAGCATCAGCCTGAATAATAAAAGGAATATCAAAATCGCGGCTGCATAAAATTGGAGCAGAGACCAGAGCCTCTTTTAACTTAATAAAAGCACTATCTGCGTCAGGAGTTCATTTCACAGTTTGACCTTTCTTTTTACCTTTCAACAAATCGTTCAACGGTGAAACAAGAGTAGAAAAGCCTTTAATAAACTTTCTATACCAAGAAGCCATACCAACAAAACGTTTGATTTCAGTAGTAGTAGGAAAATTCACTATAGCAGCAACCTTGTCACTGTCGGTACGTAATCCCGAGCAGTCCACTACGTAACCAAGGTACTTGAGACTTGACTTAAAAAGTTGAGATTTCTCAAGGTTAACGGTTAAATTAGCATTTTTCAATTTTTCTAACACTTCATATAACATATAACAGAAAAACTACTGGAAGTAACAATTATGTCATCCAAATAGCAAAACACCTTAGGAGAAAGCTTCGGGGTTAAAACTTTATCCATTAAACTTTGCTGACATTGAGCAGAGTTACGTAAACCGAACGGAACAACATTAAAATGGAATAGACCACGACCTGGTACAGAGAAAGCAGTTTTTTCTTTACAATCAGGGTGCAGGGGTATCTGCCAAAAAGCTTTTCTAAGATCAATGGAAGAGATATAACGTGCATCACGCAAAGTGTTTAAAATAGTATCTACTCTAGGCAGAGGATATGCATAATGCTTTGTTATTTTATTTATATGACGTCCGTCAAAACAGAATCGGTATTCATCGTTTGCTTTCTTAACTAACAAGACTGGAGAATTATAAGAGCTATGTGATTGTTCAACTACATTTAAGGCAAGCATTTCATCTAATTCTTTATTTAGTATGTTCATCATAAAAGGTGACAAAGGATATTGTCGTTCTCTGAACGGTGGAGCATCTCCATTATCAATATTAAATACAAGTTTATCTGTGCGTCCTAGTTTATCTTTACAACTGATAGCTTCATAAGCTAATTTAATGTTTTCGATGTCTCGCAACTCACTTTCTGAAAAGTTTTGAGTTTCAATGCCCAAAGACGTATCTTTGTCCTCTGAAGAAACAGAGAAAAAAAAATTACTGACAGAACTACAAACTGTCCAAGAGTTATCCTCAAAATCAATCTTGACGTTAAAGTTTCTGCAAAAGTCACTCCCCAAAATTAATCCATGCGATAATGAAGGTACAACTAAAACTTTTGTAATCTTACATAGATTATCAGCACATATCGGCAAATAGATAACACCCACAACTTCTTGTGGTTGTCCACTAGCTGTGTAAACCGGGTTATTTTTTCCAAAACTGTCAACTTCAAGTTCAAATTTTGCTATTAAGTCTAAAGATTTCTTGCCAAGCACACTGTGATTTGCACCACTATCTAAAAGTGCAGTAACTAATGTATCAAAAATATTTATCTCAATATAAGGCCTATTATCATGAGGTAAACTAACAAATAATGGAGCTAAAGAACTATCATTAGAAACCAAATTCGATTCAACGGTACTTAAATTTGCTTTATTACGAAATTCCGATACTTTAACTTTATTATAAAAATCATAAACAAATTTCTTCCAATTGTCCCATTCAAACTGACAAAAAAATTTTATTTTATTATTCTCGGCCTTAAAATTACAAGGAGTTGGTCGACCGTTACCAAACGTCCTCGAGACTAGTTTTTTGAACAATTGCAATCACGAGTTGTTACATTGGATTTTCCACATCGGTAACAAAATTTATTTTTCGGAGCTTTACATGACGAGAAAACATTGGGTAATCCACAATTCCAACACACTATTTTAGAAGAGTCACTAGATTGAACTGTATTAGGATTGTTATTAGTATCTGAAGTATTAATAGAAGTCACATTATTACTCGGATTTAAATTATCTTGAAGATTTCTACTCGAATTTCTATTTTTAAAATTACCTCGAAAACTACCACGATGATTACTAAAATTATTACGTTGACTGCTAGACTGCGAATGATGATTGCTACTCGAATAGTCATGATGATTTCCATAAGATCTGCCACGATTCGAATTAAATTTATTGTGCTGGTTACTGTAATTTAAATTATGATTGGTATTCAGATAGCCATGCTGATTGCCTCGATAATTTCCAGATACTTAGGTTGTACTTTTAAAACTATTTTTATGGTTTTGGTTTTGGTTATAACCAGACGTTGATGGTTCACAAAAATTGTCTCGATCATTTAAGTGGAAAGAAGAAACGAGAAGAGAAGAGCCATCTGTCGTTTTTGAATTTTCTATTTTTCGGCAGTTTTCTAATAAAGAAAGATTGAGTCAATGCTGACAAGCTAGAGGAGATTTATAAAAATCACACATATTTTTCCTTAAGTATTTTAACTTTGTGGCTTCGCAGGGTTGTCTATCTAAATGACTAAATAATGACTCCATGTTAGCAACAAAGAGATGAAAAGGTTCTGTTTTATATTGTTTTCTTGCTTTAATATCCTGCCAAATTAAATCGTCTAAATCTTCAGGCAAAAAATCGGTTTTTAAAATTTTAACTCATGATTCCTCTATTAACAGCAGATTTAAACCAGTTATGCGCAGGTCCTGAAAATAACTCTCTAGCACTCTCGAATAACTCTATTTTTGAAACACGACGGGATTTACAATATTCCTCAACTTTATCTAAAAATTCTAGAACGACATGATAATCTGCTTCGCCAGAAAATGACAAATTCCACTGATGAACAGGTATTGACTTGCTCTGAGTAAAAACAGGGGTAACGATAGGGGTTGGAACAGGAAGAACGGTTTGGTTCAACGTTAGGTTCGAGTCGCTGTTGTTTTGTTCAAAAATATCAGCTTTTTCAAAAAGGTTAGCTTCTAGCTCTAAATATTTTGCATAAGCTTCTTGCTTAAAATTAATAAAGACAGAGTCTTGGTCTATAAGAGGGATTATAATCCGACAAAAACGATTCGAAATATGAATTAATAGCGATCGATAACACTGAAAAGCAGAGTCTGTTTGTGGTCCTTCAAATTCCGAAATTAAAACTTCTAAAGCTACTAAGGTTTCCTCGATAACCTTTTTTTCGTTTTCGAATTCTTACTGCGGATCCGAATAAGAAAGATTTCGATTTTTATCCGCTTGTATTCTGCGATTTAACATTTTTCGTTTTTGTGCTGCATCTTGATGTCTCGTAGCAATAACTCTACGAATTCTTAATTCATAAGATAACTCCGGTTGAGTTAAATGAATAGGCCTCATTAAATCGATATCACGGATATCCATTTTAAAATTAATATATTATTTTTTTTTAATTAAGTCGCAATCGCCGTATAATTAACAAAGAAAACTTTAAAATCGAACTGCAGTATCTTTAAATACCATCGAGCGCCCTGCATAAAAATTACAAAAAAATAAAAACCTCAAAATATAGTTTTTATAACTCGCTCTTAATTTAATGGATCGTATGCACAAAACATTAAAATGAATAATCGGTCTCCGCACAGACTGATCAAAACGTACTCAAGATTCAATCACGAAAATACCCAACACCAAAATTGTTGGAAAAAAAATCTATATAAAAAAAATATATGGCTGATAAAACTTTAGGTAGGTACCATCTATATATAGTTCAATACTGGCCACGTAGAATAAAAAAATTAAAAAACAAAAAAAATATTAAAAATATTTTTAGGTAAAACTCTATCTAGATTTAGCCTTTTTTTGCCACTAAGAAAAACTCTCGTTTTGCTGAGCCCCTAAATAACAATTATAAATATTCAATTCAAAACAATTAAAAAAAAATTAAAATTTACCTCCATAAATGCAAAAATTATTTTTATATCAATTTTATTAGGTTATATTTGTTCTCATTTATTTTAATTAAATAATATTTGACTTTATTTATTTTTATTTAATTATCTTAGATTTATCTTGATTTATTTTTAAGTATTTAATTTTTTAACTAGTTATGAACCAAGGATATAAAATTTTAAAAAATTCAAAAAATTATCTTTATTTATAGGCAAAAGAAATTTAAACAACATTTAAAAAACTCGGGCCCCACCTTGGGCGCCACTTAATCTGTAACGGTTTTTTGTTACAAACTAAAATGCTCTTGGTAGCTCAGTTGGGACTGAGGTCGTGGTGTTCACCTCAAAAAAACTCAACAATATTCATGTGAAATAAATTAACTTTCTTTTGCCTAAAGGGCGCCAATACAAGTTACAAAGTAAAATAGAAAGAATGTATCGGGATCTTAGTGAACCTTGTATTATTCACTAAGTATTAATGAAGATGGTGAATGTTTGATTAAAACGCAAAAGTTTTAAAAAAAATAGTCTCTAATTTTTTTATCAGCAAACGACTGGAAATTTACAATATATATATATATATATATATATATATATATATATATATATATATGTATATATATATATATATATAAGGATCTTTTAACCTAAATACTTAATTATATAGCTATCGATTAAAAATATTATTTTATATCCTTGTTTCTTATCACAGAATGTTCGTTACTATTTAGTTTTATTATTGTAAGAATTTAATTTAATTTTAATTAAAGAGTTTGTTTTTTATTTCAATAAAAGAAATTACCATATTATTTTATGTTAATAAAAAGTAAGAAAATACACGAACGATAAAATCAAGCCACAACAAAAAAATTATCGAAGTACTTAAATAAAAGTATGTACCTATTTCGCTAAAACAAAAAAAGTATATATATATTTTTGGGACCTAAGAAAAATTAATACCTTGGGAGGGTAAATGCGCATCTACTCAACAAGAGTGCATTGTTGCCAGATCTTAACAAGGGAAATAAATAGGTTTACCAAAAATATTAACAAATAATAACCAGAAATATATCACAATTAAATAAAATGGTTAGTAAAAATAAGTATTAAATCTTATCTGCCAAATCCCACGCTGGAGGTTGAGTCCTCAAAAGATTTGAGTAGGTAGTGTGGTCGGTACTTCAACAAAACAGATTTCAAAACGGGACAGCAAAACAAAAAGAAAGCAGTAACATCGGCTAGTGCAAAATGGCTTTTACTTCAGTAAACAATTACGGGCTTCTGCTCAAAATATGTGTGAGGTACGGGCTTCAAAACATATACGGATCCACGAGAACGAGCTCCATAAAATGGCTTAAAAAGGTCATTGTTGTCTTAGAAGTGTGTTTAAGTTTAATCAATTTTCAGAATAGTATTTTATGTTTCTTAAGTTTAACCAATTTTCAGAATAGTATTTTAAGTTTCTATAGAATTAAAAGTTTATGTTTTCAGCAAAAAGTCTAATAAATTAGGAAAACTCACCAGTAATGAACAATGGTCCACCTTTTTAATCACACCAGCATTTTTCACGAAACTAACTCTGTTACAAAACACTGTACAATTTCTGTAAGTTTTACAACATTTTGGGTAACAGTAATGCTTGGTTAAAATAAGTTTTTAATAGATTTTATTAGCACATATTATAACGGTGTTAAAATGCTCTCTGAAACACACAAAAATCTGCGATAAACCGAGTACAATCTAGTTCGGTTACCATATAGAAGTTAAACTGCATCGAGAACCCGCATGTAGCTGACTCTCTCGGCTACGTGCATTTGAAAAGAGACGGCGGGTTTCCCTGACCGAACAAAGCAGCTTGGATCAGTCTGAATACAGCCGCGCGACGACGAAAGCCTTGAGTGGGGAACCGCGCCGTACGCGACTCTAAACAACGCTTGTTGAAACAAATTTTATCACGAAGTACCGTGGTCCAGTGGACAAAGTGACAAAGGAGCACCCACAACAAGCAGACACCGGAGGATCGCTCCATCGACGATACTGTTTTTTTTATATGTGGATAATTCTTTGATTTATTTTTAGTTGTACAGGGTCATACAAGTATTTTAATATTTTTTTATTAAAAACGTTACTTGCTATCAGGGTTAAAAAAAATCGTTACAAGGTTACCCAACAAACAGATAAATAAGTCGGCTGATGGTCTGTGATCTCGGTCAAATCAACGATGGCTGGTAATTAGGAGTTAATCTCAGGGTCGGATTAAAATAAATTTCCTATAAAATATAAATTGAAATGAAAAAAAAATATTTGTATTGCCAGAAAAAATACTTTATGCCAATTTATGGGCACCTAAGCTCACACTAGGTACTATAGTTTTAGTGTACGTATGAGCTAATATAACTAAAAACTGAAATATATTACCTTTTGTTTGATACCACACAAACCATGTTTAGACTTAAACTGTAATTTTTAAAATTTATCCCCACTCCTTTAAAAAAATAATTAAAATGTATTTTGTTTAATTGTAGACTCAATTATCTTTCGTTTGATATTACATACGCCATATTTTCACTTAAACTCTAATTTTTGAGAGCTACCCCCACCCTTTTATTTGGCTAGTGTTGGTGGATTTTGTTCATTTTTAAATGGGACCAGCTCGATCCAAGACTCAGCCTAGGCACCAAATTTCATTCAAATCAGACAAGCGGTTTTTAAGTTATACGCGTTGGTCGTTACAGACAGACATACAGACAGACGTCGCGACAAATAAGTTTCAAAATCATCTGAAACGCAAAGATATATAAAACATTTTGAAATCGGAGCATCTTTTTTTTTTCGAAAAAATTACGATCACCATATACTCTAGTATAGTAGTAGCGTGAGCTAATAAAAACCTTAAAATAGTTTTGTACGGCTTTTAAAAATGGGTGCTAAAATGAAATTTAAGTCTCGGTCGCGTAAAAAATTATATGTTGTCCTGTGTAGCGGACTATGGAAATAATGTGTTTTTTTTTGCTTAAGATTAATGTGCTGTAAAAAACTCATTAAAATTGATCCCTATAGCTGTTAGATAGGATGACAATTTGTGGTATTTTTTGAGCATTATGCCAATAATAATCTCACAATTCCATTCTGGCCTTAAACACCTTTAGCTAAATTTTATTTCACGCTTACATAGAACTATTTATTTGCAGGTAGGAAGTTACGGTTTCCGGTTTTAACATTATACTTAATTTTATTATTATACAATTAATTATATTTAACTTCCAAGTAAGAGTACCGTACATTTTTACCAAGCAACTTGAAAGTTTTTCGAATAGATGCTAAAAGATGAGAGTAATACGTTTTATGACATCTAATACTTTTGGTAAATGTCAAATTTTGATAGGAGGTATCTTTTTTTAATCGAAACACCCTACATTTTTAGATTTTTGTTTCCTTCTTATTTTAAAAATATTTACGGCATTTTCAGGTAAAACGCATTAATAACAGAAATAATTAATTTAACAGAGCATACACGTTGTCAAGGAAGGAATATATGCCAATTTTTGCATACCTTTTATTTAACAAAAAAAAAACAGTACGTAAATAATAGCTTAACTCAATAATAGGTCAATACGAACAGATGGTAAATCATAAAAATTTATAAAACCACCCTTTTTTGCTCGAGAGAACGAGAGAAACCAGAATCTCTCGACGAGAGGGTCTTTCTCTATCGTCTCGTCTCGAGCTTTCATTCGAGAGAAAATATCTCGACGAGAGGCGAGAATCGCTCGTCTTGGCGGCAACACTACATCTCTGAAACTTTAGTTTGAGTCCCTTAACTCTCCTAAAGGTACAATTTACAGCTGCACAAGATTCACTACTACTATGTCGGTTTAGAACGTTTTTCTACGTTGTCCGACGCCTATTCTCCACGTCCTTCGATCCTGAAAGTCATCTTCCGTCAGGTTTTTTTGACTCATTGATCTTTGGATTGACTGTTGCCATTCCAGTTTAGGACGCCCCCTTTTTCTGCGCCCTATTGGTTGCCATTATACCATATCAGTTGCCTTTTAGGGATTTCATCCGTTATACTTCCCTCGATTCCCATTCTTTCTTTTATGATCTCATTTCTTATATGATCTGTTCTAGATATTCTCATTGATCTTCTTATTGCATCCATTTCGACACTTTCCATTTTTGCTTTGTATTTTTCTGGTACGCGACAAGTCTCTATTCGTACAACAGCGTGCTTTTCACCATTGTTTCATATATGTTAAATTTTACATTTTTTTTTATCTCTCTGCTCCATAAAATACAGTTAAGATAACCAATAACCTTTTTTGCTTTTACTATTAAATTTTAGCTCACACATATACTATACTATAGTAGTGTGAGCTATGGTGATCCTAATTTTTCCGAGAAAAAAAAAGTTGCTCCGATTTCAAATTTTTTTATATATCTTTGCGTTTCAGATGATTTTGAAACTTTTTTGTTGCGCCGTCTGTCTGTCTGTCTGTCTGTCTGTCTGTCTGTCTGTCTGTCTGTATGTCTGTCTGTCTGTCTGTCTGTCTGTCTGTATGTCTGTAACGACCAACGCGCATAACTCAAAAACCGCTTGGACGATTTTAATGAAATTTGGTACCTAGGATGGGTCTTGGGTCGAGATGGTCCCATTTAAAAATGAACAAAATCCACCGAACAGAAACCAAATAAAAGGGTGGGGGTAGATTTCAAAAATTAGACTTTATGTTAAAATATGGCGTGTGTGATATCAAACGAAAGGTAATTGAGTCTGCAGTTAAACAAAATACATTTTAATTTATTTAAAAAAAAAGGGTGGGGGTATATTTTAAAAATTAGAGTTTAAGTGAAAATATGGCGTGTGTGATATCAAACGAAAGGTAATTGAGTCCGGAGTTTAACAAAATACATTTTAGTTTTTTGTTTTTTTAAGGGTGGGGGTAGATTTCAAAAATTTGAGTTTAAGTCAAAACATGGCTTGTGTGGTATCAAACAAAAGGTAATTTAGTCTGGAGTTAAATAAAATATATTTCAGTTTTTAGTTATATTAGCTCACACGTACACTATAACTATAGTACCTAGTGTGAGCTTAGGGGCCCATATATTGGCAGAGTATTTTATTTACAATATGTAACATAAAATAATAATAAAATAGTTTATTTATGTGATTCTACACACTAAGAAAGTTAATTTCAACAACCAAAAACAGGTCGTATACAAATAGTAAAAATAACACGAAATATCACCAAAGAACAACGAACCACGTAAGATTTAATGGCCATGCTTTACATTTTTGCCCCGACTAGCTCTGTCTAACTCTGGAATAAATTTTCGGGCATGAGGGCCAGTTCATTCCTTTAAAGGTCTATGGCCTGTTAGCCACGAAAAATTTTGATTTATAATTCACGGGTACTAACTAAAATTAGAGACCCTGTATGTATGACATATTTTAAAGAAATAGAGACACGACAAACCCATCAAAGTCACTCAAACTTAACATTTTTTCCCTAACATTTCACTAAAATAATTTACGTTGTCATCATGCAACATATTAACAAACACGTTTGTCAAAAATCGTTTATTAGCTCACACATATACTATACTATAGTAGTGTGAGCTATGGTGTTCCTAATTTTGTCGAGAAAAACAAAGTTGCGTTTCAGATGATTTTGAAACTTTTTTGTCGCGCCGTCTGTCTGTCTTTCTGTATGTCTGTCTGTAACGACCAACGCGCATAACTCAAAAATCGCTTTCCCGATTTTAATGATATTTGGTACCTAGGCTGGGTCTTAGGTCGAAATGGTCCCATTTAAAAATGAACAAAATCCACCAAACGCAAGCCAAATAAAAGGGTTGGGGTAGATTTCAAAAATAAGAGTTTATGTAAAAATATGGCGTGATATCAAACGAAAGGTTCATTGGGTCTGGACTTAAACAAAATGCATTTTAGTTTAAAAAAACAGGGTGGGGGTAGATTTCAAAAATTAGAGTTACGTGAAAATATGGCGTGTGTGATATCAAACGAAAGGTAATTGAGTCCGGAGTTAAACAAAATACATTTTAGTTTTTGTTTTTTTTTAAAGTGGGGGTAGATTTCAAAAATTTGAGTTTAAGTAAAAACATGGCTTGTGTGGTATCAAACAAAAGGTAATTCTGGAGTTGAATCAAATATATTCAGTTTTTAGGTATATTAGCTCACACGTACAGTATTATAACAATAGTGTACCTAGTGCGAGCTTAGGGGCCCATATATTGGCAGAGTATTTTTACTTTCCGACGCTTATATAAACAAGGACGGAAGGTGCGCTTCTCTCGAAACAAGGTAGAGCATAGAGGCCCGATATTTCCCTCCTTTGATTTTGACTTAAATAAATTTGACTTTGATGAGATAATTTTG
Source organism: Aspidapion aeneum (assembly GCA_963576565.1). Taxonomy (NCBI): domain Eukaryota; kingdom Metazoa; phylum Arthropoda; class Insecta; order Coleoptera; family Brentidae; genus Aspidapion; species Aspidapion aeneum. The sequence continues at coordinate 142,536,440 of OY755038.1, forward strand.
CCGCGTCTCTATTTCTTTGAAATATGTCATACATACTATAACTAAAATGTACATTTGTCATAAATAATATTTGTGTTATATAGGGCTTTCAATGAAAGCAATGGGCTTTTCAACTACAGTCGTAAATTTGTGTGCCAAAATAGATCAAAGATATGGAGCTATGTTATGCGATGTAATTCCCTATCTAGACGAATCAGCTCGCCAAAGAAAAATGGAAACCAGAGAAATAGAACAACATCTTATCGGTAGCTGTCAAAGCAATGCAATGAGGTAAAATGCAAGTTTTTTTAATTGTTATAATCATCAGGAACAAAACTTTGACTAAGAAAGAAAAAGAAACTTAATATAAAATCAGTAGTAGATATATATATATATATATGTTCTAGGCCAAAATGAGGAGGGATTCCGAGAAATCCTATTGTTCTATTGTTCTTTTGTATGCAGGTGTCTTTTTAACAATAGGCGAAGGGTCATTGTCTTTTTAACAGTAGCCTAATAGTGTGGGTACCTTTTTAGAGCATAGCCCAATAGTCCGAGTGCCTTTTTGACTTTGTTATTACAATTTGCAGTTATGTGAGCTTTTGTTATTTATATGCAGGTGCGAGTGGGTCCTTGTCTTTTTTGACAATAGCCGAAAAGCGCGACTAGTTTTTTGGGTATAGGCCAATAGTATGAAGGTAATTTTGTATGAGGAGGAGTGTGGACGGGGCTTTTTGAGCATAGACCAATAGTATGAGTGCTTTTTTGATCTTGATATGACAATGTACAGTTATGTGAGCCTTTGTCTTTTGCGTGCAGGTGCGAGTGGGTCTTGTCTTTTTGAGAATAGCCGAATAGCGTGGGCGGTCTTTTTGGCTTTGATATGATATCGCATAGTTGCATAGGCCATTATCTTTTGTGTACAGAGGCGAACTCTGTGGGTGGTCTTTTAACCTTGATATGACAATGTAAATTTATGTGTGTCTTTGTCTTTTGTGTGCAGGTGTGAGTTCTTTCTTTTCTTCTTTGTATGTAGAGGCGAACAACGCGGGTGGTCCTTTTTTTTACCCTGAGAATGGCCTTAAGCTAAAATCAATACTTCAAAGCCGACCATTCATTACACATTAATGAGTCAAGGTTGTATATATTTCACAACAAAAGGTGTTATATTGACCGTAACATCTTATTATTTTCATATATTTATTTAAGATTGTATAATTATGTAGATACGTTATTTAAATTATTAGAATTACCACATGTATTGTAAATACGATATATTAAACAGTGTAATGACGCAAATTGAACTTAGCTTAGTAAGCATTTATTGTATATATAAACAGCAAATTGGTAATTAATAAAACAGATTCAAACTGATTGTTGTTTCTCACTGTTGTGCCCAAGACTATTTTTGGCCTAGCATACTTGCTAGCAGAGCGTGAGTCTGACAATATTCTTTAACTTTATAGTGCCCCGTCTGGTTACTATGTAGTTCTTACTTAAACCTATAGCAGCAGGTGCTTCGTCTGGTTATAGGTCTTTTACTAAAAACTCGTAGCAAGTGCCTAGCCTGGTTGCGAGTTTTTCTTTCCGACTTACAGCTAGTGCACCAGTCTGGTTGTAAGTCACCTTTAACATTCCTTCTGCCTTATTGCAAATGCCCCGTCTGGTAATAAGGCCCCTTTCTCTCCTCTACTCTAACAATCAAGAGTCTTCAAGTAAATTAGCCTGATAAGCCTAAAGTTGCACATGGTCCTTCGAGCAAAGTCACAACGGTCAATAACCAGCTCTTAGCAGCCATTCAGCACCCAGAGGTCCCAACAAGCGGTCCCAGAGGTCCAACCAAGCCTAGCAGCCATTCAGCACCCAGAGGTCCCAACAAGCGGTCCAAGAGGTCCAACCAAGCCTAGCAGCCATTCAGCATCCAGAGGTCCCAACAAGCGGTCCCAGCGGTCCAACCAAGCCTAGCAGCCATTCAGCACCCAGAGGTCCCAACAAGCCTAGCAGCCACTTAGCACCCAGAGGTCCCTACAAGCGGTCCCAGAGGTCCAACCAAGCCTAGCAGCCATTCAGCACCCAGAGGTCCCAACAAGCGGTCCCAGAGGTCCAACCAAGCCTAGCAGCCACTCAGCACCCAGAGGTCCCAACAAGCGGTCCCAGAGGTTTAATCAAGCCTAGCAGCCATTCAGCACCCAGAGGTCTCACAAGCGGTCCCAGAGGTCCAACCAAGCCTAGCAGTCATTCAGCACCCCGAGGTCCCAACAAGCGGTCCCAGAGGTTCAACCAAGCCTGCAGCCATTCAGCACCCAGGAACCCAACAAGCGGTCCCAGAGGTCCAACCAAGCCTAGCAGCCATTCAGCATCCAGAGGTCCCAACAAGCGGTCCCAGAGGTCCAACCAAGCCTAGCAGCCATTCAGCACCCAGAGGTCCCAACAAGCGGTCCCAGAGGTCCAACCAAGCCTAGCAGCCACTCAGCACCCAGAGGTCCCAACAAGCGGTCTCAACGGTCCAACCAAGCCTAGCAGCCATTCAGCACCCAGAGGTCCCAACAAGCGGTCCCAGAGGTCCAACCAAGCCTAGCAGCCATTCAGCATCCAGAGGTCCCAACAAGCGGTCCCAGAGGTCCAACCAAGCCTAGCAGCCATTCAGCACCCAGAGGTCCTAACAAGCAGTCCCAGAGGTCCAACCAAGCCTAGCAGCCACTCAGCACCCAGAGGTCCCAACAAGCGGTTCCAGAGGTCAACCAAGCCTAGCAGCCATTCAGCACTCAGAGGTCCCAACAAGCGGGCCCAGAGGTCCAACCAAGCCTAGCAGCCACTCAGTACCCAGAGGTCCCAACAAGCGGTCACAGAGGTTTATTCAAGCCTAGCAGCCATTCAGCACCCCGAGGTCCCAACAAGCGGTCCCAGAGGTCCAACCAAGCCTGCAGCCATTTAGCACCCAGGAACCCAACAAGCGGTCCCAGATATCCAACCAAACCTAGCAGCCATTCAACGACCAGAGGGCCCACCAAGCGGTCCCAGAGGTCCAACCACGCCCAGCAGAGGGCAAAAGCATTAAATTTATCTTCAGTAAGTATATTTTTAATCAAACTATTTTTCAGTTGACATCCCACCAAAAACAATCCTACAGGCCAACCAATCAAGCAGCACCCACAGACCCCAACAAGCGGTTCAGGCAAGCCCAGTAGCGACCGTTCAGCACCCAGAGGTGCCAACAAGCCTTCCTAGAGGTTCTGGCAAGCCCTGTTGCAAACATTAAGCACCCAGAGCTCCCATCAAGCGGTCCCAGAGGTTCATGCAAGCCCAGTAGCGGCTATTCAGCACCCAGAGGTCCCAAGAAGCGGTCCCAGAGGTTCAAGCAAGCCCACTAGCGGCCATTCAGCACTGAAAGGTCCCAACAAGCGGTCCCAGTGGTTCAAGCAAGCCCAGTAGCGGCCATTAAGCACCCAGAGGTCCCAACAAGCGGTCCCAGAGGTTCAAGCAAGCCCAGTGGCGGCCATTCAGCATTCAAAGGTCCCAACAAGCGGTCCCAGAGGTTCAAGCAAGCCCAGTAGCGGCCATTCAGCATTCAAAGGTCCCAACAAGAGCTCCAAGCAAGCCCAACAGCTTTCAGTTAAGAGCCAGTGTTCCCAGCAAACACCACAGAAGACACCTAGCAGTAACAGTCTCCTAGAAATCCTGCAGCAATCCGTCAAGCATTTAATCAGCGACCATGACAGAAGAATTGAACACACTTGCTGCTCAACAAGAAGAAGTAGGCAAACAGATTATACAACTCTTTTCCAACTGTAAAAAAGATTCCCAATCTCGAAAAACCAAACAATATGTAGAGCAAAAACTTGCAAAACTTGAAGAACTATGGAAGATATGTCGAGACAATGACCTTCAGATGAGTAACTTTAAAGATCCAAGTCACCCGTACTTTACAAAGCAGTACTTACAACAAATTAAAGATAAGTATGATGGTTGCAAAATATACATTGAAAGTATCAGAGATGAAATACAAAAAAACCCACAACGTTTACTGTTGAAAAAACAAAGTCTTAAATGCGATGAGCTAGAGAGAACAATCAACCAAATCAATGAAGAGTTAACTGACTCAAAATCTAAAATAAGATATGAGTTTCAACTTAAAAAGCTTTCAAAACAATGGGAAGCAATTTAAGAGTTACATGAATAAATTATGGTTCATGAAGAATTATTTAGAAATGCCTACTTCAAAGAAAACACATTCCATTCCTATCAGACAAGTTATGAAGACACAGTAGAAAAATTGTCACGAAGAACCTTCGATGCTCCATCTTCAAGTCAGCAGCAACCACACCAGACACAACAAATATGGCCTGGAAGACATCTAAACTCACCACAAGTTCCGACGTTTCATGGAGGCTACGAAAATTGGGCATCCTTCCATGATGTCTTTCTACGAGTAGTTCATGATAACAAACACCTTTCCACGGCAGGGAAGATACAATTACTAAAAACGCATGTACGAGGTGAAGCCGCCAGACTTATTCACCATCTGACAACTACTGAGAACAACTACGAAACAGCATGGGAACTCCTCCGCAACAGATATGAAAACAGACGTCTGTTGGCAACAAAACTGATAGACAAGTTATTGGACCTTCCAACCATTTCCCAAGCAAACATAGAGAAGTTGAAGCTCTTACGTAACGTCACCAAAGAATGCACTCGAGGACTAGAAAACATAGGAATCAGCACACATTCCTGGGGACCGATTATCATCCGATTAATAAGTCGGAAATGGGATTTCGAAACAAACAAAATGTATGAGCAATCCCTTGCAAAACCACACAAAATCCAAGCCTACGAACAATTTATGGAATTTCTTGAGAGAAGACTTCAATCCTTGGAAGCAACCAGCTCAAATCACATAAATAATTCAACCTGCCTATATTGCACAAAGGGTCACGCAATATACCACTGCCATAGTTTTAGAAGACTATCAGTCGAAGAAATAAACCGATTTGTTCAAAGAAAAAGCCTTTGTTCAAATTGCCTTAACCATGATAAAAATACTAGATGCTACAGCAATCTCACATGCAATGTCTGCAGAAAGCATCATCATACAATCCTCCATAACGAAAACTACCAAAGAAACTTTAGGAACTCACTGAATCAGAATTCAAGAAGAAATGATCAGCGAACTTCAGTCCAAACTGAAAACAACCAAACACGCTCTAACGCAAGAAGAAACGATCAAAGGCATCCACCAAGACAAAATACTTCAAACTATTACGTAAAAGACAAAGAAGAAAATGTATTACTGACAACAGCATTGGTTAAGATAGCAACAGCACCCACAAACCAATATTTACGTGTCCTTATTTACCAAGGGTCACAATCAGCCTTTATCACAGAAGAAGCAGCCCAGCGCCTCAATCTTCCACGCCAAAAAATCAAGGCAGAAATTTCAGGCATAGGAGATGGCAACCCACAAGTCTGCTCCTCTGCAATAGACTAGCATATCAAACCACGCTTTCCAAGCAACTTTTCACTTAAAGTAAATATGTTAGTTCTTCCACAACTAACACAGTCAACTCCACGCTATCAATTAGAAGTCAACAATGCAGACCAGAATGAAATCCTGGCAGATCCAACCTATATGAAACTAGGTCCAATTGATGCTATACTGGGAGCTAGAGAATGCACACATATCATTCTAAATGATATTCAAAAAACCAAAGGTCTTCTTAAGCAACGTACTGAACTGGGATGGATAGTATCTGGAGCTATAACATCAGATTACCTACCACTTCAAGTTACAAGTATGATTTCCACACATGAAGAAGATAGCCAGCTCACAAAATTTTGGGAGTTGGAAGAACTTCCAGGTACAAAGAACATGTCAGAAGATGACAGAATATGTGAAATATTTTACGACGAAACTACCTATCGAGATGCAGAAGGAAGATTCGTAGTCAGAATACCATTTAAACAATGTATTCATGAACTAGGACAAACAAAACCTAGAGCGGCTGCTCGTTTAAAAAGCTTAGAAAATCGTTTTTCCAGGAAAACTGACCTTAAAACTCAATATGTTGCATTCATGGATGATTACTTAAAACTGGGACACATGAGAAAAGTATAATCTCCATCTAAATGAAGGTAAATTTTACATCCCACACCAAGCAGTATTTAAAATGGATAGCACAACAACAAAGATGAGAGTTGTGTTTGATGCTTCAAGTAAATCAAAAACAAATGTGAGCCTAAATGACGTAATGTTTACCGGTCCAAGGCTCCAACAAAATTTATCTGAAATTTTATTAAGATGGAGGCAACACAAAATAGTCTTAACAGCCGATATAGAAAAAAAGTATCGACAGATAAAAATCCACCCAGAAGATCAACCATTCCAGAGGATTCTATGGCGATCTGATAGCCAACAACGAATGATAGAACATGAGCTTACCACCGTTATGTATGGAACAGCATCCGCACCATACCTAGCCATTAAGACACTACAGACACTGGCAAAAACCGAAGAAAATAATTATCCTATAGCAAGTAAAATCACATTACGAGACTTTTATGTTGACGATGTCTTATCAGGTGCTTATGATCAAGAATCAGCAATAGAAGTTCAACAACAATTACTTAAAATGATGAGATCAGCTGGTTTCAATTTAAGAAAATGGACCAGTAACAATACAGCACTCCTGCAAGCACTTCCAAAATCTCAACAAGATCAAACCATACAAGAACTATCAGAAGATGATATTCAGAAATCACTATTATGGGTATTATGGTCACCCCATGATGACAAATTTATGTTCAAAGTTAGCACATCAACGAATAATCTAATAACAAAAAGGCAAATTCTTTCAGAGATGTCAAAAATCTTCGACCCATTAGGATGGCTAGCACCAATAGTCATCAAATCCAAAATACTAATACAAGACCTATGGCTACATAAACTTGGATGGGATGAAATCATAAAAGGAGAACTATCTGAGAGATGGCTTAGCTTCAAAAACAACATAAGTAATGTTGAAAATATTAAAATTCCAAGATGGATTCAATTTAGCCCAAGAAATCGAATTTAACTTCATGGCTTTTGTGATGCCTCTGAAAAAGCCTACGGAGCTGTGATTTACACTCGAATAATCACCAATGAAGGAGTGTATGCCCGCAGATAGAAAAACGATAACTGCAGTGGACTGTATATAATTTAATTAATGAAAGCGCGAACAAACATAAATATATTGATAGGAAATCACGAAATAATCAAAAGGTCCATAGTTAATTGCTGTTACCACACAACGGAAATCAGAAACAAAGCACTCACCAGTTTGCAGCCAATTTCTCCACGTACCAGGGGCCCCTTTCTGGATCTCCTTGATGGCACCACGTAGCTGAAGGGCTGAAGTTTCTAGTTCTATGCTTCAGTACACCAAAATCGAGCTCTTTCAAGTGTAGAAATTTGTGATAGTTGGAGAAAGTAAATTAACACGCCATTTTCTCGAGGCGGTAGAAAAGGATCTCCGCGATTCTTGGTGCGCATGTCCAATGCGCGAAAAATGTACTCTGTCCGTCATCCAATTGTGTGGTTTTAAAATTTACAAACAACCGCGAAATTTAGCGGGAGCTAACATAACTGCCCTCCAAAACACACAATTTTAGAATATCAGCCGGACAGATATAGATATAAGAAAAATGATCGACCGATAAATATAAATGAATGAAAAACAGATAAGTAGCGTAAGTTTATTTAGAGATAACGAAACCCCGAAAAAGGCAAAACAAACAAACAAAATTTAAAAAAAAATAATAAAGAATTACCTATTGTAATAATTGACTTCAATAGGTAGAAAAAATTAAAATTACTTTTAATTCGGCAAGAGGCACAGTTTTACAACTGGCCGCTTGTAAACACCGGTAGCCGTTTGTACCGTCGCTACACGCACTTGACCGTCTCCGCCGGGATGCAATTCGAGAACCCGACCGACTGGCCATTTCAAAGGTGATTGGATGTGATCACTCGATATGATAACCAAATCATTTAATTTGATATTTGGGGACGAATCAGCCCACTTGTGTCGCTGTTGTAGCGTATGCAAATACTCTACAGAATACCGTTTCCAAAAATCATTATGTAGTTTTTGGATTAGTTGCCATCTCAAGAGCCGATTTAGGGGAACCTCGGACAAATCTGACTCCGGAATTTCTGAATTAAGGGGTTCAAGGGTCAAAAAATGCCCAGGGGTAAGAGGTTGAAGATCGTGTGGGTCTGAAGAGGCAGGAGATAAAGGGCGACTATTAAGGACGGCTTCTATGCGACATGTAAGGGTGGACATTTCCATGATGGACAACTTCTGGTCGCCGACTACTCGAACAAAATGAGTTTTAAAACTTTTGACGCCAGCTTCTGCCAGGCCATTGAAATGTGGACTGAGAGGAGGTCCCAGATGCCAACGAATAGAAAGTCTGGTGGACGCACTTCTTGCGTAATCAAGTAATTGGTTACGAAACCCTATGAAATTACTGCCCTGATCCAGCATTGCGTCACGCTTCCACGTCTGGAAATGAATCGATGGAATGCACCTACAAACCCTTCGGTGGACAGTTCCATGGTTAATTCCAAATGCACGCAATGTGTGGCCGTACAGACAAACACACAGACATACGATTTGAAAGCTTTACAACCACGGTAACGATGAGGAATCACAAAGAAAGGTCCACAAAAGTCGATAGCTACACTTGAAAAAGGTTTAAGTTGATTGATTCGATGAGCGGGAAGAGAACTCATGGGCGGTCTATAGGGTTTAGGGTTGATTCTAAAACATTGCAAGCACTTGGATATGGTTCTTTGAATTGCCCGTCTGGCAGATAATATCCAAAATTGCTGTAAAAGCAGATTATGTAATGTTTTAAACCCAGGATGAAGGTATTGTCTATGAGTGGACTCGATAAGAAAAGTAGTTAAACGATGGTTACTCGAAAGTAAGACGGGGTGTTTTGCAGAATAAGACAAAAGGTCAGATTTTTGTAATCTGCAACGACTCTAATGATATTATTTTCATCAAGAAAAGGTGAAAGTTTTCGAAAAGGTTTCGGTATTGGTTTATCCTTAGATAACGCGGAAAAAAGCTCAGAAAAGCAAGAACCTTGAACACGTTTGATAAGAAGGTATAACGCACTTTGCATCTCACCGGTGGTAGGAAAAACAATATTTTCAAAAATAATTTTTTGGTCCGGTAGATTAGTGGGTTTTTGATAGGAATGGTTTTGAAAAAGGTTAACTATTCGAAGGACATAACAAATGATACGTTGAATTTTTGATATAGATGAATATTTGATAAGAAGCTGATCTAAGAAGTTAACGTCAATTATCGCATTGCAACAGACCTTTGGCTTTTCCTCCAGATTAATATCTCCGAAATCAATCGGCATTTTTGATTTATGAAAATCGGGCCATTCGTTTTCGGGAGACCACAAAAACGACGGTGCGTTCCACCTCATGTCATGTGAAATGAGCTGTGAGGGGGTGGCCCCTCGTGACGCAATATCGGCTGCATTTAAAGCAGAAGGAATGTAGCGCCATGAGTTTGAGGGAATGATTTCTTGGATTCTACTGACTCGATTTCCAACAAAGGTTTGCCAGCGATTAGGAGGGGATGAAAGCCAGTGCAATACGACTTGCAAATCGCAGAAAGTAACGATATTTGTAAAAGTTATTTTTCCTTCATAGCTAGATAAAACGAAGTCAATTAATTCGCTTAAAAGAAATGCGGCTAGGAGTTCTAGCCTAGCCAAAGTTTGTGACTTTATAGGCGCGACCCTAGATTTTGCAGATATGAGAGAAACAGATATATTGTTTTCCTCTTCTACACGAATATATACGACGCCTGCGTAACCTCGAATTGAAGCGTCACAGAAGCCGATGATTTGACAGGTATTGGTTTTTGACAGTTTGATTTGTCGGGGTAATTGAAAATTGGAAAGAAGCGGGAATTCAGAACAAAGTTTGTTCCAAGAGTCGATGATAGAAGAATCTGGTTCTTCGTCCCAGCCGATATCCACAACTGTTGCAAAATAAATTTTGCTTGTAGCAACAAGGGACAAAGAAAACCTAAGGGATCGAAGATTGTTCCTATGATAGATAAAATAGAACGTTTAGTTGGGGGTTTTTCCTTCATTCGGCATTGATAAGAAAAAATGTCGTTTTTTGGATGCCATTGAAGTCCTAAAACTTTGATAAAGTGTGGTTTCTCCTTGTCAAAAGAGAGAGGCATTTGACGATCGGATTCTGGCAATGTTGCCAATAACTCAGAACAATTGCTTGCCCATTTTTTAAGTTCAAATCCTCCCGACTTTAACAAATCATTGAGTTCCATCTGTAGGGAAATGGCTTCAGAAAGCGAAGGGCTAGTTTCCAAGATATCGTCGACGTAAATTGACGTTTTTAGAACAGTACTAGCCATAGGAAAACGTTCCTTTTCTCTCTCTACCAGCTCATTTAATGTACGCATGGCTAGAAAAGGTGAGCATGTCATGCCAAAAGTGACAGTAGAAAGTTCCCACACTGAAAGTGGGTCCTGTGGAGAAAACCTCCACAATATCCTTTGATAAGGACGGTGATAAGGATTGATAAGGACTTGACGGAACATCTGTTTGATATCAGCAATGTAGGCAATAGGATTAAGACGAAACGTAAGGAGTAAAGAAGCAATATCTTTTTGAAGTTTCGGTCCAGATAACAACGTGTCATTGAGACTAATATTCTTTGGGGTGACGGCCGAACAATCCCAGACTACCCTTAATTTTGTACTTAAGCTTTCCGGCTTTAGTACGCAATGATGTGCCAAAAAACATGATACGTCGACTTTTGGTTGACTAGATAAAACTAGACTCATATGATTAGAATCGATATAGTCTTGCATGAAACTTGAATAGGCAGTGTACAGATCAGGATTTTTGAGTAATCTATTTTCTAGAAGTAAAAATCTACGATAAGCTTGCGGATAAGTATTTCCTAGGTCAGGGTTTATTTTATCTTTAAACGAAAGATCTACCATGAATCTACCGCTCGGTTGTCGTACGACACTCGCAGTAAATATTGATTCTGCTTGTTTTTCTTCCTTTGATAAGATTTGTTTTTTAGGCAAATATTCGATTTTCCAAAACCTAGGAATGATGAGTTCTAAAGGAGGTGAATGACTCGTTAAAAAACAACTGGTTCGTTCCGTAAGACTACCTACTTCATCCACTTTTCCCATGACGACCCAGCCAAAGATGGTTTCAAGGGCTGAAGGTTGCCCTATTTGTCCAAGAACCTTGCCCTCCTTGAATATCTGTGCGAATAGCTCGCAACCAATAACTAGGTCCACAGGTCTAGATTTGAAATAAGATGGGTCGGCAAGTTTAAGGTTTTCCAAGTGTCTCCACTGATATCATTCAAAGTGAATGTAGGCATATTGGAACATAGTTGTAGAACAACAATTGCTTCGAAATTAAGTAAAGGAGTGACCTGTCCTTGTGGCTTAATGTGACATTGAACGAGCCCTTTGGAAGTAAGAGAAGACATTTGATTTAATCCGAATATTTCAGTGGTGTAACTTCCCCTAGGAAGATTAAGACGCTAAATACACTTTTCTCTGATGAATCCTGTCTGTGATCCAGAATCAAGCAGTGCCCTTACAGGTTGAAAATTTCCGCAACCGTCCATAACATCTATTATGGCGGTGCATAAAAGAAAGGTACCTGAAGGTCCTGAGGTATTTAATGACACATGAAGATTATTGACAGGTGGTGTGTGAATGACAGGACTAGTATCTTGGCTTCCAGACTCTTTATTAGTTTCTTAGATATGAGTTAAAGTGTGCCTTTTACTATTGCAAGTCCTGCATGAATATTTTGATTTGCACGTGTCTACCCCATGCGAGGGATGAAAACACGCTAGACATATTTTTTTCTGCTTGACGAAATATAGGCGCTTAATAGGCGAGCGGTCAAGAAATGTTTGACATTTCGAAAGCACGTGACCTTGATTACACCGGAAACATTTTATTCCCGTACTTGAATTAGTTGAGGTGCCAGCCAGTCCTATAAAAGGCGAATTGGGTGATTTATAGGTAGGCTTTTGCCCAAACTGATTTGGCATAGAATTTGATTTTTGATAGGTAGGCACCCTTTTGGGTGCTGTTGATTTAGGAAGTGATTCCAAAACTTTTCATCTTTTTTCTAGAAATTGAAAAAGTGACTGAAAAGTGGAAATTTCGGTATTAGTATTGGCGTGACTCATTTCGAAATTTGAACGCGTCGGAATATCCAATTTTTCTAACAAAATGAAAAAAATAATAAAGTCCCAACTGTCAACGTCAAAGCTAAGTGATTTTAAAATTTCTAGGGATTCTGAAAAGGTGTCAATTAAATTACGCAATTCTTTAGCTGACTCGTTTTTTAATGTAGAGTTCATAATTGTGCTTAAAGCATCATTTGCGAGGTCTCGCTTGTTTTGATATCTATTGACTAATTTGTCGTAAGCAATTTTATAATTTTGATCAGATAAGCTAATCCCTGATATCAATTTTAAAGGCTCATTCTCGAGATATGAAAATAAATATTGAAGTTTTCGGACGTTACTTAGACTTTGATTTTGATCTATAATGTTATTAAAAAGATCGAAAAAGCTTGGCCATAATTTTTTATCACCTCGAAATATGGGAATACCTAACTCTTTGAGTTTTGGAGTTTCGTTTTGTCGAACATATGATCCCGAAAAGGATGGGGCCTCAACCGGAAATATTTCAGAGTAAACCCCTTTACACGCATAAAAATATTTACGAGCTTCTGAAAGGATCGCATCCTGCGTTTTAAACTCCTCGTCGTCCGAGTCGTCTATCAACATAATGACATCATTATGTGCCAGCATGCATTTATCGAGGGTTTCATCCAATTCGGAATACCTCACTTGAAACTCGTTTCTCGCTTTTGCGTCCGTTGCCGCGGTCTGTGAAAACACATAACACTCGGTAATCGCCGATAAAAAACCCTTGCGTTTTTGCACGGCTTTTTTGATAGACATGATTTTACCTTTGAAATGACGAAATTGTCGGTAAATATACAATTAACGCTAAATTAATACTTCTGCAATAGAAAAATGACGAATTGTCGAAAATATGTACTAATTTATCGCAATTGATGAAAATTGTTTTAAATATCGAAATGATATGGAACACATCTAATCACAGAAATGTCGGTAAATATACAATTAACGCTAAATTAATGCTTCTGAAATAGAAAAATGACGAATTGTCGAAAATATGCACTAATTTATCGCAATTGATGAAAATTGTTTTAAATATCGAAATGATATGGAACACATCTAATCACAGAAATGAGAAATGTTGTTTGTTTTGATTGATTCTCGATTTTTGTTTACTGAAGTGACCACGCGGTAGACCCTGCGTTACCATAGCAGCGGACCGAAAACAGGTGAACTGCGCCGAAACCGAAGGTCGAAGGATTGGCAAATTCAAGGCCGTGTGGGCGCCGTGTGAAAATGTGAAATGGCCGACTTATTAATACCGTCGTATGGAGTAAATTTAAATAATTCGGGTCGAAGGAACACTTATGTATGCCCGCAGATAGAAAAACGATAACTGCAGTGGACTGTATATAATTTAATTAATGAAAGCGCGAACAAACATAAATATATTGATAGGAAATCACGAAATAATCAAAAGGTCCATAGTTAATTGCTGTTACCACACAACGGAAATCAGAAACAAAGCACTCACCAGTTTGCAGCCAATTTCTCCACGTACCAGGGGCCCCTTTCTGGATCTAATGATGGCACCACGTAGCTGAAGGGCTGAAGTTTCTAGTTCTATGCTTCAGTACACCAAAATCGAGCACTTTCAAGTGTAGAAATTTGTGATAGTTGGAGAAAGTAAATTAACACGCCATTTTCTCGAGGCGGTAGAAAAGGATCTCCGCGATTCTTGGTACGCATGTCCAATGCGCGAAAAAGGTACTCTGTCCGTCATCCAATTGTGTGGTTTTAAAATTTACAAACAACCGCGAAATTTAGCGGGAGCTAACAAGGAGACATTATAGTTTCAATTCTCTGGGCAAAATCAAAAGTAGCCCCAGTAAAACTACGAACTACCTTACCAAGACTTAACTTTGTGAAGCACACCTGTTAGCCAAAATGATAAATCAAACAATTTCAATACTAGAAATTTCAAATATTAAATGTTTCGCATAGAGCGACTCTATGATTACTCTAAGCTGGATAAAAGGACAGTCCAATCGATGGAAAACATTTGTTGCTAATCGTTCCAGTGACATCAATAGATATTTGGATAGCAGACACTGGAATCATGTAAAAACATCTGAAAACCCTGCAGACGTTATATCCAGGGGATCAGATCCTGAGAAACTAGCAAAGAATTACGTGTGGTGGAATGGGCCTGCATGGCTACACAGTCATCAAACATTTTCAATAACAAAAGTAATACCTGAAACTGATCAAGAAGCTAAAAGAAGCATAACATGTCTTCAGAGAAAAGTACAAATTACAGAAAACTTAACCGAACGATTCTCCGATTTAACCAGAATGATAAGAGTACTAAGTTATTGTAGAAGACTTAAGTACCAAAAGTAGTACACTTAATTTATCTGTAGACGAAACAAGGAAAACTTTCCAAGAGTCCATCAAGACAGTGCAAAACTACTAATTCTCTACCGAGATATTGTCTATTACCAGAAACAAAACCATAGAAAAGTCAAGTAAAATATACACACTGAATCCATTTATTGATGAAGAAAACATCGTACGAGTTGGAGGAAGATTATGGAACTCATAGTTACCATACAGCCAGAAACATCCTATAATACTACCCAGTCACAATCATATAACCAAATTGATAATTATGGATGCACATCAGAAAACTCTTCATCGCGGAAACCAAGTAACACTAGCATACTTAAGACGAAAATACTGGATAATCAATGGAAAGAAAACTGTTAGAGCCATCTTAAACAAATGTGTAACATGCATAAGATTCAAGGCGAAAACGTCAGAACAACAAATGGGACAACTACCTGCTACAAGAGTCATTCCATCCCCACCATTTATTTATACCGGAGTTGACTATGCCGGTCCCATAATAGTCCGAGCTACCATAGAAGAGGCTATAAATCATACAAAGGCTACATTTCAGTTTTTGTATGCCTTTCCACAAAAGCAGTACATCTCGAAGCAGTAAGCGATATGACGACTGACTCATTCTTGGCAGCGTTTCGGAGATTTACGGCAAGAAGAGGTCACTGTGAAAATATGTATAGTGACAATGGAACAAATTTTGTTGGTGCAGCCAATTATTTCGAAAACGAGATCCTTAAGATAACTCAAGAGCAAACCTAGCAACAGACTATGGTCAACCAGGGCACTAAATGGCATTTCATCCCGCCGCACCGGCTGCACCACATTTTGGTGGATTGTGGGAAGCAGGTGTCAAGTCAATGAAACACCATCTTAAACGAATAATTGGAGAAACAACTTTTACCTATGAAGAACTTTCTACACTGTTACACCAAATTGAAGCAAGTATCAATTCAAGACCTCTGTATCCACTGTCAGAAGATATAGATGATAATTTTGTCTTAACTCCTGGCCATTTTCTGATTAGAAGAGAGTTACTCTCTCTAAGTGATCCGATAGCAACAAATATTAATTCCTGTCTAACAGAAAGATGGAGACTGGTTCAAAAAATAAAAAAAGGACATATGGAAAGTCTGGACTACAGAATATTTGGGAAGACTACAACAAAGATATAAATGGCAAAACCAAAAAATAAACCTCAAAAAAGGAACGATGGTAATCATAAAAGAAAACACCATAAATCCAAGCCAATGGCCACTAGCACGTATAACAGATACACATCCAGGCCAAGATGGCATAGTAAGAGTAGTTACCCTTAAAAAAGCTGACAAAACTACATTGAAATGACCAATACATACATTAATCCCACTGCCAATAGAAGAACCTGAATCAGATAATCAAACAAGTCATAGTATAGCATCAAATATCGCCGTAAAGCTAAGCAATCACAATGTAAGAGCAGAAGAAATAAATCAGAAAACAAACATAAGAAAACCTAAAGGAAAATTAAATCTTCAAATAGCACTGTTATGGCTTACTTTAACGTCTGTACTACTATGCCAAAGTAGCTATGTCATTAAATATCCTGAAGGGGGCATCATGGTCGAACATTTTGGAACTGCACAGATAAGTAGAGGAATTTTTAGAATGGAAATCGACTACAACAAGACCAAAATCCAAGAAGATAGCGAAAAAGTAACCAGGACCATAACCAACTTTGAGATGCTCTGTAATGAAACCAGAAAACTATCTGATGAAACACATGTGAAATCTTTGATCACCATCTTAAAGAACAACAACATCATCTCAAGTGGATATTTAAAACTCTACGTGAAATACAAATTCGCAAAAAAAGAGGCCTATTAGGAAAATTTTTGACGTCGGTTTTTGGCGTGAATGATGAAGTCTACGAAGATATTAACAACTTGAATAAAAATCAAGAAATGCTGATAAAAGCAGCCAACCACCAAACAAAATTTATGGTCTCTGCACTATCCACGTTCAATGCCACCAAAGAAAAAAATCAATAATCAGCCTAAAAGATTCCAGATTAGGCTTAATCAAGGATTGGAAGCCATTCAATCCATGACTAGATTGTTCTCACGTATAGACATAAACGGTCTAAACTTAAATGTTTAGCACATATCAAGTGGCTACCAACTTCATAGCAGACCTCAGTCAATTCTACGAAAATATTATAAACATTCAATTTAACAGAGGAACAATCTACGATTTCATATCTCCAACATACCTCCATACTATGATTACTGATACTAACAAAGGATTACCTAGCAACCTAAGGGCATTATCTACGTCTGTCATAGAAATGTCTGTGCGACAGAATAACAGTCATTTTCAAATATTTGGCTACTTCCCAATAGTAGATATATTACCGTTTGATTTAGTAAAAGCAACGCCAATTTTAGTAAGAACAGCCGACAATTTCTACTGGACATTGGCCATACCAAACGAGTATATTGCTATTGACTATAACTCACAACTATACTTTTTACTACAAACAGAAGAATTTGAGCATTGCTTAAAAATAAGACATCATCTATTTATCTGTTTTCTGGATGTCATAAGAAATATTGAAAATGAAAGCAATTGTATTATAGATGAAATATATCAAAAACCTCAAGCCAAGAAATGTAAGACAGAGAAGAATTCTGTGAATACTACAATTTGGAAACAAATGGCCACAACAAACACATGGTTATTTATAACAAATGGATCAGCCAATATAGTCATTGTTTGTGGTGGAGTTCGGGAAGATGTTGCTGTTAAAGCAACAGGAATTCTTAGCATGTCTCCCGACTGCATCGTTAAAACTAAACAAATAACTTTAACAGCTAAACAGACCATTGAACAAAACCAGAACGATATGAAACAGACATTTGAGCAAAGATTAGATGGCATTCAAGAAAACTTCGATCAAATAAAGAGCAACTCCGAACAGCTGAGAGAAGAGTTCAAGACTGCAACCGAAGATCTTAAGGAAGAAATAACTCAAAGAATGCATAGTGTGGAACAAAAGGTACAAAATAAATTGCAGAATGTAGAAGAAAAGGTACAAAACAAATTGCAGAATGTTGAACAAAAAGTGGAGACCAAACTACAGAATGTTAGGGAAGAAGTTTTTCAAACCATGGAAGAAAAATTCCAGGACATGTCAAAACAGTTTATACAGCTTCAGAAAGAACATAACAGAATAAAAGCTCAAGGATGTGTTGTAAATTCCAACCTTATTAAGCCTCCAAATTTTGATGGTACGTCTTCCTGGTCTACTTACAAACAATAGTTTGAAGCTGCCGCTGCTGCAAATGGTTGGGATGATGACGAAAAAAGCTTTGTTAGTAGCTCTGCGAGAACCTGCTCTGGGACTTTTACGGTCCATTCCAGTCGAACAAAAACAGAGTTATAACGCTTTAGTGGCAGCGTTAGAAAGAAGGTATGGAGACGAACACTTGCGAAATTTACATTGGTCAGAATTAAATGTTCGTCAACAAAGAGCAGGGGAGTCATTACAAGAGTATGAAGCGGATATCAGGAGGCTGATGTACTTGGCTTACCCAGAAATGCCAGAAAATTACAGAGATCCCTTCACGGTAGATCGCTTTATTAACGGCTTGCGAGACACGGACTTAGCAAAATTACTTCGTCGAGAACGCTTCCATAACAGCAGCGAAGTGTTGATTCGTGCCCTTGAAATTGAGTCATCAAATAATATGTCCAGGCCAAAAGTAAGGGCTGTCTCAATTCAGGAGGGTGAAGAAATGAGCAATGAACAAGAGGTTCCCTCAAAGACGCTAAGTCAAATTCTTCAATCACTGATAGAGAAGATTGACTCTTTAAAAGAAGTAGACGATCCCCTCCAAATGAAAAGTGTTTTAGGTGCGGACGTATAGGGCATATCCAACGCTATTGTCGTGTCCAAATGAAGTCTCGCCTTCCATCTAGCGGGAAGAAGTACGGAAAAAGAAATCAGGAGGAACTAAAACTAGATAACGCGGAAGGGCGGGTGTTAATTAATGGAAAGGTAGCCCCCAAAATTTACTCTATTAAGAGCTTAAAACATACTGCTGACAGCCTGAACATCGACGGATTTATAAATGGAAGACAAGTTAATATCACAGTAGACACCTGTGCTGCCATATCATTGCTTAAGTCCAAAATTGCAATGAGATATAAAATTCGACCAACAGGAGAGAAAATAACACTTAAGACTGTGACTAGAGAATCCGCCGACGTGTTGGGGCAGACAGACATAGACCTACAGCTGGGGAGGTTGAAGGTTCGCCACTCGGTATTAGTTGCAGACATAGAAGACGAATTTATTTTGGGAATTGAACTGATAAGTAAACATGGATTTGCGTTTGATAATAAACTTAATACCCTAAGATTTGGGAACGAAGAGTTCATTTTGTCAAATGGTCACATCAAGAAAGAACCAATAAAGGTGGTGGCAGTATGCACAACAAGACTAGTCGGTAATAGTGAGACCATAATTTTTGGGAGGTTAGAAAGTAAAACATCAAGCTGCATCGGACTCATAAGCCAACAGAAATTAACCAACACCTACCTAGTGGCAAAGTCACTAGTTAAAACCGATAAAGACATCCCGATTAGAGTCGCCAATATTTTCCCAAATAGTGTCAAAATTAATAAGGGGGAGGTGGTAGCATTATTTGAACGAGTACAGAAAGTAACAAGATGTGAAGAGCCAACTTCCGAGGATAAAAGCGAGTTACGAATGGAGGTACTTCAGCAATTTGAGTCAACTTGGCAACATCTCACTCCAGAAGAATTTAGTAAAGCGAGAGAGTTTATAGAAAAACAAAGTAATATCTTTGAAACTAAGAGTAGTTCGGGACGTACAAACCTTATTCAACATTCCATCAACACTGGCGATGCCCAACCGATAAGACAGCCCCCAAGAAGACTACCAATGGCCAAACAAGAAGAAGTGCACAATCTCATTAATAAAATGCTCAGTGACGGGGTTATTGAAGAGTCATCAAGTCCTTGGTCATCTCCTGTGGTGTTGGTCACTAAAAAGGGTGGACGTACTAGATTTTGTGTCGACTACAGGAAACTTAACGATGTGACCAAGAAAGATAGTTACCCACTGCCAAGAATAGACGACACATTAACAACGTTGGCAGGATCGTATTGGTTTTCTACTCTTGACCTGAAAAGTGGGTATTGGCAAGTAGGAATCTTTGAAAGGGATAAAGAGAAGACAGCATTTTCTGCTGGAAGTGGACTTTATCAGTTTAATGTGATGCCATTTGGCCTATGCAATGCTCCAGCTACATTTGAAAGACTACTGGAAGTCGTTCTACGAGGCCTTACTTGGAAAACCTGCCTAGTCTATTTGGATGATGTCATAGTAATGGGGAAATCATTTCAAGATCATCTAGACAATTTACGAGAAGTATTTTCAAGAATCAGAAATGCCGATCTTAAATTAAACTCAAAGAAATATTTTCTATTCCAAGAAAAAGTTGAGTTCCTGGGTCACGTCGTTTCCCGAGAAGGCATCCATACTGACGAAAAGGAGTTACAAGCAATAAAAGAATGGCCTCAACCTCGTGACAAACATGAATTGAGAAGCTTTTTGGGTCTGTGTACATACTACAGACGATTTGTAGAAGGATTCGCCAAAATAGCGTCTCCATTACATAGACTTACAGAAGTAGATCACTTTCACAAATACCTCTACGGACAAGAGTTTCTGATTAGAACGGATCATGCTGCGTTACAGTGGCTCATGAAAATGAAACAACCTGAGGGGCAAGTCGCGAGATGGATAGAAAAGCTACAACAATACCATTATCAAAAAAGCACCGAGCCGGAAGGGTGCATAATAATGCAGATGCATTGTCGAGAAGACCTTGCCCTGAAGATTGTAAACATTGCAGGAGAATTGACCAGAAAGAAGGAATTACCTACGTGCGTGAGATAAAATTAGAACCAGATGAAGAATGGATGTCGGCTTCAATTAGAACCACACAACTTGACGATAAAGATGTAGGACCTATTATGCAATTAAAAGAAGAGAACAAGCCACGAACATTATGGCAAGATATCGCAAACCAAGGGATGATATTCAAATCACTGTGGGCACAGTGGGATTCACTGATAGTAGAAGAAAACATTCTTAAACGTGCCTGGGAAAGTGCCGATGGCCTTACTGTGATTAATCAAGTAGTAGTTCCTAGGAGCATGGTAGACAATGTAATTGCCGAATGCCATGGTGGAAAATCAGGCGCGCACCTGGGCATAAATAAAACTATGGACAAAATTCGAAACCGATTTTATTGGGTCAATTACTTTCAAGATGTAAAAAACTGGTGCCGCCGATGTTCGACTTGCGCAGCCAGCCAAGGTCCCAAAACAAGGTCCAGAGGTCAAATGAAACAATTAACGTAGGCCTGCCATTTGAACGCATTGCTATTGATGTGGCCGGACCATTTCCAGAAACTAAAAAGGGCAACAAATACATCCTTGTTGTCATGGATTACTTTAGTAAATGGCCAGAAGTTTTTGCTTTGCCTAACCAAGAGGCCACTACAGTTGCAGAAGTTCTGGTAAATGATGTTTTCAGCAGATTTGGCATTCCTTTGGAACTACATTCATATCAAGGGAGGAACTTTGAATCAAAGCTTTTCCAGAATCTCTGTGACCTTTTAGGAATACATAAAACACGAACTACTGCTTTACATCCGCAGTCAGATGGTATGGTTGAAATATTTAATAAAACAATAGAAGAACATCTTTGCAAAGTTGTTGATGAGCACCAAACAGATTGGGACCAATATATTCCATTGTTTTTGATGGCCTACAGAACCGCCATACACAATACGACAGGAGCTACTCCATCTAGTGTCCTGTTTGGTAGAGAACTGCGTTTACCATGTAATATCATATTTGGTTCACCTGAAGAAGAACACTTAGATGTTAATGATTATGTCGAACGTTTAAGGTAAAAGCTGCACGATATCCATGAGGTGGTTAGAGAGCGAATAGAAATAGCCAGTGACCGCATGAGAACGAGATATGACCTGAAAGCAAACTCTTCAGGGTTCAAAGAGAATGATCAAGTCTGGCTATACAATCCTCAACGCAAGAAAGGAAGATCACCTAAGTTGACACCACCATGGGAAGGACCTTATAAAGTTGTTAAGAGAATTAATGATGTAGTCTACCGAATACAGAGAAGGTATTATTGACCTCGAGAATAAATGGCCTTGAGCCCAAAATTTTTCAACCGACAAGTCAAGACAAGTTTAAGTCCACATCACATATATTGTAAAAGAGTGGGGGTTACGCGGGTTGTCTTTAAGGCCGAAATGAACCGATCTTGGTCACACAGCAAGCATTATCATTTAAGAGCTTCGTTTTAGTAAAATCAAATTTTATTTAAAATTTTAAAGTGTTGTTGTTGTTATAGTGAAATAATTCGTTTAAAAGAGCATATGAATATTACAAAAAACGTGCTTCAACAAATTAACTCTGAAATAAATAATGACCAAATAGTCGAATTAAAATCCATTGGACCTCGAGAATAAATGGCCTTGAGCCCAAAATTTTTGAACCGACAAGTCAAGACAAGTTTAAGTCCACATCACATATATTGTAAAAGAGTGGGGGTTACGCGGGTTGTTTTAAAGGCCGATCTTGGCCACAATTATCATTTAAGAGCTTCGTTTTAGTAAAAGCAAATTTTATTTAAAATTTCAAAGAGTTGTTGTTGTTATAGTGAAATAATTCGTTTAAAAGAGCATATGAATATTACAAAAAACGTGCTTCAACAAATTAACTCTGAAATAAATAATGACCAAATAGTCGAATTAAAATCCATTGGTTCTCTACAAGTTAGCGGTCCCTATCTAATCAAGGAAATGCGTATAGTTAATACACAATTTGGAAAATCAATTTTGGTGACGCTGTTTAATGAGACTAATACATTTAAAGTATTTTTGCGCAACCGCATTCTAAAAACGATAGAAAGTGATTTTGTGGAAGCAGTCAACAAGAAGAGTGGTAGTGAAAACTATGGCACCGGTTCAAAAGAGCGATATTTAAAACGGCGACATTTAAAACAGCGACATTCAAAAAAGCGACATATCAAAACGGCGACATTCAAAAGGGCGACGTATCAAAACAGCGATATTCAAAAGAGCGACATCTAATAAAAACAGCGACATTCAAAAGAGCGACATATCAAAACAGGGACATTCAAAACAGCGACAGTCAAAAGAGCGACATATCAAAACAGCGACATTTAAAAGAGCGACAATTTAAAAATCAATATTAAGCAACAGTTATGACACACCCCGTATGTCAGTAAACCTTATAGTAACCACGATACACAAAGACATCAAAAATCGTCAAATTAAGCCACTGCCAGTCACTTTTAATTAACGTTAAAATGGAAAGTTCTTCGCAAAAGGACAAATCCATTCTATACCATAAGGTCTATATGTTCTGTTCGGTTCGGTTCAGTTCAGTTCGGTTCGGTTCTGTTCGGTTCGATTAACACCTCTAGGATCCCGGGAAAGAAGTTAGGAAAGTTTTTTTTTTAAATATGTTAGGAAAGAGACCCCTTAGTCGAACTGTTGCTATTTGTTAAGACGCTTTTTTAATGTCGCTGTTTTTATTAGATGTCGCTCTTTTGATATATCGCTGTTTTAAATGTCGCTATTTTAAATATCGCTGTTTTAATATATCGCTATTTTAATCTGTCGCCCTTTTGATATGTCGCTGTTTTAACATGTCGCTGTGTTAAATGTCGCTGTTTTAATATGTCGCTCTTTTAAATGTCGCTCAAATGAGACCGCTGTTTTGAATGTCGCCGTTTTAAGTATCGCTCTTTTGAACCGGAGCCGAAAACTTACCTTAACATATTTGGGACAAGCCGCTACAAGTTTGAAAAACAGTAAAGCTTTATTTGAATTTGGAATGCTGTAAAGTGACATTATATTGTTAAAATTTACATCAAAGGAGTTTTATAAGATGGAAGGTGATTTAGAAAGATATCTTTTAGATTGCATCAAAATTTGAATCAAGAACTTGAAAGAGTTTTGAATTGTGCTCCAATTAATCATGAAGACGCAGATAAATTTTATACAGCGGCATGGGCAAGTGCTCGATACATTGTTGGATTTATGACTCACGATGCGTTTTGTGTGGAATTAAATGATTTGGGATTACAAGATTGTGTTAACAATATTGAGATATGTTTTGCAGAATACTTAAATCCACAAGCCCATGTCAATGAAGAAGAGGAGGAGGTTGGCGAGGAAGAAGAAGATTCCGGCTTTAGTGAAAATTCATGTGAATTTTTTGATTATTGATGTAATGAAGTATACTCTTAAGCATGTTTTATCTTTCAATGTAAATAACAATAAACAATGTTGTAGAATGAATAGTATATAATATAAATAATAAACACATATTTTTTGCAAACAATTTTGTTTTATTTAACTTAGGAGGCAAACACAATACATATTTATAAATTATATTAGTTTGATTAGCTATGATACATCATACTGGGCTATCTAAAAATTAAATTTGTCGGAGAACCCCAGCCATTTAACAAAATATTGCTCCTTATTATTTATGTTCTTCAAAATTTTTCTACCACATAAATTCCATGTGTTTTAGTTTTTTAAAGTTCTCATTCATAAAAAGCATTTCGTATTGGTTCGCCATCCATACTTTCTAACTGGTAGGTTGATCCTTTAAATACAACCGGCTAAAGGCCTTTTTTCTTTTAATATGAATATTAACAAATATTTTTAACAAATTTCAAGATATTAAAAATAACAATAATTTAAATCTATACTTAGAAATATATACACTAAAAATATCCCAGTGCGCTATTAGGGACTTATTGGCATAAAGTCATGCAATCTTAGTGTCAGGCCGTATTTTGACAGTTTTTCATTGGAATATGATAGGTAATCTTTCAACATAAGGATTTGGTTTACTAT